>OZ059903.1:12899362-13496862 GCA_964057215.1 Oscheius myriophilus | reverse complement strand
GCGTACAGTACGCAGTGATAAGTGGAAGGTGAGGGAAGAGTGACCGCGGATCGATGTGTTTGCGTAGTTAGCACTGCGCGTCCGGCAACATTGTTTGTAGTTCGGCGGAAGCGACAAACAGCCGAAGGGTCAGAGGTAGGTAATAGGAAACTGACACCTGCCACATTCTGTAGCAGAGCCACTTTTTGGATTTCAAGCAGAACTCTTTCATCAACTTGTTCTGAACACACTACATATGTCCAACCTCGTATTTTCACTACTGCGAAAAAAATAGCCATCCCTTGAAGCATCTTTTGGCGAAACTTTATAAAACGTCTGTACAAAAGGTGCATGGTTTCAAATATTTATATACGTATGAGCAATAGTCAATAACCACTGCTTCGTTGAGCCCAAATAACCGCAAAGCACTTTTGAGCTCAAACTGCTTTCATTTTGGTTTCAGTTATGAAATTTTTTTGAATTTCCAGACACTGGTTTCTACAGGAATCGAAAATGTTGAGTTTTTAATTAATTTGTAAACCTTTATGATTCCCTAAGTACCCTAAGGTAAAACGAAGAAAGGTTCGCTTTTTGTCATTATTCGGGTGCTTCAGTTGCAATTATTATAAATTAAATTTGTTAATAAAATAGCCGTCTCGAAAAGTGGGATGTAGTTTGCTTGAGAAGGGCCATTTGTGGAAGCGAGGTCGGAGGAGGCCCCGGCTGTCCTTGGAACACTTTTCATTCAGCCGAAAGGTGTTGTTGACACTGCGAGACAACGCCTTCAGAGGATCTCCTCCTCTGCTTCCCCTCCCAACCGAGTCCTCCCAACTGAGACAGGAGGGGTCAGTGCGTGTCGTGTTCCAGAGAGCTTGTCAAACAGGCCAGGCGGCGCTTTTCCACCTCGAATTCCAGGCAAAAGACAAACAGACACGTGTTGAACCAGGTTGAACCCGGGATGAGAGAGGGAGGTCAGATGAGGGAGGAGGCGATTAATCGAAAGAGAGAAATCGGTCGACGAGGACCGGAACGCTCGAGTGACTCCAGAACGAATATGCAAATCGCGGCTGGAACCTGTCGCCTTTCGCTTTCTCTCATTGCGCCACTCATTTGCCGCCATTAGGAGGACACTTGTACTCGGGCGATTAGGGTGCAAAGAAAGGGAAAGGAACAGACTACAAATGGATAATGACCACAAAAAACCACAGGATTCTCATGTTTGATAGGCTGTGATGGCCTTTTTCAACGGCACCCCATAAATTCGAGGCCGATAAGCAGTCATCAGAAGACGCAGACCAGAAAGATGCTCTACTTTATTTTATCTCTCAACATCATATGTATAGCCTCAGGTTTGTTTTTATGCAGTTACTGCCAGTGAAGAAAGTATCAACCATTACCCATTCAAGATGTGATTCTGTAAGACTCGAGCAGATCTGAGACATAAAATGATTTACATCTAATTATTGGGAAAATGTTGTTTTGACCACTGTGTCTACCTTTATGATATAATGATGTATCCCTATGTTTCTTCCTCATAACTGTAAAACGGTTGTGACAATTGCCTTCTGGGAGTAAAGTTAGATAATTGGTTAAAAAAACAAAATAGACTAATTTTATGTCTAGACTTTGAACTTTTCCTGCCTGGTTGTTGAAAAATTGATATGACAAAATGAACATACCAGAAAAAAATTTGGTGATCAATTAAGAATATGTTAAACAGTTTGACCATTGCAGCCCTTGTAAAAATCTGCGCAGGGCCTGTAATTTCTAGATCTTAAAACCATAAAATTTGTCACTATTTTTCAAATTGGTGGGTCCGAAATGACAGATTTTTTGCCTTTTGCCTTAAGTAGATCAACGAAGTTTAAGCGAACTTCCAGTTGGTTTTCTCAATGCAAAGCCTGCTCTGTCAAAAACTGATTTCACTAGAAAGTTTCACATAAACCGACTTGGGTAATGAAAAATCTCTTAAATTTCAAAGATGCGATTTTCACATAGCTCATATAAGAACTCGGATGATGATTTAGCAGTTATGCCGTGTTTCTGAAATTTCTTATTTAGCCTTGCAATGAAAAATAGTTACAGCCTCCCAGTTTTTGCCAAATGTTACGCAACGCGTCCAACGGCCAAGTGGAATAAATTTCTGCGATAAGGATGAATGAGTCGTTTGAAGGAGCCGCAAAGCGGCAAAGTGTAGCTTACGTCACAAAACACAATTATAAGGACGAATGTAACATAATATTACAGCGGAGTCAATGAAGTTCATTAAATCGAACGCCGCGAGGGAACCTCCGCCTCAGCCGACCAGGCCTCCCTATCTTTGTCTTTCACCGGAGCTAGAGGTATAAATGGACTGTTTTGTATATATTTTGTTGGTATTTTAGGTTTTAAGAAGTTGTTATGGCAATTATTTTGCCCAGTATGGAGTTTCATTTGAAAATGGAACATTTCCCCACAAGACGGAAAAGTTCTTCGACAAAGTGAATGCGGATCAAAACTCTATCTGCGGGTAGACACAAGATTTTTTCGAAAAAAATTAATTTTGTTTCAGCAACTATGCAACATTCCTATCGTGTGAATCCTCGGCTCAGCCGCATTGTGTCACTTTCCAAAGCCTTCAGATAATGGCTGGAGACGAGTCGGACGCTTTGTATTACCTTCAGCAATTGGCACTAATTGAACTTTATTGCGAACATCAAATGGATTGTAGGATTTTCGCTAAGAACAGTACAAATATAGTTTAGATATACGGTATATGAGATGCCTGGATAAGATTGATATGAATGAACTGCAGGAATTAGTTTACGAAGAGTGTGAACTGAACATTCACGATGAATGCAGGTGGGACATGAAAACACACCCACACACGCACACACACACACACACACACACACACACACACACACACACACACACACACACACACACACATACATACAGAGAGAGAGAGAGAGATAGAGAGAGAGAGAGAGAGAGGTAAGGAGAGAAAAGGAGATGGAGAGATAGAGAGGATGTGACAGTGTGAGGCTAAGACAAAACTCCAAGTTAACGATTTTCATTACGTTTTATTTCAGAGCTGTTCAAAAAACAGTGAAATGTGAGCGCGGCGTAGTGTCCATGGTATGTGACGCTAAACAAAGTTTGGATTCTTACTGTACCTACCAAAATTTACAAGTGAGACGAGCAGGTAGAAGATTGCTCAATCATTTGTCAATTGAACTGTTTTATAGCTTGGGACTACTGTTATGACATGCCATGTAACGCCCCTTCTGTGTTCATGAAACTGGTCTACGTTTTTAGTTTTCTGATATTGGACATATTATAAAATCATTTTATTTTCATTACTCTAATATGTGAACTGTTCAACTGCAAACTGAGAGTGCAATCCACCTTTGAGAAGATGGATAGCCGCCAACGCGACACGCTCGCGGAGTCAGGTTGTCCCACCACGAAAGCCACGCCCTTCCAACACGCTCGCGGAGTAAATTGATGTCTCCGCGAAAGCACCGCCCCACGTGACACGCTCGCGGGGGCAGGCGGTGCCGCCACGAATCTGGTTTTTGCTACTGTTCGGAAACGTCGTGCTACGTCGCTTCTGTGTTCATCAATCTCATGTTTTGAATTTCTTGCTATTAGACAAATTATATGATTGCGAATATCTTAGTTAACATATTTTAACTGTAGCGTCGCAATAAAAGTACATTGTTAACTTATTCAAAATATTTTGCCTATACTACTGTAAGAGTACACGATTCAACAAGATGCGTTTGTGGTGGGTCCTGCAACGACAATTTCATGAACAGTGCGTATTCCCTGCAAGATTTCAATGAAACTTTCAGCGCGCGTTTATTTTTTAATTCATGTTTTTATCGCTTTTTATTTTGAAAAATCAATCCTTGTTAAAGCCGTTACATTATAATTGAAAGCCATTATTAATATATTGGTTGTTCCAGGTCTTCTAAGCCCCCTTCGTCTTCAGGATGGCAAACCATCAGTTTTCAAACGTTTTGTGGGTTTTATTTCTTCTATCGACTTTTTTGCAGATATTTTTATTTATTTATTTGTTTCAGAAGTGCCTACCGTTTACAAGAAGAGCATATCGAGCCCACTTTCAATTTGAGACTGATCGAAGCAGTGAAACACAGCAGATGTCTCTACGACTCTACAGATCGCCAATACCGCAGTTCAGAATACAAACTAAAAGTGGTTTATTTTTATTTAAGTTTAGTAATGAACGTATTAAGGTGTGGAACAGATTAGTACAAGTATTGAATTTCGATGGAGATGCGCGTACTCTGTACGCCAGGTGGAAACAGCTCAGGGACAAGTGGGATTTTGTTTTATTCGTGTACTTTTTTTTTTTAAATTTTAGGTATGGAAAAGAGAAGAGAAAGGCGAAGTATAATAACGATACGAGTACTTGGCAGTACTACAAACATTTACATTTCCTGGATCCGCATATGGTCGATAGGACTACGGCACAGTCGCCGTCAAGAAAAGAAACCCATGATGTGGTGAGAGCTTTTTAAATTCATTTGGTTTTACTGAAATATTACATTTTTAATAACATTTCTGCTGGACAACCCAAATCGTGTTTACTTGCCGTTAATTGCACTTTAAAAGTCGTGTGGAGGGATTTGGGTTGTCCGGCGATTTTCCGTTTCAATTCGTCAACTCCGTTCAGTTGTGCCACTTGCAGCAACAGGTCGTGACGGACCCCAACTGGGGCGTGTCTCTCGTAGACGAAGTCCGCATCCATCCCTGTCTTTTCGACATTCGCGACCCCAAGTACCGCCACTCGGACTGCCGCAACCAGGCCTGGCAGGACGTCATCAAAAATCTCAACTTTCCCGGTATGCCTTCCACATTTTTGGCTATCTTACGCATATATTTTCAGGTGACGTCAACTCGATCTACAAGCAGTGGAAGAAGCTGAGAGATCGCTATGTGAGGGAAAAACGGCGGCTGAGGGAACAGAGGGACCGAGGGATTGTAGAGGAGAGCACTTGGGACCTCTTCCACGCCCTCACCTGGATGGACCCTTATCTAGACGACAGGGCACAGTGGGTTACGGTACTTCAGAAGAGCTACGGATACAGTAACAGACATGTGAAGCGGAAACAGGACTCGGACAATCTCTCCGACTACGAATTGGACGAGATGAGGGCCGAATCGGGACTCGGCGGATACGGGAATCTCGTCGAAAAACGATCTGGAGGAGGTAGGGTTTATTTCTATATTTTATCTTTTCAGAAAGATATGCGGCCCCTGTTAATTGTCTGGTTGGAATCGATAACAGCCAAATATCCAACACAAGTTTACATGTTTTATTCCGTAATCACGACTAGATGTAGATAAGAATAGAACTTGAGTAGGCGTAATTGCTCTGCTGGCGAAGCGAAGGTGAAGCCGGCCTCACATTGGTGAAAATTTGACGTGACTTCCCTAATATTCCATTAAAAAATAATCAAAGCATGTTTTTCAAATCGAGTCCGTTCACGGCGATTCTCTCTATGGGACCGAATGCACCCCGCCCTGTAGAAGAAATCAGCGGAACGTAGTCGCGACACGCCCGCCGTGTATATTGGGTCCCGCAACGACAGCCCTGAAGGAAGTCGACGGCACCGGTAAAAGTTTAGCGGGAATTTCAAATAAACCCCGTTCGCGAGGCCAAACCGGTGCCGTCGTCGATCGTTAGGGCTTTCTTGGCGGTGCCCAATGTACACGGTGTGCGTGTCGCGATGGCGTTCCGGCGGTTTCTTCTACAGGGCGTGTACCAGGTCCTTTAGAAGAAATAGAAGAAATAGAAGAAAATTCGGATAGAACTTAGTTCTTAATATGAACTCACACCTTCTAGTGATTCTAATGTTTCCATTTCAGCTGACGTTCTCCTGGACGGCGACAGTGCGTTCGCAGCCTCCGCCGTGTCCGACCTGCGAACATTGCCCGAAGCGGCCCGTGCCCTGGCCAAGGAGCAGATCGAGAACCTTCTGGCGAACGGCATCCCCAACGGCACTTACTAACCCCCGGAATCAGAAGATTCCCCCGATCTCCAGATCTTTCCCCTTGATTTCACTCCCTTACTCACGCCTCCGGGTTGCACAGTCGCTAGACGGTTTTCATGTGTAAATTACATCTCATGTAATAAATAAAGAACTTTTCTAAAGGACTACATGTGTTGTCGGTTTAGCCGTGGGATATTTGGAGTGATTCGACTGGTGGAGGGTTGGTTGTAGAGGAATGCTGCGTGCTTCAGTCTCAGCCCTTCGGAAGATGTCTTCTACGACCGAGGCGAAGAAACTCATCTGGATCGACTGCGAAATGACCGGGTTGGACCACATGAAACAGACTCTCGTCGAGATTGCCGTCGTGGTCACGGACGGACAGCTACAGGTAAAACTAGCGATGGGACTCTGCCCGTTTCATCAAAAAAAGTTGCCTTCGTTCTTGAAAGAATTTGTAGGTTTAATCTGTATAAACGATGTAATATCAAATGGACTAAAATTTTGAAGGCGTTTGTTCAGATTCTCAAAAATTTATTCTGTATAGACATAAACCTTCATCCAGAAATTCACTTTTTAAGTTATTTTCCATTTTCTGGCTTTTGCATTGCTGGTGCTCATTACAGAAATCTGTTCGCAAACCTACATACAACAGGCGTTCGAAATTTACATGAGCCTTCGAATAAGGCGTAAATACCTAGCAGATGTTCACGGTTTTGCAGCTGAAGTGCCAGCCAAGGGTGGCTGATGACTGGGCCGGCCCGAGTATTTTAAAAAATCTTTTTTATATGTAACTCGTTTCAAAGTCATTATTTTTAAGAGGTTGACTGGCAGTCCGAAGGTTAGTTCGATCCCCTGCTGACAAAACTTGTGTTACACATTAGGCACGATAAAGACGCAATTCCTGCACATAGTTCATTGAAAGTTTTTTTTCTTAACTTTCAGATATTTTGACCGCGTGCGGGGCCGAGATTTTTTTTTCGGGAGAAGGTCGGTCCGGCCCGTAGCCACCGTTGGTGCCAGCTGGCTGTCAGCTATCTGTATTCGGAACCCAGTGCCTTGAAATTTCCAAACTCGATATCTGACCAACCTTAATCTTTGACTTGTTTGTTTTGATGTAGAACCGTAACCAGCGCACGAAACCTTGGAGCTGTGCCACCTACGTCTTTGGTATCGCTGAGTCCACTGTGCAGAAGGGTACTTGTTAAGCACCGGGTAGTGAAAGCGCGTGATTTGAGCAAATTCCCGATCGAGTTCTACTCAATTTCATCTTTCTCGTTCCAGAACGTTGTCGAGGGTCCGAACATTGTGATCCACCAGCCAGAGTCGGTGTTGGACAAAATGGAGGAATGGCCGAGGGACATGTTCCAGAAGAACGGCCTGATGGAGAAGATCCGAGGAAGCGAGATCGGGATGGAACAGGCCGAGAACCAGGTAATTCTTCAACAATACATTTTTCTGCATCGATACTGCTACGAATCACGTAGACCTTGTGAAGACTTCGAATGTTGCAGGTTCTGGAGTTCTTGGAGAAGCACACGGTGCGTGGCGAGTGTCCTCTGGCCGGCAACAGTGTCTACATGGACAAGATGTTCATCCAGCGCTACATGCCTCGTCTCGCCGACCACCTCCACTACCGCATCGTTGATGTCAGCACCCTGAAAGAGGTTTTTTCTATCTCTTTCACGTACCATGAACAGTTCAGTTGTCCCGTCGCTGGTTCCCCGCTGAGTTGGAGGGTGCTCCGAAGAAGGCTATGACCCACCGTGCATTGGATGACATCCGGGAGAGCATTAAGGAGCTACAGTACTACCGATCCTCGCTTTTTAAACAGTGATACGAGTATATTTGTTGACAGGTTGACACAATAAACACTCTTACGGTCATTGGTTCTCTGCAGAACCCAATTCTATAAAACCTGCTCGATTGACTAAATTTCCGTTGGGGGCAGTCACTGCGCCCCCGTCGAATGGTGAATATGGGGGTTACGCAAAGCGAAGCCCACATGTAGCGTGTTTATGTACGATGGGCAGTGCTCTAAGGAACACAATCACGTGTCTTTTGCATCGTGTTGGCATTGCTCCTAATCCTGTGTTCATAATATTTGTCTTTCTGGAAGCGAAATTAGAATTGTAATGTTCCTACGGAAAGGTTTTCGCGGGGTTTGAATTGAAAGTAATGAGAAAACCCTCCATTTCTCAACAATTGTGTCCTTTTCCTGTGGAGAAGTCATTAAATTCCGGTAGTAGTATTATCCATGATTTATCGCCTTTGCGAGCGCTCTTATCACGGCTCCTGGCGCAGTCTTCTTACGCAGCTCCTGCTCCTGATAGCGATCGATAAACCGCCTCCGGTTGCCAAAAATAACATTTTTTTGTAAACGCTACGTGACCTCTTTTTACAAAATACAAGAGAGCTACTATTTTACAGTTTGCTTTAATCGATCTCTGAGCAAAAGTCCTTTTGTGCACTTTCACTCCAATACCTTTCCTCACCTTAGTCTCCGAGTAGCTGGACTATGAATTTGAAAGTTCTGGCCATTTCACTTTATTACAAACTATTTTGTTTATAAAAACCAGCGTTCGAGAATTTCCAAGACCTTCTCACTTGGTAACTCCAGTGCTTTCAAAATCGCAACTGGATTTGTTGTCTAACTCTGCCCTTTTCAAGTGAACTTGGAAAGCTACCCACTGAGTGTCCATATCAACACACATAAAGATCACTATGTACATTTTCTGGGGGATATCCTCAGGTTGAACATTCACAGATCTATTCTTGACATGGCCTAACGAACTTGGCACATTGTCTTTTTTGCTTCGATTTCCCACTTTCCCCTAATTACATAGCTGAGAAAGGCTGTGATGGCTGTTCAAAGAGCCTCTTTTTGGCCAAAACGTGAACGCTCACTAGTCGAAATCAAAATCAAAATAACGTGAGAACTGGAAAATATGCTTTCTTAAAATGGGATATCAATGTGCTTGATGTTCGTCTATTCTTATATTTGCCGACGTACTCCGTTTTCAAACAAGTTATTATCAGCTGATTTCTATTCTTAGAGTAGGCTCTGATGTTACCTTCTGATGATACAACCCCGCTTATTTTTAACCAAATCTTCTTAGATGTTTCTAAAGTACGTTTTCAGATGACCCATAAAGGGGATGTAATCGATGACGATGACGCCCACAGTATAGCTTCAGATGCCAGTTATGAGGAGCTCGAACGAGGAAATTGTGGCAAAAGGCATTTTAATTGATCAATCTTAAACTTATATGAGATTTTCAGATTTCGAGGGTTTCTTTTGCGTCTTGCAATTTCTCTAATTGTTATTGGAGCATGTACAGGGGCATTGATTTGGTCATTTGAAAATGGTGAGAACACGTGGAGATAAGAAATTATGGGATTTCAGGAGAGGCTGGAGCAAATACGGAGAATATTAGGGACACTTCTAAGAATTTCAGCATCAGGGTTAGCGAATTTACGGAGAAGGACGGCACTTACTCAGTTGTCATGAGGAAACCCGACAATGGGAACAACAACACTTTGGAGGTTATCTCTCTCTCTCTCTCTCTCTCTCTCTCTCTCTCTCTCTCTTGCTCTCTCTCTCTCTTGCTCTCTCTCTCTCTTGCTCTCTTGCTCTCTCTCTCTCTCTCTCGTGCTCTCTTGCTCTCTCTCTCTCTTGCTCTCTCTCTCTCTCTTGCTCTCTCTTGCTCTCTCTCACTCTCTCTCTCTCTCTCTCTTGCTCTCTCGATCTCTCACTCGCTGTATGTGGTTTCCAATCAAAACACGCAACTGATTTTTAGCAACCACAAACGTACCCCTCTTTCTGGTACCAGGATGATGAGAATCAGCGCCTGGTCCACAGAAGGGACAACCAGACTACTCTTTTCATCTACAGTTCTTTCGCATATTGGGCTACCTATAACAAGTTTGGAGATGTTGTGGTAAGCCTAAACACACTTTAGCTTGGGGAAACACGTTACACGTTAAAGTTTTCTAATTTTAAGTTCAGAAGTGTCGCTACGACCGTCGCATGAACTACCTTCGCTATATCTCCCAGTTGGGTATGTCAAGTCTAACCAGGGAACATTCTGCATACGTAAGATATGTTTAACCGAATTTTGTAACTAGTCAAAAAAGGAATCAACGCATCACCATTCAAAAGTGTTCATCTACCAGGGGGATCCGACCGATGTGATTATAGAAGGAACACCTCAGCAGGCGTTCTTAGTAACCGCCTACTCTGATGCATCCACTGGTAAACCATAGGTAATCTATATAACCAATAACATTTTTCAGGAGCACTCCTTGGCTGGGACACATATTTCACTTCGTCCAATTCGTCCTTTGTCTACGAAATCTCCTACTGGTACGACACGATGGTTGCCAAAATGCCGGATCCTTCCGTTTTTGATGCGCCGGCGGAATGCGAACCCACTTAGGCACTTAGAAACGAGTCGTTTGTATATATTTTTTTTTAAATGTTAGAGTAATAAAATCGATAAAGTGTTGTGTGTGTGCGTGCGTGCGTGCGTGTGTGTATGTGAATATGATGTATCTGGTTTTTATCCACAAGTCAAAGTTTTTTATGGGGTTCCCTTAAAGGAACATACAAAGACAGTCGACTTTGCTTAGAGCTACACTGTTTTCCTGCCGTTAATACCTTATTGGTTTCAAGGGAACAAATGCGAAATTGTACTCAAACCAGCTCTGCATAGAAACAAAAGGGTGTGTTTATGTTTATGTGAGTCTGTGAATGTGGTGATTCTTTGTGTATTTCTATGTAAGTGTGTGTATGTGTGTGTGCATGTGTTCACGTGTTCACCTCCACTTGTGTTGTGTGTGATTTGCGTTCGCTCAGTAAACACCCGCGTGTTCTCACTGATATCGCTATCATTGATTTCCCCGCTATTGGCAGGCAGTTTGGACAATTTGCTTCCATAAATTCCACGTTCTGTAACCCTTTTATCGCTATTTTTAGAAAATGGAAATCACTTCACGCGTTTTCGAATACAAGGACGAGGACGGTACTCCTATGGAAGGATTCCTCGCCCTGCCCAAGTAGATTCTCTCATTTTCCCCGAAATCCCTTTCCTAGGACATCCAATGCCGATCACAAAGTCCCCGGAGTTCTCATTTTCCACGCCTTTGCCGGCTGCTGTAAATTTGAAACGGAACGAGCTGAAGATTGGGCGAAGGTATGATTAAACTCATTTGAAATTCAAAAAAAAATCAGTTGGGATTTGCTGCTCTCGCAGTCGATGTGTATGGAAAGGGAAAGAGGGGGACATGCTTCGAGGAGAATTTGGCTCTTATGATGCCTTTGGTCAACGACCGGCCAGTTCTTCTTAAAGTAAGGTTTTTATTTGCTAATTGCAAAATAATATATTCAGAAACGAATGATGGCTGCCCTTGATGAATTGAAGAAGATCGAAGGAGTAGCTGCTGACAAGGTAACTTAATAGGAAATGGCTCAGTTGTCTGAGTTCTATTATGATATTCCAGAATTTGAACAACTATCAAAAAACTATTTGGCTCGTTGTTCAATTGGTAAAACATTTCTAGAGAGATAAGCTGTTTAATTTTAAGCCTAATTTTTACATGACATCTACGTAACGGTTAAAGCTAGCCTTAACCCTTTAGGCGAATACCTTTATTTGGCATCTCGGCAAATCCAAATCCTCATTCTAGAAGTTGTCAATAATGTTAAGGTGACAACTAGAGAATCAAATTCTCCAAATAAAGTTGTGGTTCACTGGCTCATTAGTTATTCAAAATATCAAACTTTAAGCATACAGAAATGATGAGGTCTCTTTTCAGATAGCCGCCACTGGTTACTGTTTCGGCGGCATGTGTGCTTTGGACCTCGCCCGACACAACGTCGGAATCAAGGCGGCTGTCTCCTTCCACGGAACTCTGTCTCCTCTTCCAGGATCTGCTCACGAACACATCGATGCCACTGTTCAGGTTTATTTGGATTCCCGAACATTGAATAATTGGGAATAGGTACACAATGGAGACGCCGATTTCCACATTAAGAAGGAAGTGATTGAAGATTTCCACACAGAAATGAGAGAGAGGGACGCCGATTGGGCATTCTACACCTATGGCAAGGCCAAACACGCGTTCACTGAACCAGGTAGATTAAATGTAGATTGTTGAGGTAGATTGTTCTCTTCAGTCGCTGATGCTCTGGACCGCCCGGGAGTCGGTTACAATAAGGAGGCCGCTGTCCGCTCATGGGCCGCCGCAGTGGCTCTGCTCAGGGAAAAACTTTTGTAAGAAGAACATCAACTTGAGGAATCGAATTTTTACAAAAAGATATACATATATCACCCGTTGTAATTAAAATTAAAAGGAGTTAAACTTTTTTCACTCTCTTGTAGACAACGATGACTTCTCCCTTCTTGAAAGCCTCTGATTTCTCCAAGTCTTTCCGAGTGTACTGTCGTTTTGGTTTCTCTGGCTCAGGCGGAGCAGTTCTACCAGGGTGCTAAAATATATAAGATTTCTTTTTAGACACAGATACACGCACATACACGCACCCACACAGACACACACACACATCCACACACGCACACACGCATACACACACACACACACACACACACACACACACACACACACACACACGCACACACACACACATACACATGACCATTACATAACTCACAGTATTCTTTCTTTGATGTTGCCTTTTGTGTCCACCTCTAAAAACGATCTGAATATTGAAAGTTTAATAAAACGACAGAAAAAAGTTACTGGAACGCTCTCTGCGATGAATTCTCGAGTGATGTCTGTCGATGGGGCAGGGATCACTTTCACCCAGCCGTGGTTGGTCCAAACCCTGGAGAAAATCCATTGCACCAAATATTTTTAAACGTACGCAGGTTTTCCTTCGACTTTTTCGTCCAATTCGACGGCGAGTCTCGGTTTATACGAAGCCAACCAGCGTCTGTGGGTTCGAAGGGGAGACTTCTCCTATAACTCAAGTTCTTATTTATCTAATCATCAACTCACCTTGTAAGCCAAAAGAAGATTCTCCGGGTCATAGGCACTTAGAGCCCAAGCCAAAGGCAATGCGAGGAAGAAGACAATGGAAGGCATTTCCGACATGTTTATTATACTGTTGCGCTTTTATACGACGACAGCGCATCCATCAAGCGGATCCGGATGGACAGGCGCATGACGAAAGGAGTAGGAACTACAACAGGTGACAACAGCTGAATGACAGCCCAAATCACCCACCACAGTCTTTTATGGGGATATTTGAATTGTCTAAATGTTGAAGCTGCGAGAGTATTCCAATTATAAAACGCTTATTGTGGTCTGTTTGAAAAGGGGCAACGGGTTTGGGAAAAAAGGCGCGTACTAGTTCTCACTGCGGTGGGGCAGTCACCAGGGAACGGCGTCTGCCCTCAGTCTGTCTGTCCTCACCCTTTGTTTATTTCCTACAGTGTTTCAAAATTTGAATGTTCCTTTTCATCCACTTTCACACTTCTTGCGTCTAGCGCGGCTGTGCGTTCTGTCGATTCCCCGCTCTCCGAACCGGGCCCGGATTTTTTTTTAGGCCGTAACTCCTACCAATTGGAGCACAGAAGTCGTCTGCAGTTTCAGGAGGCTGCGAAGAAGCTGTTTCCACAAGGATAACTGTACCAGCAACTCAGGCGGGAGGTTAATGAAACAATGTTTCAGTCCCCCAATCCATCCAATATTTTTCTGTTCATTTCCCGCCCAATTGAATAAACTGCTAACCATTAATAATATGATACATAAAGCAACTCAATTTGAAGTCCATTGTGGATTACAACATTCCATTGTCCATCCCGTTTTTTGCCAATGTGTTATTTGTTGCGTGCGTTTGTTTACTAGCAACTGCAGGCTAGAGTGCAGACAACGAAGCACGCGCCGGCCATCGCATGCGCCCCTTTCCCTCTCATTTATCCCATCTCCCACTGATTCCCTTTGATTGATACACTTTCATTTTAACATTCTGAATACTATGATTACCACACAGGAACACTATAATTTAGCCTTCAGAAAATGATGCGACATAACGATTCGGACGAAGACAACGAGGTTCCACAGCTGCCACTGGCCAAGTAGACCGCAAAAGAGTTTAGGAAATACGAAAATTTAGGTCAAACATTCCTGAAAACTTCGATGTTCCTTGGGGTCGATCTAACGTCACTCTCAACGCAAATCTCGCTAATGGAAGACTGCTGCACGCCAACAAAGAGGTAGGCTATAAATTTTATGGAGTTTTAATTTAACTCTATAGCACCTTAAAAACTATAGCCCTACTAAGTTAGACCGTTTCTAATAGTATTAAATTGTGAAATTATCCATACCATCACTCCATCACGCATGTTTCAGGTTCTAGCAGCATTCTCGCCTTATTATGAAGCCCTCTTCTTTGGAAGTCTTTCGGAAGTTAGTCTCCACAAAAATTATCACAAGGAACAATTTAGGAAAATAAGGACAACTACGATATTGCCGTTGACTACGACATAATGATCAAGATACTGAGGGTTCTGCATCACGTCAACAGAGCATGTGAGCGATACATTGCAAAAATATTCTCTTTCTCGCTCTATCTGAATCTACCTTTGTGTCTCTCTAACTCTCTCTCTTTTTATCGCTCTCTTTTTCTGTCTATCTCTCTTTATCTTTCTTTCTATCTTTTTCTCTCTTTTTGTCTGTGTATCACCCTGTCTCTCATCACTTTCACTCGCTATAAGTACCATGGACACCACACCGCGCTCACATTTTACTGTTTTTTGAACAGCTCTGAAATAGAACAGTATTAAAATCGTCAACTTACAGTTCATGTCTCAGTCTCAGTCTCACACTGCCCCAATCTCCCTCTTTCTCTTTATTATCTATCTTTGTCTATCTCTCCATCCTCCAGTGTGTGTGTGTGTGTGTGTGTGTGTGTGTGTGTGTGTGCGTGTGTGTGTGTGTGTGTGTGCGTGTGTGTGTGTGTGTGCGTGTGTGTGTGTGTGTGTGTGTGTGTGTGTGTGTGTGTGTGTGTGTGTTCTACTATCTTTCCACGATGATATAAATTACTGAACCTCGCAGCAGATAATTTTATTTTAGACGGAAAAACCAACCACACCCTTTTCCCTGCCAAGATTCTTGGCCCGATGTACCGTGCAGCAGATGAATTCGATATCCCAGTCGTCCGTGAGCTAGTCCGCCAACAGCTTTCAGAATCCGAGTCTGGCGAAGCTTTCGAACTCGCCATAGAATTCGGATTCGACGATATCAAGGTAGCATTCACCAATGGAAATTCCAAGCAATATTTTTCAGTCAAAGATTTTGAAGAAAATGTCGATGAAGAACATCGACGTGTTCCTGAAGAAACATCCAAAGTCTCCGATAGTTCTGTCGACTGAGGATATCTCTGAGATTGTGAGGAAGTGCAGGGAACAGGAGAGGACCAAGGTGATGAAGGACACTCCGAGATGCCTCGACTGCGGAAACCGCAACTGGACCGCTTGGTAACTACGACACAATAATTACCTCACGATACAAAGTAATAAACATGGATTTATCGAGTGGAAGACGAAAGATGATGGTTAGGCGGGTTGAAGGACGAGGTCAGTTTCACTTGAAGATCAAACATATATTATGGAATCTATCAAAAGAGATCAGTTGGACATTTTCTTCTCCTCAGTCTTGTTTTTCTTGGGGGGTCTTCCGCGCCCTCTCTTGGCGATTGGTGTAGTTGAAGAGGAGGGAATCTCCTTCTTTGTGTTCTTGTTCTTGGCCGGCCTTCCGACTTTCTTCTTCGGAGCGACTTCGGGCGCTGGGGCAGCTAAAAATTTAACTGTGGAAAACACCTATTTTGTTTCGCAAGGACAACATGTTCTTTTTGGCGGGATGAGGTTTTCCTAGGGTTCTACTGATAACTTTGGTATTGGCTCGGGGTAAAACTTCTGAATAGTATTCATATTCCAGTCTTCACTTTTTTAAAGTATTGGTTCACGTTTACGCATTTTAGCATAAACGTCAAAATTTTCGATTTTTGATGAAAGCTTGTCCGGAGAGAAATTTTTTTCGGAACTTGACGACAAACATGGTCTAAACCACTTTCTGCTATTAGAATGGGGATGGGGTATGTGGCTAAGTAGGGAAACATCCCTTTTTGGTGGTAATTAAATTTGTTTCCGCCTCTCTGAATCTTATGCGGATAAAATTTTATTGTTAAAAAAGTTTTTGGTTCCCTAGCTGTCGCCAAACTGAAATCATATGCTAAATGTGGAAACATGCAAAGCATGCTCTGTTGATGACTGATTAGAATATGAATATCCATATCAACAGAGCATGGGTGGAATATTCTAATTTTATTGGTTAGATTCCAATTTGGAGGGAGCTATAGAAGCTGTCAAATCGGATGAACAACGCCATACCACAAAAAGCTTTCAAAGATCTCAGAAGAATCAAATAATTGTGCGGCTGTACTTCAAAATATGTAATATGACAATTTGCAAGCTAAGAATGTGTTCCAGATGCTGAACTTGTAGTTTCACAAACAACGACGCAATGGGGTTTATTGTAGGTGGAATATGTCGCTATGCCAAACCACCAAATATTATTCGGATTCCATCTAATTATCAATTTGCAAAAAAACCTACGCGGAAAGATCAGTGATTCCGGAACGATGTAGGCCACTTCAAATGCCGGCGCAGTAGGATCAGCTCCATCTGAAAATTATATAAAATTGTGACCGCCCAGAGAGTAAATGCAGCAAAAAAATATTAGAAAACAAACCCATATCATCGCGTTGAATTTCCACTGTTCTCACCACGATTCCCTCATCGACATTGTCCTGTTCATCGTCTGAAATTGTTTGTGATTTTCACACTTACATTCTCAATTTATTTCTAGTCTTTAGATGTTTTTCGAAACTACGCTTAAAAAATGTTTCTCTGAACAGAGCGAGTCCCTTTAGAATTTCGAGAAAATTAGGCACACATTTAGGGTTTGGTCAAGTTTCTAAGGCAGCCTTGTTCTTGTTCGTAAACTTCTCATTATTGCGCATCGCTAGCACACCCATGGGCCTACGCTTATCCTCTACCTGTAATTGCCACAGCTAATTGGTGGCCTCTAATGGCGGCTTATTGCAATTAGGAGAGGGGCAGAAGACCTTAATCCGCCTACAGGGTTTAGTATGCAATTCGCCATTTGAAAACATTGTAACGGAGTTGAGGAGACCAAAACGAAAACCTAAAAACCCACCGTCGGCTGATTGGCGAGGCTGTTGATTTGAAGAATTTGAATTTCCCATTGTAACAATGGGACCCTGTTAAATATATATAAATTAATTTGAGCTCGGACTAGAAAAAACGACACTGGAGAAAGGCTCCGCAATGAATATCGGGCAGACAATGACCGAAGAATAGAAAACAAGAAATGAAATTTTTTTGTGGATAGAAAAATCGGGCGAAACACAAGTTAGATAGAAAATGTTTTCATTAGCTTTTTACAAAATTTCTATCAATTTGAAAGTTAGTCAGCTCGCCACAAATCCAAAGGGCAAGAGAACATGGGCATAGACAAATTTCATAGGGCATGGATAGAGCAAGAATGGAAGCGTTCGGGAGATCCGTCAATGGGTGGCAGGCTATGGGCGGGACTTAATGGGAGTCGCAGAAATCAATGCGAACGATCAAATGGGTTGAACACGCCTTCTCGAGAGCAAAATGAAACATTTACGCCCCGCAAATGTTAAATTTTTGCAGTGTTTGCAGTCCTCTAAAACTTTGCTTTCTAAAATATTTTCTGCTATTTTATCTCAACTGATACAAAGGGATTGCCAGTGGAATTGTATTTTAAAAACTCAGAGAACCAAATAAGATTTTCAAAACGACTCTATTTTTGAAACGTATTGTCAGATAGATTCCGATCCGCTACATGTTATTTCAAAAGGTTTATACTTGCAGTTCCTCGGGTTTTTTCAAAGTTTTCCCAAGGTAAGTAGCTAGCCTCAGCCTATCTAGTCATGTAATAGTGTCTCAGAAGTTTTCTGAAGCATATACAAGTTTGTCAAAAACATTTTAGCAAGGACAGGCAGAAACATGTCGAAGACAGAAGGATGCCGATGGTTTGAATTTGGTTATCCCGCGCTTGGCGGACAATGGTGCGAGCGGACGTTGAAGGATGCGTCACCGTGAGAGAGCCACGAAGAGAACAGACAAAGAGAGTACTAAGTGGTACGGCAATTATGAAAAGAAAAAAATGCAGGTGTGAGGGATACTTTGCTAGATTTCCTAGGAGAAGCCACTTTCTAAGACACGGAAGCAGCAATCTAGGCAAGGATAGTAAAAGGGAAAGAAGGCCAGGATGTCTACAAACACAGAAAACAACAACTTATAAATTATGTGTTCTAAAACTGATTTCCATAGATACACACAGTCGAATAAATATGACTATGGGTTGAAAAATTACTGTTTTCAAGAAAATACGCTTCGAAGTCGTCAAAAACGAATAAGTATAGCCATGTGGGATCTCCTTGTTCATAAGACAATAAAGTTTTATAAGCAATTCGGTTATGATTCCAGGAGCCTCCGTGCTCGATCTCTTTGTCACGGTAGTCTCTCCTGTTATCTATTTGTTGTTAGTTGTTAGTCATAACTTTCAGCTCTTTGATAAGAAATAAGCCGTTCTGGCATCCTTTCACAATTGTATTCTTCCCAGCCTTTTCTATTTTTAATCGTTGATTTTCAAAACCACGATGGATAACGATGATTTATTTCAATATTTCCTTCTTGAAGAAGACATGTCCAGAGATTTACAAACGCAAATGGAAACCACAAATCAAATCGAAGAGAAAAAAGAAAGGTGAGAAAAGACGACTTGGCAATCCTTTGCTTAGCTCAATTCCACCAGAGTTTGACAAACAATGGGGACTCTCAGATGTTGTTATCAGAACTAAGGAAAATAAGAACGTTCATGTTAACAAAACGGTAATTTAGATTTTTTCGCGAATGAATATCTTCCAGGTAATGGCAACGTTTTCTCCCTTCTTTCGAGCACTTTTCTTTGCGGATTTTGCTGAGGTACAGATTTTTTGTCACGAGAAACGTTGGGCTATAGGGTCCAAAGCGAGAGATCGACCCTCATCATAAGAAAGTGGGGATAGTCGCATGCTAATCACCATTTGAAACATTGACGGGAACACTTTGAAGTCTGCTGACTTCAAAATCGAATTTCAACCCCAACATACCAAATTTTTCTTGATCAGAAGAGAAACTGCAAATGTTTTATGTAAAAACCAGAGAGATTTGTTTTTCGTGACACACTGTCTTTAACAAAAACAACTCTTTTTATTCGGGCTTAGCAAAGAAATGAATTTTCTCTTTGGCTCTCTAATTTGCGCACAAGAAAAGGTCGTCGCTGTGGAACCCACTGTTTGAAACATTTTAAAGACAGATTTCCAAATGGCGAAAACCAAAGTTTTGCATTCGTAGTGCTATGGCTCCGCTATGCCATGAATTTCTCCGTTGGAAAAGGTACGATTACAGAAACTTCAAGACGTCGTCGACGTAGATGTGGAACATGCAGTTCTTTTGGAAATCCTGCGTACCATTCACAGTGTCAATAGAAACTGTAGGCTTCTTGTTGGCGTTAACTCTTTTGTAGATGGTCAAAACAACCACACCCTCTACCCAGCAGAGATGCTGGCAAAACTTTATCGTGCAGCTGACCTCTACGACATAGAATGCATCAGAGACCTTTGTAAGCAACAGTTTTTGGAGATAGAAGCTCGTGATGCTTTTGTTTTTGCCATTGAACTTGGCCTCCAGAAAGAAAAGGTAAGATTTATACTTGACGAGGCATAAGATTTCAGTCGGAAGCGCTGAAGAGAATGTCGTTTGAAGATGTGCAACTGTTTCTGAAAAACAAGAGTGATAGCCTGGTTCTGTCTCCGAATGACGTCGCTGTGATAGTTGAGAAGTGTCAGGAACATGGAAAGACGATCATCCGTTGTACAAACTGCCAGTCTACGAATTTTCGGGAACAACCTGGCTACAACAACCCAAAATACTACAGATGCAACAACTGTGGACAAAATTTTTATTCGAAAAAGTAACTGATGAAATTGTTCGTTTCTCTTCTATAAAGCCAAAATTTACAATACATGTTTATTTACGGTATACATATAACGTGGGGCATGAAACAAAACACATGCAGAGGAGTGAGTTAACGGCTATATTGCAAATTCTTCTGACGTTCCGATGACTTCGTGAATTGAGTTCCGAAACACACAAATCGCACTGGTTTTCACAAAAAAAAAATAAATGTTTTTACTGGCCAAGAACGGAATTGTGTAATACTGCATGGAGTTCAAAACCAAATTTGGGGACATCAAACTATCCCCCACCAAACAATTAGCATTCAAGTAGCAATAAAATAAGCGCCGCGTTCATTTAAAGGCAGAGGCCCACGTAAAAGGAAGAGGGGGACCTGTCCATGCTAATCGTAAAACTCTCTGCATTTCACCATTGAAAATGACACTCTCTCGCCTACGTTACGTCATGGACAGGTCCTTATTCATTTTCCCGGGCCTCTGCCTTTAATTGTCTTTAGTTTCAGAATCGGGAAATAGCGCTATCGCCGGAAGGTCATCCCGAAAATCCTTCTCGTATATATAGTTGAAGCGCATTCCTTAGGTACAGTACGACAAGCGTACAATGACATCCGAAATTACTCTCCGCTGTTTTTCTGAAGATCACGCCTCTCCTCTAAGCGATTCGCTGGCGCTGTCCAAGGTCTGCGTCATGTGATCCTTTTCTTCGTCGTTCTTCTTTCGTGTTCCTTGTTTGCTTAGAACAAAAGACAGTATTTTATTCCTATCTAAGCCATCTAGGCAACAAGAAATAACAAACGGAACACATGGATATAAAATAACCAAAAATAGCTGTCGCCCAACCAAAATCTTGTGCTAGTTGCGGAAACATGCAATGCTTGATCTGTCAACGATTCATTAAACTATGCCGACAGAGCATTAACTGAACATTCTTTTGTTATTGGCATGATTCCGATTTGGCGGCAGCTATATGTCCCTTGTCAACCCGTCATTTATCCGCTTTTGTAAAAGCTATGGTTACAGGCATTGCATTTGTAATAATGTTGGGAACTGTGGTATCCGTTACTTTCTGTGTTTACTTGTATATCGGTCGATTGACATTTTTGGCATCTCACAAGGGTTTTCTCATTCTCTTTGCATTTCCTAACAATTTCTGCCACATCGTTCGGCGAAAGAACCAGAGCATTGCTTTTGTTCCGAAGAAACGTCTCTACATCTTCGAACGTCATCCTCTTCAAGACTTCTGACTAAATTTTCTTTTTTTTCGTAGGTTTAAATTTGTGATAACCTTCTCATCATGGAGTTCCAACTCAATTGTTACTTCAAAGGCTTCGCGGGGGCTGGTCTGTACAAATTGTTGTTTGCACAGTTCCCTGATGCACGGAATGTCGTACGTATCAGCTGTTCGGTATAGCTTTGCAAGCATTGAGTGCGGATATAGCTTGTGATCTGTTTCCCCATCTAAAACGTTATTTTAACTTATGAACAAAGATAGCCTACAATTTCTATTCACACTGTGAATGATCCTGAGAATCTCTTTCAGAACATCATATTCTATGTCGACGTCAACAACATCTTGTAGTTTCTAAAAATACAAGTTTTGAAAAGAAGTTTTCCTATTTTTATGGGATACTTGAATGTTCCTCACAGTCACATAAACTTTTTTCTCCGATGTTCCCTGATTTTGGAGAACAATGGATTTGCTTTCATATGTTACCTCAGCAAACTCCGCGAAGAACAAAGCGCGAAAGAAAGGTGAAAACGTTGCTAAAACCTGAACTTTTTGACTAGTGGAAAGTTAGAAATTTTGCTTTACCGATTTGTTCACATGCAACATTTTGTCATTGCAGTTGTTAGTTCGAATGGCAACGTCCGAAATTCCCCATTGTCGATCGAAATCAGGTGGAATATCCCCACTAAATGATATACTCTTTGTAAATATGAATCACTTTTTGTACCTGTTGGGATTTTCAGGTGAACGACGGCGATCCTGCAGCGACTTATTAGGCATTGGCATTGGTATAAAGAATCTTTGAAGCGACGGCCAAATCTAAGGGGGCGTGTATTGCTAGGAAAAGACGTTTAGTTTCGTCTTATCAAGGGTGTGATTCACCCTTGTAGCAATCAAATGATAAGGGGGGACTTGTTAATCGCGAAATATGTTTTATGTTCTGTTTTAATTTATTCAGCGGTAAAAACTTTACCTTGGATCATTTAAAAAAAAATCAGATGAGGAAGGCTTCTATTTTTACAAAAACAAATCGGGTAAACAAAATAAATTATTAAACTGTCTTTAAAAAAAAAATCTCCACTGGATAGCTGATATTTTCTGATTGGCCTTGTACCTTCTGATTCAATGTCTGGCGTAAAATTTTTAAAGAGGACCGCGAAAATTAAAATGAACAAATCCATCATGCAAATGGGACAAAAGATGCTGAAAATGGCCAGTCCCCTTAAATATTTTCGCGGTCTTCTGCCTTTAAATCTTTTTGTATAAAGCTGGGCACACTTTCCGGTGCGTTTCACTTATCATTTATCGAATGATTCAATTTCAAAATGGCGTTTGCTGTTCCAATTTTTCCTGTGCACTCAACTTTTCCACCAATTACTGACATTGCAGTGTCTTCCGATCGGCCGTCCTTCGTTGTTTCTGCCTCCGTTGGCACGCGGCCAATTGACCGTGTCGAACAAGTGCATTCCCGCAGCCGACTGCCAATTCCACATCGAAGGCCTTGTTTCGGTCCACTAACCGCAATATAAACCACATTGCGGGAACAGTTTATTTTTAATTAAAATTGTTGTTTTATTTCTCTTTTTCTATTTTCTACCTTGAATCTAGCCACACCTGTGTGCAACTTGAAGTATCCACACAAACACGTACCAAGTAGGTCTGTCAGACTGCTCTCAACCGTTTCTGTGTTGTCCAAATATCCTCATAAATGAGGCAAAGCAAACGGACTTGCATCCGAACGTGCGTATCGAGAGTGCCGGCCTTGGTTCCATTTGTGGGTCACAGTTGTGTAATGCGTTCTTTCCTGGCTTCGTCTGTCGCGGCTAAGCCAGCCGGCTGTCACCAGCTCCTGACACCTGTTCCCTCACGCAGAACAGCTCTTTTTCCACGTAACACTATATGTTTCATGTTTCTTGACTACTCACTCGATAATGCACGTTCATCTTACGATTAGCCGCAGGGCTATTTCAAATGGAAACCTTCGTGGGGGGCTTCCAAAAGACAATGGCTCATTTTGATAGTTGGCGAGGATCAGTGCTAGAATTTATTTTTGGGTGTCTAAATCTTAGAATCTGTTAATTCAGCGAAGTCTTTCTTTGTGCGTTTCGATAGATCGTGGTGGGACTCAATGCTAAAAAATCTTCTAAAGAGAGTTCTCATGTCAAATGATAAAACCCCTACCGAGTAATTAGAAAATGATGCGAGATCACCCTTGTTCATATGAAATTCTTGAGAATGTCACGGCTTGAGAAACTAGCGGTAATACTTTAACGTCTCCTACTTCTAGAATACGTAAGGTTCAATTTAAATGATATGAATCAAGAAAGCGCCGACAAGAATTCAGAAACAAGTACACGAGTCTTCCTTTCTTAACAGAAATATCCCATTTTTCAAAACCATTCTTCTATCTGTTTATTTTATCTCTTGTTGTACTATGTCTTTTCTTTTCTGCCGCAAACTCTCAGTCGTTTTTCAGTGTTTTCGCCATTAATCGGAGTCCATGACAATGACAAAGGGCTGCCCAGAGGCAGGTGTCGCCGCGCGTCTATTTTACACTTTCTTGAGTTGTTTTCAAACCATACAATTCATTTTTCATGTCAACTGAGAACTGACGTTTTCTTCCGCTAAAATTGATTTCGGGACTTTTGTCGACCTAAAACAGGTCACACAGGCATCACGTACATGCTCATCTGCTGTAATACAGTACTTTTCAAGGCAAACACGACTACGAAATGCACTGAGACTGGGAGTTTTGCGTCTGTATTTCCGTTTCTCTCTCTCTCTCTCTCTCTCTCTCTCATTTAGTCTCCAACCCCTCTCTGAAGTTGTCTCTCTCCGTCAATTTCCTTCTGTCCCACTGTCACTTAGTCTTTCTATTTTCCAGTTTTTCTATCTTTCTTTTTCTCTCTCCTGGTCTCTCTTTCTCCAGCACTTTTGCCTTTCTGCCTCTTTCCTGGTCTCTTTCTCTGACAGTGACAGATAGGCTAATTGCCGGAGACAGAGAGACTAGGAGAGAGAAAGATAGAAAAAAGAGGACTCTGTCAGTCTCACTCTCATTTCCACGAAATCTCATTTCCTTCTTTCGTTTGGTTCGAGTGCTTGGTTCCAGCCTCTCAAGCGTCCCGTTTCACCAGGTGTAACGACATGCGATCCTTGAAAAAGTAGTCGGCGTTTCGCGTCGAAGAGAAAAAGCACCGTTCTCGAAGATTAACTTCCTAACGATGTATGACGGATCGTTTTTCAAACCACTGCACCCATCCCTTGCGGTGTCACATTTTCCCTAATTGAAAAATAAACAACAATCACTTAAATATAACTCTAGCGCGAATTACGGACTGGGCAGACTGGCGTGTGGAACCAGTTGCTCGTTGCTGTTTTCTCCCGTGTCCACCCCTTTCACCTGAAATCGAAGTCCACGTGATCGATGTGGCACGCAAAAGTTTCAAAATTGGCTCTCTCGTCAGGCGAAATTCTATTTAAATTTTATCGCTTCTGTTATTTTCAATAAAACCGCCCAAAAACCTTTAATATCTTAAAAAAAAACACAAGTGTTTCCGTATTCATTTGTTTGGCTTAGACCTCTATTGTGCCTCATTCAACTCATGTTATACTTCCATCCTGATGTTTAAATTGGTAACTCTCTCTCTCTCACTCTCTCTCTCTCTCTCTCTCTCTCTCTCTGTCCTTCATTTTTTCAATTTCCCTGTGCACCATGCCCATATCCCGCCATTCAGCACCTAGTGTGATTCACAAAAGCCTCCGTGAACGGCCGTCGCCGCCGGAAAACCGGCCGCCATTCCGCTTATTACAGTCATTTCCCTTTTTCCCGCCTTTCCATGCTTCCTCTTTGCAGAGTGTCCTCAGCTGTTTCCAGTGTAATGTTGTCTTCAGCAGTCTCGCCTCGAGATTATTATCTCTTGATCGAGTGAGTGAAACTGTGGGAAAAACTTGCATTCCGGTGAGAAATTTAGTTTCTCCGTGGGAGAAGCCTTGTTTCTGTCTCTACCTGTCCCTGTGTCCCATCGCTCTCCATCTGTCATAAGCGGTGCATGTGTCCTTGCATGGCCGATGTCGGGGCTCGCGTGGAGCGCGGCGCATGTTTTATTCAGTCCACAATACGCTAATGAGAATGGCCAGTCGGCTGCACCTTCCCCTCCTTTGTCCTTTTCCTCTGCGGATCCGCCGACTCCATTCCGCCTCAAATGTCCCCTTGGAATGAGCCAACCCCTGACATAGAGAGGAGAGCACGGCCATATAAAATCTCTGCCCAAATGGAGCGCAGGGACGGAATGGGGGCCATAAATTGTTTTAGCCAAGGTGCGTTTGCGATTGGCCATAATTCAGCAAGACACCCTCAATCAAGGCGACGACCGCTTCCGGCCACCCGGTGGCAGCCCACCTGACTATGACGGAGGGAAAAAGAGCAGTTGAGGAGAGGGTTTCGAGATATCAAGATTTTCACACGCTTTTTTCGTAGGCTTACCGATTGGTCTTTGCTAACATCGATGTATCTGGGTTTATCGGAAAACCTAATTAAAGGCACTTCAAACTGTTTTGTCAGTGTTTTGCCAGTTTACGCCAAATCTATTCCGGCTGATTTGGCTGCGTACACGGCCTGAGTATTCTATATTGCACGGTTTACTCCAGGAACAACATCAAAACGTTGACACGTTGTTCCGATGTAGTTTTTGACATGAACTGTACCTACGACAAACTCAAGGGATTCAGCATTTAAGCTCAGTTCTTTATTATTCAGTAAATGGGGGGATTGCGATAAACAAATCGATGGGGGGGGGGGGGGGGTAATATTGCGATGTGTAGGGCCCAACTGAACCGGGTCAAATAGGAGTGCAATTGCGATAGGTCCTGAGGTCCCAATAACTTCCCCTCCCTACTGTATTTATTACCCAATCATACCCCACACCAAACGCAAAGGCACCCCACGAATTCATATCAAATGCGCCCCCGCACCCTAAGCTGCATGAATTGGGGGGGGGGGGGGGGGGGGGTGCAACTGCACCGCAGGGGACCAAATATTGGGGGGGGGGGGGGTGGTTCGATTTTGCCTTTGAGAGTTGACTGAATCTCAGTGCAACATCATTTGGCTGAAGAAAGAGTTACAAACCGATTTTAAAGTCTACTGTGCCGCTACGGTGGCTTGAGAAGCTATAGTTAATGCCATTTTGTTTTATTTCGCTAGAGTTCCAGCAATAATTTTCATACCTTTACTCGAAATCCAAGAGTTGATCATCTATCCCATAACCCTGTTAAAGCCTTTAACTTAAAGGCACAGCTTATGTTATACTTTTGGTGCATTTGAAGCCACAATCCCATCCTCCGTTTGTGTCCTTTAGATTTTCCACTACCCTACCCTGATTCAAAGATTCCCTGGAGAATCGCACCTCAGCCCTTATGAATATGATGAGGGCAGAAACAGGTCCCAGCGCTCATTAGAAGCGGCGAATTGCGCCATACGAAGCCAATTTGCATAATGCTCATTCGGCAAAGAGCACACGGCACGCGAGAGATAATTCTGTCGTTTTGGAGAAGAATCCGAGGAAGGAGTGCTTGTTCATGAGTCAAACAAGCGCCAGCGGGGAATTACGGGTGGCGGCCGAGTTCCGGCTGACCGCATAACAAACGCCGTATGAAATACTTTGTTGCTCGCCATAAACAGCCTCTCGACTGCCGGAATCGGCCTCCAGCCAAGGATTTCTCGGAATGTCCGTCTGTCTTAGAAACAGATGCAATGGAATAGAAGTCAATCACAAAAATCAGTACTTTTGTTTTCCCGTGTGATGTCTGCATAAAAAACTCCTCCAAACATAGTCAAACTTGTAGTTTATTCTGCAGCTCCCCGCCTAAACAGATTTTTGGTTGTCCAACCCCAGAAGAGGCGTCTTTTCATCCGCTATGCATACTTGGTCTTGGGACAACCTCATCACGATATTATTGAGGCCGGAGGACACCGTTTTATTACGCTTATGCGCTTCTTATTAGTACGTACTTTTGTCTTTCAAAAAGAAAGTGCGGTGACAATTGAACCGAGTATTATTAGTACGTTAGTATAAAATAATAAAATATTTTTCAGTGTGATTTGTGCCTTGATCTTGGTATCTTAGTTTTGAAAAAAAAATCCGTTTTGTCAATTTCTAGCAAAATTAGCGGTAAGTTCCAACTTTAAAAAATGGTGCGACTTGTGTTCTTATACGCCCTGCGATAAGTTCTTTTTTCTAGTTGTCGGCAATTTCATAAACTACTACAACACTTTTCTAAAAAAAACGGTTTGAAAAGAAAAAATCTGAACAAGTCTTTTATCGGATGTTTGTGGAACTTTCATGTTCTACCTGAAAACATAACCGAGTTTGCATGAATTAGAACTGAGATTTCCAAAGCATCAAATCTACCGTTGCCGTGACCTACCGTAAGCCGGGTTAGCTACCGTATCCCGCACACCAATAATTTTTGCCAAAACGTTTTAGTTCGGAAGGCCATGCGTTTTTTGAAGGTCAGAAGTTTTCAGCAAATTTGATTTTTTCCATGGCATTCTTTCTCAAATCTTAATGGCACGGCGTCTGTGAAGTGCGAAAAATGCATATAAAATATATATGCTGTTAGTTCTGTATTGCTTTAATTATCGAGTCTTAGCGAACCCCCTACAGTGTTTTTTCTTCCTTAGTTTCTGTTTCTTTCTCTTCCAGACCCCAATTACACAACTGAAGCAGTGCGCCGCTAATTATGAGGAGAATAATTATTTGTGCAGCCGGCGGCGCCTTCGATTTCACTTAATCCCAACACGTAAACGCCGTCTCTCGTGTCTTTACGCTTCCTAATTCCAGGAAACTCTGCTTCTCTCGCAGAACTCTCTTGTTTTTCTTTCTCCAGAGGCACAGGGGGCGTAACCTGAAATTACGCGACCCATTCCGTTTCCACCAGCCATTTGTTGCTAGGCGGCACTGCGCACCCAACGATTCCGCCTTCCCAGACCTAGGGACCGCAGACCAAAATTTAAAAATAAATTTTTGGATTTTTAATTTTGATATAACGCAAGATAAGTTCATAACTTAAACTTTTTCTTTTTACAGTTTGAAATTTCATCCAAAACGAAGCGAGATATTCCACTTTGAATGCCCGAATTTGAACCCGATTTTTGCATTGTCGCCGTGGTTGGGCGGGGTCTGTGTGACCGGGCACAAGCTTTGCTAAACAACGGACATACTTTCTGCCTGAATGCGGAATCCGCCTGTTTAAGAGAATTTACATGTATGTATGTTTTAAATGGGTTTTTCATATTTTTCTCGTATTTTTGGTACCAAATTTTTCTCAGAAATAATAAAAATACAGGTTTAAATAGCCGTTTTCAAAAAGGCTCTGGATACGGTATTTGGCAATAGAGCGCGGATAGTCGCCAATTTTGTATAAACTTGTATATATAAAATTAATTTGCGAGCGACTGCAAGGATGGAATTTTCTATATTCCTTCTTTAAATAAAGCTAAAAATCCAAATTATCGGAAAATATAACGACATTGAGTGCTACGCGTCTGTATCTCACATAATCGACCAAAATGCAAAAACGCATAGAAAGTAGTGGTCGGATTCGGACAACGTATGAACACCCTAACGGTTATTTTTTAGAGTTTGCTGTTTTATAACAATCAAAACACTTCAGAGAACCCGAAGAATACCAAAAACATGCTACACATGCCTCCACACTTGAATAGGAGTGGTATAAACAACAAAATCCGTTGTAATTTTTTTGTGCAAGAACGAATTTTTGATTTTATTTTTTTATTTCATTAAAACAGTTTTACTTCGAAGAAAATTGATTTGAGAATTCATGCTATCGCTATGGTTCGTGAGTAATGGTCAAAAATCTCCAAAAACAGCGATTTTCGGCAAGATGCAGTCAACAATTTGCCAAAAGAGCACTTCCATTGGTTTTCTCGTGCAATTTTACCCCATATTCTTTGCTTAAATAGTCGAAAAAGAGAAAAATGCGCGCGCGTTTTTGAAAACCATATTTTCTTACCATTTCGGATTGCTCCCGCCGGGCCACCTCTGCGGTGCCTACCCAGACCCACGCAAGACTTCAGTTTCCGAATGTTGTACAACTGACGCGATATTGCGTATCAGCGCTCTGAGTAAGTACACGCTGCTAATCACCAATTATGGGGTATTTTGATGCCAATTATCCCACACCCACACCAGGACATACATGTGGACAGCGACAGGTGGTCGAATATGCCATGAATTTTACTCTAAAAACAGTATATTACACCTTGAAAGCTGATTAAACAACATGCTAGAATGAAAAATATAACTTGTCATGATTGGTTTCCAAGGAAGAATGTCTAATTGTGATCCCGTCTGTTGATGAGCACTGGAAGTCCCTACAACTGCATATTTTGCTTCACTCTCTGCCTCTCTGTCTCTCTGTCTCTCTCTCTCTCTCTCTCTCTCTCTCTCTATATATATATATATATATATATATATATATATATATATATATATATATTTATATATATATATATATATATATATATATATATATAGGGCTTATCCGTTTGAAACAAACCTCGCAACCTCTGTTGCCTTTTTTCTCCGATATGATTCATACTCGTCTAGACGTTTACGGCCGACAGTTACAGTAAAAAAATCACAATTTTCAAAAAATAACCAAAAAAGAAACTGTTTGAAATTTCTCCTCTACGGTGCATCCCAGGTGATGTGTGTTTGGTAGTTTATCCAGCTGTTCCGGCAGATGACTGACTTCCTCCGAATTACGGCCATTGTTGGTCAGCTGGCCGCCGCATCTCAGAACAAATACTAGCTCATTTCCATGAATATTCACACGAAAGCCGCTTTTTCTACGATTTCGATTGGACGCCAGCCTTTTTTGGAGATCGAACGCTCTATAGTTTATTCGTGTTGCTTTCTTTTTCAAAATTTAACGAAACTCCGCTTCTATAAAGGAAATTCGGACTATGTTTTCATAATTATTCGCATGACAGTCAAAATTTCCCGTAACTTTCCCATATACCGCGTTAGACGGGCAAAAATGTTTGTAAAATAAATACATACCCTTTTCTTGGTTTTCTCGCACCTGGCAAAAACTGTCGCTCAAGTGAAATCCGCCTTTGAAAAAAAAACAAGAGAGTAGGCAAATCGCGAAGGCTAGTGCTAAAAACAGCTATTTAGACGGACACCTGCCGAATTCCGTTTGGCGCCACATAAAGTCTAATTATCTTAATAACAGAGCGAATCTCGATTGTGCAATTAGTGGGCGGCGTGTTCCCAAAAAGAACGAGTCTCGTATTGTTCGTCAGCGACCGGATACGGTAATTTTGGGTATCGGACGTCGATTGAGTCTGCGCTCTCTCGTTTCCCCGTGTTCCCTCGTCTCCATTTATGAACTCCGTCGCGGTCATTCCATTGTCATTCGTGTATTCACCTGCTCCCTTTGCGGTCTGCGCCCTCCACCCTCCCTCTCTCTCGCTTTGTGCCAACCGGAGACCCGCAAACACAACATACCGTCCTCTTTTCACTATTCAACACCCTCTGCCACTAGATTTCAGGAAGACACAACTAGCCCCTTATTCTATTGATTTTCACAGACGAGATTCACAAATGACACTAACTGCAAACCAGTTATTTCCTAATTATGTTGAAACACTTTATCATTTTCACAGGATTCAAACTCATTAAAGGAGGATCACTCTTTTACTCTTTTTAGAGAGACAGAAGTCGCGGCATACAGAGAGAGAGAGAGAGATAGAGAGTCAAAGAGAGAATCGTGTTAATTCGTGGGACACAGTCTTAAACTCTCTTTTTAACCGTGTGTTTTCTAGTTTTAAATTTCACTTAAAAAGTTCATTCATTTCGCTTGAAAGGACTTTTTTGTTCCATTTTCTCACTGAAATCGCCAGAATTACGATTAATTCTCCTTGTCTGCCCACGCCTAGTCAAAACAATTCATCAAAAGCCCATCGAAGCGAGCTCTGAAGGTGTTGCTCATCAGAAATCCCTTTTTTCTCTCGTAGCAGTAGTGAAATTATTCTAGCTGCCCCCATAGTAAAGTGAAATTGAAGTGAGTTGTTTCCTCATTCCGCCATATGGAGTCTCCCAGATGGCCAGTGATGAAAATAGCGTATTCGAGCTCTTCCAAAGCTGTTACAGCCATTTTATATGATATTATTCCGTTAACGGCTGGCGGAGGCGTTACTGACAGCCGGCGATGTCACTGCCAGCTGGCTGGCCCCAAAAACTGAGCGAAAGTGCGTTTCGCACTCTCTAATCCTTTAAGGCAAACCACTTCTCGCCTCTTTATTTCGGCTGGCGCGAAGAAGCTATTGCCAGCCGGGGGTAATTGTAGAAAGGAATAGGGACTTCCTTAACGTTTTTTTTCTGTTTTGTATCTGCCAGTCGGCAACGGACAGTTCTGTCAGCCGGTAGGATTACACAGTAGTCGAAATTTGCATTTCAATACAGTACGTCAGGGCCGTTAAGCCCTCAGCTGATTGTGAAAATAGTGACAGACGGCTTGTAACAGGTAGAATTCTCTCTCTCCCTCTCCCTCTCCCTCTCTCTCTCTCTCTCTCTCCATAAACTCCTCCATGTTCCTGTACCAGTGTCCCTGCCTATCCTGCCTCTTTTTTATGTCTCTTTACCTCTGTATTCTGTCTGACTCCTTCCCTCTCACTCCTTCTGTGTCTCTTTGAATTTTTCTATGACCTTTAAGTATATGTTTTTTTTGTCCCGCTTATCTTTTTCTTTCTCTTTGCCTCTCTCCAACATTCAGCCTCTTGTTTCTGTCGTTTTCCCTCGTTTTATGATCCTCTCTCTTTCCTGACTTTGATCTTTATCCGTCTCTCTCCCTCTCACTGATTCTGTTTTTGTCTCTTTTTCGTCTCTTTCTCTGACTATGCCTATCGCTGTTTCTCTCATTTCCCTCCTGCTCTCTTTCCTTACCTCCCCTGCTCTCTTTCCTTCCCTCCATCTCCTCTGACCTCCCTCCCTTCATCTCCTCTGACCACCCTCTCCCACCTCCATCTCCCTCCCCACATTCCATTCTTCGTTCCCTTGCACCTAGCTGTAGTTCAGTTCTTTTTCTCGTCTTTCCCGGCGCTCTCCTCTTCCGCCGTGCTCTCTCGCCCTTCTCTGCTCCCTCCTCATTTCGTGTGTTGTCTCTCCAGCCGTGTTCATTCAGACTCGCTGCTTCGGTCGAGAAAGGAGGCGGCAGCAGCATGGACGCCCAGGTTCTGGCCTTCAACTCTATGCATCAGGTACGGTAATAATGTAACAGCTACAGTACACTAGTCAATACCGTATCTCCCTTATCACTTTTTTAAAATTAACCCTTCCTTTGGGGTTTCTGCTTCAAATGTACCTCAAGATCTGTAGTTCCTGAGATTCATTTGCGCCCATTCAACCCCTTTTTTTGTAAAATTTTTGCATTGCACTTGAACATTTCGGCCTCCTTTAGGAATACTGGAGAAAGATAAAACTTTTAGAACTATGCCTGCCTCTTCTTGTAGTTTGTAGTTTAGAAAGACCCCAAAATTGTAAAAGCTTTCAAAAAATTGATTCGCTGAAAAGTGGAAAACAGACAATTTTAAGCCAAAATTGGCAAGTAGCTTCTGATTTTCTGGAAAACAAGCAGCCATTTGTATTATTTGTGCACCGCCCCGGCTACAACCGGGTGAATGCGCCTATTTTCTTGTAAACTACAGGCAAACAATCTTTTGAAGGGGAAATTAGTATAGTTTGTCTGCCATTGGAAAGGCTATTTGAATGGAACGCCGGCGGCCATCAGCTGTCCGTCGGCGCCCCGAGGGCACTCTTAAAAACGCACCTCTTGGCCCATCTGGAGGCGACTCCTAATTGCATTCGCCATTGTTTCTGCCAACACAAACCTCTGTTTTCAGAGGAAAAGAGGCTCTGGAGGGAGATGGGTTGGCACGAAGGGCCAGGGGTTCTTGAGGAATATTTTGAGAGCGAGGCATTCAAGAATACTAGGGAACAGTTTTATGCGGAGATTTTAAAGAAACGTTGAAGAACTGATAGTATCTTGTTGGATTGTTTAAAACTTTGCTTTAAAACAGTTTTTAACTTCATTTAAACATAAATTACGCCATATCAAGCCAAAATTATTTCGGCCAATTTGACTGCTAATATTGACTGAGTATTCTGTGTACAATAGGAAACCTCTAATATACAACACTAAAACATTGACACATTTCTAGAAATTTTGCTGCAGTTATCCAATCTCTAAAAACAACAAATTTAGTTCCACTTATTGCTCGAAAATTCCCCCATAATTTTTGTGAGAAAAAGATTTTGTCCCGGAGTCAAAATATCCCTCTGCCGGTTATAACACATAATTGCCGTGTAACCATGCAAAAACCTGAGATTGAATCAAGAAAGGGGCAATTAGTAATTTCGAATTCAAAAATTCTCGTTTCAGACACATTCCTACACGCCGACACAACGTTACTCAACAGCGCCAAACACGGATATCGGAGAGTCGAAGACGAATCTGATCATAAATTATTTACCCCAAGGAATGGGACAGGAAGAGGTAGGAAAGCGAGGAAAACGCGACAGCCGCACGCTTTTTGGCACAAGGCGCGCGGTTTTTGGCTGGGCAACTGCCACGCCAACGAGTGGTGTTTGGAATGATCTAAACACAACACAGCGAACGGAGCTTGTTTGGAACGGATAGTATTGTTTCACGAGAACATGCATTAGAGTACCACTCCCTTTTAACAACAAAGCAGAGCATATGCGACTTTGGGGTACCAGCTGAATTAGGAGGGCGATCGACCTTTAGCATAGGAAAACGCAAAGATTCTCTTTCTAATCACAATTCTAAATGCAAATTTTAAAACCCTCCCCTGATTTCAAAATTAGATTGGGAACCAACATGCCTTTCTTTGCGAGATCTGTGTTTGTATTTTGTCATACGCCTTCTTTAAGATTTGTCTTCAAATATTTCGAACAGTAATTTCTGAGATCAAAACGTAAAGTCCCATTTTTCGCATTCCGTGGTGTGGCGTGTGTTGATCGCAGGTAATCATATTCTGGCCACCTGCCCTTGAAAACGTAATTTTCCACTTGCCGATGTCAATTAAGAGGGCTTATGGCACTTTGAGCTCAGAAGGGCAATGAGGGAAATGGGACAACAAAGAATTCAATGGAGCACGAGGGACAAAAATTATGTTACAACTTCAAAAATGAAAATACCATTGCGTCTCAAAAAAGGAGATTCACAGTGTTAATGTTTATTTCTTGGTAGATAAAAAGTCTTCGTTGCAGGACCCAATTCAAAAAATAGCCGGGAATGAGCTGGAATATCAATCAGAGTCCTATGTTTCAATCTGAAACCCCTAATTTTCAGGTGCGTGCGTTGTTCGCGAGCATCGGAGAGATCGAATCCTGCAAACTGGTCCGTGACAAAATGACAGGTAGGCTCGGTTTCCATTTTCCTAGAGTCATTAGGCCGTTTCCGCGCGGCATGTCGCCCTTCGAACCGCACTTTCACACTTTCCGCTTCCGTTCCTTTCGTTTTCTGTGTGTCGTCGTTGGCCCCGAGGGCGTTTTCGTTCGCTAACTGCGGCCGCCGCCTCTCCTTCTCTCTGTCGCCGTCGCACTGGAATTTGTTAGAAAATATGAAGAAAGAGAGAAATGAGGAAAAATAGACTTTACACTTAGGTTTAACCATTTCACCACTATTTTTTCTTCTAATTCAGTTTTATTTTTGGTTTTCGATCGATTTTAACAATGTGTTTTATATATAGGCTCAAAAACGTGTGCACGCTGAATTTTGAGAGCAAAACTGTTCGTTCGTGGCCCCACCACGAAAACCTTCATGAGCAATAAACAATATTTACCATTAAGATAGGGTTTCTATGCAAGTCCCGTTACTGTAGTATTGTTTGTTATTCAAATTCAGGCAATATTTTCACAAAAACAAGATTTGGCCTCTTTGCCGAGTACTGTCGCAATGACGTGATCCCCTTACAAACAACACCAGTTACTGTTTTTTGGATTTACCTTTAAAATCAATAGTTCCGAAAATTACGCTCGCGGCCATCGATCGAATTTTGAAAGGGCGGCGGTCGCGCGTGGCGGCGCGCGGCGCGTGCTTGTGTTATTGTGTTCTCTTCTGGTTGCAGGCCAGAGTCTTGGTTATGGTTTTGTTAACTACGTACGCGAAGATGACGCTCTGAAGGCCGTCTCCTCCTTCAACGGCCTACGACTGCAAAACAAGACGATCAAGGTACAATGCATGGCTAACCTCGGCTAATCCCTTCCTCTCTACCTATTTTCGCTTTGACGCGTCCTTGCGTACCTTTACAAAGGTAGAATAGACTCACAAACCACCGATTAACATAAATCCACGTGGGAGTTTAAAATAGTAATCCCACGCGACTAATTAAAAGAAATCGGGTTTTCCGTTCCTTGTTATCCGTAGTCGTCTCTCTTTCCTTAAAGGACTGTTTACGCGCGTGGTCCTCATTAATTAGGGAGTTGTTTCCTCGAAAGAAGCCTTCGGGGAATGGAAAAACAAAAATAGTAAGAAATATAAGGGAATCAAAGGGAAACAGCGCTAATCCGGGCCACAGTATGCCAGGTGATTGGGGTCCGATGGCGGATTAGCGCCGACTATGAACACCGTAATCCAGCCGAAAATGAGATTCAACCGAAACCACGATCAGCATTTTCCGGCGGGGCTTTGCAAACAAAATAGGCTCCGGAAACAGGAGAACGGGTAAATAGGGGATGAGAGATACGGTATTGTTTAGTTGTAGCGCTTCGAAATAAGAAAACGGTCTTGTTGTGGCGGCCGGCCAGAGTGCGCGGTCCACCGTCATGTGAGGGGCCATCGCGGCTGGTTCAGTAGTAGAGCAGTGGGCCGCGGTTGTTATGGTCCCGTGTTCGATCCCCTGTTGATGAATTATCTTTTGCGAGGACCTCTATAACCAAGTGCGTTAAGGGCAACGTAATTTGGAGGTGACACTGGTATGGGCCACGGTCGCCTACTTTGAATTTCTCTGGCCAACTTTTTTAAACTTTAGAAAATTTCAAGATACTTTGTAGTGTTATAAAGTTGTTGTACACCGCAAAAGTCGTTTGATTTTGTCACATCACGCCAATGTATTGGTTTTTTACCATCAGAGTTAGATCAGGGTTTGTGTCGTGGTATATTGGATACTCAGGCAACGCAAGCAGTAAATTACTTAGGTATGGCGATTAGTTTAAGTGCCTAACCGAACGTTGTTTTATGCTCTCAGAAAGGCCTTACTGCCCCTTCCTGCCAAAAACAAACCACTGTTGTTGTTCTCTTTGCGCGACCCTCGTAAGTTTGGAATCCTTAATTAATTCGAGCCTTAACCTTATTTTGACGGTCTTTTCTCGAGTCCGTGGGAGAGCGCTCTCAAAGCCATTACGAAATGGACAAAAGATACTATTTGCCTTGGATTGGGTTTCATCCGTGCGCGCGCGACGACATCCGACCCGCCGTGTTCCGCGAGAGCCAGCCGATTCAGGCAATGGACAGAGATGGAGGAAATTCTCCATTCCAAACAGACTTTTCTTTAAAGAATAACTCCAAAGAATAAGCGGAATGGCCAAAAATGACTTTCGAGGGAACACCGGAATTCCGGGGCGTTTTCCGGCGCCGACTGTGGCGTGCGGCAGAGCATGAAACCATTAGGGAATGGCGGAAGAGTCTCTGAGAATCAGGGAAAAGAAAAGGAAATAGGGAAATATATGTGTCTAAAGCGATAAATCCCTTTTCAGGTGTCGTACGCGCGTCCTAGCAATGACAACATCAAAGGATCGAACCTCTACGTGTCGGGAATACCGAAGTCGATGACGTTAACAGAGTTGGAGGCGATTTTCAAGCCTTTTGGACAGATTATTACGTCTAGGATACTTTCGGACAATGTCACTGGTAAGTTCTTAAAAGTATAGTCTATTGGAATTCACTTAAAACGACGTCAGACTAGCTTCAAAACGCTGCGCTAGCAAAGTTTTAGATCTTCCTTGGTTTCTAACTCCTTGGGGAACCTCCGATTCTTCAAGGTCTACTGCCTTGTTTTCTGGTGTGTTTAGGCTGCTTTGGATTCTTTTCTTCAGGCGACTGCAGCGGCCAGCTGGCGTTGAATAGGTGCAAAAAGTGAATGGTTGTAAAGTCAAACCAACAGAGAAAAGTGCTACAAATGGTAGACTGTTCAAAAACTTGAGAAAACTTGTATTTGTGGGTTGGAAACCTTTCCTGTGTAGCAGAAAACCAAAAAGTTTTAACGTAACCCAGAAGTTTGAAACGAGTAATTCGCAATTCTACTTTCCAATGCAAAATTTCCAAGGTGTTAGGGTCTAAAGCTCAAATGTTTCTCCCATTATTTTGACACCGGAATCATCGACTACGCTTACGGCAATTTCTCAAGACATCACATAAACGAAACAATCTTTTGTCAAATCTTAAAGTGGAGGTTCCAGGTCTGTCAAAAGGAGTTGGATTTGTTCGTTTTGACAAGAAGAACGAAGCCGAGAACGCGATTCACCAGCTGAATGGGTCGACGCCCACCGGCTGTCCAGACCAAATCACTGTGAAATTTGCCAACAACCCTGCGACTAACACGACGAAGAGCGTACTTCAGGAGGTACGTTCTACCCTTTATTGCTGGATAAACTCCTGTTTCAGTTGGAAGCAGCGCAACAGGTTGCCGCCGCCCAGAACTTTATGCCACTGACACTTTTGGGAGCTTCACCCCTCCGGCCAGCAGCCATCGGACCTATCCACCACACGCCATTGGCCACGAAATACAGGTAGATATACAAAAATGGTGGTAGAAGCTCTGTTTTTTTAGGTACTCCCCATTGGCAGCTGTGGCAGCGCCAACCTCGGCTGCTCAGGCCACGGCCGACTACTTCACAACGACGGCATTGCTTCAGATGAGCCAGATGGGAGCACTCGCCAGTGTCACAGGTAAAATTGTGTTCTGGATCAAGAAATGGGGTCAGTGGCACAAAAGGCTCCTGCCAGTCGTCTGTCACCTTCGACCTCGTTCCGCCAACAATTACCATGCGCCGTCGGCCATTTTTATAGCGAAATTGCGCCATGAACACAACGGACGACCGGTAGGCGGCTGGCAATAAGCCCGACGCGGGGGACAGCCGGCGATGGAGTCAATTAGTGAGATTGAGTGGCAGAGATAGTGAGGCCAATCACAGAAGCACGGAACACCAAGGAGTGGTGGACAGAGAGGGAGGGGGAGATCCATGGAGAATGTCTGAGAGTGAATATGTGTTTGAGTGTGTGTGTGTGTGTGTGTGTGTGTGTGTGTGTGTGTGTGAGTGCGTGTGTGTGTGTGTGTGTGTCTGTGCCTGTGTTTGTGTGTGTGTCAAAGCGAGAGAAAGAAAGACTGATTGAGACTATATAGTCTTCGCCCATGGACCTTGGAAGGAGTTATAATGAACCTGCGCATCTAACGGGCTAATGAGCGTGCGAAACATGAAGACGCAGACAATTTTCTGGGTCAAATGCACACCCCGCTATAACAAGCTGTTTGGGCGAGGGGTATAGCTGTAGCCAAAATGAAATCATATGCTAATTGCGGAAATGTGCAAATCATGCTCTGTCGTCTTCTGATTAGACTACGAACTTCAATGTCAACAGAGGATCACTGGAACATTCTAATTTTATTGGCATGATTCCAATTTGGCGACAGCTATAAGTGGGGACACATTAAGAGAGAGAGGTAGAGACGAAAAAGTGAAAGAGACTTGCAGAAATAGTTTCCATTTCAGACCTCATCGCCAACCCTGCCCAGGCCCAGTTGGCTGCCCTTGCTGCCGGTACAGCTCCAGCAGCCGAGGCTGGTTTCTGTCTCTTCGTCAGCAATTTGGGTCCCGACACGGAGGACAGCCTCCTCTGGCAACTGTTTGGTCCTTTCGGTGCCGTTCTGAGCATAAAGGTATGTTCCAATCGAAACTACCGTACTTACCGTACCTTTTCAGACAGTGCGTGATTACACAACGGGTAAATGTAAGGGTTACGCCTTTGTCACAATGATGAACTACCCCGATGCATGTAACGCCATTACGGCTCTGAACGGCACACAAATCGGTACAAGGACCCTACAGGTAAGTTTACAGAACTCATAAATAAAGTGGCTTTTTGTTACAAATTTTTAACAAATCTGTCTACGTAAATCTAGGTTTCAGGTTTTGTTCAAGGCGGCATCGGCAGCCAGCTCCTTGATTCTCTAGTCTAGAAGTCTCTCCCTCTGCGTGTACAACACCCTCAAGTCACTTAGCCGCTGCCAAAGACGTCCCTAGTCGTCCCATATCCACTTCTTCTGGTCCCGTGATTGACATGAGCTTTCCCCAACCCATCCCAGCTTTACCGTATTCCTCTTGTCCTAACACACTTACAGTATTCCCACACACAGGTTCCCGGATGAGAACATTTTTGTGATACAGAGCGCCAAACAACCGCCGATTTTATTTTATTGGGTTGTTGATTATGAGATTAAAGAGTTATTCAGCATCACTCATCCCTTTTCAGGCAATGAAACAGAAAAAACAAATGGGGAGACATCGTCGTTCTCTGCTGTGACTGTGGGGGGTAAACTCTTATTTTTGAAGGTATCCAAATTCAGATATAACGAAGGGGAATGTCCAATATTTCCGGTCAATCTCTATGGGCGAGTAGTATATAAGGATAGAAGGCAGGCGGTAAAGTTTAACCACAACCATAGTTCACTCAACCGTTCCAGAAGAAAGGTGTTTGCAAACGGCAACAATAAATTGTACACATGACAAAATGAGCTTAAGATGAGCTCTACAAAACCAGGGCTGGCAGAGGGCCGAGCCGGCCCTGTCCTTTAGTAGGGCCTAGCCTTTCGTAGGGCCCGGCCCGGGCCGACCCTCAAATTTACCAACCCTGTACAAAACTCTAGATACTGACGGGCCAATACAGACCGACATACACATACCCAACGATTGGCCATTATTACCCTCAGGGCCGGCCACAAACCAGTGGGACCACCCGCTTTTACGAGGTGGTACCTACCGAACCGACAACAAAAGGACCAACCGCTTTTACGGGATGGAACCCAGAGTTACGAGAAATGAACAAAGGACAAAGTGAAGAAACAAAAAGATCATTAAACGCCACGGAGTAGAAGGCTGTAGAGCAGTAGCCGACTTCTGAAAATAGAATATTCAATTTGAATTTCGGAACGCTTAGAATATATCAATGAACCCTTCAACACGACATTACTGTGTAAATAAGCATATTTTACTACAGCATCCCAGTCTCGGATATAAGCGAGGCAATCACTTCCAAACACATGTCCTCAGTGGAGCAGTGCTTAGTGGCGCCCTCTGGCTGAGAGGCCGGTGGTTCGATTCCCGGCTGGGGCAGTGGTGAAACGAAGGGTTAGAGATAGAATGCGGGAGGGGAATGGGAGGTGTTTTATGCATTTTGAAAAAGTATAAAAAATGTTGCGCCTACCCTCCTGCTTCCAAAGTCTAGAAAAAAAATCGGCAAATACACTCCATAACGTGATCACGACGAGAAATTTTTGACTTTGGTCACCGACCATCCTCAGAGTCCGCAGCATCGTCCGGCTGACTCCTGGGCTCGTGATGCACGAGATCGGGGGCCTCATCGACGGGAACAACGTCAGGCTTCGGCCGCTCGGCCCGCTCCACGTATCTTCCCGGCTCCTCATTCTCCTGAATTCTCAAGTAACTAAATTAAAGGACCTCTTCGGACTTTGACTCGGATGTCGGTTCCCTCGGCGGAGGAGGGGTCGGCTGCCTGTTAGAAGGCGCAGGGGCAACGGGCCACGGCCACCCTTTCCACAACAGGCTCATCGTCGAGAACTATGTCGTTCTGCTGCTTCTTCGGGTTGCGCTGCACTCCGTGCAGAATGGCTTCACCATTCTCGTTGAAAGTCAGAGCGCCTAAAACTACAGTATCAGCCGATATCAACTTCTTACGAACCACTTTCGACTGCCTGCTTGGCTTCGTCGGCAAGGTGGGCGATCTCGCCGAGGTAGGCCTCAGCGCGTAGGGAATCGCCGTAACCGGGGAACAAGTTCTTGTACCTGCTAGAATCGACAAGACTGTCACCGATCTTCTGAAACATTGATAGTTATAAAATCTGCTGTTGAAGCCTCACCTTGCTGGTATTTCCAGAAACCTTGGCTGCCTTGTCCTTCCAGAGGGCGACCACACGAGGGACCTGGGACGGGCAGTGGGTACGAGCGAAGAAGGCGGCTTCGGGCAGACGGTCGGAGCTAAAAACAAACAATGTTCAAGAAAACAGTTTGGGAAAGCAATTTTGGATTGGAAAATAACCCACCTGATGACATCCGTTCACATCTCCCAGAGAGTTTACCCATGAAATTGACATTATGCAGGTTCGCGGTGCCCGCGTTTTCGGTGAGCTGGCTCAGCAGATCGGCGGAGCCAGAGGCAGTCGCCAGAAGGAGGGCTCCCAAATCACGGGCCCTGCGGTGGCACTCGCCGGCCAAACGGATCTGACTTTGCGGTAGCAACCTAAACACAAATAGTTAAAACCCTATGCAAAAGTTCCGTACATTGACCAGTGGCTGTCGCTCTGCTTGCCCAACTTGAAGGCCACCTTCAGGTCGCCCAAACTGATGGCGAGGTCGAATTTGTGGTCCGGATCCTGGGAAACTGCCAAGGCCTGGCGCTTGAATCCCTGCTTCTCGAGGAAATGGGCCACACGGGTTCTCTGCTCCTTAGGCACGCTGCCAAGAACCTAAGTATTACATATTATGATGAAAATCAAAAAATCAATTACCTTGTCGGCCGATTCGAAATCCCTGCGCATGACAGCCGTGTGGTACTCGAGCACAGAAAGCAGCAGTTTGTAGGAGACCACGTTCAGGTCCTTGCCAATGGCGTAAATGCGGGATTCCTTAGCCACGTAGCCGAACTAAATAAAAACTAAAAAGTGCGAACTAAAAAGTGCGCCACGCACGTTTTCGCTCGAAGTGGCCCACTGCAGAAAATGATGTTGCCGGACGTGGCTCACCAGAAAACGAGCGTTTTCTGGTTATCCACGTCCGGCAACATCATTTTCTGGAGTGGGCCACTACGAGCGAAAATTTCTTTCATCGGTGTTTCCCCACAGGCAGACAAGTAAATTATCTTGCAACAGAAAAGAAAAACTCCGGGATTAACCTCCGGGATTAAGAGGAATTAACGCAGGGAGACAAAGGTAAAATAGATTCTGAATTTGAACGTTAGACAACAAAAAAAGGATATTGCGTTTCCAATACCGCTAGTCTGGATCCATCAACATTGTCTTCTGAGCGGCCCTGAACAGGGTCGTGGATAATAACCCGATCCGAACCGCAATAATTCGGTAAGAATGGACCTCAGTTGGACAGCTTTATTGGCACTTACAGAAAAGGCAGAATTGGTAGCGAAAAAGGTTATATTTTGTATTTCCTTCACTCGAGCAGGATGATTGGACTCAACACTAGCCAATTCTCGACGTTCCAGAAAAATTTTGCAAAATTCCGCTTAATTAACACCGTATTTAGTATATGCACAAGCAAACCCCAACACTTACAAGAAGAAGAAGCACACTTACGATTGACGCGGCTACATCTGCGGCTATTTAAAGGCGGGTTTTCACAGCTAAACGAAACAACCTAAAATGAAGAACAAATCGTGTAAACGAGGTTAACAAATAACAAGAGAAACACTCGCTTGCAGTCTTTTGAGTTAAGAAGGATAAAATACTATCAGGAACAACACAACTCATCACATGGCCGTACGTGCAATTGTAAGTCTTTTGAGCGACCCTGAACAGGATCGAGGGAATACTCCCTATCCGACCCGCACTCACAGCGGTAAAAACGGACCAGTCAAGACCAGGACTGCTTCCTGTTAACCAACATGACAGGAGGCAAGAAGCTCGCGTGGCAAGAAGCCCCGCATACAGCACATGAGAAAGTTTCTATTTCCCTTATTGCTACTTTCAAAGAAAATTGTAAAGAGTAAGAGTCGAAATGAAACAGAATCAAGGAAGAAATAACGGGTCGAAACTAATCATGGCGAGGATCCTGATTCACACAAAACTATTCGCATATACGGCGTTTTAGGATATCAAGAGCATAATAAATACTATTTTAAAAAATAGATAAAGTAAACTGCGACAAGAATAGAGGAAACGGCAGTAGAAAACTGCAACAGCAACTGTTGACGTATAAGTCCTGTGGCCTTGCCTAGGAAAGTTGAGGATTCCGGAGGAATTCCTGTGGCTCTGCTCGAAAAAGTAGAGGAAAACTGTGGCCCTGTTCAAAAAACGTTGAGGAAAACTATGGCCCGCTCAGAAAAGTCGAGGATCCCTGTGGCTCTCCCGGGAAAGTGGCTAATGTGCGTTTTTTACGTGCGTCATTTACGTATTTCGTTGATTTTAATTACAAATGGCCGGCGTCTTTTTCTCCCGATTTCCGCAGCTTCCGTCGCCGTTTTCGCCTTCTACTTTTGAAATCAGGTCAGTTTTTAATGTTTTTAACTTATTTTGTAAAATTGCGTTAAAATCTGTAAGTTAGCATACTTCAAATTAGCATGAATTATTGTAATAATTAATGTGTGACACTTTCCCCATTCTTCCGCCTTCCCTGATCGCAGCTGGTCGTTCTCGCCTGTTTTATTAGTAACTTTGGTTTTTTCTTTTCTAATTCTACTGCCGCTCTCTAGGTTCCTAGATTAGGATGTATTGCTTTAGTAATTAGGTCGTTTAAGTTAGACGATTAACCGTTTAGGTAGTTTAGGTTAAGTGTGTAGTCGCTGCAGCACAATTACAGACAATTAAACATATAACACACATACACTTTTAACTTTTTAATGCTTGCTCTCTAACTTGCTTACTTGACTCTTCATATCTACCCGCCCGCTGCTGAATTTACCGCTCGCCGTTGGTAGTTCAAGTAATAACTTCTCATAGCTCCCCTTTCTCTCGAAATAATGCCTGAATGCCGAGTGGTAACCGGCGTTTTCCTACAGCCGAAGAGAGGGGTGTAGGGTCCTCTCTTAGGCCATGAACTGATCACCGGAAGCGGATTTCCTACCGCCATGGTAAAGCACGGAGAATTCCATCGTACTGGCTACTCTATTTGTAGTAGCTAGCAACCCAATCCTCCTCTGTGTGGGGGCAACACTTTTGATACAGTTCGGCTGGCGGTGGCGTGTGATCGGAGTTCTGGTCCGGCCCTTTGGGCATTCAGGCGTTAATTTGAGTCTTCGAGTACAGACACAGCCTCGGGCAAAAAGAAACAACAGTCACATAGAGAACACTACAGACACGCGCCCGCTTCTTCTCTCATCGCTGTAGATTGCGTCTGCTGCGATTAACTTACAGACACACAAAACATCAACATATGTCTTCAAAACAAGAGATTCTAGTGCAGCGTGCCCGCTCTTAGCCTCTATTCTCTGCGTAACTCTTGCTCGTTCGCGCACAATATGTATCCTTAAAACCTTTTTATTTCAAAAACGTTTGTAATTCGTGGCTCGGTTCTTTATTTTCATATCCGTGGCGCCAAAGTCTTCATCGGAGAAGAAGAGGATCATCTGGAAGCGGGACAAGACGTTGAAGCTACGGGAATGCACAATTTTCCACTCGACCACTTACAGGTATCGCCATTTTAGATGTTGTCTTTATTTAATTTATCAGGTTTGAATTCACCCTGAACTATGGATTGGAGCGCGTCTGGTGCGTGCTGGCGTAGAAGGGAACCAACACGATCGCCCTGGGCTATGATGAGGGATCCGTCATCGTCAAGCTGGGCATGGACGAGCCAGCTACCATCATGGACGCTTCTGGAAAGATCGTTTGGGCCAAGTATTCCGAGATCCAGCTGGCCAATCTGAAATCCGTCGACGCCGATACTCTTGGAAACGCCCAGGGTGAGCTTTTTTTTAACGTTATGACTCTTATTTTAACAGAAATTTCATGAAACTTTTGCGAATATTTGATTTTTAGATGGAGAGCGTCTCTCGCAGTCTGTGAAGGACATGGGCTCGTCTGAGGTCTTCTCCCACTCGATCACCCTCGCCCAACGGCCGTTTCGTCACCGCCTGTTGAGAAGGCGAATACATCGTCTACACCAATTTTTCCCTCCGAAACAAGGACTTTGGATCGGTAGGATTTGTGCTTGTATGGTAAAATTCAGTGATTTAGGCCCTGGAATTCGTTTGGGCTCCCGACTCGAACTAGTCGGCGACTGCTTCGTCTACACGACTGTGCTGAACAGACTCAACTACTACGTCGGTGGAGAAATCGTCACCATTGCCCACGTCGATCGTCCCATCTTCCTCGTTCGTAGCATATCCCTATTCTCATATATTTTTTATTTAGTTCGGCTACGTGGCTAAGGAATCCCGCATTTACGCCATTGGCAAGGACCTGAACGTGGTCTCCTACAAACTGCTGCTTTCTGTGCTCGAGTACCACACGGCTGTCATGCGCAGGGATTTCGAATCGGCCGACAAGGTAATTGATTTTTTGATTTTCATCATAATATGTAATACTTAGGTTCTTGGCAGCGTGCCTAAGGAGCAGAGAACCCGTGTGGCCCATTTCCTCGAGAAGCAGGGATTCAAGCGCCAGGCCTTGGCAGTTTCCCAGGATCCGGACCACAAATTCGACCTCGCCATCAGTTTGGGCGACCTGAAGGTGGCCTTCAAGTTGGGCAAGCAGAGCGACAGCCACTGGTCAATGTACGGAACTTTTGCATAGGGTTTTAACTATTTGTGTTTAGGTTGCTACCGCAAAGTCAGATCCGTTTGGCCGGCGAGTGCCACCGCAGGGCCCGTGATTTGGGAGCCCTCCTTCTGGCGACTGCCTCTGGCTCCGCCGATCTGCTGAGCCAGCTCACCGAAAACGCGGGCACCGCGAACCTGCATAATGTCAATTTCATGGGTAAACTCTCTGGGAGATGTGAACGGATGTCATCAGGTGGGTTATTTTCCAATCCAAAATTGCTTTCCCAAACTGTTTTCTTGAACATTGTTTGTTTTTAGCTCCGACCGTCTGCCCGAAGCCGCCTTCTTCGCTCGTACCCACTGCCCGTCCCAGGTCCCTCGTGTGGTCGCCCTCTGGAAGGACAAGGCAGCCAAGGTTTCTGGAAATACCAGCAAGGTGAGGCTTCAACAGCAGATTTTATAACTATCAATGTTTCAGAAGATCGGTGACAGTCTTGTCGATTCTAGCAGGTACAAGAACTTGTTCCCCGGTTACGGCGATTCCCTACGCGCTGAGGCCTACCTCGGCGAGATCGCCCACCTTGCCGACGAAGCCAAGCAGGCAGTCGAAAGTGGTTCGTAAGAAGTTGATATCGGCTGATACTGTAGTTTTAGGCGCTCTGACTTTCAACGAGAATGGTGAAGCCATTCTGCACGGAGTGCAGCGCAACCCGAAGAAGCAGCAGAACGACATAGTTCTCGACGATGAGCCTGTTGTGGAAAGGGTGGCCGTGGCCCGTTGCCCCTGCGCCTTCTAACAGGCAGCCGACCCCTCCTCCGCCGAGGGAACCGACATCCGAGTCAAAGTCCGAAGAGGTCCTTTAATTTAGTTACTTGAGAATTCAGGAGAATGAGGAGCCGGGAAGATACGTGGAGCGGGCCGAGCGGCCGAAGCCTGACGTTGTTCCCGTCGATGAGGCCCCCGATCTCGTGCATCACGAGCCCAGGAGTCAGCCGGACGATGCTGCGGACTCTGAGGATGGTCGGTGACCAAAGTCAAAAATTTCTCGTCGTGATCACGTTATGGAGTGTATTTGCCGATTTTTTTTCTAGACTTTGGAAGCAGGAGGGTAGGCGCAACATTTTTTATACTTTTTCAAAATGCATAAAACACCTCCCATTCCCCTCCCGCATTCTATCTCTAACCCTTCGTTTCACCACTGCCCCAGCCGGGAATCGAACCACCGGCCTCTCAGCCAGAGGGCGCCACTAAGCACTGCTCCACTGAGGACATGTGTTTGGAAGTGATTGCCTCGCTTATATCCGAGACTGGGATGCTGTAGTAAAATATGCTTATTTACACAGTAATGTCGTGTTGAAGGGTTCATTGATATATTCTAAGCGTTCCGAAATTCAAATTGAATATTCTATTTTCAGATGTCGGCTACTGCTCTACAGCCTTCTACTCCGTGGCGTTTAATGATCTTTTTGTTTCTTCACTTTGTCCTTTGTTCATTTCTCGTAACTCTGGATTCCTTCCCGTAACAGCGGTTGGTCCTTTTGTTGTCGGTTCGGTAGGTACCACCTCGTAAAAGCGGGTGGTCCCACTGGTTTGTTGCCGGCCCTGAGGGTAATAATGGCGAATCCTTCGGTATGTGTATGTCGGTATTGCTTTCGACAGTTTCCATAGTGTGAAACATAATGTGCCACTACGGCCAATATGAAAATTTTCATAAGCTGTATATCAACGGCTTGAACGAATGAATTAGTGCAAAGTCTGACATGATACTGGGGGAAAGCTGACGTTACCACGCGATTCTAGTGCCTCAATTACCCCGGCCCCTTCCTTAGATAACTGATTTTTAAACATTTTAGTTTGAACCATAGCTTCAACCGAATTTCCTTGGGTGGATTTCCGCCTGTAGGTTCCTGCAACGATAGTGTAAATGTTTAGAAGGCGGCTGTGCGGAATTCGGCAGAATTTTTGAATGTCGTTTTTGGATAGTTATAAATCCGTGTCTAATTTGTTCATTTTTGCCGATTTGTAATGTTTTCCTAGTTATTACAGATATCTTGGTACAGCTCAGACGTGACCGGACATCTTTTATTTATGTAATTCTTGTTGTTTTTCCTCTCGATTTATATTACACGGCGATTAATTTCAATGGGAGGAGTGCACTCGGCCCTATATGGAAAACCGGCGGGCCGCGACCCGCGACCGCAACGCCTCTGGCGCCTTGGAATAATACTTTTTTGGCTTACATTGTTGTAAAATTGTATATTTTTATGCAATTGGTGAAGAATATGATAAAAAGATGGGTTTAGCACTGGTTTTAATAAAGAAAATTATTATTTAAACATAAGGAACATCAGAAAACCCTCAAAACCATAATCTTCGATTTTCGTCAAAATTAAGGACAGGTTCGGCTTTTTCTTCAATTCTAATAATATTAAATGTCTTATTCTATCATATTCTTCACCAATTCCTTAAAAATATATAATTTTACAACAATGCAAGCCACAAAAGTATTATTCCAAGGCGCCAGAGGTGTTGCGGTCGCACGTCCCGGCCCGCCGGTTTTCCATTAAGGGCCGAGTGCACTCGCATATCGCCGTGATTATCGATAATTTCTAGAAACGTGCCCCGAAACTTGCATGAAATACACATTTTTTTTTAATTCCTTTATGTTTATTGTTTCTTAAGAAGTATAATTTGTTCAGATGGTCCCGAAGCTAGATGATGGGTGGCACGTAAATGCGACAGCGTTATCCGAAAACTTCGAAAGTTCGCTCTCAGGGAAGGCGTTGGAAGCAGCCATGTGCAATGTAAGACTTTTATTTTTTTTATTCTTCATCGTCTTTCTTGTTTAGGCTGATATTCGTGACTTCGGTGACCCAATCATCGTGAATCTCCTCACCGAGGGCAAGGTCTCCAAGCCCATCGTGCTCCAAGTAAACAGTTGGAGGTATTTTCGCAATTTGTCTTCAATTATGGAGTATTCAGGAACGTTTCCGGACCGAAATCCTCATTCCATTCGGCCAAAGACGATCTCCAGCACGGAGGCCTCGTGCGCTACTTCCTCACCGACGGCCACTCCACCATTTCCGGCGTCTCTGCGGACGATTTCAGCCGAATCGGGTATTACTGGACTATAATATTTTATTTATTCTGTATTACAGGCTACAAATGGGGTGTAAAGTCCGTCTAGACGCCAGCTGCCAGATTGAGAGCGGTTTCCTCATGTTGTCCAAGCGATGCATGGCTGTGCTGGGAGGCTCTGTCGAAAGGCTGCGCATCAAGAACGAAAAGGAGAGGGTAGGACCTTTGGGATATCAAAATCTAATTTATTTTTAGTCGGTTTATCTTGGTTTTGAAACTCAACGTCGCCCTGTTGATCCGAAGGCCACGTCTACCACTCCGGCTGTGGGAATTACTGAGGTCTCGAGTGGAATGAATGAGGTTTGTTAGGTTTTTTTCGTACTAAACTTAGGTTTTCATATCGATGATTTTAAGGCCAAATGCTTTCAGCCACGCATTCGATTGTGGTTTTACGTGTTTCAGGAAAGCCTGGCTGCTTTCGAGGAGCAGAGGAAGAAAAACATCACGGAGGCCAGTGCCAGCCGGGTGAAGACGCAGTTCGTGGCTCCGACTACCGTACAGCCACCTCCGAAGACGGAGTACGAACGACCGCCTCGCCCTGAACGCACGGAGCGACCGGCCAACAACAGGGGACACGACAGGAAGGGAAGGAGGGGAAAAGAGGAGGATGAGGTTGGATTTTTCTGTCGAAATGGATTTCGGGTATCTCAGACGTCGCGTCTTGAAGCAAAAATCATGAGTTCTCTCCTTAACGTGTGAAGGAACTCCAGCTGCCAAAAAACCATCATGGGCACTACCAAGATCCCAGAACAATGTGTTATGGTTGCACAGGTTCCGCCACGAATAAAATTGGCAACGTGCCAAGGCAACAAATTGCAGTGAATGCGCGTTTTTCGACAAGTCACTAGCGCTTTTCGCGGGGCACTTTTTGCCCAAATGCTGGAAACGAGCAGGGTTTGGCAAAATCCCAGTTCTGTTATTGAAGTGACCCAACTCGGGTCACCCGAGTTACCAATTGGAAAGGCCAAAAGGCCAAAACTCGTGTGATCAATTGGAAAGCCACGTATTCAAACTGGTTCATTTGTGTGAATCCCTCATTGTTTTATTCAGGTTCCTGCCGAGTTCAGTCGTCCGTCGGCTCCTTCGACACTCTTCGATTTTTTGGTTCCCGGCGGCTCCGCTGCGATCGCCCAGCCGACTGTCACCGCTGCTCCCCCTGCGAAGGTTTTTAGACTTGTTGTTTTTAATGTACGGTACATTTAGAACTACTCTATTGAAACTGGGAATCGGGGTGCCGCTGATCGTGGCAACAGGCGTCCCTTCGAGTCCAAAGGTAGAGTTTCCTCGAGACAACGCATATTCGATATTTAGGTCCCGGTGCGAACAAGGGTTACGGTAACGACAATCGTGGCGGAGAAAAGAGAGGATTCGAGCGAAAGCAGCCGGGAAGAAACGACGATGGAGGGTGGGAAGGGGTAAAGGACTGTATTGATTGTCTTTTTAGGCGACCCGATGGACGGGGGCCGGTCAAGGACCGTTCCTTTGCCCCTAGTCAGCCGGGTGCTTCTGGAGCGGATATCAGAAGAGGGAACGACAGAAGGCCTCAGGAGAAAAACAACGACCCTAGGTCTTTAAATTCGTTGTTAAATAGAGAAATCCTACTTTCAGGAGACAAAATCAGCGTGGACAGGGAAGGGACACCGCTCCGCAGAACTTCTCAACCGGACCTGGAAATGAGAGCAGACAGAGGAATGACAGAAGGTCGCCGCAGGAGAGGAACAACGACAGGATTCATAGCGCGGGAGGGTTCGTTAAATGACAGACCCACCATTTGCTTATGCGCCTACAAAATGGGTAGCTATCGTCAATTTGGGGCCTAAAAGTTGGCGTAACAAACTTTCAAATTGGGTACCCGTGTGAAACTGCGGGGTGCTCATGGACCGGGCTATTTGGAACATTTTGTCGGCCTAGCCCTGGGTGGTCCCTGTACCCTGACCACCCAGTCAGATTACGATCCATACCTTGACACATATTGCTTGCGGGCCCTTGGTTTTGGGTGGTTGCTTTGTACGGGGGCCTTGTAAAAATGGGAAAAACCTAGTTTTTTTTGGGTTCCCTACCTTTGGGGGGACCTTACTGTGTGAGCCCCCTACGTACCATGTCCAGGTATGTTACCATCCACATGACTAGGGTTCGATCCCGGTCGGTGAACATCTTTTTTGTACAACTTATAGGTTAGTAACAAATATTAATATTCCTTGCCAAATCTACTTAGGCTAATTTGGCTGCGTACATGGCCTGAGTATCCCATTTTGAACGCTTTACTCAAAGCACAACATCAAAACATTGGCACGTTGTTCCGAAATAATTTTGGCATGCATTATATTCAAAACACTTTTTTACTCATTTATACAAAATTTAAAGAGCCGGGCGGTTCCAAAAACCCCCTCAGCCGGCTCGTCATTTGAGAACCCCGTAGATTGGGACAACCGTTTCGGGGCTGGACATTAGATAAACCGATGAATTTTGGACATGAAAAGTTGATAACCACCCTATGTTTGAGGGGCTAAAAATTACGTAGCACCTCAGCTTTGAGGTTAAAATTTGGGTAACGATCGTAAAATTGGATAACGTCTCTCTCTCTCTCTCTCTCTCTCTCTCTCTCTCTCTCTCTCTCTCACTCTCATGTCATAAATGCTGGGTAGCCTATGAAAATCCGAACATACTCCCCCCGAGATCTACCATAAGTGGACACGGTTTCAGGGTTTCGTAGGTCCCGCAAAGAGAACCCAGAGTACACAGAAAGCCCAGCAACCATGTTTTGTTAACGTTTTAGGTCGAAAATCCATACATGGGTAGCGTAAGTAGCTTAAGTCCTGATATGGATCTGGGTTGATTTGTTCCTTATTTGTTTTAAGTTTGTTGTTTAGACGACAAAATGGACGAGGACCGGCTAGGGACAATGGGGGACCACCAAGAAGGAATCAGAATTTCCATGGAGGGAATCAGGTGAGAATGAGAGAGAGAGAGAAAGAAAGAAAGACAGAGATCAGGATAGGGCAGAGATATTACGCCTCCTGTTTCAGAACTTCTCTCCGCGTGCTCCTTCCCCTACCTTCTGGGAGAGCGACTTCCCCGCTGTCGCTCCTCTTACCCAAGGTCCCTCCCCTCTTCCTCTCCTAGATATAATGAGTTTTAGGTCTCTCTCAGCTCTCCGTCGATCCCTCCTCCTCCTCTGCTCCTCCTTCCGGAAGAGCCTCCTCCTGGCGCGTGAATAACAAGTGTTTCGCCCCGTGGCACGACGGACAGGTACTCCTGGCACCCTTTGGACACCTTTGATGAGGTTTAGATATACTTCGCTACGATCATGAATGTCGGGCCGGGGAACAAATGCACGGTTCTCTTTGACGACTACGGTAACGAAGAGTCGGTCGAACAGGATCTCCTCCTGACAGTCGGCGACGCCACCCGCCTTTTTAGCTCTTGAATGGTTCTTGTTTTAATGTTACGGAGATAAATATTGCTTTTTATGTGAAATGAGAGCGCGAACTCAGCGGACGGGTGGTTTTTGAAGGCTTTGTTTCCTTCTGTAAATAGGCTCTGATTCCTATTTTTTACAGAACAGTGTCGAAGTCACATAACTGATCCCAATGTCGATTGATCAAATCTACTCCGGCTTATTTCGCTACGTACGCGAGTCCCAGGCCAGACCAAAATTTTATGTTTTATTTAAATGTAAAAATCACGAGAAAACGAAGAAAATAAATTTTAAGCTCTGTCCTTTCTCAAATTGTTTCCCCCACCCCCGCAAATTTTGCCATGGTTGGTCTTGAGTAGGAACGACACGTTGCGAAGAGGTAGTTTTGGCATAAACGATATGCACGGGTTTTAGGTGGATGGGCTGTCGTTAAATTCACAACAGTCCTTTAACCGACTTCGCTTTAAAGGCAGAGGACCGCGGAAATAGCCACGGGGCCTGGCCATTTTTTAAATCATAAAGCTCTCCTCATGTTACCATTGAAAATTAAGTTCTCTCTCCTAAGTTGCGTGATGGATTTTTTTTCATTTTCACGGTCTCGGTCTTTAAAACTACATTGCACACGTCTTCCACATTGTGAACCGCGGCTACAGTGCTCTAACCAAGATTTTTCCTACTAACACCCATGTTAAAATTGAATTACCCTTTAATAGCTACAAAATATTCATTGAAGCATCAAATGTTGAACCAGAAACGGCTAATGTCTACTGATTCTTCGGCATGGAACTCTTTTCTTCGTACGATTGGCGGGGGTGATGTTGGTGAAGCAGAGCTCTGATCCACTATTTCTTTTTTCTGAGACTCCTCTCCTTTTCTTCGTCTATCATCAGCCCCAACCCCTTTCGATTCCTCTTTCCTTTTTCTTTGAGCGTTTTCCACGGTCTCCGGCCTTCTATCAAACACAGGAACTGAGGACCTCTTTTCTTTTGCAGTTCTTGTTGCTATCCTCGAAGTCTCCCACTGTGCACTCATCACAGGAGCAATTGAAGTCCTACTCTTCATCTCCGGGAAGTACTTTCGAAGCTTCGGCAGTCTCCTGCACGTCATCGTTATGACCATGTCTCTCAGTTCTTTGTAGCGCCACATGTAAATGAAGAAATTAATCGTCGTCTGAAGGTCGTTTCATGGCATTTCATTGGGGAACAACCTTGCTTAGCGTCATAGAGTAAAGGAGAGTGGAGTAGTCTTGGCTGATGTTACCAGGGTTAAAGAATAGCAAGATGTCTGGGATGAAAAGTAGAAGGACCGAATTTAACGTGACACAGCCTAAATTATGTTAATTTGGGTTATAAGGAGGTAGGAGAATGAGTGAGTGAGTTAGGAAGAGAAAGATTACAATATCTTACCCAGAGTAATAGTAGCATTCCTGTGAGTTTTCTGTTGTTGAGGCGTCATCTCTTGTAAACTTGATTTTTGAACCTTTAAAAGGCCTTTCTCTTAATAATTCAGTTTAACCCACATGTCGTAGGTAGATCAAAATAGCTGCGTAGAGCAAGGCACTAGCCAGATTTGCAGCTATTCGCAATGCTAGCATGACTCCGTAGACCACATGATGTGCAGCTCCCTTCGCTGCGACACACATGGCTGTGGTTGGAGTTTCGTCTCTCCAAACGAATATAGTGTTCAAAATAGACAAAAGAAGAGAGATTAGATGTGGGGCTAAACATTCAAATCTAATCACCACCTTAGAGTGAGACCTGCTAGAAGGCATATTGTGTAGATTTCCGTTTGCCGAAGATACCAAAGGGGAAACATTGAGCAGAAGAAAAAGTTAAAAGACGTGGTTAGAGGTAGAAGGCCGAGGAGAGGAGTGGCCCAGTTGTGGAGAGGGAGGGCTGGCGTGAGGGCACATTCCCACACGGGGCACGTACTATTCACTGAAAATTTCTTTATTCAACCTTTCCAATAACTTAGTTTTCGAAAGTTTAATGTTTTCCTTCTCACAGTGGACACTGATCCTTGAAAACTTCTGACTTCTATCACGAATCGGCCATTTACGAAAAACAAAATTACTTGAGAAATCAAAAATGGAACTGAGTTGCTTCAGTTTTATTAATGGAGGAAATCAGAAAATGGGGAAGTAAAGTCGGGTCAGGTACACCCCCCTAACCGTCATACGTCAGTTAACCCCACCTTCGGGCATTCAGGAATTCACATTGACTGCAGGCCCAAACTGATTTTTTGAGCCATTTTTGAGTCTTGACTAATGGGAGGCTTGACTTATTTTTGGAGTTAGGATGCAGGAGGTAAAGCATATCGAAATTTTGACTGTTGGTTCATTTATTTTCAAGGAACGATGAATCGCTTCATAATTAACGATATACTCCTCGCCAATCCTACTTCGGCCAAAAAGCGGCCACGCCCTCTTTGCAGAGCACTATTTTGATGTAATAATGGGAAATTCGAACATCAACATCAGAATAAACTCTCTGATTTCATTTCTATAAACCGCCGAAGTAAAGTTGGCGGGCACTATATATACATTTCACCATAGCAATCGAAATGATTTTGTTCACAGCATGGGTCAAGTCTTTTTTGTATCTGATCCCCAAACTTCTGAAGTTCAATTCTAACGGCGCTTATCGTTCCGTGATTCCCTCCCCCACCTTTTCCAGTGGCTGCGAGGTTCAATCTCAGCTGGGCAATCAACATAAATGCCACCGCGTAGCAGGTGTCGGCCATCGCCTGAACCCCTATCAATAGAAATTCACGTCGCTCTCTGAAATGTTGTTATTGAAGGCTGAATACAAGATTGCTGACCTATTTTTCTTTTTACCGAGTATACATATTAAAAGAATTACATTTGTAACGCAGATCACTGACCCTAGAATCAAAATTATTGGCTAAAACTGTGGGTTTCAACCTTCGGCGAGGTAGAGGTACATACTGGAGATGAATGAAAGAGACATCTGAAAACGGAAATCACTTGGTACTGGAGATGAAAATTAGTGAGAAAGTCTCACGGGTGCGGAATTCAGAGGCCAATGAACCACGTGATTTAAAGGGCAGAAGGCGGAAATTTGACTGATCTGCGCAAATTTTATGACTTTCGACAAATCAAAGGATGTCTGGGGCTTTTAGAAGTCGAAAATGATCAAAACGATGAAGCGAAGCAAAGAGATGAAGATGTTTTGTACTTATTGAAAGATTGAAAAGTTGCATACCAACACAATGAATAGTAGGTAATTGGCAACAATCCTCCGAACCCTACTCTCACCCTCTGTGTGTGTGTGTGTGTGTCCAAAGCAAAAACATTAGGTAGCCGAAAGCCTTGAATTCCAAAAGCAAAACCTCAAAAATGGTTTTTTTGAATGTACATAACATAGCTTTGCGGCTATCTCCAACGCGGAAACAGCTTCAGCACATCTGAAACACATTTTCCACCTGTGTTTGCAAAAATAAGGGAAACAATGTGCTTTGGGATGAATGAACAATTATGATTTTTGAATAGGAGACTAGAGAAAACAAGAAAATAAAAAGTACTGTGCGAAACGCGAATTTCTGATATGAAAAGAGGTCCACATGCTTTACGTCATCGTTTCTTCTGGCTACGGGGGAAATGGTTATATATGGAATGTTAGTTCACGTTGAAATGAATAATTGAAGTGCGGAGGAAATTTCGGAAAACAGATCCAACCCCCTTTCTATCTTTTAAGTTGTGAAAAAAATATCATACGGAAGGTATGGAAAATCAACGACAGGAAAAAGTTTTCACTCAAAATCCGAGTCGAATACTGTTTAGAAAAACTTTTAAAGTGTTAACAAAAATCGAGAGGGAAAAAGAACTTTCACTACAAACCACAAATACTCTTGTATTCGTTTTCAAAATTAGTGGAATTGACTGTAATTATCTGTTTAACAAATATCCATAGTGTGCTTTGTTGTTAGACTTTTTGATTTCTCTCCATATTCGAATTTCTGAGGAGAAGGGAAAATGGAAAAATACTTGCGTGAGATTTTTCCTAATCTATAAATACTTGCAACAACAAAAAATAATTGCATCACTGGCATGTAAGGCAATATGTTGTAGATCGTTTGATAAAGATAATGCTCTGTAATTCGTTGCTTTGTTCCTTTCTTTCTCTTGCAAATGCAGGTTGAGTAAAATAAGACTTGTCTCTTTTTTTACTCAATCAACTTTGTTGTATTTTTTTTACTGCACAAGCGGTCGAAAACACCAGTAAATTAAACCCGTTTGACGAACAAAATCTAGAAAAAAAAACTTAAACTGGCCAATGTACTTGGGCAGATTTTTGTCAGAAATGAGTGAGGATATCCAATTTTTATGTTCAAATTATATCTTCTTACATCAAAATAGTGGTCTACAAAAGAGGCGTGGCCTCATTTTGTCAAAGTAGGATTGGTGGGGAGTGTATTAGCCATGTACTTTAAGAATCAAATTGTGTTTCAAATGTTGGGTCATACAGAAACAGAGCATGACTGACACAAATGACATGATTGCCGTTTGGTTACAGCTGAAGAAAACGTCATTGTACCATAGTTTTTTAATTGTTTATTTCTGTTACACATTAAAGGGTTCGTGTGGATCGCATGCTAATGAGGACTTGGCAAGCGATTTGCGCATAACCGTTGCCCTGAGCGAGCGGTGTTCGGAAAAATGATTTCAGTTTAAATGACTTCATTTACATATTTTTGATTTTCACTTCTACAAGGACCCTGCCGGCCCCTTTAATGTTTAAAGGCAGAGGACCGCGAAAATGGCCAGGGGCCTGGCCATTTTTTTAGCATAAAACTCTCTTCATTTTACCATTGAAAATTACGATCTCTCGTCTACGTTACGTGCTAAATTTGTTCCTTTTCATTTTTGCGGTCCTCTGCTTTTAAGAGTTTGTCGACTATCGCGCGCAGCGCGAAGCACTGCGTGTGATTTGGGGTGACTTGGCCGAGTGTCGGCGCCCAAAAACACAAAAATGCCGCTTTCGAAAGTTTGGCTATTTTCTTCGGTTGTTTTGATAGAATACTTTTTTATACCACAAACCACATATGTAGTTTCAAATTGTTCAAATTGGGGGGAAATCGGCTGAAAATGAGAAATTTCAAAGTTTTTGAAATTGTCGACGTGCGCCGTGCGCCGTTAGACAACTGGTTTTGAGCTTCCCTCTGGGCCGATTAAGCCCAAATTTGAAACAGAGTTGTACATAGTACCGAACTCAAATCGGCCCAAAACTCAGAGTAATCCGTTCATTTGGAACGAAAAATGACCACAAAACAGCCCAAAAATGGGCCTTTTTGGCCATTGTAAGGAGGTTTTTGCCAAATGGTAATATTTTCTATGGCTTACGTATATAAATACAAAATATGTATCAGATTAAACAATAAAAGTCAGTTTATAGCACACTAAAATGGAAGAATTAACCTAGAGAAGTACCAGAAGCAGGCGGCGGCCATTGACATGCCCGCCGTCGCAAACGTCTAACTGCCAGCGAAAATTCAGCGCACCGCAGCCCGTAGTGTAATGGCAAACACGCCAGTCTCTTAAAGGCAGAGGCCCACGAAAATGAAAATGGACCTGTCCATAGCGTAGCGTAAGCGAGAGAGTGTCATTTTCAATGGTGAAATGCAGAGAGTTTTACGATTAGCATGGACAGGCCCCCCTCTTCATTTTACGTGGGCCTCTGCCTTTAATCATACGACCCGAGTTCGAATCCCTCAAAAAAGTTTTGTCGACGGGAATCGAACTGGAGCAACTTGGGATTTCCAGTCCGACCTCATAGCCACTCGGCCATAGAACTTTTGAAAACTTTATATGGGGTAGTTCGAATCTTCTTTCACAAAGAATGTGCACAATTAGAACTCTGTTTTGCAACAAAGAAAACTTTAAAATATTGACTTTGAAAAGAGTTACATTTAAATATAAATTTTCCAAAATAGTGGGGCCTTCTGATCGTTCTCGCTCCCACTCTCTCTTTCTTTCTCCCCTCTCTCTCTCTCTCTCTCTCTCTCTCTCTCTCTCTTTCTGTCTCTATCTATCTCCGCATATTTTCTGTCTCTCTTTCTCTCTCCCTCTCTGTCACTATCTGCATCTCTCTCTATTTGATTAACTCTTTCTTCTCTTCTATCTTTCTTGTTTTCTTCATTTTCTCTGCTTTCTCGCTTTCTCGTATGTTTGTTTTTGGTTCGCCCTATCTATTATCATCTTAGGGTGTATCTCTCATTTATGGTATGTTTCCCACAAAAAGCAAGCCGTTTTTTAAAAGTGCTTTCATTGCTTCCTCCGCGAAAAATTGCAACAGTCGCTTGGCTGACAAACCATAAGACACATACATACAAACACTCAAAGAGACACATACATACAAACACACAAAGACACACACACACACACATCCAGTTCTGAACGACTGTCAAAAGATTTGAAAAACATGAGGTTGATCTCGTTTGAGTTTTGAGTTTACTCACTATTGCATAGATACGTATCAATGTTATAACACTTTGTTTTTTATGTTTAAGCAGGGCCAAGTGTTAGGCGTTAAGCATTCGAATTCGAATGCGGAAAAAAGAGAACAATTTCTGTGAGAAAAAGAAATATATAAAAAAGGGGATGATTTGGGTTGACTTACGGTGCGTCTATTTTAAGGCAACAAAAAATGAGCATTAACACTTGGCAGCTACAGCAAAAATAGGACAATTAGTAGATTATTGTTACTACAAAAAATGACCAATACAAAAGTTCAACTATCAACAACCCAAATCGCGCCAGCTTTACGAACAAAGCTTGTTGAAACATTTTGTCGTATTTTTGCGTTTTTGCTTAAGTAGCAAAGTCAATTTTCTTACTTTGTCAAAGTTTTCCTTTTGCTTTGTAAAAGAATTAAACGCAAGATTTTCAATTTATTCAATTTTATCTTCACAAAGTTTTACCGTAGCATGTCATTTCATTGCGGTTCATTGAGTTACTAGCAAATAGAACGTATCGATGGAAACTCCAACGCCTGTTTTATGAACTTCAGTCTCATTGAATTAAAGAAATTGTAAACGCGAGTAATTTTTTGTTTAATGACTGTATTTCGGCATTCGAACGCTGGCGCGATTTGGGTTGTTGATAGTTGAACTTTTGTATTGGTCATTTTTTGTAGTAACAATAATCTACTAATTGACCTATTTTTGCTGTAGCTGCCAAGTGTTAATGCTCATTTTTTGTTGCCTTAAAATAGACGCACCGTAAGTCAACCCAAATCATCCCCTTTTTTGTATATCTCTTTTTCTCACAGAATAGAACCTACACTGAAAACAAGGCAACTCGAAAATAGTTGTCTGAGTCTTATTCAGCTCTTAAAGACCACTGGCAAAACATTCACATACACTAAAATTGAAAACAAAATGCTGTAGAACTCATCATAATCGTTCTCTGAAATTTAGGTTAACTGAATTACCCGCCCAGATAGATATATTGAAAGATTTTGAGGGTTATGAGTGTATAATTGTTTATTTGGGCGGCTGTATTTTTATGATTAATATTTTGAATGAATGTAAAAACTCTAGATTGTTTATGTCTAGAAGGGCAAGTATGTGTAGTTTTCTTAACAAAAAGAAAACTAGTTTTGCACTGACTGGGAATTTTTAATACAAGAAAATAGCTTCGAGAACTTTATGAGAACTTGTTTTGTTCAAAGTAGTAATTTTTCTGATGAAAACGTGTATTATTAAAGAGTATCTATTCATACACATGGTTATAAAAGGAGCAATCGAGAGCATTTCAGAAGATTCAAAAGAATATTCCTGGAAAAGCTGGGAGATGCTCGGAAAACAGGGCAATTTCCGCTCGGAAATAGGAATTATAGGTCAACTCAAACCACGTATAATGTGATCTAATCGTTCGGCATCATTTTACTTAGAGCACTGATCGCCTCTCTAAGTTATTGGTAGCTGTGGAAGTCCTTTTTAAACACAGATGGCGAAAATGAAAATGAAAATTTATCACGCAACTTATACTTCTTGCCAACCGATCTTGACCGGAAAATACCAAAAATCTGCACATCGAATCTAATTAGCATCAGCATTGACAGATTTACAAGTTCACTTCTATGCATATAGCTGCCGCCAAACCGAAATCTTATGTTAATTGCGGAAACATACAAAACATGCTTTGTCGACAATGATTAGACTACGAATTTCCCATATCAACAGAGGATCACTTGAACATTCTAATTTTTTGGCGCGATTCCAATTTGGCGACAGCTATAACTGTTTATCAAAAGTTATGCTAATGTACAAGATATCCTGTCAAGCTCATAGTATTCCCTAGTCAGTGGGCGAGGAGTAAAGACGAAAAATCGTAATTTTTAAGGAACAGCTTTATGCTGAAAAAAATGGCCAGGCCCTTGGCCGTTTTTGTGGTCCTCTGCCTTCTTTTGTTTTGAATAATTTGCTTTTAGCTAACTTTGGCTTATTTCTCGCAAAAGCTATCTCTAACCGTCACATATAACTGCCGCCAAATTAGAATCATGGCAATAAAATTAGAATGTTACACCCATGCTCTGTTGATATACTCTTCGCCAAATCTACTTCGGCCGATTTGGCTGTGTACGCCCTGAGTATCCTATATGGCACGCTTTCTCTAGGAACAACATCAAAACATTGACACGTTGTTCCGAAGTAGTTTTGGCACGAACTATATGTATATTTGTTGTCTAATCAGTCATAAACAGAGGATGCTTTGTATTTTTCCGTAATTGGCATATAATTTCCGTTTGGTGACAGCTTTACATTGATTCTTGTTTAAATTCTGTGGTAGTTGTCCCTAAGTTTAAACTTTTACTCGTTGAATTGTAAGATCTGAAGATTCCAGTGCTTGGGCCTTTTCTTCTATTTTGACAATTCACTGTTCATCATGTCATATGCCATTTTAATCACACTCTGCCGATTCCAATCCATAATCTTCTTGATTTATTTTAAAAACAGCTTGTTAAAATGTGTGTTTTAATACGGCTAAAATCGAATTGAAAACAGATTAACCAACGACAACGCCTTGAAAGGAGATGAGGAAGGAAAATCCTTTCCCACTTTTTATACTTTGTTTTGATCTACAAAAGGTCGTGATCACTTCCTTATAGGATTATAACAATTTAGAAATATGGATCACAATAAACTTTCCCATACTGTAGAATAATTTCATTACAGAGCGAAACAAACGGTGCAATAATACTCGATGTAAAGATCGTATGGTATTGTTGCGTAGGAGAGCAAACAAATCATATTTACGGGGAAGCAAAGAGAGAGAGAGAGAGAGAGAGAGAGAGAAAGAGAGAAAGAGTGGGGAGAGAGCAGGGCATAAGAACGACGACCAAAGTGTTGGGTCAGTTTCACTCATCAGTTTTAAAAAGCCCAAAATCTGCGTTACTTTCATTTCAGGCAACTATACAACTTCGACGTGCACATAAAACAAACTTCTTCAGTTATGAATGAGCAAGGAGTTTAAAGGTCTGCGGAAATGAAAATGAACAAATCCATCACATAACTTAGAAAAATGGATCACAAGAAACTTTCCCATACTGTAGTGTAATTTCATTTTTTTGAGGCCCGAAATCTGTGTTTCCGCGTTTCAACTCATTTTAACTTAGATGCGCACATAAATCTTCCGTTGTGAAAAAGAAGAAGAGACAAAAAGAGGATCTGAAATTCCATCAACTATCTTGTAACTTAAAGTGTAAACTGAAAATTCATCATATATTGTACCAAAATCTACTAATATCAAGTAGATTTCCTGATCTCGCTGTTTCCATAGGATTTTTCTTGATCTCCTTAGTCTCTTCTGAATAATTCACAGCTTCTTTCTTTTCCTTCTCTTCCGTTGAGTGAACTTCCTCCGTTACTGGCTCTTCTTCCTCCATTATGGGTTCTTTCGCCTTATCTCCAGTTATTCCGTCAGTCGTTTCAAAGTGTATCGATGGTCGTTTTCTTTGCGTAACTGCCAGTACAGTACTTGTCCGTTTAGCAGCGTCTAAGAATTTGCTTTGTCCTTCTAGCTTTGTTCCTCCTGAAGAGTTTACATGACGAGAAAATGGAGCCACTGAGCTGGTAGCATCGGGGAAATAGCGCCTGAGGCGAGGAACTCTCCGGCAAGTCATCGTTATGACCATTCCTCTGAGTTCATTATACCGCCACATGTAAATGAAGAAGTTGATTGTGGTCTGAACAACGATTGTTTTGGTTATAAAAGGGGTAAACCTTGCTGAGAGTCATTGAATAAAGCAGGGTGGAGTAGTCTTTGCTAATGTTTCTAGGATTGAAGAACAAGAGAAGGTCTGGGATCAGAAGCAGAATAAAGGAGTTCAAAGTCACACAGCCTGAAGGGCAAATGATAAAATTAATTCTCAGTGTCCGCATACCGAGAGTTACTGTGGCATTTCTGTGATTTTTACGCTGCTGAGCGGTCATCTCTTCGTTGATTCTCGAGCTGTGAGACTAAACCAATTAACCCATTAGTGGCGTCTCTCTCTCACTCACTCACTCTCTCTAGGGTGTGTGTGTGTGTGTGTGTGTGTGTGTGTGTGTGTGTGTATTTTGTTTTATTTTTATTACCTTTTTGAGGTAGACCAATAAAACCGCATAAATAACTGCACTCGCAAAGTGAGCAAGCACTCGAAGAGCCAACATGCAGCCATAGGTCAGAGGATGGGCTGCTCCCTTTGCAGCCACACAAAGAGCAGGCATTGGGGTTGGATCGCCCCATAGTAAAACATAATTAACCATAGATAAAGTAAGTGAAACCAGATGAGGTGCTAAAGGACAATTGTGAAACTAGGCTTTAAACACAACCACCTCCGATGATAGCAACGGTGTAGGTTTTTCCTTGGAGGTGGTACCAAAGAGGAGCTTTTGAACAGGCGAGGAAGTTGAGCGAGGTAGTGAGAGGGAGGAGACCGAGGAGAGGAGTGGCCCAGTTGTGGATGGGCAGGGCGGCCAATTGGGCACACTGCCACACGGTCGAGTTACTTTCAACTAAAATAGGTTTAGTTTAGTTTTGATACTTTGGGTAGTTAAATTTTAACCAGGATTCTTCGCTTTTACCTCGTCCTTGAGCAACGAGTCCCAATCGGTAGCGAGCCATGAGCATAAAAGAAAGGGCGTAAAAAGTGTCAGCTAAGGCTTGGACGGCGATCAACAAAAACTCCCTCCGCTCTCTGTAAACTGTCATAATTGGCTTTCAGCGTGAAATGAACCTGTTTTTCTTCTTTCCAAGGATAGAGAGTAATAGGATAGTGTTCGTTGCGGCTATGAAGGTGCCTAAAATATAGTTTTACAGGGTTTTCCATCACAAAACTGTAATCATAATGGAATAACATCAGTTTACCCAAGTAATTTGCTAACTCATCGTCAGCGCTGAACGCGCAAATCAGCTGCCCACGCGGTTCGACGCGTAAGGCAACTCGGAGTGAAGCGCAAAGGTACCAGTGGGCATTTCTTTACTCAAAATATCGTAACTTGAACAAAGTTGAGGCAAAAAAAAAAGAAACCTTATGGGTCCATATATAAGAACCCTCAAAAGTAGTCGAAAAAAATAATAATAAATATTGGCCGATCTAAAAATTCACATTTTTCTCTATTAGTTTTGACCGAAAATTACAATTAAGCTCGAAGAGTATACTTCTGTTTGCTATACAACATTACTCGTAAAAATCTCGTCAGTGTACATTCCGCGCGTGCGATACCCCGATTGTCTTCTTCTTTCTCTGCCCCAGTTATCAGAATAAAAGCCTCCGCTCTCTGCGATGCCGTACAGCAATGGCCTCTTCTCTCTTCCTCCTCGCTTTTATCGCAACGGCAGCTGCCCTTGGTAGAACCAACCCATTCGATTTAAATGATTATTTAGATTACTCCCCAAAAGTATACTCTCGCTACGATGAGTCCTTCCATTCAAGACCTCACTACGGAGGTTACGCTCCTTACGGAGCTGGCTACGGTAAGAACATTTGTTTCAAAGGAATGCATATGACAGGACACCCTGGCCCTATTCAATCCCATTACGCACCTTCCTACGGCTACAATAACTACGGATACGGTAACCATGGACATAGGGTCGGAGGATACGGTAGCCCCATGGACCACTATGGAGGATACGGTAACATCGGATACGGAGGATACGGTAAGCGAAAGTGAATGCAGCGTTCAACGGGGGTTTTAGGTCACCCTGCTGCTTACAACTACGCAGGATACGGAGGACCCTACGGAGCTCCTAGGGTCTACGGCCAATACAATGGAAAATACAATTCTCTTCCTTTCTATGGATCGGGTATCTAGTGTCTCTAAGGTAGTTTGAACAATCTTTCTGTGATAGTAGCATATAAAGTTTTCCGGATTTTATTGTTTCAATTTTTTTGTTTGCCTTCTGAATTACGATTCTACGTTCGATACTTACTTTTTGCCTTGAGTTGATCACGAAGTCATGGCCAAAAATCGCTAGCAACTAAGTATTCGAATTATGAATCTGATCAGAGGAGAAAATATTCCAATGGATGTCCCCCAACTAGGTTAGCACCAAGATTGTCAACGGCTTGACAACAAACAATGATATTTTATTTCATCATGCAACAATGTGGTGGTTTTATTAGCTTGACCTGCAGTATGGTTGTTTTCTGTGTTAAAAGTATTATTCCATTATTTGGAAATGCCCCTTAGAATGCTATTTTCCTAGATCTTTGTTACAAGCAGCAAGCTATAATGAAATTCTTGAGTCTACCTTTGCTTTTACAGAGATTTTGTGTCAAATTAAAATTCAAGGAGAACGTACCTTCAGCCAAATAGAGGTACATGCTAGGCACCAACCCAACCGACATGGCTTCAGTGACGTTGAGAAGTTACGTGGCGGCAGACGTCAAAGCTACGCAAATCTTCCGACGAATCATTGAAAAGCCACTGAAAAATGATGTTTGAAACCACAATTGGGGTTCAAAATTGTAGCCAAAACAAAGTTTGTTTTCCATACACAAAATTATTCTGCCAAAAGACGAATGCATATCCGATTTTCTTGTTGTCAGCGTATGAATGAAAGAGCGAATGGCCACGGAAATTGGTCCGTTCTTTGAACGTCTATCATACAAATAACCGGTTGTCAAAGAGCAATTAGGATCAGTTTTATAATTGTAGTATGAAGTCACTTCAAGAACCAAAAGAACCTTTGAAACTTTCAATTTTGACAGAAATCGCTTTTAGAAGGGGTCTTTAAGCAGACGAATCCCGTTGTACTCGCAACTTTTTTAGAAAGGTAGCATTGAATTTTCACGTTTGTAAAAAACCTTGGGGGAAAATACCGAAAATTATGAGAGGAAAAATATAAGAAGGGCAGCTGAACACAGTTTTCCAGAACATGCATGGGAATTCGGTTTTCAAAAATGTTTTGTATAAAAACGGCGTTTGGTCAACAATGAGGCGGTAAGATTACTCAGTCGGATCGCATATCTTTCCACCTGCTATTTTTGAGATTGGATTTCGGAGACGTCGGTGATAAATCTTTCTCTTGTTCTACGTAGGTTGGCTTAATCCTTCCGGCACCCGGAACAGACATGTGTAATCTAAATTTTTATTTACTTGTCTGTGTTCCCACCATAATAAGGCAGAATCACTGCGATTGCGGAGGCTAACCATTGAGAAGACTAGGAAATACTAGAGATCTTAAGACGCAATGTCTGAGAGAATCGACACCTGTCAATATACTATTGGTCACAGAATTTCAAAATGGTCCAATTGGGCTCATATTTTGTGGAGAAACCATCTAGGACACTCAAACATGAAAAATGATACGGAAAACCAATTATCGATTTTTGGGTCGGATTACGGTAATCGACCCCCGGAGTACTGTAACAACCCTCAAACTTGAGAAAACGTAACATATCAGGTATGAAATCAATTGCAAATTGCATGCTGACAAAGTTTGTAATTGTCCTCACACTCGATTTCCTACGTAGAAAAAAGTTTGAAGCCAAAATGGGTTTGTAATGTCACAAAAAAGAAATTATTTTCCTTCAATCAAAAAAGGGTATCGCATTTTTTTGATATGTTGTTAAGCTCTTTGTTTAGTACAAAATATATTTTTTCCAGATTTTTTGCAGGCCCCAAAGGTACCCAAAAAACGCAAAGAAGAACGCCGCCCATTGCGGGGCCATGCCGCGGGCTCACGATTGCTGATTTCCACACCCAACGTCGTCCTTAATGTCAAATCGTTTGAAATAGTTGTATTCGATATTATTATGTGTTTTAAACACATTTTTCGATGAATTACAATTTTTAATAAGAACTATTATTATTAAATTACAAAAATTTACGCCAAAAATCCAAAAATGACCTTTTTCAGATTTTTTTGTAAGTACATTTATTCTGCATCTTTTTCAATCTAGAAAGTTAATTATATTTATTTTTAGCCTTTAAAACCAATTTTAAACGGATTTTTTCGTTAAAACGCGCGCTTTCTCACGAGAAAGCGTCTGACAAAGCCGCCGCCCGCTGTGAAACATTGAAATGCGGCAGTCGCTATTTCGCTGTTTTAGCGTAAAATGTGCGCGCATTTAGGAAAAATTCACTTAAAAAATGAGTTTAAACGCTAAAAATAAATAAAAATAATTTTACAGATGGAAAAAGAAGCTGAATAACTGTACCTACATCAAAATTTTGAAAAAGGTCATTTTTGGATTTTTGGTATAAATTTTTGTAATTAAGTAACATAAGTTCTTATTAAAAATTGTGTTTCGTTTAAATTTGTGTTTAAAACACATAATAATTATCAATACAACTATTTCTAACGATTAGACACTAAATACGACGTTGGGTGCGGAAATCAGCAACCGTGAGCCCGTGGCAGGGCGCCGCAATGGGCGGCGCGCGTTCTTCTTTGCGTTTTTTGGGTACCTTTGGGACCTGCAAAAAATCTGGAAAAAATATATTTTGTACTAAACAAAGAGCTTAACAACATATCAAAAAATTGCAATACCCTTTTTTGATTGAAGGAAAATAATTTCATTTATGTGACATTTCAAACACCTATTGGCTTCAAACTTTTTTCTACGTAGGAAATCGAGTGTGAGGACAATTACAAACTTTGTCAGCATGCAATTTGCAATTGATTTCATACCTGATATGTTACGTTTTCTCAAGTTTGAGGGTTGTTACAGTACTCCGGGGGTCGATTACCGTAATCCGACCCAAAAAGCGATAATTGGTTTTCCGTATCATTTTTCATGTTTGAGTGTCCTAGATGGTTTCTCCACAAAATATGAGCCCAATTGGACCATTTTGAAATTCTATGACCACAGGGATTCTGAGTCTCTCAGACATCGCGTCTTAACTCGCTAACAAATTTTCCATTTTGTTTTCCATGGCATACGGTAGAAAGTTATGCAAAATTAATTAACTACAATGCGCATTCCTATTTTCCATTTTTTTTCAACGGGTTTGAGCCTCAAACTTTGAGGGGAAACTTTGAAAACTGATTTTACTGGAAAAAAAACAGGACGTTCTGGCCATCTGCAGAATCAGGAGATATACGGCGGTTTTAGATAGTTTGAAGCAAGGAAAAATGGGATTTTCAGCCAAAATGTTTATTGTAGTTTTTTGATAACCTGATTTGTCTCCAAATGCGCCAAATTTTTAATCCCCTCTCCCACGGCTGTTCTATTAATGCCAACTCCTAATCAAATTGATTGATCAGAACTTAAACTGTACCCCTCGCCAATCCTACTTCGGTAAAAATGGAGCCACGCCCCTTTTGTTGCCGAATATTACGATGTAGTAATGGGAAATTTCAATATCAGCATCAGCATAATCTCACTCATTTCCAAGAGTCTCCAAAGTAGGATTGGAGGGCACTATAGATGATGCGATATTTCAAGAAATTGATTTTGTGATACAAAATGTCTTTCAAAGTAATGTTTGGTTCATATCCTCGTTTGCCATGTTTTCAACTAGACAAACATTTTCTGTGGCTATAAAATTGTAAATGTAGCGATCCGTTTGCTAAACACAAAAATGCAACCGTCTAAGAGAGACGAAGGAAAGGCCGCACAGAAAATTGTTTATAACATTCAAATTGGAAATTTGCTTCCCTAGGGGGCTTTTCCACACTAATTAATTAAATTTTAGGGAAAAACAAGTGGCGCTAATATACTAGAGGTCAAGTTCAAGAGTATACACTGTTTTGTTCGGAAAAACAAAAGACCACTGTTTGTTGTTGAGACGTTGACAATCTGAGCATAATTGTTGTTCCCTTGTTTTCTTCAAAAGCAGGTGGTAGGTCACAACAAATAGATGAAAAGAACGAATGAGATTTCATAAATGAAGTTTGTCACCGAATAACTCATGTTCGTGGCACTTTGTTGAATAATTATATGGTAAAGGGATAAGCACGTGTGCGGGTGTGTCTGTATGTGTGTATGTGTGCATGTGTACAACCCAAACTCGTTTTCCACTAATGTTCTACTTTTACTAAAAAAACAAGATATTAGAGTCGAGTAGAATGAACTTCGCCGTCTTCTTTTTTCAAGCTCGTCTCCTTCGCCTCCTCTCGCTTTTCTCCCTTGCTCGTTGGTAAGCCACATGGCCAAAGGTGTGAACAGCATTACAGATTTGGTTGGGCAATCCTACGCAACCCGAGGTGGTTCCCTGCTCTATCAGTTTGCTCCTCAAATCGTCCAGTTTTTCACAGAATCTGAAAATGAAATTTAGATTTCTTTTGGTTACAGTGATTACTGGTCATCGCACCATTTCTGTCCGAGCTGTTCGTCGTAGCAGTGATCGTGCGAATGACAGTACTCATTTGCAGTTTCTGAGAGAAAACATATGCAAGAATGAAACAAAACTTGCTGGAAAGATGATGAAAACAGAGACTCATTACTTTCTTGGCTGTGATGGTTGATCCGGGAAAATGGTCGCTACCACACTTCCATCTATTAGTGTGGAACTGAAACAAGTGAACACAGAGATACAGAGAAAGAGAGAGAGAGAGAGAGAGAGAGAGAGAGACCGATAAACTCACCAAATGGGAGAAGTAATAATAAGCAGCTTCAATTTTTCCCATAGCTGCATCGTAGATATCTTCAATAGAGATCCATTTATCAAACCAACAATCAGTTGGTTGAATAAGCATCAGACACATCAGAAGAGTATGCAAAGAGAGAAATAACATCCTCCGGGAAAAGCAACCAATCCACTGATTTCGCTGACAGGAAAGTTGAGAAATATGCTAATGATTCGTTTTGCTAATTTTTGAATATCTTCCACCTTGAAAATTACAACTGAGGACCGGTTAAGGGGCGGAAAACTCCCGAGGCGGAACCCACTGCCACTCTACAGTTTGTATCGAACTATTAATTAAATCGGGATTATTACCATTTTCATTGTTCACGGCGGGGCGAGGCTGCCTTAATTATTTCCTAGAGACATTGATAGCAATGGATATTACAAGAGGAGTGAGGACTACATGGCCATTGTTAATGGAAAACGCATTGGATACTTTAATGTGCGCAGAGAGAGAGAGAGAGAGAGAGAGAGAGAGAGAGAGAGAGAGAGAGAGAGAGGACATAGACGGAGAGAGAAATAAAAAGAAAGAGGGTAGATAGGCTGGGAGGCAGAACCAGAGAGGCAGAGGCAGATGCACGGAGACACAGACATAAGGGTAGGGGTGAGAAAATCAGAGAGGCAGACGCCGAGAAGCAGAGGCAAAGAGAGAGAGAGAGAGTGAATGAGAGAGAGAATAAGAGAGAGAGAGAGAGAGGGAGAGAGAGAGAGAGGCAGACGCAGAGAGGTACAGAAGCAGAGCCATTCTCAATATCTCTCTTTAGGTTCCATTTGTTACCAGCGCTGTTCTGATCTCCAAGGACAAGCTAAACGCAATGAAGTCTCCATACAACTACAGGAAAAACCTAGACCCCGACATGTCGTTCTGCCAATACGCCAGGGATCAAGTGAGCAAACTACAGAATCCGTCTTACTTGTTTCATTTTTAGGGACATTTCATGTACGTCGATAATGAAGAGAACATGGGCTTCCTGATCGTCAGTGACGATTATATCGAAAACATCCAGCAGGGTCATTACCACCCGGAGATGTGGGAGATCTTCATGAACAGATATGTAAGTCACACTTTCAACTTTTCTTTTGAAGTCTATTTCAGCTTTGGGAGCAACGCTACCTTCACCCGAAGTACAGGGAGACCTTTGAGGCTGCAGAGGTGCCTCAGGCTTGCCCAGATGTCTACGACTATCCCTTGATGTCTGAACGCTACTGCAAAGAAATGATTGAAGAAATGGAGGCGTACGGTAAATGGAGCAACGGAAAGAATCAAGTGAGTGGAATAAGAAGAAGAAATGAAGGGATTGTGATTTAGGATGACAGGTTGACTGGAGGTTATGAAAACGTTCCGACGAGGGACATTCATATGAACCAAATTGGATATGAGAGGCATTGGTTGTACTTCTTGGATGAGTACGTCGAACCGATGCAGGTCAAGGTTTTTATTGGATACAACCATAAGGTAAGTCTTGCGATGTCATACACAAACACACACACACACACACACACACACACACACACACACACACACACACACACACACACACACACAAACTTTCAGCCAATCAATTCCCACATGATGTTCGTCGTTCGTTACAAGCCCGAAGAGCAGCCTTCGCTCCGTCCTCATCACGATGCCAGTACCTACAGGTTTCTCTTCTCTTTGAATGGTCCTTATTTTACAATTTACAGTATCGATGTGGCTCTGAATAAGCGTGACGTTGACTACGAGGGCGGTGGTGTCCGTTACAGCAGGTACAACTGCACCGTGGCCGCCGATGAAGTCGGCTACGCGATGATGTTCCCGGGGCGACTGACCCATCTGCACGAGGGCCTCCCGACAACAAAGGGAACTCGCTACATCCTGGTTTCGTTTATCAATCCTTGATTCTCAACTGGTTTAAGACTCTCAATTTCACGGGAAACAAGTGCCTTACTTGAATAAATTATTGATTATTGGAACGGGACCTCTTTACTAGGTGGAAGAAGATATTCAGTGCGCAGCATGTGAATCTTTACTTCTGAGGCTTCACAAGTTGAATTATTGTCAAGCTTGCTAAGAAACGAGAAGCCTCTCTCTCTATCTGTTAATTGCTATCTCTCTAGACATGCTGCATCTGCTCCTTGTAGTTAGCAACCCTTTCGGTCTCCTCGATGAGTTCTCCGTTGCTCGAAACAGTTTCTTCCTTGCCCACCTTGCGATTTCTCTGCTTCGTTTTGCTGACTGAAAATTTATTGTTCTCTTTCTCTCATTCGCCTTTCCTTTAGAGCTTGTTGAAAAAATAGTCATTGCAAAACGTGGATAATTAAACACGTTCACATTTTTTTTTTGGTTGAAATCCACAGAACTTTCCTCCGAAAACTGTGTATGAAACGAATAAAAACAAACCAATTCTGGTCAACCCTGTGCATCCAATGGTTATTAGAAGAAGTGAGCACGGACAAAAGGCATGCCCAGTGGAAAACGGCTGCTTTGACGCACGGAGAAAGAATTTCGGATAAAAACTACAAAGCATTCGGGCTTCGAAGTTATGGTCTTGTTGTTACGGACAAGAACAGAAATTTCTCGGGGCGCTGGGCTATTTTGTAAAAAGCTTATAATAACGTCGAATCTATAAGCTGGCTAGAATTTGGACAAACGTGGTTCAACATTTGGATTCTGGAACAATTGAACCTAAAATCTTTAAAATACAAATCTTTATTCTCTACAAATTGAGATCGTCGTCGGGATCACTGTCATCCAGGTCGTCTCCGTCGTCAGGAGTGTAGATGATTTGACCTCCGACACGGACCTTCTTGTCGGATGAGCGCAGAGTAACGAGGCCTGAAGAGGAACGCTAAGTCTTTTTCTCTGTCTCTCTTACACACACACTCTCTCTCTCTCCATAGTTTCCATCCCTTACCTTCAACGCTCGTGGAAGACATGTAGGGTAGTTGCATCTGCTCCTTAGCCGCCCTTTCCGTCTCCTAAAGCATAAGCTAAACTTTATTTTCCATAAATGACCGACCTTCAGTACAAATCCCATGTCGAATGGAACGGAGGGCGTGGGTTCTGCGTTGCTCGAAGGCGCAGCCGCCCCCTCCTTGTCCATTTTGCGACTTCTCAGCTTCAAGTCGGGGCTGACTTCCACCGTTTCTTTCTAAAAAACCACCATATTACCAAAAGCGCACTGAATTCTCACAATAGTGCTGATTTTTCCGTTCTTCTTGTAGGAGACTCCGCTGGCAGTTACCGTGCCCGCCTGCTCGTTCAGGGAAAAGTGGCTGTCGGCGACGGAAATCAGACGGTTCCATTCCGACTGGGAGACCACGGAGGAGGGAAAAGAGGCAAATACCAGATGAGAACCTAACAAAATGAGATGAATTGAAGAGAATTCTCACTTTTCAGTCGATGGACCAATTTGACAACACCGTCCACGCCCAAGACGGAGAGTAGCATATCGGGGCAGTCCAAAACACAGACGGCCTTCGGGGGAACGTCGGCGAGGATGGATTCAACAGTGGAACTCTCGGAGAAGTAGATGAACCTGGTTCTAAATGAAGGATTTAGGGAAGTTTCCATAGGAACAAACTCTTCGTTGAGTTTGGAGGCGTAGCGCTGGAGGAGAAAACGGCGACGACCCTGGACAGTGAGTACACAGGGGGCGGAGGGGACCTTGGAGATGGAGAACAGCAGGGGCTCCGAGCTCACAAGAGGGGAATCTGAAATATAGCATGATTTACTCTCGTGGACGCAAAAAAAATCAAGTAGAAATCGAAGAATATTGCAAGACATGCGAAATATAGAACGTAAGGGAGTTAACGATTTATTATTCATATATCCAACGCATTTAGTAGCATTATTTCTATCCATTTTACCTAACAAGTATGAACAATTCGATACTGGTGGACAAGTGTCCAAAACCGAACCATTTTCTAGGGCTTTCATAAAATTCAGACTCACAAAGGATTCACAGAAATCCACATTTCATATGGAAAACAAGAAAATCCCCTGAATAGTTGTACTTGTTGTATTTTGTCAGTTACATTCGGAACTGTTTCTTAGTGTCCACTAACACCCACCATCAAGGTCAAGAACAAGAACAATGGAAAGTTCGCGGCCCTGAAGGCCGAGCCCACGTGGAAGGACGAGAAGAAGGAGAACGAGAAGAAGAAGAAGAAGAAGTGCGCGAAGAAGTAGAAGGCGCGTAGAAATAAAGAATTTATTTCATTTGTCTGTTCTTTTCTTTTATTGGTTGAGTATAGGTTTTAGTTATGTGGAGTTATTGGTTATTAGGAGAATTTAGGAATTTATGAGCTAAACGTTAACGAGGATTACTAATTTTTAAGGCCTATTACAATGATTACCAAAATTTATACCCTATTAGTTAGGGTGATGATTTCAGATCTGAGAAATGGCTTATCAATTAGTGTGGTTTGCTGTGGCTTTCCCAGATGTCCGTTGTTTATATATATATATATATATATATATATATATATATATATATATATATATATATATATATATATATATATATATATATATATATATATATATATATATATATATATATATATATATATATATATATATATATATATATATATATATATATATATATACTTTATCCAACGGAAAGTGTAGCAAGAAACAAAACAAAAGAACAACACGACAAAAGAACAGGACAAATAGGGAAGGACAGGTGAGGGGGGATTTGAGGTTTTTGCGCTACAGGTGCCCCTGGTGGAGATGCGTGGAGGAGAGAAGGAAGTCGAGGGTTATTTTCTCCAGGCAGAGGTTTTCAGCGGTTCGCCAGGCCGCTCGCGGGGTCGCCAGTCCCACATAGGTATTTTCCTTTTCATACCTAACCTCTATGGAATGCCTGTCGACGGTAGGGACCCATACCCGTCACATCTGAGAAGGAGGCTCCAAAGTGGGATGATGAGCGTCTCGGTGGGACACCTGTAGGACTGCCGGCAAGGAGAGGGGAAGAAAGACGGAGCTACTTGGAAAATGAGGAGGTTTAAGAGCAAATGGTTTAATGGGTGACAGAATGGAGTTAGGGGGGCCAAGATCAACAAGAACTCCCCCACGGGAGCGGAGAGGAAATCACCCTATGCAAACGGTGGTCATGTAGTTTATGCAAAAGGGTGAGAAGCTCCTGTTTTACGGGGCTGCCCTGAGTTGCCGATTTTCACAAGTATGACCAGAAGCCAGAAAGGCTTGTGTTCGAAAAAGGAAAAGAGAAAAAAGAAGGCAAACAAACCCATGTGTGTGGAAATTTAAATTTGGAACCACTGCTGAATGAATCAGAGGTGGCCGATTGCGAAAGAATGAGTCAATCAAATACACGGAGAAGATCTGGATGCACGGATTCGAGTACCTCATCTGAAAGTCTGGCCCTGAAAGAGGTTAGGGTGGTCGATTCAGCTAATTCAGGGGGTAGTTTGTTCCAGATGGGAGCAACTCTAAAGGGAAAGCTAGCTGAGATATTCCGACGCCCAGTGTGTTTCCGCACTATTTGGAAACTATGACGTCTAGAGGGACGGGTGTTGAGAGGGAGAGAGTGGGTTAGCTGCGAGTTGCCAAAGATGCCGTGGGTGATTTGAAAGCAGAGGGATAGATCGGCCCGAAGCCGACGGTGGGCTAACGGTTCTAGGGCAAAGATTTCCAGTCTTTGGCGATAGCTAGGGTGGAATGGGGGCCGGAAACACTTGCGGAAAGCAATACGCGTGAACCTTCTCTGTACCCTTTCAATTTCCTTAACAGCGAGCAGTGCAGTCGGTGACCAAACTTGACAGGCATATTCGAGAATTGGCCTGGAATAGGTCACGAAGGCCTTGCGATAAACTGAAACACTGGGAACCTGGAAGGTACGGAGGATGAGATTAGCAATATTGTGGGCCCGTTTGCAAATATCGCTAATGTGGGTACTGAAAGACTGATTCTCCCCAATCAGAACACCAAGATCTTTTACAGAGTCAGAGAAACGAGGAACAGGGACACCATTTAAGTCATAAAGGGGAAAAAAGTGAGGTTGGGGCTGAATCTCGAGAAGTACGCACTTCCCCTCATTGATACCCAGTTTCCAGGCCTCTGACCAGGCTGCAACCTTAGTCAGATCCTCCTGGAGAGCTGTCTGATCTTGAGGATCCTTAAGGGACCGAAATACCTTAAGGTCGTCAGCGTAGATGGCAATGGGAGAGGAGAGATTCCAAGAAACGTCGTTAATGAAAATGAGGAAGAGAAGGGGACCTATGATGGACCCTTGGGGCACACCGGAAGTTGCCTTGTACCTACTAGACTCACTCTCACCAACCTTCACTTTGAAAGTGCGGTTGGACAGGTATTCAGCTATCCATTTCCTAGTGAGAGTATTAACACCGTACTTTTCCAGTTTATAGAGCAAGAGGGGGTGGGATACGCTATCGAAGGCTTTTGCAAAATCGATATACACACAGTGGGTCGTTTCACCTCGTTGCACCGCATCTGACCACTGGGTAATACAGGTGAGGAGGTTGTGAGCTGTGCATTTGCCGGGGAGAAAGCCGAACTGCATGGGGTTCATAAGGGAGTTGCTAGTAAAGTAACTGAGAAGGGGCTCGGATAGGATGATTTCGAAAATCTTGCAAAAGGAGGAGGTGAGGGAAATTGGTCGATAATGTTTCGCTGAGAGGGCTGTTTTTTTCTTAGGTAGGGGCGCAACTAGGGCTTCTTTTCACTGAGATGGAACGAAAGACTGGGAGAGAAGGGCCTGGAAGAAGCTAGCGATGTGGGGGGCAATCACCTAAAAGATTTTCTTAATGAAAAACGAGGGGAGTCCTTCGGGTGTGACTGAGATCTTATTGTTGAGCTTTCTACAGGCCCTCAGGCAGCTGTCGATGGTGATGATCGGCCCTTGGGCAGTTCCGGTCTTTGGGGGAACAAAAGGCGGATAGGATGAGGTGTCACTAGACTGGTAGACGGATGAAAAATGACGGGCTATCATTTCAGCAATTTTCTCATGATCAGTAATTACTGAGCCGTCATCTGCGAAGAGATGTGGGATGGAAGGCCTAGAGTCGGAGGAGATGCGATTATTTACGTAGGTGTAAAAAGATTTCGGGTCGGCGGACTGCACAACCTTCGCCTCAAGGTTTGAGACAAACCTTTTACACTGGGAGCGGTGTTTCTTGGACGCTTTGAGATAGGCTTCAAAAGGTATTTCATCGGTAAGAAACTGGGAGAAAAGGGAGTTTTTCTCTTGGAAAGAGCGATGTATGTGGCCGGGGAGTTTGAACGTGGAGCTACTCTTTTTGGGAACAAACTCGTCTCTGACCGAGGTCAGAGTTTGGATAAGGCGATCATACGACCGCTGGAGGTCTCGAAAATCGTATAAAAACGTGAAATCGGTCTGGATAAGTCTAGCAAAAATGGAGGCATAGTCACCGTTGGGATAATCGAAAGTGGGAGGACGGTTAGAGCTGCAGCTGGAACCTGGTATTTTAAAGAAGGATGAGAGGTGATCACTCCTGCCTAATGCAGGGAGAGTTGAGAGAGGGATAGTACTCTGACTGAGAACGACATCTAGGTAGTGCTTTCCACGCGTGGGGGAGTCGAATGAGAAATTAAGTGCATTTTCGTCTAAGAAATCGGCGAAAAATGGGCAGTGTGAGAAGTTTAGCGATCTGTCAACGTTCAAAGAGACTGGGAAATTCAAGTCGCCGGCAATGACGGTGTTTGGGGAGGTGGACAAAATCGACTCTAATTTAGAAAAGGGAGGTGGTGTCCGCTCTGGGAGAACTAGGAGGTCTGTAAATTGAAACGAGCTGACTTGGGGAGGATGAACAACAGATCTGTATTGAGATGATCTCAATATCGCCAACAAAGCAGATCTCAGATGGCATAACAACGATGGATTTAGATACTGCTATTAGAGACCCTCCGCCGCGCCTATCCTGCCTTTCAATATGGAAAAACTGGAAGAGGTCACGGGGATCAAGTAAGCCAAACGAGAAATCGGGAGAAAGCCAAGTTTCAGAAATTACGAAAATATCAAAAGGCTTTGAATACAGGAGAGCTTGAAACTCGGGCATTTTATTCTTGAGGCTACGGGCATTGGTGGAGAATACTCGATAATTGGATGAAGTAGGGTTATTAGGGGGAGATAAAGAATTCAGAGAACTAGTAGGCGGTGGGGGTAAAAAGTTCGGAGGACTAGACAAAGGTGGAGCAGGTGCTATCGCGTCCCGCGATCGCGGAAGCGGTCGTTTTTTCTCGGCCTTCTACTACCAGCTAAGAAATCCGCAGGATAGGCGAAGATGACCTGAGGGTGTTCTCCCGGGAGTCGAGGCCGCTTGATCCTCAGCGGGGTGACTTTTCTGGGGTCAGACGAGGGAGCAAGAAGGGCTCTAGGAGTGGTCGCTTGACGGTTCCCAGCGGAAATAGCTTTTTTCGGCCTCGAGTGGGGTTTCACATCTGGGTGGGATCGCGGCGTGGACTGAGGAGAAACAGCGGAAGGAGGGGTAGAAATGGGCGGTGTAGTTATCTCCATAGGCGTCGGAGCGGATCTTTTCACGGATGTGGGGGTCGCGGCACGATTCTTAGAAGGCATCTGCGCTTTCTTGGTCTTCAGTTTACTCCTTTCATCGACGGAAAGATTAGGTCGAGCGGAAATCCCGGCCAGTGCCGGGTTGAAGTAGCGGCCGGAGGACTTCATGGTCTCAAACAGGTGGACAAATCGGCGGGCGTCGTGAGAGTTGTCCAGAATCAACTTGACAAGGCGGTTAACGGAGCCTGTTTCGACGGAGAAGGAGGCAGGACCCATAGGGAAACAAGAAGTGATTATGCCATCGAGGCCGGCGATTTCCATAACGTGGTACATCAGGGTGATGTAGTAGAGGCGCTTGTCGATGGGGTGGCGCACATGCTGAGGAGGAACGGGAATCCCGGACACAACTACGCTCCTCCTCTTCACGCTCTCCTCATTAAGAGGAGCGAGCGTAGGAACGAGAGGAAGGCGGTAGTTTCGAAGGAACGCTACAGAGACGTACTGCGACCAGTGGAGGGTGGAATCTTCCGCTAGCGCGCTACCCGTTTGTTTATCCCGCAAAATTAATTGTTTTAATTTTGTAAAATCTTTCCCACAGTTTTTTTGGCGCATAACTGTTTAAATTACCGAGCAGGGAGGAGGAAACGCGCCGGGTGCACAGTTTGAGGGGCGGATTAGGTCTTACAGCGTTTGGGCGCCAAATTTGTTATCACGACAAATTTGGCGGGGAATATAATCACTTTTCGTTTTTCGAGATAACGAGAGCCCACCCACCCACCCAAGAATGTTTTTTACAGGAGGAGAGAGAAAGGCCGCTTTCACGAGATGTCTGGCTGCAGCAGCCAACGTGGACACGGCCTGTACGAACAAGCTGATCACGATGTGTCTTGGGAGTAGAGCCCCCAACACCCTCAGGAACTACCGTAGAAGCAACAGATCGAGACTGTTATGGCTAGGTAGAGTAACGTTTTCACGAAATTTCAATACGAAGACTTCAGAAGCGCGAGGTCTGCACGACGACATCCCGGGACTGGTCGCTTATCTGGCCCACAGAGCCCTGTCTGTCGGGTCCTCTACTATAAACACGGATCTTGCGGCTTTCAAGTATGCATACGACCCCGTTTCGGACAGCAGTCTGAAGATTGCAACACTGGTCGTAGATGGTCACAGACGGACTAAGGCCACCGATAGCGTCAGTACAGCTGGGACAAGACCGGCGGTTCACGAAGGTTCGTTGGCGGCGGGCAGTTGTAAGAAACGTGTTTTTCCAGCCGATCTCAAGTCAGTCATCGAGTTGTACAAGACTGATCCTTCGGTGAAACACCTCAGGGCGACTGTGATGATTCTCCTGGCCTGGGGAGGACTACTGAGGCGTTCGGAGCTGGCTAACCTCAAATGGTCAGACTTGAAATTTGGAGAAGAGTCAGTGGAGGTAAGACTAGCTCTAGCGGTTTTTTGGTAAAACAAGGTTTAGCTGAAGATCCGTTTCGCGAAGAACGATCAGCTGGGATTAGGCCGATCTACGTTTGTTGAATGCAAGCAAGGAGGCACCTTCCACGCCCTTCTGGAACACTGGAAGGAGGCGCAGCCATTCGGTAGCATAGAGGACCGCTACATCTGTTCGAATCTTAATTCGGGCACAAAAATGTCGGAATCGGCAGTGGGAAAAGAACTGAAGAGGATGCTGAGGGCGGCAGGTAGAAAAATTTTTTGGCGATTACAGAGTTTAGTCTGTTTAGGTTGTTCGGAAGACATCTCCTCGCACGCTCTTCGCAGAGGGGGTGTACAGGACGCAGTGAGGAGTGGATCGTCACTGGAGGCGGTACGACGACGCGGACGTTGGCGTTCATCTGGAGGGATGGCTCCGTATCTGGAAGATAGCGAGGCCGCTCAAGGAGGACCGACTCGCGTGCCCGAGTGATTACCTTCGATGCACGTGTATCACATTTCGTCGCCAAATATCCGGTTCCGCATTGTTGCGCTTTTCCCTACACGGCGTAGTATTTTTGGTACCCCGGCTCCCATATTTTAGTGCCCTTCACTCCCATATGGATGGGAAAGTTTTTGTACAGATTACGTTTAATAAACGTATTGTTGCGAAACTAAAGCGTTTACATCGGGGGTCGGGGAGGGTTAAATTTCTTTTCAGCACTTCCTCAGACAATCGCCAAAGTTCTTCTCGTCTCTGAGATCCAACGGAACGAAGACAAGGGTTCAGCGGGACGCCGACGTGGGACGAAGACAGTCTTCTAAACCATCTCTCTCGTGATTGCTAGTCTCTCGAGATAACGAGAGAGTTTGTCCTGTATTTCTTATCATAATTTCTATTGTTTTCTTTTCGTTTTTCGTGATTGCTAGTCTCTCGAATAAAGCGATTCCTCCGAATCGTCTCGGTAATTTGGGTTATCGGGGAGACCGATACGAAGGGGAGGTCGACACGATAAATCGTATTGGTTAACAGGAATTTTTTATTCCAACAAAATTTGAAAAGTACGCCCAATCAAAATGTCTACCGTGCATTTACGATTTTTTCATACTTTTCGATTCAGGGTAATTGTTTGGTAAAGGAACTACTCTTTAATGAATTCATTTCTAGTGAAGGATAACCAATCTTCGCGAATTTCGACTCAAATCACCCTTAGTTTATGCTTCCCTCGTCCACCAACTGTAGTTTGTACAAATCTCTTGATAGCGCGCGCTCCTCGCTTTTCTCTTGGTCATTTTGTGGTTAATCAGACTGAGATACGTGTGTTACTGCGTATTTTTTGAACCGGTTCTACTGTTTTTAGACCATCTTGTTGCCTTTGTGTTTCCTTTTGTCACTCAATTCATTTTTCAGTTCCCTCGAGACCAATGAACGAAGAAGAAATCAGAAAAAGCTTCCGAGAGGTTCCCCGCTGCACAATCTCCAGCAAGGATGACATCAGGGAGCTCCTGAGCACAGCGAGGAGCACACTGGAGGACACGAACCTCGACTGGGACAAGAGACAAAAAGCGGTATGTGGATTGTTTTTGGAATTACTTTTTTGTTTTTAAGCTAAAGAGCGTTCGCTCGGTTCTCATCAACGGAGGAATGGACTTCGAGAAGGAGCTTCTGGAGAGCGTAAAGCTGCTGGAGGAGGGCCTCTGCAAATCGGTGGCCGACCTGCGTTCGCAGGTGTGCAAGGAGGCATGCATCACCAGTTGGTTGGTTAATTTTTATTAAAAAGTTTTTTATTTTAATTTTTTTTTGTTAATTTTTATTAAAAAGTTATTAAAATTTGTATTAAAAAGTAATATTATCCAAAACGATTCCCAGGATCAGTTAAGAGATTTTTGTTTAAACCGCTTCTTCCCTTTGTGGTAGACCTAAAATTCATTAAAATTGAATGTTCCGATCGAGTTATTTCTATATTAACAGCCGTAAACAATATCTCCCTTTCAGCATGTTGGCGGAGGCTCTGGGCTCCAAGCTGCCCCGTCTGTTTGAGCGACTCCTCCCCGTCTGCATCCCGTTGATCCAAAACAGCGCCAAGGTCATGGCCAACTCCGGATCCCAAGCTTCGTGCTTCATCGTCAGGAATGTCCACACGCCGAGGATAATGGCCATTCTGATGGAGTCCCGACTGCACAAATCGAACCAGATCCGAAGGTATTTATCTTCTTTTTTAGCTACGGTAGTTTCAGCCACGTCTTCCTCCTCGTTGCGTCGACGCTGAACAGCTGGCCGCCCCAGAAGCTGGAAAAGCACATCGACCACATCGCGGCCGTGATCAAGGTACATTTATTTCTTTTTGTGTAAATTGTTCATTTTTCAGTCGGCACTGGGCGATGCCGATCCGAATGGGAGAAAGAATGGCAGAGAGGGGTACCAGCAGTTAGAGGAGACATTCCCCCGTCAAGCGGAGCTCCTTTTCAAGGTAACTACCCCATTTTCTTTTTTCTATTCTATTTTTAGAGTCTGGACGCTTCCAAACAGAAGGCCATCACCGGCCGAAGCTCAGCCGCCGCCTCCTCTCAATCCATCTCTTCGTTGCGAGGCTCCACGCCGCTGAAGAAACGCCCCGGCGCCGCCCCAGGCATCAAGAGCCGGCCCACCGGTTGGATTAGCTCTATTTCTCTTATTGTGGTTTCCCAGGTTTCCTCTCTGGCAGGTCGGTCTCGGCCATCGACTCCAGCTCCGTCGCAAAGGCCGTCAATGCCGCCGTGCCCAAGAGCTCCTTCCCTGTTCGCCGCTTTCCCATCACCCCTCTTCGCAGCAGAAATATCTCACAGCGTGGGTATTCTTTTGTTTTCTTTTAATTATTTTTCGGTTTCAGCCACTTCTCCCACCGAGGAAATGCCCCGCGTGCCGTCGGGCTTGCCCACCCCCTCCCCCGCCAAGTTCGGCCAGAAGAAGGCTCCGGATAGCGTCTTGAAACAGATTGTAAGTGGCTGTATATTCTTTTAATTTATCCATTTTAGACCAATCTGTCACTCTACAATCAAGATGAAGAAGAAGACATTTTTGCCGGTGCGACGCCTACGGAATCCACGTTGGATAGCGCCATTAGGAAGTGCGCCATGGCGGACCCAATTGCAAAGAAGGATGGACTGACGACTATCCACGAGATTGTCAGGTAGCTTATTTTAAAAATAAAATAGGGAATTGTACCAATTTTATGAGATTTGTTGGAAATTATCCCATTTCTTTCAGGTCATCTCCCAATCTGAGTGCGGCCGAGGCAGAGGCCATCACAGAGGCCCTGATCAAGCTGCTTACGGACCACAGCCACAAGATGGTGAATCTTCTGACGGAAGCGCTGTGCGACATGGTCAGCCAGCACCACAAACTGATGGGGGACCAGCTGTTCCCGTTGCTGAGTCGCCTGCTCCCGAAGTACTCGCAGGAGATCATGCCGAACATCAGGGTTTGTGAGGGAATTGTAATCTTTAATTTAATTTTAATTTTAGAACTGCTTCAAGAAGCTGCTGGACCAGACGAGGCTCTCCTTCGCCCACTCGCAGCAGTTGGCCGCCCTTTGCCAGTTCATCGACGGACAGATGACGTCACCTCACACGCCCAAGGCCAGACTGGCCACTGTGACCTACCTGTTGGAGCTCGTGTCCGCCATGGAAAGCGGAAGTGACATCAACCGCCCGGAGGTGCAGGCGGCTGTCACGAAGATTTTCCAGTGGATGGAGGACCCCAAGAACCACGGCGTGAAACCGGTAAATTTATAATTCTCTTATCTAGAAATTCCCGTTTTTCTTGAAATTTAAATTTATTCAGATCTGTGAGAAGCTGATCAGCGCCTTCTTCAAAGCCAACGCGGCTGACTTTTCGTCCATTTTGGTCCAGTTGCCGCCGCCGTGGAAGAACCACGCCTTCTCGTTCCAGCCGATGGAGGAAAGGATGGAAAGGTTCGTCGGAAGTGTTTTTTTATAATTGTTTTTTTTTTAAGTGAGCCCGTCTCAGTGGAGTACGTGCCAGCCGGAATGGAGATGGCTGACTGCGGGCCCCTTTCGCCCTCTTTAGGGCCGCTCCTCAACAACAGCAGCCAGTCGGCCGATGTCGACGTACGTTTTACTCCTATTTTATCCATGGATGATTTCAAAGTAGGCGAGAGAGGAAAGAGGCAGGAGTATCAATAGATATGCTAATGACAAGTGGGCCAATAAGAACACAACGGCTCATATGCTAATCACAATGGCAGTGGCAAAATGTGAGGCTGTGCCACGACAAAGGTGCAGCCTTTGTCATATTATCTGATTCTACAACAAGGAGCCTATCCATTTAACCAAACTTTGATTTTGGAATTTCATTTTTCAGATATCGGTCCTGGACAACACGCAGCACCTGGCTTACAACGACTCCCAGCAGAGCATCTACATCAACCGTCAGCTGAGGGAACTCTCCACCGCCGGCAGCGACCCCTCTCGGTCAGAATTCTCTCATTTATTGACTAATCGCCTCCATTTCAGCTTCGATGAGCAGCACGTGGCCCTGACCGTTCTGCAGCAGATGGTCAGCGAGGGCTCCTTCACCACGTGGGACGACAACTTCCGCCCGATGCTTCTGCAACTGTTAGATCTCCTGGCCCTCGGCAAGGACAAGAAGAGCATGCAGCTGAAAAAGGACAGCCTGCGCCTCATATCCAAGCTCTGGTCAGTTTATGTGGGAATTTTGGATAATTCTTTTTTTTTTCAGCACTGCCCAGGCCTCTCGTTTCTCCGATTTGGGCCAGATGGTCATCACGAGGGTCCTGAACTCCGCCGTGGGAATCGAAGACAGCGTAAGTTTCTCTATTTTTTATAGTACCAAATGACCATTCCCTCTAATATGTGTTCTATTTTCTCACGTAAACATTTGTGTTTCAGTGGTTCTTGAATGTCGTCGACGAGTGCCTCAAGACCTTCTCCGCTCATCTGCCCATCGACATCGTCCTCTCCGCCCTGAACCCCATCATCGCCTCCAAAGTAATTTCCTTTCGCTACTTTTCCCCTATCCTTTCTTTTCAGACTGATCCCCGCATCGCCACTTCCCTGAAGATGATCCAGAGGCTCGTCGAACTGGGCGACTCCCACCTTCTGAAGCAGTACTTGCCAGAGTTGGTCCCGGCTATTGTTGAGGTCAGTTTTTGCTACATTTGCCTTTTGATTTCGAGATTTCAGTGCTACGCCAGCACCGACTCGAACGTGAGGAGGAACACGGTGCTCATGCTCGCCGCCCTCGTCGTCAAAGTCGGTCGAGAGGAAGTCAGCCCGTACCTCAACGCCTTGGAATCCAAAACCGTTAGTTTCCGTTTTCTTTGAAGCCTTTCTATAGCTATAACTACCCAGCACTGTGGATGAAATGGATTTTTGACCATTTCAGGTCCGTCTGATAGACGTCTACATCGAGAAGACGCAGAAGGCGGCCACGACTTTCTAGATGGAACCCCGAAGATTCATCACTGTGAATTTATTGAATCATGTAGTTTCTGCCGAAGTTAAAATTATGTTTTAACAATTATTGTCTTGTTTTACTCGCGTGCTCTGAACATTCCTCATTTAGAGACAGACGTCTATTCTCTGCACCAAAGTTTCTTAGTCAGATTTGGCTGTGTGCCTTGCAAAAACTGAAAACGTCGCAACATTTGGCATATTGCGACGACTTATTTTTTCTAACAACTACGACGCTACGAAGCAAATTTTCAGCGCTTATTTGTGCAACAGTTCTTTAATTCCATTTGCATTATGCTTCCTCAATCCTAGAGTTGTAAAGAATGCAAACTGCTTGCGCTATTCACAATTGGACACCACAGCTGAGTCTAATGCCGTCTCCGCCACGTGTTCCCATCAGTCATACAGTACTCGCTGCTTACGTGCGAGTGTCCATCCGGAGCAGTTGGTGTAAAGTGCATCGGGCGTGCATCTGGTGGACGGGTCACCACACGCCAATAAACAGCCGTCGGCATTAGAAATGGCACGCACACCGGCACCTTACGTCCGCTTACACGGCCAGCTAATGGGCTGCGGTGTTTTCTCACATAAAAGATTTATTCGCACGCCATATCGTCGCATATGAATGGGTGATTACCGATTCCTATTCTTCCTATTTTTCTCTATCTCTCTCTCTCTCTTCCCTTTCTCCGTATCTCTGTCTGTCTCTTTTTCTTCGTCTTGCACTCTGTTTCTCTACTGCCTCTCTGTCTCTCTTTCGCTTTTGCTTTTTTCTCGGCTCTGTGATTTTCGTTTTTGTGGCGGTTTAGAATTGTATAGCTGACGCCAAACGGGCATCATGCCAATTTCGTTCAAGTATTCTCTGTTGATATTAGATTAGCATAAAATCGTAATATCAACAGAGAATGAAGGCACAAATTGGAATGATGCCCGTTTGGCGGCAACTATAAAACAAAAAGCTATCACAGAAACATTAATGCCACTTTTGTCTTCCAAAACGTTTGCTTTTTGCAATAAATAATGCGAAACATAACCTAAACCCGAAATCCCAGCCGTGTAATCTAACCGGCATTGTGCGACCTGTAATTAGCCTCGAACGGCCCTCGGTTTGTCCGGTCAGCGGATGTTCGAATCGATGAACGCAAAAAGCAGCCAGCTGTTCGTGAGTGACCGCCGATTGATCGCTCGCCTTGAAACATTTGTCTCTCCTTCCCAAGGGATATCCTCAAAAAATGGCCAACACTCGGTTTCAATTGCGGCGCGCGAGGTCAAGAGCAGTGCGCGAAGGATTGCCTCCGTTCCACCTAGTTACCCTCATTTCTATGTTCTTCTCCTTCCGGTTCTGAAATATTCTTTGCAGAAGAATGCGCTGGACGTTGCTCCTAGCGACGTTAGCAGCGTCTGCAATAGGACATGAAGCACCCATTGTTAAAGTGGTCACTGTTGCCACTGAAGAGACCGATGGATTGCGCCGCCTGCTACGGTCGGCGGAGACTTTTGACGTTCCCGTGACGGTTTTGGGACTGGGAGACGAGTGGAAAGGAGGAGACACGCGGGTGGAACAGGGAGGAGGGCAGAAGATACGACTGCTGAGGAAGTGGCTGGACGGGCTGGAGGATACTCAGAGGACACTGGTCATCTTCATTGACGCGTGAGTTACATGAACTAAAAAAACTGTGTGCGCGTGAGTGTGAGCGTGTGCGAGTGTGAGAATGTGCGAGTGCGTGAGTAAGTGAAAAAGTGAGTAGGTGGAGTGAGTTGTTTGTTGAAAAAAAGTCTTTTTAGGTACGACGTCGTTTTCACATCCGGCTTAAACACTATCCTTGAGCGTTATTTCGAAAACTTCGAAGAATATCGCGTTGTTTTCGGAGCGGAGCCCTTCTGCTGGCCTGATCAATCCCTAGCCGTCGAGTATCCTCTTATCGAATTCGGAAAGCGGTAAGATAAATTTCCAGAACGTTCTATAACAACATCCAGTTACCTGAACTCCGGTTTGTTCATGGGCTACGCTTCCGAACTTCAGAAGATTGTCAATTTGAAGCAGGTGGCCGATGGAGATGACGACCAACTCTACTACACGATGGTTTACTTGGATGAGAAGCTGCGGGTTAGGGTGGCGATGGCCTCTTGGAAGGATACATTTCCAGAGAGACTTCAAAATGACGCTGGATTCGATGTCAAGAATTTTCCAAAACCTGAACGGAGTGGAAAGTGACGTGGAGATTCAGTTTAATGACCATGGAAATGCTTTGGTATGTTCGAAGAGGGGAGGCAGAGAGAGAGAGAGAGAGAGAGAGAGAGAATCCATGTCAAATCTTTTTTTCCAGGCTTACAACGCGGCCTACAACACGCACCCCGTGCTGATCCATGGAAACGGTCCAAGCAAGAAACACCTCAATTACCTTGCCAACTACGTGGCCCAAAAATGGTCCTCAACTACCGGATGTTTCAATTGTGGAGACAAGAGCCAACTAGATCTCAAGGTACTGTCTCAACTGAAAAAAAACAACCCAATCTCTCCAGGAAAAGGAAGACATGCCTCTGGTTGCAGTGGGCATATTCGTCACAAGACCAATCCCCTTCGTAGAAGAAGTTCTCGAAGCCTTTGCCCAGCTCTCCTATCCCAAGGACAAAATGGCCTTGTACATCTACAACACTCAGAAACAGAATATCCAAACGGTAGGTAACAACTTTAGACCGTGTTTTATTTAAATGACTTTAGGTAATGGACTTCCTGGCAAAGTATGGAAAACAGTACTACACCAAGAAGATTGTCAACGGAGTTGTAGAGAAGGGAGAGAGGGAAGCTCGAGAGGAAATGATGTCAGTTCTCTTGCGTTATTATTCTATTGTGATTTAGTGCGTTTGCTAAGAAACACTCGGCTGACTTCCTATTCTCGCTGGATGGGGATGTTGTTCTTACAAATGATAAGGCTCTCCACAGCCTTATTGAATACTCAGTTAACTACGACATGTAAGTTTTCAGGACACTTTTCGACGAGATGGATTTCAGCGGAATTGTGACGCCTTTGCTCACTCAGCCGGGAAAACCTTTCTCTTCTTTCTGGGGAGACATTGATAGCAATGGATATTACAAGAGGAGTGAGGACTACATGGCCATTGTTAATGGAAAACGCATTGGATACTTTAATGTGCGCAGAGAGAGAGAGAGAGAGAGAGAGAGAGAGAGAGAGAGAGAGAGAGAGAGGACATAGACGGAGAGAGAAATAAAAAGAAAGAGGGTAGATAGGCTGGGAGGCAGAACCAGAGAGGCAGAGGCAGATGCACGGAGACACAGACATAAGGGTAGGGGTGAGAAAATCAGAGAGGCAGACGCCGAGAAGCAGAGGCAAAGAGAGAGAGAGAGTGAATGAGAGAGAGAATAAGAGAAAGAGAGAGGGAGAGAGAGAGAGAGGCAGACGCAGAGAGGTACAGAAGCAGAGCCATTCTCAATATCTCTCTTTAGGTTCCATTTGTTACCAGCGCTGTTCTGATCTCCAAGGACAAGCTAAACGCAATGAAGTCTCCATACAACTACAGGAAAAACCTAGACCCCGACATGTCGTTCTGCCAATACGCCAGGGATCAAGTGAGCAAACTACAGAATCCGTCTTACTTGTTTCATTTTTAGGGACATTTCATGTACGTCGATAATGAAGAGAACATGGGCTTCCTGATCGTCAGTGACGATTATATCGAAAACATCCAGCAGGGTCATTACCACCCGGAGATGTGGGAGATCTTCATGAACAGATATGTAAGTCACACTTTCAACTTTTCTTTTGAAGTCTATTTCAGCTTTGGGAGCAACGCTACCTTCACCCGAAGTACAGGGAGACCTTTGAGGCTGCAGAGGTGCCTCAGGCTTGCCCAGATGTCTACGACTATCCCTTGATGTCTGAACGCTACTGCAAAGAAATGATTGAAGAAATGGAGGCGTACGGTAAATGGAGCAACGGAAAGAATCAAGTGAGTGGAATAAGAAGAAGAAATGAAGGGATTGTGATTTAGGATGACAGGTTGACTGGAGGTTATGAAAACGTTCCGACGAGGGACATTCATATGAACCAAATTGGATATGAGAGGCATTGGTTGTACTTCTTGGATGAGTACGTCGAACCGATGCAGGTCAAGGTTTTTATTGGATACAACCATAAGGTAAGTCTTGCGATGTCATACACAAACACACACACACACACACACACACACACACACACACACACACACACACACAAACTTTCAGCCAATCAATTCCCACATGATGTTCGTCGTTCGTTACAAGCCCGAAGAGCAGCCTTCGCTCCGTCCTCATCACGATGCCAGTACCTACAGGTTTCTCTTCTCTTTGAATGGTCCTTATTTTACAATTTACAGTATCGATGTGGCTCTGAATAAGCGTGACGTTGACTACGAGGGCGGTGGTGTCCGTTACAGCAGGTACAACTGCACCGTGGCCGCCGATGAAGTCGGCTACGCGATGATGTTCCCGGGGCGACTGACCCATCTGCACGAGGGCCTCCCGACAACAAAGGGAACTCGCTACATCCTGGTTTCGTTTATCAATCCTTGATTCTCAACTGGTTTAAGACTCTCAATTTCACGGGAAACAAGTGCCTTACTTGAATAAATTATTGATTATTGGAACGGGACCTCTTTACTAGGTGGAAGAAGATATTCAGTGCGCAGCATGTGAATCTTTACTTCTGAGGCTTCACAAGTTGAATTATTGTCAAGCTTGCTAAGAAACGAGAAGCCTCTCTCTCTATCTGTTAATTGCTATCTCTCTAGACATGCTGCATCTGCTCCTTGTAGTTAGCAACCCTTTCGGTCTCCTCGATGAGTTCTCCGTTGCTCGAAACAGTTTCTTCCTTGCCCACCTTGCGATTTCTCTGCTTCGTTTTGCTGACTGAAAATTTATTGTTCTCTTTCTCTCATTCGCCTTTCCTTTAGAGCTTGTTGAAAAAATAGTCATTGCAAAACGTGGATAATTAAACACGTTCACATTTTTTTTTTGGTTGAAATCCACAGAACTTTCCTCCGAAAACTGTGTATGAAACGAATAAAAACAAACCAATTCTGGTCAACCCTGTGCATCCAATGGTTATTAGAAGAAGTGAGCACGGACAAAAGGCATGCCCAGTGGAAAACGGCTGCTTTGACGCACGGAGAAAGAATTTCGGATAAAAACTACAAAGCATTCGGGCTTCGAAGTTATGGTCTTGTTGTTACGGACAAGAACAGAAATTTCTCGGGGCGCTGGGCTATTTTGTAAAAAGCTTATAATAACGTCGAATCTATAAGCTGGCTAGAATTTGGACAAACGTGGTTCAACATTTGGATTCTGGAACAATTGAACCTAAAATCTTTAAAATACAAATCTTTATTCTCTACAAATTGAGATCGTCGTCGGGATCACTGTCATCCAGGTCGTCTCCGTCGTCAGGAGTGTAGATGATTTGACCTCCGACACGGACCTTCTTGTCGGATGAGCGCAGAGTAACGAGGCCTGAAGAGGAACGCTAAGTCTTTTTCTCTGTCTCTCTTACACACACACTCTCTCTCTCTCCATAGTTTCCATCCCTTACCTTCAACGCTCGTGGAAGACATGTAGGGTAGTTGCATCTGCTCCTTAGCCGCCCTTTCCGTCTCCTAAAGCATAAGCTAAACTTTATTTTCCATAAATGACCGACCTTCAGTACAAATCCCATGTCGAATGGAACGGAGGGCGTGGGTTCTGCGTTGCTCGAAGGCGCAGCCGCCCCCTCCTTGTCCATTTTGCGACTTCTCAGCTTCAAGTCGGGGCTGACTTCCACCGTTTCTTTCTAAAAAACCACCATATTACCAAAAGCGCACTGAATTCTCACAATAGTGCTGATTTTTCCGTTCTTCTTGTAGGAGACTCCGCTGGCAGTTACCGTGCCCGCCTGCTCGTTCAGGGAAAAGTGGCTGTCGGCGACGGAAATCAGACGGTTCCATTCCGACTGGGAGACCACGGAGGAGGGAAAAGAGGCAAATACCAGATGAGAACCTAACAAAATGAGATGAATTGAAGAGAATTCTCACTTTTCAGTCGATGGACCAATTTGACAACACCGTCCACGCCCAAGACGGAGAGTAGCATATCGGGGCAGTCCAAAACACAGACGGCCTTCGGGGGAACGTCGGCGAGGATGGATTCAACAGTGGAACTCTCGGAGAAGTAGATGAACCTGGTTCTAAATGAAGGATTTAGGGAAGTTTCCATAGGAACAAACTCTTCGTTGAGTTTGGAGGCGTAGCGCTGGAGGAGAAAACGGCGACGACCCTGGACAGTGAGTACACAGGGGGCGGAGGGGACCTTGGAGATGGAGAACAGCAGGGGCTCCGAGCTCACAAGAGGGGAATCTGAAATATAGCATGATTTACTCTCGTGGACGCAAAAAAAATCAAGTAGAAATCGAAGAATATTGCAAGACATGCGAAATATAGAACGTAAGGGAGTTAACGATTTATTATTCATATATCCAACGCATTTAGTAGCATTATTTCTATCCATTTTACCTAACAAGTATGAACAATTCGATACTGGTGGACAAGTGTCCAAAACCGAACCATTTTCTAGGGCTTTCATAAAATTCAGACTCACAAAGGATTCACAGAAATCCACATTTCATATGGAAAACAAGAAAATCCCCTGAATAGTTGTACTTGTTGTATTTTGTCAGTTACATTCGGAACTGTTTCTTAGTGTCCACTAACACCCACCATCAAGAAAGAAGGAGAAATGATGACAATGCAGTCATCAAGATGCCCGGGCATCCATTTTCTCCGAATGACCGCTTAAATTCGGTGGTTTTGTTATCTAAAATGACTTTCAAACACTCAGCTGCGGAATCTAAACTGAGTCAGCGGATTTCAACAGATTTCGGGCGATTTGTGCAGAATTCAAAAGAAAATGGATTTCAACCGTTTTTAGCGGATTTGGTTCATAGGGAAAACTCCGCAAATTCGCAAACTGAAATTCGATAGGGTTGCTTCAGCTGAATTCAGCAGATTTCGGTGGAATATTATGGCACAATATATTCCAGAAAAATCAGGTTCGATTCCACTGTCTGAGTCTTGGTTCAATTTGTAAGCGACTTCGGCAAAGTTTGAAAGTGAAAAATGACATTTTATGGAACAAATCAACCGAAATTCGGTGATTACCATAAATGCGAGCCTGCTTAACAGCCCGCTTTTAAATTTGAAAACATCCCAATTTGCAAAACAGTAAAATTTGAAAACCCAATTTTCCAAACCCACCTTAGAAACCAGGCTAAATTTCCAACAAACAAAAACAAGAGCATTCGTTGAGATAATGATGTCGCAAAAGCGCCCTCTGCGGGGAAAAGTGAAGAAATTTATGACACTCGCGAGATTCAATATTGTCCCTCTGAAGTTAGACCTTTGTTCGCATTTTAAATGTTTGGTAAATACCAAATGTTTTCATGTACCTCGGAAAAAGACGGCCCCGTCGAAATTAGCCGCTTCCAAAGCCATGTGCTAAAGTAGATTTTCTAACCTCTTCTAAAACCCCTCCAGATAAATCCCGATCGACGCCAAAATAAACGAGAAAGAGGGTTAGAGAACAAATTCACTTGCAACGTATAAAACACCTTCGCGGAGACCATAAATATGAGAAAGTTTCGAAATAGAACGCGAAAATTGGGCACAATCACAAGTATGGATGGGAACTGGGAACCGACACGGGGCGTCTTAAGTGGAGGCGGAGAGATCCATCGGAGCCTCGGCGGCTTCCTCGGGCTTCGGCTGCGAAGAGTCCGGCTCCGTGTCCATTTTCTCCACGGGGGCGTCGGCGGACGCAGCGGGCTCTCCCTCGTCACTGATCTGAAATGAAGAAGGTATTTTTCAGAAGTATAACAGTTATTTTAGCCATTTGAAAACAAATAGTAAAGATAAACTTACGTTGGAGATGAGGGCGGCGAATTTGGGCTGGATTCCGTCGAGCTGTTGGCTGAGAGTGGGGGTGACGAAGGGTCCGGGAGGAGGCAGAGGCGACTTTCCGGCGACCGCCTCGGCGTCCTTGGAGGTCAAGCGAGAGAGGATCCTAAAAACAGCAGTATTTCAAAGAAGAATGGGGAAAACTCACTGTCGCTCGGTCATTCCCAGGCGTTGAGTGACGGGGCGGAGCTGAGCGAGGGTGGCCGGGAGACGAGACACATCGGCCTTCATGTCGGAGAGCAGTTCCTCCAACTGGCCCAAGACTGAAAAGTAAGGATTACCAACATTCTCCAAACCAAAATGTTTCTGAAGCCACTACCCCGTTGAAATCCCAAACTAACCCTTGTGGAGAACGGCGTTGGCGTTCCTGTTGCCTCCGGCCGAGTCCTTGGCGATCTGGGCATTGGTGTCCGCCAGATTTTCGATGTCGGCGAAGCGCTGCGCCAGCTGCGAGGTGCCGTCGGTGCTGCTGCTCTGAACGTTGAGGTGGGCGGCGCGGCGCAGCTGTTCCTCAATCACCAGGGCCTGCTCCAGCAACTAAAATAACTCGTTTAAAATCGATAACAAAAGTAAACTTTACCTTGAATCGACGCTGGAGGAACTTGTTCTTCATCTCGACAAAGTTGCCGGTCTTGTTGGGGTCGATGTCGAAGGGCTTATTGACGATGGTGTAGCGCACGTCGGCCTGGAGGTCTTGGTAGCGGCCGTAGCCGAACTGCACGATTCCGGCGAGGAGCCAGTAGTCGTGGCGACGGTGCCAGATCTCGAATTCCTTGCCCGGGTTGGCAGCCTTCTCCTCGTTCACCCACAGCGTGTGGAGTTCGGTAAAACCTCCATCGGCAATGTTGAACTTGAAGGGAGGCCTGGCTCCCTTGGGAAGGGGCGTGGCCACCTGCGAATCGGCCATGTCGACGTCATCCATGCTGGATTCTTCGGGAACGGCCGAGGTCTCCTTGGAGTCGGCCACCGTGTTCGTCTCACTCTCGTCCATCTTGCTGTCCTGCGAGTCCTCATCTCCTCGCTTCTCAGACTCGGTCGGCGCCACGCTCTGCTCCCTGCTCGAAGCCTTCGACGAAGACGCCGTGCGCGTGGCTCCCACTCGCTCCAGAAGCTTGTCCCTGTCGTCAGGCGACGACCACTCGCCGTTGAACTGCTCGAACTCCTGCACTTTCTTGCGGATGAGGCTCATCACTCCGATGCGAGTGAGGACGTGTTGGCGGTTGAGGCCCTCTCTGGGCACTCCGTCGTTGAAGGACTCCTGTGCGTCGGCTCCGGGCTCGCACAAATGGCGCATGAAGAGAGAGGTGTAGGCTTTGAAGGCCCTCTCAGACTTGCCCTTGAGGTCACGGGTCTGAAACAAAAAAGTTATTAGGAACCAAACAGTTGGCACCAAATTTTAAAGAAAATAAAAGGAAAATCACTCACCAGCCACTGAGATTGGTAGGCGTCGGCGGGAGGCATTCCCCATCGCATAACCGCGTTGTAGAAGGCCCTCCTCTGACGGGGATTGAATCCCAGCACCTCCAACTGGCCGTTGACCTTGGCCAGAAGAGGCGGCAGCTTCTCCGACTCCCTCTGGCTCTTCTTCTTCGGATCGCCTCCGAAGTCATCGTCGCTGTGCTCTCCGGACCCCTTGTCCGAAGCTCCATCGTAAGAAGACATATCGTCCTCCTCGTTCTGCTGTTGCTGAAACAACTCTCATTACACAGCTTTTTAAAAAGAACACCACCTCTTTGTTCCAGTCCTGTCCCATGTTCTCACTGGCGTAGTTGACCTGTTTCCTCACTCGTTTTCCCTTTCCGAGCTTTTGAGCCTCCGTCTCCTGGTCCTGTTCGTAGTGGTGGCGGAGGAGCTTCTCCCAGTAGTCCGGATCAGGGTTGTCTCCCTCCTTGATCACTTCCATCTCATCCTCCTCTTCCTCCTCCTTGTCATCAGCGTCCTTCGTGGTGTAAGTGGCCACCTTGAAGGAACTCAGGTACTCGTTCGTCCAGTGCTCCTTCTTCTCTCCGTCCTAAAACAACTCGATTCAAAAGATATCACAGAAACGGTAGCTACTAGACCGCTAAGCGGTCCTTTACCTACCTTGGGTGCTTCCGAAGGGTCTCCGCGAGTCCTGTCCAGCAGGGCGTCGATGGCATCATCTTCCCACACAATCTCCTGTTCTCCGGCCTTTTTCTCCCCATCGGCACCCTCAGCTGCCGCATTCTCTTCCTCCTTGAACAACTCCTCCGTTCCCCAACTGAAACCATCCCTTATGACACAAAAAGTGGATATATTCTACCGTAGCACATCGTCGAGTTCCGTCTTGCTCATGCTGGGTCCCTTCTGTCCGAGACCAGCGCGTACGACCAAGTGAGTGAGGAGCATCTTCTTCTTAGCGACGGAGGTGATCCTCTCCTCCACAGAGTTTCTGGTGACGAAGCGGTAGATCATGACCTTGTTCTGCTGGCCAATACGATGGGCACGGGAGAAGGCCTGAAAAGAGGAAAAGTATGATTTCAAAGGAGATAAAACGAACCTGGATGTCGTTGTGGGGATTCCAGTCGGAATCATAGATGATAACGGTGTCGGCGGTGGCCAAGTTGATTCCAAGACCTCCCGCACGGGTTGAGAGCAGGAATACGAACTGCTGGGCACCAGGGGCTGAAAATGAGAATATATTGACGTTGATGTAGTCACTGACAGGGGTGGTAAAAATCGAGGAAAAAAGTTACAAAAATATACCATTTAAGGGTAGCCCGGACATTCTTAATTTACTTGTTTTACTTCGATATTCTGGCGATTTTACATCAATTTGATATAAAAAGTTGCCGTAAAAACGAAATTAGCCAAATACAACAAAAAGTTATACATTTTCTGCTCAAAACTCAAACTGTATCAAACGTTCGCGCCATTTCTATCACGGCCCAGGGCCGGCTCTGTGCAACCCCTGGTTACTGAAAGTCCAGGTTCGGTTAAAATCAGTTTAACTCTTCCGCAGCTTGACAACATAACGGATCGATAAACCACAGGTCAATAGCCTTTAACTGCAGCAAGTGGTGGTTCGCGTCGGGACCATTTCCATAGTTTTGAATAATCCACACCCACTCACCGTTGAATCGATCGATGGCGTCCTGCCTAGCTTGACCTGTTATAGATCCGTCTATCCTTTCGTACTTGTATGACTCCACATCACAGAAGTCCTCCAATATGTCCAACATCCTGGAAAATTCAGAGTAATCAGAGTAAAGGTTGAAATAAGCGTTTTACAAAAATAAAACGACTAAATCTACTTACATGGTCATCTGGGAGAATATAAGAACGCGGTGGCCGCCGTCCTTGAGCTTGCGCATCATCTTCTGCAGAAGAGTGAACTTTCCAGCGTTCTTGATCAGAGAGATGCCCTCGTACATGCCGTTCTTCTGCTTGGGCGCCTCGAGACTGGCCTTGGCGAAGAGGTACGGGTGGTTGCAGCACTTCTTCAGCTCCATGATGATGTTTATAAGCGACATTTGCGCTCCTCCGTTCTTCACGTTCAACGCGTCGAAGTTACGAGTGAGGATGTTTTTGTAGTACTTCCTGAAGTTGCGGTTATAAGAGAAAATTCAGTCAGATGCATACTTTTGAAGGGAACTAAGCTCGACTCGGACGATGAGTTCACTCTTCGATGGCATTCCAGTCAACACATCGGCCTTCAGACGACGCAACATATGAGGTCCGAGCAGCGAGTGCAGCTTCTGGATCTGGTCCTCCTTGGAGATTTCGGCAAATTCGCTGGTGAAGGACTCCAAGTCACTAAAAAGGAGAAATTTATGGAATAGAAGGTAATAGACTTACTAGAAACGGTCGGGGGCGAGGAAGTTAAGCAGATGGAACAACTCTTCGAGGTTGTTCTGCAGAGGGGTTCCGGTGAGGAGCACGCGGTAGTCGATGTTGTACTCCCTGAAATTACCATTTTAGAAGATAAAATACACTTTTACATAGAACTCTGACACTATGGCTAATGAAAAGTACAAGCTCCCATAATGCCTCGCCAGCAATGAGCGAAAAACTTGCGCTAAATACTAAACGCACCCCGCTTTTGTAAAACATATGGTACGTCGTGGATGGTCTACCGTTTTTTCGCGCCAACCGGGTGTCAATAGGGGCCATAATTGATTGATATGAGCGTCGACGCACCCTCCCTTGTTATGGTGGATGGCCTCACCTGAGATTCTTGAAGAAAGTGGACTGGTTGTTCTTGAGCCTGTGAGCCTCGTCGACAACCAGGGCGGACCAGTGGATGGAGGAAAGGATGGCCTTGTCCATGTTTATGCACTCGTACGAGGTCAGAAGCACGTGGAACTTGAGGTTGTCCTGGGTCTTCACCTTCTGTGCCTTAGGTCCTCCCTAAACAAAACTTGTTTAACACCCTAAAGCCGTAAGTACCTTAACAGCTCCCTCGAGGAAGGAGAACTCGTGCTCTCTTATAACCATGCGGGAGTCCCTGTCTCCGACGTAGGTAACCACGTAAAAGTCGGGGCACCACTGCTCAGCCTCACGTTCCCAATTGATGATGGTCGAGAGGGGAGCGGCGATCTTAAAACCTCTTTGTTATGAAAAAAATCGATGAAAATCCAACCAGGAAGGGTCCTTTGGAATGATTCTCCTTCATGAGGGTGTAGAGGAAAGTGAGCGACTGAACAGTCTTTCCGAGACCCATTTCGTCGGCCAGGATGGCGTCAGTTCCGTTGGACCAGCAATGGCGCAACCAATTGATTCCCTCCAGCTGGTACGGGTGCAGGGAACCTCCGGTCTCCGAGATGTAGTCGGGCTGAGCCTCGTACTTCTTGCGGATCTAAAAATCGAAATTTAATTCTCGTACATAAAAAGAACTGTTAGAGTTTTAAAAAAACTCACATCGCAGGTGGGTTTGTCCCTCTTCTTCTTCTTGGATCCCTCGTCCTTCTCGGAATCCAAAGGAGGCAGCCCCTTCTCCTCTCGAATGGCTGCGATCTTCTTCTGGATGTGCTTCGGAATGGCCTCTCCCAACATGCGCTCCCTTAAACCACCCCTTTAAATCACTCCAAATTCTCAATTACCTATGAGTCCAGTACTTGATGATGGCGTTCTCGTAGTACTGTATGTCCATGTCATCTCGTTCCCAGGTGGCTTGTTCGTAGACCAGCTCCTTCCATTTGACAAGGTAGTCGAACTGCGTCTTTCCGTACTGCACATGGTTGATGATACGATGAACCTGAAGTAATAGTTAACAGGGTATCAATGGGATACAGTACCTGCATCCACTCGGGCTTGATTCCATGCTGGTAGAACCTCTCGCGAAGATCGTAAGGGTCCTTCTCGTTGTCCTTGTGATGGCGGGAAAGGGTGGATTCGTCAAAGACCGGGGGATTCTCAGAATCGTACTTCCTCCAGTACATCCTCAACAGCTAAAAACCCACAAATTAAAGAAATATGAGATATACTTACAGCTGGGAACCACACGTCCATGAGCATGTCGCTGACCCACTCGCAATGCCAGTAGGACATGTAACGCCACTTGATGAAGAATTCACGCTCCCTGCGGGGTTCCATCTTCTTCGGAGGACGCAGGGCGATGGTGCTCTACAATGAAATGAGAATTAAAAATTATTGGGTAAGGAAAAACCTTATCGCCGTCTTCTCCGGGTTTAACGTCCTGCGGATCGGGGTAGGTGATTTCCTTCCAGCGCCAGCTCAGGATCTTCTCCGGGCGCTGCTTAGGCTCGGGGATGCAGCAACGGGGACAGACCCAGTCATCCTCGGGAATCTGAATCACATATTGAACAAAGATGAGCATGATCCCTCACCTCCTCAAGCGGAGGGTCGATGCAGTAGGCGTGGAATGAGCTGGGGCAGTTGTCACAGCAGAGAAGAGATCCAACGCCCTGGCACACACGGCAGTACTCCATGTTCTGTTTGACGGGGACCTCCTCCTTAGGAGGCGGAGGCCCGTGTTCCTCGCAATGGGGACAGCTCCAATCTCCTGAAACCCTTAGTTAAGAACACAACTAAAAGTCTACAAACCCTCCGGCGCCGTCTCATTGTCGGGGTCGATGCAGATGGCGTGATAGGCTCTGGGGCAGGTGTCGCAGAGGATGATCTCTCCTCCAGCACGGCAGACTTCGCAAAAGTCTTGATGTTCTTGGGCCAATCCCTCTTCTTTCTTCGTCTTGCGCACGATGCGAGCCTTCTCCAGAGCCTGTTTCTTCTTATCGGCCCGGTGGGCGGCCCTGGAGGCGCGTTTCTCCTCCTTCTCCTTGTCTTCGTCGTCCAGCATCTGGTCTCGTTGCTGGAGGAGCTTCTCAAATTCCTGGTCACTGTCCACATCTAGAAACAAAGAAAGTTAATAATTGAAAGAACGGAGGGAACTACCTTCGCCGTCGGAGTCATCATTTCGTCGCTTCTGTTGTTTACGGGTGGAAATGCGAATCCTGATCGGGGCAACGGTCTTCTCCTTCTCAACAGGAGTAGCAGCAGCCCTCGTTCTAAAGAAAGGATTATATTATGCGTTTTTTCATAGAGTAATGCATGCAATAACACGATGATGATTTTTCGGTTGAAATCGAGTGCACTTTACTCGAAAGCGGCGGACCGTTGTTGCGACAAGTTTGTGAAATATGTTGAGTTCCACAACGAAAGCCTGGCGCCGGTAAAAGCTAGGCAAGATTTTCAAATAAACCCCCGTTTGCGAGACCGGACCGGCGGCGTCGATGATCTTCAGGGTTTTCGTTGTGGGACGCAACAAACGCCGCAAGCGTACCACAACAATCGTCCGCCCCACGTGTGAAGGCATGAGTGCACTCGTATATCGCCGTGATATAGGATATACACCAAATCAGCCGAAATAGACTTGAAGCATAAGAAACAATCCTTTAAATCACTCACTTGGGTGTCTTCCTGCCCACAGGAGTGCGTCCCGATGCGACCAGGGCCTCTTGGAACTCGCGGTATTTGACTTGCATCAGTGGATAGACCTTCGTGGTGTTCACTTTGCCATTGGCAGCCAGGATGTCCGGACGGTAACGGCTAATAAAAGCCTAAAATCCACAAGAATTAAGCATTGGCAAAGTAAATCTACCTTCAACGAGGTGATTGTGTTAAAGTCCTCCTCTCCGAACTCGAGATCGGCGTCTTCCAGGCCGAGGGATGCGGCCATGTCCGCGGACGTAGCCGTGGAAGGGTCCGGATACTCGCTCTTCTTCTTTCCTCCCTTGCCCTTTTTTCCTTTCCTCGGCTTCTTCGAACGAGATCCTAATATTTTACATAAATTTTGTTACAAAAGTAAGAATTACCGGACTCATCGACGTCTGGATCGGCGTCAACGTCGTCCACTGGCTCGTCGTCGTCAACGTCTTCGTTGGTCAGGAGGGAGTCCTCCTCCATAGGCTCTGAAAAGAACCAGTTACCTCGAATTCATGAAAACGAACCATCTACGCCGGCGGAATCCTCGCGATCCTCGATATCTGCCATGAGATCAGGTAACTGAAAAAAATGTTTTAGGCGGAAACAGGGTCAGGGCGGCGAAGAAATCGATAACAACGTGTATTAAAATCGAATCAATGAAGACTTCGAGAAACATCGGATTGTGTTATAATAGGATTGTGAAAAAGAACTTCGTACCAGGCACAAGATGGCACACATTCGCGAAAAAGGGATTTAATAACGGGCAGAAAGCTAGAATCCAATTTTAGCTCGGGTAAAACTCAACTTTGGCCTTGAAATGTTTCAAAGCAAAAAAATGTTTTAAAATTTCACTGATTGCATCAAACTTTTTTTTTCAAGTTTCCCGTCGGTTCAAAACAGCTGAGAGTTAAATTAGAGTAATTTACAAATATCATATGAAATTCAAGCGTTCAGAAAGATGTTCAGAGATCCAGCTGTTGGGAAATACGAATTTCCTAATAAACTGCCACAGCCCGCTATTTTTAGGAACAAAAACACGAAGTGATATGATTTTTCAATACAAAATGTATATTTTAAAGTCACATAATATACTACGCAATTTACAAGAATACAACAAAAATAATATTGAAATTAGCGGAAATGCGGCAAAAGAAGATGCGAAGCGAACGCGGCAACAAAAGCGCGGGAGCGCGTCGTTTGAAAAGGCGGGGTAGCGTGCGGGACACGGCGGCCGAGGTGTCCCATCGGAGCACTGGCACAGCGCCAGGCCATTTCCATGTAATCAGCATAGACGAATAACAAAGGAATGGCTTTGATTCGAGTGGTTAACAAAGACCAGTGCATATGTCATCAGAAGCCACTTTCAAAAAGCGAAAAAACGAAATGAAAGCGAAAATGAAAGTTCAATTAAATGTATATGAATCGTTTCGGGACCTTTAAAAAAAGGTGTGGCCTGAACATCACGGATATCGAAGCAACCATTTGGGGACTCGCTGCGCTAAATGGCGATAGCAACACGATGAATGATGTATTGTTTAACGAAAGTAGCCTCAAAAAAGCTGCGGACATGGGATTCGAAGTAAATGCGACGTCACGATGCGTTCCACGAAAGATGTTTACGTGAAAAACAGCCATGGCTGCCCACTAACTATGCGCCATTCATAACATCAAAAGGGTTTCCTAGCTTGCTTGGTTACATAGAGCATAACTGTGTTTCACATACAAGGATTTGCAAAAAGGAAGAAAACGGTAGATCACGTTTGATTCACCCAAGAGAATTTGCAAAAAAAAAAACGAAAAAAAAAGTCAAATTTCAGGTTTTTAAAGTCCCAAGGGCAGAGGAGTTCCCTGATTGCGATCGCTGGTCCACAGAATGTCGCCTTGATGATGTAGAGCGGTGGTTCAATCGAAAGTGCTTGGGCAGGTGGCGCCGGCGACCAGCGTCCAGTCGAGGATATCGATCGTTTTACAGAGGGGCTCTCGGTACAGTAATTGGGAAGCCGTTGTTGACACTCAGGGGAAGGAGAGAGAACACTCGGCCACGGAAAGGCTGAGAGAGGGCAAAAACGAAGGCAAAGGGAGGAAAGATACACTGACTATGAGTGGGGAGGGTATTCTATAGCCTACTGGTTAGCAAACACAATGTATTTGGAGTTGCTATTTTTGCGGAATGCAAAGTAGTGAGCAGAGACCTAGGGAAGAGAGAGAGAGAGAGAGAGAGAGAGAGAGAGAGAGAGAGAGAGAGAGAGAGAGAGAGAGAGAGATGAAGAATCCGTTAAGGGTATGAGTGAGTGAAGGATTGTGTGAGGGATTTTGTGAGTGAGTGAGTGAGTGAGTGAGTGAGTGAGTGAGTGAGTGAGTGAGTGAGTGAGTGAGTGAGTGAGTGAGTGAGTGAGTGAGTGAGTGAGTGAGTGAGTGAGTGAGTGAGTGAGTGAGTGATGGTGGGAATGAGTGAGTGAGTGAGTCAGCCAATATGCCAGTTAGTTAAAGACATGGCTGGAGAAAACACCAGAAAACGTATGAAAGCAAACAGGGCAAAAAGTGCGAGGGCATCGTTATCAAAAAGGAAGAGGCGCCGCTGAAAGAACGCCGACCGGAGCAGTTGGGGGACATCGGGGCGGGCGCTGTCCCACCGGAGCACGGCGCGCCCATGCGTCGATAATTTCAAGGTAGTACTTAACTTAACATGGAAATTTCATTGCGAGAGTTTCCTAGGAGTGATAAACAAGATATACTTCACATTTGTATTTCTCCGAATAATGAGGAACCGAGAGAAGCTTCAGCTGAGCTTCATGTAAACGAAGATATGCAAAATTTTTTTAGATGTAATTACTTAATATCCCTAGGACTGGGTGAGATTTTTTATGAAGAACAGATGCTTTTAGCCTACATAGTGGCGTGAAAACAAACATCCACATGCTGACGCACTGTAAACATGTCCATTGACTCTCTCTCTCTCTCTCTCTCTCTCTCTCTCTTTCTATTAAAATATCTCTCGATGTGTTTGTGCCAATTTGAGAGAAACTAGAGATCTTTATGTACAAAAATAAATAATAATTGTTTTCAACCGCCCCGCACAGTGTTGATGAAGCTTCCGATGCCCGAGAGGAACCCTCCTCCCCCAGAAGTCCTCTTGTATTCAGCCGCTTCTTGCTGGAACCTGTCCTCCTGCAATTTCTCGAAAGCTCCGCACTTTTTGTCCTTGAGGATGTTAGGAATCTGAACATGGGCGTTTGAAGGAAAAAATTTGGTTATCAAACCGAGTTGGCAGTGGTGGCGGCTTCAAAGAGAACGTTTGTCTTGACCTTGGCTCCCTCAATCTCGTAATCAACCACAGCGTGTTGGCAGGCGAGGAGACGATCGGGGTCCCTCTTGCTCACCCAGTACTCCAGAAGCTCAGCGTTTGTCGGAGTGTAGGAACCTTGCTGAAATACAAAGAGGTAAGAGAATACAGGAGGTAAGGCATACATCCAAGCTGTTGGCAGCCAGCCACTCGGCAATGATGGCCAGTTTGAAGGCTTTTCCGAGGAGAGGGTTGTCGATTTGAGCAAAGAATTCCTTCTCGAGCTACAATTGGTTACTTATAATTGTTGACAATGATGAGATGAGAGAGAAAGGGTGTATGTGTGTGTATATATATATGTGTGTGTGACAATAGAGAGAGAGAGAGAGAGAGAGAGAGTGGATGTGTCTGAGAGAGAATGAGACCAACCTCCGGGCGCGTCTGTCCTCTTTCGTAAAACTTCATCCAAACATCAACCGCTCCCTGTTTCTGCCAGTAATCTTTCTGCCAAACAGATTTCGAGAAGGCTGAGCACATGGTGAAGTTGGGATCCTCGGGAGGCGGGCAGAGCTTCGTGGTCAATCGGTAGGTTCGTTCTCCTGTGGCACGGCAAAGGTTTCCGTCGGTGTTCTCCAGAAGCTTCAGTTTCCTGAAAAGTGAGTGTATCTTATATTCCCCTCTTTCTTCCTTTCCTCAATTCAAAAAATGTCAAATTTACCTTGTATTTTTACACCAATCGCAGTAGAAGCACTCCCTTCCACAAGTGGCCACATCCATACACCTCAGCTTTCCAATCGGCTGGATCGATACATCTAGCTTCATGGCGAGTTTGTTGATGTGGACACCTAAATCGGAATATTGAATTCCTTTTTTTAAAGGAGGCTGGGCTTATGGTGCGGGCCGGCCCGACTTACCTGGAGGCAGAGTGACGTCAATTCCCATATCGAAGCAATCGGGCCACGTCAAATGAACATTATCTCCGTCTCTTTGAGAAGGATGAGAAAACTAAAAAATACTCTTTTTAGACCATAAAAACAGATCCTTACTGTGGGATTGGCCAGTTTTATGGGCTCCGTGCATTCTTGTCCGGTAAGTTCCCTGCAGCAGGGAGCGGATCTGACGTCTTTGAGTCTTGCGATAAAGAGGTTCTTCGAAATAACCGCCTAAACAATGTCATTAGATTTTGCCATAGAAAACGATACCTCGTAACTACGGTCACTGATTTTTCTCACGGTTCCTGTTCCGATGGGCACGTCTTTGTCGTTGTAGACTACGGTGTTTCCGTTTTTGTCGGCAACTACCTTTCCCACTGATTTTCCTTGGGCGTCGTAGCACTGAGACACTCCGGGAGTCTCGGCTGTAATGTAGCAATTTAGAAAGAAAAAAGAGAGGGAGGTATAGAGGGGGGAATATAGAGACATTTGACAGAGAACAAACAGAAACAGATGAATACCGAACGTCAGTTCGGTGAGAGAGAAATACAAAGAAAGTGAGTTAGTGAGTGAGTACCAGAGGCCGAAACACTCCGGGAGCCTCGGATGTTATGTTATTTATAACGGCAACGAGTTTGACCCGAGGATATAGAGATGTATCTATGAGAGGACATATGAAAGCATGATAGGAGATGTGGGCGAAAAACACACAAAGCGTGAGTTAGTGACTGAGGGAGTGAGTAATTGAAAAACAGTGTTAGAGAGAGACAGAAATATATACAAACATAAAAAGAGATAGAGAGAGACAAAGACAGAGAAAAATAAAGATTCATAGAGGGAGAGACATACAGATAAACAGAAACAGAGGATTCCGGAGTAGGTGAGTCAGAGACGGATGATAAACATGAATGGAGGAAAGCGTGAAAGTGGGAGAGAAAATTAAAGAGACAGAGAGATGGAGACATATAGATAAAGAGAGGGAGACAGAGTCATGAGACAGAACACACCTGTGCAGTGGTACTTTTCACTCCTCCTTCCAAACAAAGACTGGGCAAAGTCTCCATCCCCAATGTCTCCAGCCGAGAGGGTAGCGTCAGTCTTTTTTCCATTCTGTGCAATTGTGTAGCCATACTTTCCCTTCTTTCCGTCCTTCTGAACAAACTTTAAACTACAAAATTGTCTTTATAAGCTACCGCATCAGCAAAGGACAGGGTTCCCGCTCCGGTGTTGTTGTCGTGGGAGTTTGGCTTCAAATGGAACTTGAAACGGTCATTTGTGGCATCGAATTCCGAAGTCTGATGAAAGATTGATTGAATTAATAAAGACGTAGTACTACCTGAGCACTCTTGAGATCACCCCTGGCTACAGTATCCAAATCGTACTGTCCATCGGCTTTCAAAAAGGCGTGTTTTCCTTCTTCGTCTTCCTTGGTTCTTAGTTGGGCCCTACAACGAACAAGTTTGAGGATTTTTGAAAATTTGACTCACTTGTGCCCATCCACAGTGGCGATTCCTCCCTTGTCTCCAATTTTCTGAACCTGAGCCCTCTTTCCGTCAAAGGTCTCCGCAGCTGCGACATTTCCAGCAGCAGAAGCCTCGAATTTTTTCTGCTGATTCAACAACTCCAGAATCACTTTTTCTTTGTTGAAGGCGTCAAGGGCAACCTACACAATTATGTATGACTTTTGGGAGATTGACTCACTCTTTGCACTTCTTGTTGTTTCTTGTCAAGCCATGTCGAATCGACTTCGATGTGTTTGGTTCTGTTGTTGAGAACTACATGGTTCGGAACTAGCTGCGCCGAGGCGGTCGCCGCCAGGAGCAGCACGCCGAGCATTGGAGACTTGAAAGATGAGTTGAGAAAAAGAGATGTGAGGTAGAAATAGAGAGAAGGGAGGAACAGGGAGGAACAGACAAATGGAAAGAGAAAATGTATGAGAGAAGAAGAGACATAGTGAGACGATGAAAAGAGAGAGAGAGTGTGTGACACAGAGAGGCAGAGAGAGACAGGGATAGACAGGGGTAGACAGGGATAGACAGGGATAGACAGTGAGAGAGAGGGAGAGACAGGGTGAGACAGGGAGAAAAAGGGAGAGACAAGGAGAGACAGGGAGAGACAGGGAGAGACAGGGAGAGAGAGGGAGAGACAGGGAGAGACAGGGAAAGACAGGGACAGACAGGGAGACAGGGAGAGACAGGGAGAGAAAGGGAGAGACAGGGAGAGACAGGGAGAAACAGAGAGAGATAGGGAGAGACAGGGAGACAGGGAGAGACAGGGAGACAGGGAGAGACAGAGAGACAGGGAGAGACAGAGAGACAGGGACAGACAGGGAGACAGGGAGAGACAGGGAGAGAAAGGGAGAGACAGGGAGAGACAGGGAGAGACAGGGAGAGACAGGGAAAGACAGGGACAGACAGGAAGACAGGGAGAGACAGGGAGAGAAAGGGAGAGACAGGGATAGACAGGGAGAAACAGGGAGAGATAGGGAGAGACAGGGAGACAGGGAGAGACAGGGAGACAGGGAGAGACAGAGAGACAGGGAGAGACAGAGAGACAGAGAGACAGAGAGACAGAGAGACAGAGAGACAGAGAGACAGAGAGACAGAGAGACAGAGAGACAGAGAGACAGAGAGACAGAGAGACAGAGAGACAGAGAGACAGAGAGACAGAGAGACAGAGAGACAGAGAGACAGAGAGACAGAGAGACAGAGAGACAGAGAGACAGAGAGACAGAGAGACAGAGAGACAGAGAGACAGGGAGAGAAAGAGAGAGAGGGAGAGACAGAGAGACAGGGAGAGACAGGGAGACAGAGAATCAGAGAGACAGAGAGACAGAGAGACAGAGAGACAGAGAGACAGAGAGACAGAGAGACAGAGAGACAGAGAGACAGAGAGACAGAGAGACAGAGAGACAGAGAGACAGAGAGACAGAGTAAGAACGACAAAGAAAGGGTATGTTAACGAAAAGCGAGGTAAAACGCAGTATATGTGTAAAAAGGTGAAGAGACTTGAAATTCCGCAAAAGTGAAGTCTCCCGTCACCCTTGACCAAAATAGCTCCGAAAAAAAGCCAACCTCAAAGGTTTCTGTTGAAAATCAAATATAGAGATAAGGCGGATATGATGATATGAACAAGTGCGTGTGTATCAGGGTTAAGTGTCTCCGGAGACGATGAGAAAGTGCGTGAATGCGCAAAATATGGGACGCGAGAACCGGCCGCGGCGTCTATATCCATTACGGTCCCTGTTAGCCCTGCCGGTGGTACCCGTTCGCCATGGCGTGGAACGAACGCCTGCCAGGATGATCCGCCGCCGACGGCTGACAAGGCGGTGAAAAGAAAAGCAGGATCTTTTTTACGAGACGACGCAGACCTGTTGGGAAGGGGTGACCTGGGGAAGTCAGCAACAGGTAAGAATACACTCTTAGTTTTGGCTTGAAATAGTGTAAAGAGAAGGAAGATGGGGGAGGATGATTGAAACTAAGCGGCAGTTCTCCTTAAATGCTGCCAACGGCGATAAACTGCGCTTTTTACGCTGCCACGAGGGTGACTCAGACTCAGATCCTGTCTCAAGGCCACTTGTTGCGACTGACGTTTGGATGGAGCGAGTTGGGATGAGCAGAGATGGGAACATAGACATTTTCGCACGCACACACATTCACACACGTATACACGTACACACACACACACACACACACACACACACACACACTTAAACATTTTTTCGCTTGCCCTGCTTTGAATGTGAATTTGACATGGAGTATTTGCCCCCTACGTTTCATTTTCTGTGCCTGACCTCATTCTCAACGCATTTTGTTTACCCTCCAAATTGTTGGAAGGACAATGTCAGAAGTACACTTTCTGCCCCTTTCGGCTACAATTCAAGTTTTCTGAATCAGCGCGACCTTCATCCGCGAAACAACGTAAAACGGGTAAATATTTATTATCACAACGGGCTGAAAGATCTCTTGGGGAAGTTTAAAAGATGCTTCCTAAATCAAGTCCTCCTGAAACCATGATTAATCAGGGCTTTTAAGCTTCTTACCTTCTCTTCTTGATGAACCTCTTTGGCTCTAGCCATTCTTCACACGGCCTTACATTCTTTCCATCCACGGCCGTTCCCATCAGATCGAGTTTGTCTCCATTCAGTCGGACATCCGCCACACAACCGATAAAATTGTGCTCGTGGAGACCTCCGGTACTTGTGTAGATTGATGGAACACCACCGATATAGATGTTTCCATCGACGTTGAGCATAGCAAGGATGCCACTGCTGATCCCTTGTACCTCTGGGAGGTCGTCCACGTACAATGAACCCCGACGGCCGCGTCTGAAAGTGACGGGGCTCGCTATGAATATCCGATTACGACATTTACGGAAGCACAACACCTGGGACAACAATTGAATGCAAGTTTAAGTAAGTATAAAGGTTAAATGTGTGTGTGAGTGAGGAGGTGAGGGAGTGAGCGATTGAGCGAGTGAGTGATGGTGTGCGGTACTGAGTGAGGCAGGGAATGGGTATGAGTGAATGAACCTACCTTTCCAAGCGAACCAAGTGCTCCTTTCCATCGCTCACTCTCACAGGAGACACCAGATGAGCCGCCCCTCCTCCTAACTCATAACTAAACAATCGCTTTTTAACAAACTTAAATGAAATTTACGAAAAGTGTAGATATCCGTTTGTAACTGCCAGTGAGAAGTAGTCCTCCCCAGCTATGGGAACCCCCGCCTGTTGTCCTTGCCAGATCAATAACTACAAAAAACACCATTATAACAAAGATTCGGAGACTCACTCCATTTGGCGCGGTTGTTTTAAATCTCAATTGCACGGTTTCCTCCTTTTCCGAAGTGATGTGAGGCTGTTCGTCAGCCGAAATCTCGATGAACGCATCGCCGTTGAAATGAGCCGCGTGTTCTATTGGTTTAACTGAAAAGTGTTTATATTTCCTAAACTAAATTCTACTGAAACTCACATATCCCACACCGCGGCCCATCGTAGAATAGATTGCATACACAGAGGTAGTGTGTTCCATTGAATGGTTCACATCTTCCGTTCGGCCCACAGTCGTGAGCCTCACAAATATCAGTCTGTGTCTCATTTACTCCTGCACAGTTTCCATCTGAAAATGGCGTTTCAGACCGGAAAACAATTTTATTCGATCATTTTTCAGCTTTTACGATTTTCCCAGACATGTTTCGACGTTCAAGGAACAAAAGTTGTTTTCAAGACTGAAATAAATTCAATCAGTCACAGAAATGACTATAAATTATGTAAAAGTGCACTGACTTTTTTCTCTCAAAATAATTCAATTTTACAAACGCCGTGCTTTTTTAAAAATTTAATTGTTTGTGTAACGCACTAATTGCTTAATCAAGACTAATTGTAGCCTACAACTTAAAAAAAGGCAAAAATTACTATAAGAAATTGCGATATAACTTCCTCGATTAATTAGAAATTCAGCAGTCATGTCGCAAGTTCGTAGAAGCTATAAATATTCATAATTTGCATGCATCATAACTCAAAAAGTGTGTATCTCTCTTTCTTCCCCTCTCTCTATCTCTCTGTCTCTCCTCTCTATGATTTTTTGTTGTATTTTCCTTTATCTTGCTTTTTCTAAGGCTATCTTTCTATACCTCTCTGTATTTCCTCTATCTGTTCTCTCTCTCTTTCTTCCCCCCCCTCTCTCTCTGTCTCTCTCTCTCTCTGTATCTTCCACTTTCCACTTCCCCTCTCTCTAGCTCTAGGTTTCTCCGTTTTATATGCTTGTGTGTATCTCTGTTGCTCTTTATTTTCCTCTCTCTATTTCTCTTTTTCTCTTTATCTCTCTGGATCTCTATTTCTCGTTGTATTTCCCTCTATCCATTTTTTCTCTCACTGTCTTTTTATTCTTCTTTTCTTATTTCTATCGCGTTACATTTGATTCCCTTCTCACACATATACTTTTTCTACCCAGCCGTTAACCTCGCTGTAACACCAATTAACCATAATCATATAATCCACCTCTACTATTTCCATTAATTGACCTACTCATGCCTTTCTTATAACCCAGTCTAATCTTCATATCCCATGTTTTATGTCTCCGAATCGCCCCAGGTCTTCAGTGGGCGTGGTCACCGCAGAGCCCAGAGCGTGCCTCTTTCTTCCACTCGCCATGCTCCCTCTCCCGACGATCCTTCTGCTCCTCCTCTTCTCCTTAGCACACTCACAAATCGATAAGTACGTTAAGGCTTTTAATTCCATGAACGTAAGGTTTTCTCAACGGATTTGAAATATCATAAATGTAGAGCGCTTTTTCTCAAATATACCCAAAACACCGACTGTGCCTCATGACAATTTTGTGCAATTTCCGATGATATATGTGTGTTGTTCGTGGGTGTGGAAACATCGGAATCGTATTCGTAGATTTCGTTTTTGTTATTCTCCAAGCATTCGAAAACATAAAATTAGGCTGTAAAACACGGATGGGCAGACAGTAAACAAAAGGAGGGTAATGGGTAATTTTGTGTCTTACGGTGATATCACGATGACAATTTGAAATTTCTCACAACTTGTGTAGAAATAAAAGCCTTGTAGTCATCGTTAGATAGAGTCATTCTAAAACACCTATGATGACGAAAAAAATGATGATGAAACGTAGGAAAACTGCTCTCTCTCTCTCTCTCTCTCTCTCTCTCTCTCTCAAGAACCTTGAAGCTAACAGGGCTGAAAATTAAAGAATGTGTATAATTTGGTGTGTGTGTATGTGTGTTGTGAGTGTGCGCGTGCGTGCGTGCGTGTGTGTGCGTGTATATGTGTGTGTGTGTACGTGTGTGTCTGTGTGCTTGGATGGTGTGTGCTTGTGCAAGAGAGAGAAAGAGAGTGAAAGAGAGATTGTTAAAGAGATTTAGGTACAGAGATAGATAAAACGGAATATGTTGGGATGCGAGGATTACTCAGCTTCATTTTAATATACAGATGTCATTTCCAGTTCTCTTCCGGTTTAGGGACTAGACATCCTCTTCCATGCACCTATTTTTTATACATGAATTTCTCTTTTTTTTTAGCATACGCAATATAGCGGGAAGTTGATAGCTTTAGTATTTTTGTATTCATATCTTCCTTAGTCTCTCTCTCTGTCTCTCTCTCTCTGTCTCTCTCTATTTTGAGCGCCCAGGGTCATCGCTGGGGGACCCACAATCATACAACTTCCACGCTGATTTTTCCTTGCGTCTTTTCTATGATTCACCCCCTTCCGGATTGAATAAACGGATAATGCTCTTCGAATCGACTGACGTCCTTCGGGTTCATGAATAGAAATCCCTCAAATAACCAAAATAGCTATGTCTTCATTTTTATTTTGGCTTAAAATGTTTTCTGTTCTGGCCAAGGATTGCATAATTTAGTTCCTGGAGAATTTTGTGAGCGGCAGTCAAAAACCAAAGTCTCCGTAGACAAACAATTAAACAATTACCATCTGCTCCGTATTTACGGAAAATCAAATTATTACGGGACGGAAGGAATATACGATTGTGCTGATATAGCTGTCGCCAAACGGGCATCCTGCCAAAAACGGCCTTAATGCAGCAATCGTACGATACTCAGGCGGAAATAGTGTGCTAGAAGCGAAGACGCAAAGAAAAAGCGGCTTTTAATAGCCGATGGTCGTTTGGCGACAGCTATATACTATAATTTTGAAATTTCAGAAGATTTGGAAATGATTTCTATGGACTTCTGCACAAGTACCAACATCAGAAAAGGTTCAACAACGACTACTACACGATGCTCGGAAGATACCAGGGACGACCACTCAAGTGAGATTTACATGATTGCCTCTGTCTCTCTGTCTGTCTCTCTTTGTGTCTCTCTCTGTCCCTCTTTGTCTCTCTGCCTCTCTGTCTCTCTGTCTCTCTCTCCTTCGTTCTTTCAAAAAACCCAAGTTTCCTCGGCCGTCTTCTAAATTACGGCAAACTTCTCTTCTCGTATGTTTCTTTTTCAAATCCAACCAAATTCATAGGTCTCTCAGATCTCAGTCGATTGTTTTCCTCCAGTCCGTGAACCCAATTACTCCTCTATTTCAAGCATAAGCGTCGGCAAAACGAATTAATTCCCCCGAAAGCCTGCTTATTTGTTAATGTTAAACCTAGTCATTACGAAGAAACCCTTTCGAAAAGGGTAATTCCCATTAAATGACGAAATAGATAGAAAATTTGGCTAGTTGCAATGATAATCCGGTCTTGCAAGTGTAATTGAACTTATGCAGTTTAATTTTCAAAAAGATTGCCTCAGGCATTCTCAATTTTATTTTTGAAAGTAAACTGCCCTGCGTGCTGACTCAGAAATATGTTCGGTTATAGAAGTGGTCCTAGGTTTCTTGAAAATGACTTCTAATTCAATTTCTAGCGACCAAAAGAGACAAAGAACTCGGAAGATGCAATTTAAGGGAAAAAACTTTCGTTTTCAGAAGAATGAACTACGACTACTACAATCTGCTGCGCAACTACCAAGAAGAGGCCAAGTAAAAGCAAAGGAAAAGAAGGAACAGTACATTTTATCGGTTTAATTGGGGCAATTAAATTATTCGTTAAGTTGAATTTGTAAATGTTTCCGGCTTTAAATCTACAGTACCCAGGGAAAAATGGCACAAACTATCTGTACGACTTGATCTCATTTTCTTGTTTATTGTCACGAGATCTCTTTTAGCCTTGAATATAAATTGCGCGATTCAATCGGCAATTTGTTTATTGCAAAACAATAAACAAAGCGGGTGGGACAACAATACACTCTGCAGAAGAAATGTACAAATGGTTTTTTTCTGATACAAATGGTCCGCGAAAAGAGACCTGTTTTTTTTCATTCCGAAAATTTCTATTTTGAGCAGAAGAGTCGATCCTTGCGCCATTCGATAGAAAATTGAATTCGGAGTAGAGTAGTTAAAGTTATTTTTGCATAGTTCTTTGTGTTTTCATGCATCGATCGCTTTTCTCGGTGCGTGTCTCCGCGCGCTGCCCGCACAGGGGTCACCATTGCCTTGGCGGCACAACGGGAAAGTTTTTGTTTCATAAGTTGGGTTTCCCTTGTTTGAGAAAAAATGGCAAACAACTATCAAAAGGAAATTTTGTGCTAATTGAAGCATCCATGCCAGCAAACGTTGATAAAAGTTGACTTGGAACAAAACACCACGGGAAATATAAAAAAACTGCCTAGCTTTTGAAACGTTGTCCCATAAATTACTATAATTACACTTTTGCTGGTTCAAACATCATTTTTGGGCTTCAGGTGTGCTAAGGAAAAATTTATTGAACTGCGGAACTTCTCATGGACAGATTCAGTGGTTGAAACTAGAAAGTCCTTCGCATACGACACAGACAGGCACCAAAATGCACGCAATGATGAGTTTTCTTGTGGAATTTCCCCGACGATTGGAAAGTCCTTGAAAATTCGTATTTAAAAATGTTTTTTTTTCACATTCATAAACATTTCTATTCGAACAACCAAGCTTTGAAAAAGCAACAAATGTGTTTTTCTTCTATCAAAATGTTTATTTTTCAAATATCTTTTTAAACCGAGGGTAATTTCGTTTTTCAAAGCGTTCGAACAGAAACGTTTTCTGAATCGGAAAAATAATCTTCTTAGACATCTATTCAAGGGTCTTCCGTGGCGATGCCAAAAAAGTATTATTTTGAGGCGCAATTTTCATGCATTTATAAAAACGAAGCTTGTCTGTGCTGTATGCTAATGAATTTCTGGTTTTAACAACTGATTCTGTTCCCAAGAAGCTCCTTAATTGATAGGATTTTTCCATAGCAGCGGTAAAACCAAAAATGACTGTTAAACCAATAAAAAATTTGAGTTATACAAATTTCCAGGGGTGTGTGGACATTTCATCCGAGCTTTGCCGAAAACGCTCTCTTCAGTTTCGTATGCTAATGACTTTCCGTTTTCAACAATTCAACCTGTTTATAAAACAATGATGTATCTAATGAATTATGGTTTATCTTTCCTAAAGCTCGCCAATTACGTAATTCTGAAAATTTTAAGAGTGACTCGAATAATTTTGCAAAACTTGCTGTTCACCTCAGTGCCGAGACTTGTGTTTCTGTTTCACACCATATTTCCGTTTCAGTATCCCACGTCCTCTAAATCACCCATTTCCGATAACTAATGTCTTGTTTTTCTCCCTTCCCACACTTGTCAAAGTGTACATTTGCCCGTCCTTTCGTCACGAAACCAACCTGGACACTCCATTCCTTCGGGGACGTGTTCAGCTTCTTCTGTCAGAACTTCTGGAGGAGCATCGTTGTCCTTTTGGGTCAGATACAGGTTTTCTGGCTCTTCAGTCGTAGTTGGTTCCTCCGTTGTGGTCGGTTCTTCGGTTGGAGCTTCGGTTGTTGTTGTCGTCGTCGTTGTTGTGGTGGTAGTTGTCGTCGTACTGGTCGTACTGGTGCTAGTGGTCGAAGGCTCCTCCGTAGTTGTTATCTGAAAAATAAGAAATTTTTTTTTTAAAATTGTTTACTCCGCCCTCTTAGACAACATCGCACCACTACAGATGCGAATTATTGCTCATGGAATATTCAAGCACTGGGCATAAAGAGGTAAACATGTGACGATTAAAACCCAAGGTAAACAAAATGCAGAGGGAATTGTGAGCTGCATTGAAAGGAAGGTCAAAGGCGACGTTTCAGCGGATTACATTTCAGATTCACGCTGGGCGAGAGGAAAATCACGGCCCGTTGTGTTATGATTCGTTTTCAAAGGAGAAACCATTTGAGGACTTCGTAAAACTGGTTTTTGAAAGAAGTTTATTAGAAACTTTATTGAATGCCATTTCCACGATTCTGAAACATACAGCTGTTATATGATTTGGACTGCAACCGATGTACATATAGTTGTTGCCAAACCGGGATCCTGCCAAAACGGCCTTAATGCAGCAATCGTGCAATACACTGGCCGAAATAGTGCGCAACTCGGCGAGACACAGATAAAAAGCGGCTTTTTTAGTTGCAAAATAAGCTCGTTTCGCGACGACTATATATACGACCAAGCATCTTCTTTCGAGTTATTTTGGTGTTGTGTTCTCACCGTTTCAGGTTCCCCAGTTGTCCCTTCCTCCAATTTTGGAGCAACCTCCTTCTCCTGCGTTGTCTCACAAGCGACCAGGTCTCCAGATGAGAACTGAGTCCACGAACCCAAATCAAGTTCCCTCGAGTTTACTTCGACCTTAATTAAACAATTATTTAGTGAAAGTAACCTCAACTAACATGTTCAATACAGCCTTGGAAGGCGTTCTTCGGTACGGAATCGGGCACCTTAAAAGCTGGTGGAAGACCTCCTATGTAGAGGTCAGTCGAGGGAGGGAAAGATGCCACGGCATTCTGAAAAATGATTTTTCTATACTACTTTAAATTGAAATTCACTTTCTCCGATGAGTTGTGACCATTCACAATCAAAGAAACGCCGTTTTTGTCTCGAAGGAGGAGGACATCCACCGCTTGTTCTGGCTCTGTTTTAGGGATTTCGATACTTTTCACTTCTTGTCGATCTGAAACACCGTTTTATCTTTTTGTTCATTTATTGAACTTCAAAACCATGCCTTTAAAATGCTGCTTTCACATTTTTAAAAGCTGAAACCGTTGCTTTGGAACCAGGTCCATTGTTACCTCGGGATCACCCGTTGTGCCTTGTTGATTGCCGTAATTATGACAACGGACGTCCATAAACAAAAGCCACAATTGAACTTCGTACGCAAAAGGGCGTCGATACCTCGGCACCCCACTTTCCCGTTCATTCAACCCCGGGAGGGGAGGAAGACAGAAACTGCAACAAGGGCATGTGACTCCATCAGAAATGCAGAAAACGCAATGACGAATTGACAAGCGCGTGTTTCAGACGATGGTGATGTGGGACAATTTGGGGTTCCGACAGGGGGAATGTGTGTATGTGTGTGAAGCCCATCTTTTAGACACGATTTCAAGTGTGTCTCCTATTGAAAAGAAAACCGTCTACTCACCTGCCCCATACTGTTGTGCATACACCAGTTGTCTGTCTTTGAGACTCAAACTCATATGTGCCTGAGGCGTCTCCCCATGATGCGACGCTGCGTAGAGAAGCACCCGCTCGCCGCTCAATTGTTCCGGTCTCAAGCGGAGGGAAACCTGCAAAGCTGTCTTTGTTTCGTCTCCAAGAGATGAATGATATATGGGGAGTCTTGAGAACCTTGAAAAGAGACTTGGAGGTGTTCGAGATTTCAATTTCAACAGTTTTCGAAATATCTATAAACTTGCATATTTACCTTCATGTTTTCAAAAGATGGAGGAGACTGTACCGCGAGGAAGGACGTTTTGTTAAGGAACGCGAAAGTTTTCCTCGGCGGGGACTGAACCACTTGTTCGCATCTGAATCCTAATTGTCTAGTTTATTGGAATGGATCATACCGTAACCCAGTTGCATTTACCGGACATACACATTGCCATATGTCGTTATCATTGACACAGATTCCCCCATTGCAGTGTTCTAAAGCGCTTAAATAGCTTGAGACCCTAAATTCTTACCATCTTTGCAGTTGGAAGACAAGGTCTCACATTGATATCCTCCGTAAGGCTCTTCACAGACGCAAGTGTAGCCCTAGAATTGAATTCTGAATCTTTAAAAGGATAAATCTGTATGTACCCTGACTCTGTTGGCCACTCTGCATCTGCCTCCGTTGGCACAAGGTTTCGCCCGACACGCGTCGAATTTTCGGATTCCTGGAGAGGGCGTCCCGTGGGCGAGAGGAACACGCGATCCAGAGACAAGCACTTCACTGACGACACCTGAACACACTTCAACGTGAACAGATTAAATGATTTTTGGATTTAGCATTCAAATAATTGTTTGTTTTCTATGCTTGGTCAAGTGTTTGTGAAATCATGAAGCACACCTAGGATGAGGAGAAGACGCATTGAGGCGAGAGTGGCTGCGGCAGAAATCTCAGCTACTTTGGAAAACCACGCAACATGAGGAGGGAAGGGAGGAAACTATGTACGGATTCTGAGGGCAAAACACACACACACACACACACACACACACACACACACACACACACACACACACACACACACACACACACACAAACCCTGCTATTCGCGACCAATATTAACACATAATCTTTTGACGATCATTTTCCACTACCGTTTTTACGCGATTGCAATGCAGATAAAAGTTTTTTATACTTATCGGCAACGTAGCGAATTCATGAAGGTGGTTTTCATTAAAGGACAACCTGTTCTTTCGTCTTTTCTATTATTTAAGACCTTTTTCAGAGCAACCAAAGTACAAGGCTCTTTCGGGGTCGGAAACAAATCTCCAAATGACTCCAAAAAGGGGTAACCTATATTTCCAGCAAACCCAACAACGTAGGAAAATAGAAAGAAACAAGTCGCTTATACTCACCTTTGAGTCCCGGGAGAGGTTTCCTCGCGTTCTCCTCCTCCGACTGACTTCCAACAATCAGCGGTTGATTCTCTCCAGGAAGAATGACCTGCTCCATGTGTTCCTTCACAGCTGGTTCTCCTTCGTTTACTTGCAATGTTGCTAAACCTTGCCTTTATCATTGTCATAAGTTTTTGTTCACCGTGATAGTCGTCGTTTTTTACCAACACCGTGGTCCATTCATCCATAGGAACTTCAATCGGAAGGACTAGTTCATCTGAAAACGAAAAAAATCATTAAAACATAGGTTTGCATTTGGTTGTTCGTGTAAGGAAAATCGACACTGCTCTTCATTACCTCTTCCGTGCCCGACATCATATTCGTAGATGACATGTCCATCTTCTAGCCTAGCCAAATGTTGAACAACCGGAGGCCGACGGTCGTCTTCTGGAGACAAAGCCCCTTCGACCTCTCCTTTGCGCTCGGTGAAGAAAATAACTCCTGAAAGTTTAGATGGCCAAACCGTCAAATTGAGTTACCATCAGTTGCTGCTGGTTTCAAAGTCAGTTTGATCTCCAAATTCTTCAGTTGATCTTCTTCCAACGGTGTGAATTCGATGCTATCATGGCCAAAAAATACGGGAACGAAGTCTAAAACCGACGCTATTTCCTGAAAACGTCTTGCTCTGACCGTCAACTTGCAGCCGATACTCTGACTCTGTTTCAAGATCTCCCTGTTTCGCTATACATTTGTAACTGCAAGAATAGGTTTTAGTGGAATTCTTATCAACCTACGTTCCCTCATCTTCTGAAGTAACATTTGGGATGTGAAGAACCCCGTGAGTGGTGGTGGCCCTCTCTGGAAGGGAGCCATTGTCGCGTTCCCAGACGATTTCTGTCGATGGCATCAAAGCGTCGCAGGAGAGGAAGACCTTAAATCCTTTATGAAGAGGCATTAGATGCTGACTTATAAAGACTATTGACAGGTTCGCAGGTGTCAGTAGTCTTTATTCATAACTTGCTTTCTAAAAAATGGGGTCAAAACAGCAACATTTTAAACCTTCAAAGCAATGTAGCCTCGATTGTCAAATTTCAAGGCACAAACGACACGAGACCCTCAACTTTGTTGGCAAGTAACCACCTAAATTTAAGCCATCGACAATCCCATCGACAGAAACTAATGAAGACTTGGCAAGCATTTTACGCATAACCGTTGGCTGGAGCGGTGTTCGAGCAAATAAATTCAATTAAAATGATTTGATTTGCACATTAAACATTTCCAATCTGAAAAAGCCACGTAACCTTAGCAAAAGAGCAGAAGCAATTTCAGTTCCAACCATTGGTAGAGAAAGTTTTTTCGGCCCAATAACTGTATTTTTTTCTTTTTAAAATCAAATGTAGTGTTTGTTTCTCGAGGCGTATTAATTCGTTACTCCTGAAACATCGGAACATAGTAGGCTGGATTGATCCTCAGCGGGATCGAACTTGTGACCCTTCGAGTGGTAGCACGCACCCTTTACCCCTGGGTCACAAGTGCGATGCTTAGAAGGGACTGGTGGTCTAGTGGTATAACAAGTTGTAACGAGCGTGCTAAAACTTGAAACATTGAAAGTTCGATCCGCTCTGGGTGAACTCAGACAACTTCTTTTCGGCGATTGGATAGTAGACGGGTCTAAGAAAGCAATCCGTCTCGAGAAATGTTGGCACCCCAGAAGAGAGCCTCCACACGATCATCGGTGGTTCCCCACAGGTTCATCGAAACTTCAGCCTTTGCTACAGTGAACAGTTTATTTTTTTTATTGTTATTGCCAGCCCTGTATCGGTTGTGAAATTATATTCCCTGAGGCAGCCTTAGTTATACTCCTCGCCCATAGACCTTGACCGGAAGTATAAAGAACCTGCGAATCTAAGCTAATTAGCGTGGGCAACGACAGATTTACAAGTTCACATTTTTGCATAAATGTCCATTATTTATGATTGAAAACTATGCAAATGCCCAATATTTCCGGTCCAAGCTCTATGGGCGAGTAGTATAGTTAAAAATTTTCCAAGGGTCAGAGCCCATTTGTCGCAAATTGTGGCTTACTAGGATTTCTTTCATTCTTAAAACCTGCCTCTTCTCCGACGCTTTTCACAAACGGCATTAGGTAGGCTGGCTCCATCACTGAAATTCGTGTGTTTTTGAGGAAGACGGAACACACGGCACTCGGATGCAGGGCTTGGACGACGCAGGACGCGGCTTTTGATTCTCCACCCGTGTTACTCCACGACATTCACAGTTGCCCATGCCTTGATGTTCTTCGGCTTCTGATGACACTCGCATGCGATAAAGGAAAACCACTCGGGACAAAGGTAAAACTTTTATTCATTTAATAAGGCAAGACTCTGTGTTAATGAATCGGTCCATAGAAGTGAATATGCACAGCACCAAAGGAGAAGGCGAGAGAGAATGGCAGTGATGTGTAAGAGAGGGTTAACCGGGGCTTAGTGGGTGGAGAACCAGGATCCGAAGAGACTCTTGTGTGTCTGCGGCGCCTCCGCGTGCCGCCTGCGGTGACGCGTCGCGTGCCGTCCGCGCCGCGTGTGTTTGCGCTTGCGTTTTGCGGCGCCGATGTTGAGAACGGAGCGCGTTTCCAGCGGGCCGGCCTTGGTCTTGGCACGACAGCGGTACACTCCGGCATTCTCTTCGGAGACTTCGTTGAAAAGAAGACGACCTCCCGTCACCTGAAAGAGAGAATCAGCTGAGGAGGGAAAGGAAGCTGCACAGGCAACAGAAGAGTCAAGTTTTGGAGAATTATGAACAGAAAGGGAGCACTCGGGGATGAACCGAGGATCACATGCGACCTACCGAACGCCTGCACACCTGGTCGTACCAGGAGAAATCTCTTAGCTAAAATGGTTAATTCACTCACTACAACTACAAAAACAAATAAATTACCTGAGAGTTTTCGGGAAGGATGTCAGATCCCTCCTTCACCCATGTGATCTGGGCAGATGGGTCGCCGGTGACCTGAAATTCAAGTTTTGTTTGGTGGAATCACAGTTAGGCCCCCCAAAACAGTTCGCTCCGTTTAATCGACAATTGAAATTTTAGACATTCACGCAAAGTAATAAGTCAAGCCCCCATAACTGAGTATCCATTCTAACCAGTTTTATTATAAGAAGATAATGTGTATTGTTGGCAAAGACAGAGGCAAAGGCATAGTGTTCCGCTTGGGGGGCTGAATTTCCAGCTTGGGGGGCTCATTTAGAGGCCAATCAGTATATCCCCCATCCTATTCAGTTGCAACCCCTAAAATGTTTTGACCCCTGTTTGACATTCAATTTCGGGTTTTCTTATCATTATGGGGGGCATACCTGAATTAGGCGGCACATTACTGAATAAAAATGGGGGGGGGGGGGAATTGAACCGCTCGTATGCCCTATACGGTATGGGGGCATAATTACTTTAGACGTCTGGTTTTTCTAAAGAAGTTTTGAGTGCACTAATTAAGCCGGGTTAACTGGATATCCCTTGAATTGTGGTAAAAAGAGAGCTTGTGTATTAACCATAAGGTAAGGGCTTAACTACATCTTTACATTCATTTCACCTTAAACGCCAAAACTACTATGGCCGATTTGGTACCCGGCCTCAGTATGTTGCACGCAATACTCTTGGTACAACATCAAAACGTTGGCACGCTGTTCAGCAGTAGTTTTGGCTTCACCTATAATAGGAGAAGAAAACGTGGAAGCAGCTTAATTAGCCTAAACATCCTCTCCCTAACGTCTCGCGTAACTCAACGCCTCCTCACGCCTGATCCCCTCAGCCCTTCCTCATTCATTTGCTCACTTGGTCTCTCTCAAAGCGGTTTCTGTCTTTTCTTCAAGGTATTTCCTCTCCCTTCCTCTCCTATTCCCCTTCAGAACTATTCAAATGGTTATCGTCACCCTCATTTCCCTGCTTTCAACCTCCTTCCTCCTCGTCTTCTTCTGCGGAAAGAAGGCGGCCAAACCCGTTCCTGCCAGTCTCCATAGCAAAACAAAAAGTGTCCAGGCGAATCCACTTTCTGCCTCGAAAGTGGCCAGCGACTCTGGCATTACTCCCAAACAACCAGCTCCTGTAGATGTGAAGGTGAGCGTCTTTCCAGATATCAAGATGGCTTGTTTGAGGTGGAGAAGGAAAAACCGCCGGATAATGAAAAAAATGTGGACAGGACGCAATATTCGGAGCTTCTGAAGGTTTCGAAAGAAACGACGGAGCAGACGGGTCGAGACAAGTCGAAGAAGGGCGCGTCGTCGAAGAAGATGGATCCGAAGAAGGTGTCAAAGGAAGAAGCTTCGAAAATGGGCGGCAAAGAAGCGAAATCGGCCGAGTTGTCGGCCGCCTCGTTGGGAGGGCCGCCGCCGGCTGCAGGAGCCGCGGACGACGGAGGCTACGAAGACTGCCCCGATCTGAGCCCAGAGGAGTTGGCGAAGATTGCTGCGGGAGGAGGGAAATAGGGGAATAAACGTTTAACATTCAAAACAGACAACGTTAAATAATTTGAGATTGTTGCATGTGTTTTGTGTTTTGACCCATTTAGCGTATAACATGGTTACATTGCATTGTTGTGATTCAGTTATGTCCCACCCAATTTAACAGTCTTCCAAACCCACACCTGGTTTATGTCATTCTTTCGCATTTCGAGTGAAGCTCCCCCACTCCAATCACACAATAAGCTATTCATATCAGGTAACCTATGCATTATTTGAAAGGTAAATGCACCCTATTAAAGAATTTCTGTGTTAAACGTACGGCTGTGGTCATTGAGAAATCATAATATTGTGTGCATGTTGCCTAATGCATCCGGCGCCTGCTCCACAAAACACCTAACTGCTGGCAGCGTGGCGCAGTGGGGAGCAGCTCGGTCTTATAAGCTGAAGATGTCGGGTTCTGTTTCGCTATGCTCATTTACATTTTTGCGTTGTAATTCTCGACACATGAACATAAGAGAAACTCAAAATGTGAGAAAAAGTACTTTTTATTGAGAAATCAGTGCAAAAGTACGTTAGAAGGCTTTTTCCACGTGCGCCGGGTATGCTCAAGAGTGAAAAAGTTCAATTTAGTGTACTTTTAGGGGTTTCTTTTTAGGGATCTGGAAAATACCCCTAGTTGCAGAGTTCTTGCTCGTTTTCTCTAATTTACCGTTATTCTCTCTTGCGAACTCCAATTACAGTCCACTCCGTTTGAATGTTTAAAATCTAACCTTGCAGTCGAACCATGCCCTGTCTCCAACATTGACGTTCTCAGAGGACACTTCCAGAAGCACTTGAATGATGGTATCGGGCACTAAAACTCCAATTTCAAATAATTACACCAAGGCACTTACCAAAGATCTGAGCGTGGACGTATCCCTCGACTTCGTTGTTCTCGAAGGTCACCTTGCAGACGTAGAGGCCAGATGAGGCCTCGTCGAACTCCTTGATCCTACAAACCCAAGCTTAGACTTTTTCTGAATTTTAACTCACTCGATTTTGTTTCCGTTGGGAACGGCGTTGGAAGGCAGTTCTCCATCTTGGCGACTCCATTCGACCTTGGATCCAGGGACGGAGTAGACGGGGCACACGAAAGAGGCATCGGCCTTCTCGTCGAACTTCATCACTTGGGCATCTGAATTTAGAGGTTGCTCAAGTTACATTACTCCTTTTCAAATTTGATGTTTAAATTCAGAATTCGCACTGGATTTGTCGTCGAATCCAACGGTGACTGCGGTGTAGGCGCTTCCGATAACCACTCCGTTGTCATCTTCGACGTTGCATCTGTAGACTCCGAAGTCGTTCGAGGGGTCGGCCTTCTTCACGTTCAAAGTGGCTTCGTTGCCCAGTTTACGGACGATGTTGCCTCCGCGGAGGAGGGCCCACTCGAAGTGCTCTCCGTTCTTCGCACCTGGAGAAGCGGGATATGGAGAAGGCTCGGACGAGGAGACAGGGTTAGTAGACAAGCCGTGCAGACAGAAATAGACAACATCAATGTGTAGCAGATGCAGCTCCAGGCGAAGTTAGAAAACAGGTCATGCAAGTTAGTATCACCCAAGATTGCGTTTTCCGTAAATAACCTTAAAGGCAGAGGCCCAGGAAAATGAAAAAGGACCTGTCCATGACGTAACGTAGGCGAGAGAGTGTCATTTTCAATGGTGAAATGCAGAGAGTTTTACGATTAGCATGGACAGGTCCCCTTCTTCATTTTACGTGGGCCTCTGCCTTTAAACGGGAAGGACCTCGTAAAACTGATTTTTAAAATCTATTTAAGAACAACTTCATTGAATAGATAGCGTTGTCACGATTTTGAAACATACCGTATTTCCATGTTTTGGACTGCAACCTGTGCAGGTCTACATGGCAGAGAAAGGCGAAAGAGAGAGCGGAAAATAGCGAAGAATGGCGAGCTTTTGACAAAACTTGAGGCTCTCCTAATTTGGTTCATTTTGCACCAAAAAGAGAAAATGGGACTTTTCTGAATCAGGATAATGAGATCTACCAAATTCTCACAAGTCCAAAAACACATTTTTCACGCGGTCCTTCCCTTTTAAAGGTCGTTAATGACAACCCATTGTTAGTATACTCCTCGCCCACCGACCTTTTTGGAAATTTCGATGACCTGCGAATCTAAGCTAATTAGAATGAATAATGACATAGCTACACATTCACATTTTTGCATAATTTTCTATTATTTCTTACTTAAAATTAAGCTAATTTCAAAGATTTGAGAGAAAGGTCGTTGGTTGGGCGACGAGTATAGTGATTTTAGAAAGTTAAAAGAAACTGAAGAACAAGCACCGAATACATGCGATTGGATGACGATGACGTAAGATGCCGAGTGAGGCTCCTCGTAGTTTGTACTCTCATCCGTGCAGTAGTAGAGTCCTCGTTCGCACAACTCCACATGAGCCAGTCGAAGCCACTGCTGAGCTCCGACGATCCTCGCCTCGAGGAGGGGATCAGCCTGCCACCAGAGGACACGGGTGCGGGGATCTGAAAGAGACGACACGACAGACAGCGTTAGTAGAAGGCGTTATGGTGCAGAAGACATGCTGGGAGAAGACTTACCTTCAACGGAGCACTTGAGCACGATGGAGTCACCCTGGGCGACGATGCGCACACGAGGGGGCTCGATCTCGACCTGAAAATGAATTTAAGATGCAAGAGTTTCAGAAAACCTACCATAGGCTCGTCAGGCTCAGATCCGGCGGCGTGAACAGTGACGGTGCTCGAGGCGATGAGTTCGTCGTTGCGGTAGCCGCGGCATTCGTAGTCTCCAGCGTAAGAGTTCTAAAACGAATGTTTAAAACGTCTCCATAAAAAGTCGATTTAGGTACTGTCTTAGAAAAAATAGATTTTGCTCAACAGTTCGATATACCTCAAAAACTGAACCTTGACCACAAACGAGGCATCACAAAGTTGATTTTGTTACCGTCGTTTTGAAAAATAAATTTGCTTTGTTTTGACTAATATAACTTTGTAATTTCAAAAATTATGAACATTTCAGGCTGAAAATATTAGGCTACCGTAAACCGGGCGAAAAAAGCGAAAACCAGCTGAAAACTTGAGATGAAGGTGTTGGGGCCAGAAGAAGGTTTTGGACAGAGCGATATCGAACCTTTGAGCGAAATCGACAGTATCTACATATAAGGTCTTGAGTTTTGCTCAAAGATGCCTTCCGGTTAACTGAATAATGCAACAAACCTTGAAGTTAGGGAAGTGAAGGAGTCCGGGCTCGTTGTGTTCCTCCACATCAGTGGGCAGTTGATCATCTACCTTCACCCACTCCAACCGATCGACCAAAGAGCTTCCAGTGGCTGTGCAGATCAACTCCGAGGGGGCTCCCTGCTCAAAGGTCTGAGCCGATCCTCCCAGGATCGAAACAGTGGCAATCCTCGACGGCTCAACCACTTCGATGTAGATGTCCTTGGTGGCAGTGACGTGGCTGTTGCTTCCCTTACAAGTGTACACTCCAGCATTTCCAAGTCCGATGGCCGGGTGTTTGATGAACTGCTCCGAGATGGTCACCGGCTTGTAGTCGTCGGGGAGATCTCCACGGATCGGTCCGGGGTCATGGAGCCATTCGACTTCAGGCTCAGGGTCTCCGAAGGCTTCGCACTTGACATGGAGGGGTTCTCCCACAGTCAGGACTAGCTTGGGACCAGCAGGGGTGGTTTTCACTGTGAGAGAGGGCCCGATGTTGACTGCTCCGTGGTCAGAAGCCTCTCCGATGGGGTTGGTGGCAGTACAAGTGTAGTCTCCGTTGAGTTCGCTCCTTCCGTTGGCAAAGTCGAGGATGTTACCCTCCAAGGGAGTGACGTCATGGGGAAGAGGAGATCCATTGGGACCAGTCCAGGTGACCTAAAAGACAAGAGGCTTTCAATCGTAATTTTAATAGTTTAATTACAAGAAAGTTTTCAAACAAAAAAAGATTTTGATTTTTAGCCTAGTAAATGCCTCAAACAATGCTTCCGGTCTGTTTTCGTATAGTATCGTTTTTGATTGAACCTTTGGAGGCTTTCCAATTTATAAAAAAGTCATTTAATCGGGATCGCTGTTATGGCACCCTTTCCCCGCCGTTAACAGTCGCAAAGAAAAGTACAAAAGTCGTTTGAAAATTTTGACTTCCCGCGTTAGCCGTGGAGCACGAATAATGAAGCTAGATTCGTATTAAAAAAACGTTTCAAAGCTGAATGTTCGTTAAGATATTTTATTTTTCGATTCTAGCTTGTTATTTCAAGTGGTTACTTTGTGAAAATGAAAACCATTATTTGATAAACGTATTTTTCTTACCTTAGGTGTGGGGATACCAGTGACAATGCACTTGAACTGATGCCTATCTCCTGGCTTTCCATTCCATACACGAGGCTCAACACGGGCAGTGGGTGGTTGTTCATCTAAAAGTTCCCATTATCTCGATCTCTTTCTCTCAAAGTGCAACCGTCAGTGATGACCAGAGTCACTGGTTCTGCGACCCCCGTGCCGTAGTCGTTTCTGGCCGAGCACACATAGTCGCCAGCGACGGCGTCGTCCGCCACTGCGATCACGACGTCGTCGCCTTCTCTCTCCACGCCCTCGGGCAACGGAGAGTCGGCATCCAAGTGGCCCCAGGACAGCTGTGCAGGTGTGGCAGAGTTAGCTTCGCAGTGGAAACGAGCCGGCTGGCCGCGTTTCACAGTGAGCACAGGGGGCGTGGCCACAGGGCGAGGAGGAGTGCCGGCTAAACACAGGGTGTAAACGGAGTGCACAGTGAGATAAAATGCATGCACAAAGGGAAACTACCACTCAAACACGGGCTTTTTTGCCCTTCTTTTAATGGTAGCCACAAAGGTGTCACATAGGTGGATGCAAAAGGGAAAGGAGAGAAAAGCGTACGACTTTCGACGTTAAGTTTGCTGAATTTCGAGTCCTTGGAAGAGCCAGTCTCCGGATGATAGGTACAGACGTAGTCTCCTTGGTCAGTCTTCTGAGCAGAGGGGATCGAGAGAGATCCTCCGTCTTCTGAGGAACCGAAGGGCATCGGTCCTTCATCCCTCCTCTTCCAAGTCAACACGGCGTTGGGCTCGCCCTGGACCCAACAGCGGAGGACGGCGGGGTCTCCCTCGGGCACAGTCTGTTCAGGGGGAGAGACCTCGGGGAAGCGATCGGCTGAAAGGGACAGTGAAAGGAAAGATAGAGGTAGAGGAGAGGAAGAAAACGACAGAGGAATGCCCAAGGGTAGAAGTTATTGAATGTTTTGCTCGTTGTTTAACTGTGTATGCTGTCAGCGTGCGCTGTATTGTGACTTACCCTGGAATGGCTCCAACCGACCTCCAGAGATTCTGGACGAGGTACACCTTTTTTTATTAGTTATCGAATGAAGAGTTCCCAAGAAAACACAAGGTGGGGGGTTCGGTCCCCTTACCGGCCAACTTTTGCTTTGTATCGCCGAAGGCCATTATGCAGCTAGAGTTTTTTTTGGGACCTCTTCATTGGATAACTCATCAAATGAGGCGTAGCTCGTCCGGAATCTCCGGAGGTCGGTTGGACCAATTCCCTGGTTAGAGAAAGTTCCCGCTACGGTGTTCTGTTTTGTTTTTAGTAAAAGGGTGTATCAGAAAAGAAATATTCGTGAAATTAATGGTGTAAACTGCTTACGTGATGTGAGAATTTGACCCTTAGTGCTCGGAGTGACGTGTACAGTGGCAGGGTCGGAGTCGGTGGGAGCTCCAGTGTGAGGGTCCTCAGCGGAGCAGATGTAGTCTCCGGCATCGGCCAGTTCAGCCTGACTGACAGTCAGATGACCCTGTCCGTGAGGTTCAACGTGAGCTGGGAGTTCAGAGTTGACCTTCCTCCAGTGAACTCGGATCTCCGGTCGGTCGGGAACCCAACAACGGATGCGGAAGGGATGGCCCTCGGGGACCGTCTGTTCCACAGGGTCCACCTGGGGCTTGATCGGTGCTCCTGGAAAGCGATAGAGTGGGCGGCGGAGAAAGGAAAAGTGAGTTAGGTGGTTTCATGGTTAGAATGGTTAGGTACCTCCGCGGACGTTGATCTTGGCGGGAGGCGCGTCGGCCTGCTGCCTAGTCTGGGGATCGTAGGCGTTGCAGACGTAGTCTCCCTCATCGACCTTCATGGTTCTGGGGATGGTGAGGTGTCCTTGCTGTTCTGTGGCTCTATGGGGAAGGGGCTTGCGACCCTAAAACCAATTTCTTGAGTTTGAAGCCAGAGGGTACTTACAGCTTTGGTCCACCTGAGTTGAGCCCTAGGGTTTCCAGGAACCCAGCACCTGATGCGCGAGGGCTGTCCCTCATCAACAGTCTGCTCAGGAGGATCAACTTGAGGCTTCAGATCCATGGCTGAAACTAGTTGGTACTTAAGAATGATTTCAAAACAAACGTGGCTTGACGTGCAGAGTGGCAGGGTCGGCAGGAACCTGAGCTCCAGTTCTGGGGTCGGTCAGAGTGCAGATGTACTGTCCGGCATCGGCCTGTTGGGCGTTGTTGAGTCTCAGGAAGCCGTCTCTCTCGTGAGATCCTTGGGGAAGGGCTAAAAATGTTTCATTATACTTAAAAAAGAAGAATCAAACGTTGTCCATTCTGCTTGGTCCACTTGAGTTGAGCCTGAGGGTTTCCAGGAACCCAGCATCTGAACTGAGCGGGGTCTCCTTCATTCACAGTCTGTTCTGGGGGATCGACTTGGGGCTTCTCAGGAGCAACAGCTAAATATGAATACACTTCAGAACTTAAGAAGTCACTTACGTTGTTTGACATGAAGAGTGGCGGGAGGAGCAGGGGTCTCTTCTCCAGTTCTAGGGTCCTTCAGGGCGCAGATGTACTGACCGGCATCGCTCTGGCGAGCGTTGTTCAGTCTCAGGAAGCCGTCGCGTTCGAGCGTTCCCTGAGGAAGGGCTGAAAGTGAAATTTCGACATATATTCAGAGATGACTTACGCTGGCCGTCTTGCCTAGTCCATTTGAGTTGGGCCTGGGGATTTCCGGGAACCCAGCATCTGAACTGAGCCGGGTCTCCTTCGTTCACGGTTTGCTCAGGAGGATCGACCTGGGGAGCCTGGGGAGGTCCTGCAAAAGTTAACGTTATGTTCTGCTTCTGCTCTCTCCCGCTCGCTCGCTCGCTCGCTCGCGCTCTCTCTCTCTCTCTCTCTCTCTCTCTCTCTCTCTCTCTCCAACGCACCAGTAGGAGGTTTCAGATTGAGCGTCACAGGTTCAGAGTCCTGAGGCCTATTGCCTCTGGGGTCAGTGGCAGTGCAGATGTACTGTCCAGCCTCGTTCTGCGAAGCACGGGGGACGTGGAGGATTCCCTGCTGTTCCTGCACTCCATGAGGCAAAGGTTGCTTTCCAATGCGGTGCCACTTCAACTGGGCATCTGGGTTTCCAGGAACCCAGCAGCGGAACCTCGCGGGCTCTCCCTCCTCAACGGTCTGCTCAACAGGGTCAACGCGAGGTCTCTGAACAGCTGAAACACAATTTTCCTCATTAAATTTCACTCTTAACTTACGTCTGATGACATCCAGCCGAGCGTTGGGCGACTTTCCAATTCCGTGTTGGTTGATGGCCGTGCAGATGTAATTTCCAGCGTCTTGGAGCTGAGTCTGGGGGATCTTCAAGGCGTTTCCGGTCTGGTAGACTCCGTGAGGCAGAGGTCCTCCGATGTATTCCTAGTTAGAAGTTATTATGGTTACAAAGTTACAAAATACCTTGTGGAAGGTGATTTGGCAGTCGGGGATTCCGGGAACCCAGCAGCGGAAAGAGGCGGGCTCTCCTTCATTGACGGTCTGGTGAGGAGGGTCAATCACGGGCTGAGGAGGACGGCCAACTAAACAAAGGGGTTACCTCTATATAGAGGGTTTTGATCTAAACGTTTTTTAACGTTTGCTAATTTATAAACTCGCTTTAAACGCACTAATAAAAGATTTTTCCGCTCTATGTTACAGTTTTTCCCAAGGATATCGAGCTTTCTTGCTTGCGATCGCAGGGAAATAGATTCGCCTCAATAAATTAAAACAGTTATCTAGCTGAAACAACTTTTATTGTAGAATGATGAAACCTTAAGGTCTAAATAAGGCCTTAATGGTACATTTTCCTATAACTCGCACACCCTATAACATTTGTTCACAAGTCAATATATTGAATTTTGAATTTCGAAAGCACGCAAAACACAAATGTGAAACTTCTGGGACCTTACTGATTTTCAGTACGGGGATACTGTAGCGTGCCTCTGGTTATTGTATCTCTGTTCAAAAGTTTATTGTGCTTGATTTCTTGAACTTGAGAAAGTAATTTTCAATGGCGCTCCATGAAAAACCCGGGTTTCGCAAAGTTGAAACTACAAAACTGAGACAAAACATAATGTTTTACCAGTTTGGCGCGTTTTTAGACAAGTCGAACCTAGGCTTTCTATTGCGCAAAGTTAGTTGTTTTGTGGGCTGTTTAAGACCCTAGTAGGACCTTAATTTTAAGTTGGTGAAAAAGTCGGAAAACGGTTTCATCTAACTATTGGAAACATCCTTTTCCTTTTCATTCTATCCATTTTTGTGCAACTGTGCTTAAGCAAGCGTTTGTCTGGCGAGATTACTGTATTGAGCAGCCTTTCGTATTAGAGCACAATTGGTTACTGTAGTTTGTGTTAAGCGAACCAAGGATGAACTAAGGCCTACTCATGTCTCCTCCGATCCTCAGAGAGGCGTCGTCCGTCGCGTAGTTCCTCGTGGTCGTTCCGATGCATCTGTACTGTCCCTGTTCTTCTTCAGAAACCGAAGATATCTCCAGGAGACCTCCTTCGACGAAGGCCGTCGAAGGCAGGGCGGGACGACCGACCCTCACCCACTCGAGACGAACCGACTCCGGCTGAATTAGTAAGCGGCTACTGAGCGGTTAAGGACGGACGGCCACACAGGGGGACTCTGCTGAGGGAATCTCTTTTAGTCGGTTGGATGGTTTAGAGAAAAACAGGGGTTTTAGACAAATCTTAAGTTAACCTATTAGTCCACAAGGTTCTAATATACTCCGTCAAGTGATTACATCGTGTGAATTTCACATAGACGAAATAATTTTGAGCCCTGTGTTCTGAATATCCCATTGAAATGTCAAACTACGTCAAAAACTAGGTTTCACATGTGCTGGTAAGATTATATTGCCAAACCGGTGACCCCGGAATGGCTGTCCAAAAAATATGCGGCCAACTACCCAAATTGCTATTTCTGATGCGTTATATTCAGATGCGTTATCCCGAATTTAGAGAAATTTCAAGTTTCACAAAAAAAAATTTGACGGCTTAAGATTGGACTTAGCGCAAGCGAAATACAGGGTTTCATCATTTGGTAACAAGAGATTCGTGTCAACTCAGCGAAATTTTAGCTGAAAACCTTTCTGGCGACATATCTACCTTAAAAATTAACCACAGCCCGCATTTTCATCATTGAAATTTCAATCTAATTTACAAACATAATAGATCTTAGGCGTAGAACTAAAACTTTTTTTGTTTGAATTTTCGTTCATTTGGAAAGGATATGTGGCCATTTTGGCTGCGGAGGCTGCCCAAGGTTCCGCAGGGTTTTCGCAAGGCGTTAAAGAGCGAGCAGCTCAAGGCGCTAAACAGCGGATAGGAAACTGAGTGACATTCCGCCGTAGAACATTTTTCTGTTACTGCTGTCTTCGAATCAACTAATTTAAGTCTAGAGGTAATACAACCCAAAATGAAATTACTTTGAAAAAACCCAATCGCCCCTTTTCTGTGATTTGTGTGAGTGAGTGCCCTAAGCAGAGTCCCCTTGTGCTGGCGTGTCTCCTCACATTGCTGTGTCCTAGCACTTGGCAGATCCATCTTACACGGTCGCCCTCGGCGGCCGAGAGGTGTTTCGGCCCGAGGATCCGAACCCGAAAAGCTGAAGGCGGAGATTAGGCAGAGAGGACGGGGTGTAGTGACACGGACAACGGACGGACGTAAACGGACGAACATAGTTTATTACACGACGAAAACACATAGAGAGGGCACGGGATAAGTGAGATAAAAAGACAGTGTGGCAGCGGTGTGCGGCTAGTGCTGGAAGAGCCGCGAGCGGATGCGGATCCGCCGGCGGCGGTGTCTCCGCGGCGCTTCACCTGCGTCCGGAGAAGGCACGTAGGTCCTCTCCTGATCTCTGACGGAGCCGATGGGCTCGCAGCTGCGGCCAGATTCCTTCGTGGAGCGAGTGTAGCCCGGAGCACATCTGAAGGCAAGGTTAGAGGGTTAGGAAGAGACTTACTCGTTGCAGAGACGGCCAGACAAGCCTGCGGGGCAGTTGCGGCAAGCGACTTGACCCTGAGAGTCGAGGTAGCAGTCAGAAGCACCGCTGCAAAGTGGTTGGTAAGTGAGATTCTATGTCAGTGTGTCAGTGTGTCAGTGTGTCTGTTAGTCTGTGTGTCTGTGTGTCTGTGTGTCTGTGTGTCTGTGTGTCTGTGTGTCTGTTAGTCTGTGTGTCTGTGTGCCTGTGTGTCTGTGTGTTTGTGTGTCGGTGTGTCTGTGTGTCTGTTTGTCTGTGTGTCTGTGTGTCTGTGTGTCTGTGTGTCTGTGTGTCTGTGTGTCTGTGTGTCTGTGTGTCTGTGTGTCTGTGTGTCTGTGTGTCTGTGTGTCTGTGTGTCTGTGTGTCTGTGTGTCTGTGTGTCTGTGTGTCTGTGTGTCTGTGTGTCTGTGTGTCTGTGTCTGTGCGTCTCTCTCTCTCTTTCCCTCTTTCTCTCTCAATTATTATTTTAACTTACGGGCAAGGGCAAGGAGTGCAATCATAAGGAGTTCCCTTGGTAGCATCTCCGTAATATCCCTTCTTACAACGGTCGCAGTGAGTTCCCTCGGTGTGGTGCTCGCACAACTGAATACCCAGTTACCGTAACCTCTACACCGATTTCCGCTTACCAGACACCTTCCGAAGGAGTCGCATCCTCTGGGAGAGTGGTTGTTGCAGTTGCAGGGAGGGCGAGTGGCAGCTGGCTGGCAGTCATGAGGAGTTCCACGGCGGGCGTCTCCGACGAATCCGGGCTTGCACCTCTCGCATTGATCACCCTCGGTGTTGTGCTGGCAGTCGACGCAGAATCCATACTCCTGAAAATCAAATTCTACTTTTTGTGTGCTTCACATACCTTATCGCACTGGCTGGCGTGTCCATTGCACTCGCACTTTTCACAAAGTCCGAGGTAGAGTCCTCCTCCAGTCCTTGAGTATCCAGGAGCACAGTCTTCACACGAAGTTCCGACATATCCAGGAGGGCACTGGCACTGTTCGACCTCGAGGGCGGGGCGTCCTCCACGGCCGTAGGGCTCGGCGTACTCCAAGGCAACGTAGTGGAGAGAGGACTGGGCACAGTCATCGATGTAAGTGGCCTTGATGAGAAGAGCATCCAAATCAGCCAGAGCCATGAGCAGATGTTCACGAGTGGCCTGCTGTCCGTCGACGCGTTGCCACTGGTCTTCGAAGAGTTTGACCTCGATGGTATTCTCCCTGTCGGGGTGGATGGCTCCTCTGTAAGTGTGCTGAAGGGTGATGTCGTTTCCACGGATGATGACATTGGGATCCTGGTTGGTGGGTCCCTCTCCAGAGTAGCGGAATCGGAAAGTGAGGACTCCTCCGTAGGCGGTGACCTTGTTTCCGAGGAACTTCTCAGGCATCTTCCAGTACAGCGTCTGTCCGTTGGACTCGTGGAACGAGCTGAACTCGATGGCAGAGCCAGACACGTATCCAGGGGTGGGAGGAGAGTAAGGCTGGCGAGAGTCGGAGGTGGTAAGGGCCAGCTGGTCACGATCTCCACGGCCGTAGTCGATCTCGACCTTGGTGCGGGAGTAGGAAGAGGATTGGCAGTTCTGGGTGACTCCGGAGCAGAAGCAAGGGATGCAACCCTGAGGGTTGGTGGGAGCCATGTAGAAGGAGTGGGCGGCGCACTGGTCGCAGTTCTGGCCTGAAAGTTGAAGGATGAGGCTGAGACAAAGAAAAGAAGATGGAATCATTGATAGAGGTAGTGTGGTGAGGCAGTAACAAACAATGACACACAGACACTGAGACACTGAGACACTGAGACACACAGGCACGCACACACACACGCGGGAGTTAGAGAGAGAGACCTACCCTGAGCGTAGTTCTTGCACTGGCATCGTCCTCCGTAGTTGGCCTGAGGGGAGACAGCTCCAGCCCCAGTGCAGGTGGGCACTCTCTGTTGTATAGGAACGCAGGTTCCGAGGTAAGGTCCGTGGCCGGAGCGTTCGTATCCAGGGGCACAGTCTTCGCAAGACGTTCCCATGTATCCAGGAGGACAGACGCACTGTTCAACCTAAAATCTCCTTTGTTAAGCCTAACTAAGGCCTTACCTCAAGGGCCATTCCTTCTCCAGTCTGGCGATCGACGGCAATTTCCCAGCTGACGTCTCCAAGGCTAAAAACAGCTATTTACTCTCGTTTTGTTTGTTTTGCCATATTTTGTATCTACCACGTGTGATGAGAAACCCGAGCCCTGTTTTGCCACTTCGTCACACCTTTGGGAACCATCCACCGCCCCTTTTAACACCTTAACTTTATATGACGTGGGCTGCCTTATCCAGCGGTTGAGCCCTAAGCGGCCTAAGCCTGGCTCAGCCGGGCCCTCGAAGTCCGAGGCAATTATCCATAATGCGGTATGCACAGTGTTTCCGCGGCGACCGCCGCCCGACTCCGCCCCGCCCCGGGAGACGAAAAGAACTCATCGTGGCGCCTTTCATAGAGACACACCTCTGCCGACGGAGACATGAACTCACAGGTAGGCTCAATTCAGCTTAATTAGGACTTTGGGGGTATTCATATCATAGCATTGCTAATCTGTGTATAGGCCGTTTACGTGCTTTAATAATGCCAATAAGGCATTTTAGAAGGGTTGGAATTGGAGTTACAAATCGTGCCGTTCGCCTAGAATTCGTTGTAGGACCATAATAGGCAGTATGTATATAACTCTAATCTTCAAAATGCATGATTTTCATCCTCGGTCTTTCGTTTCGATGCACATATTCTTCTAGTTCTAGCATGTCCTTTTGACACAACATTATAATCACAATCCTCTTGAATTGGAGTTTGTGCCACGAACTAAGAAAATACTACATTTTCTTTGTTGTAGTCAGTCCGCTATGAAAACTAATAAAGACCAAACTTGGGCGGCGTTAAAGTGCAAATCTCGATTTGAGTAGCCAAGTTTTTTTGAAATCTGTGACTTTTTGAACGATCGTAGACTGTAGTAATGGGTTCGCTGTTAGCTCTGTGGTAGAGCGTCCGACTGCAGTTCTTGAAGTCGCGGGTTCGAATCCCGCCTGGGGCAATCTCTTTTCCAAAATTATCTGTGACCGGGTAATGTTTTTTGGGTACATATGCAGCTCTTTTTTTTTGAAAGTGGGGATTTCAAAACCAGCATTCCAATTATTAATGTTTTTCCAACAGTAGTTAACTTCATTAATATTTACAGACTAGGTTCATTGACGAGCTTTGAGAAAAAGACATGTCAAGACAGGGATTGATTAGGCACTTTCAGTGCATATTGAAAACTCATTAGGTCAAAAGAAAAGTGCGTGGGTTTTGGAAAAAAACTAGAGCTCAATTTGGCTAGATTTTTCGGTAAATTTTTACAAAAACGTACGAAAATTTACTACAAAAATGCAAAACTGAGCACAAAGATCTGCTCCAATCTCCACTCCCCTTGGAGGCATATTTTCTCAAAGAAGCGCCCTTTGGCGAGCTCAAACCTCCAATTAATTAAATATATGCCCTTGTGCTCAACGATGTGTTTCAGACCGTGAAGGCACACGGCTGTTTCATCTGTCTATCGCCCTATTGGCACAGAAATCTACACGACGACAAGACCCTCGACAAGTTGAAAGTGAGGTTATAAAGTTGTAAAATACACGTTCCATTTAGATTTTAAGTACGTATGAACAGGATATACTGCCCCGGCTGTGGAGGAATCTTCTATTCAAAAATAAGAATTTTTGCGAGCATGTGTGTCATTCGTGGTTGGCAAGGTCGCAAAGAGCCATGGTCTACAGTAGTAATGGGAGCTATATTCCAGGTAAGCTTACTTAAAAGCGCGCCCGGGTAGATCACGGGATAAGGGGTTATCGCAGCGGGACCCAATGGCAGAAATCCTTTAAAGGGGGACCTCGTGAGACTAATTGACTGGAGTTTGTGATAATTGTGCAGATCTCACTCTCTTATTTCAGAAAACTAAACTACTTTTCATGTTTGGAGCAAAATGTACCGAAATATAGAGTTTCGGTGGTTCCCGTCTAAATCATACAAAGGGAAAGATTACGAAATGCAAAGTATGGAAACGTGTAGTTTCAATGAAGTTGATTTCGAAAGGACTTAAATGACAAGAACCGCGTGAAAATTTTTTTCTGGACTTGTGATAAACGAGCAGATCACATTCTCCTGATTCAGGAAAGTGTCCCATTTTCTCTTTTTGGATCAAAATGAATCAAACTAGGAGCGCCTGCAGTTTTGTTGAAAATCGTTTGAATAGCGCGCCATTCTGCGTCTCGCTATTTCCCGCGCTCTCTCGTCTTTTTCTGTCGTGTACGCCTACACCGGTTGCAGTCAAAAACATATAAAAGGGGTGTGTTTTGGAATAGCGACAACGGTATCTATTAAATGAAGTTGTTTTTAAAATGTTATTTAAAAATCTTAATTTCACGAGCTCCTTTGCATTTAAAAATTTATTTTCGAAACGTCCCCGCTCTGTGAAATTCAAAAATCACAGAGCTCGGCAAGGCTTCTGTGAATTTACCTTTGGGCATCTTCACTTTTTGGCAACAGCTTGAAATGAGTTGCCTTGAAAGTACACATAAGCACTGTGACGATATCTTTTGGATATAATTTTTCTAATTTTAGAAATGTCTCTTTTTCAGAACCTACAGACTTCGACCTGGTGCACAAAGAAGGCCTGAGACTCGAAGAAATGATCGACGGCCTCGTAGAAGGCATCAAGAAACGGGGACAGATTATCGACAGCAAGGTGGGAATTTTCGCTTTGAACTACTCATTTTGTAGTCTTTCCGGGGCACTGCAACTATTTATAAAAGAATGCTTTCGTCTAGCTGGAATTCTATTTAGATTTACGCAGAAATTGCACGCAGTCACCTGAATAATCTAATTGGCGGAAGTGGCAGCGAGCCAAAAAGAAATCATTTTCATGCTGAGTCAGGGTGTAATTAACGCAGGTTCAATTACAAAATTTCATTATGAACTTCCGCTTGTCATTTCATGCAAAATTAAGTGAAGAGAATTTGACTGAAACAGCCAAAATTTATTCAAACCTTTTTCAGTCACTGGGAGATTTCAGCTGTTTTTAAACTTTGCCTTGAAAAAAGCGGACAAGTGGAAGAAGGCCCAATAACAAAACACTGATCGTTGCAGTTGCGATTGCGTTTTTCGTGGAAAACTAATTAACTAACTGAAGTGTATTATACAAATTTAATTATTTAAATGTTTGAAAACGAACTTTTTGTCCTTTTTGGATTACAATAAGAGAAAGGAAGAGAATACCGCCCCCCACAGCAGAGCCATATGCTTTCCGGGAGAAAAGAAAACCAAAAGAGTCAATGGATCATTTCACAAATTTTTTTTTTGATTTTTTATAATTGTTCCAAAATTATGATGTTGCTGAGAGCAATAAATCCACATCAACAGCGAAATTTTAGGATTTTCTCCTTGTGTTCAGCCGTATGACCTTTGGAAAGAAGCAACGCGTAACTTGGCGACCCTCCGGAGGAAAGAAAATCTGCGGCACGTGGTTCGGTCTAGCCGAGAGCCTAATTGAACAGTTTTGTGCCAATTTGGAACTGGAAGACGTTCACGAAAGAGAGATGAGAGTGATCGTGTGGAAACACTTCATTCTGGCTTTGGTTCAACATCTCATTGAGTACAGCAGTGGGCCTAACAGGTAGCCTGCTTTGAAATTTAATTGAATTTCAATTAAACTTCCATTTCAATTGACTTTTCAGAACTATGACGTTAAAACGACGTCGTGTGAGTCTCCCAGCGGAACTTTTGCAGGATGAAGAGGAACCTTCGAAGAGCAACAGCAACAACCACGTTTGAAGTGCCAACGAGAATAGTCCTTTGAGATATTTCACTTTATGAATTATACTCGATCCAAGCCTTTTCATAACTGGATCTACGCGATTACCGCTGTTTATGGGTAGAAAAAGAAATTGTCTCGAAATCAGGGGTTCTGCAGGGAACTCTTGCAATTATGCAGTAGAGTAGAGATGGTTGAAATCAAAGTTCAAAACCAATTGTTCTTAAAATGATGGGAATGTTTTGTTTCATTGCTCTAATGACGGGAAAGAGCACGTAATAATGAGCCAGCAGGGATTGTTGAATCACACGCAGATTTGAACTATTGGACATTCAACTCTTTGAAAGTGGATTGTTTGTTCTCTGAAGACAGAAATCATAACATACACCTTTTAAAATACTTCCAAATTGACCGTTTAAAGGGACCGTCAGGGGTCTTGTCTGATTGGAAATGAACCGTATGCAAATTGCGCCATTTCAATGGAAATGATTCTCCCGAACACCGCTCCAGCCGACGGTTGTAAGCAAAACAGCCCTTTAATACGATATCGAATTAGAAATATTCGTTTCGTAACTTTCGCTTTTCAAATGGATGAATAGACCCAACACCGCTCAAAGCAACGGTGATTCGCAAAAGTGTGTCTATACTCTTCGCCCGGTGAGCATTCCGAAGCGGCTGACAATTTTTCTCTGCGTCTTTCAATTACGTGACCTATTTCGCTAATTAGATGCGCAGGTTATTCAAAAATGACCATTTTTGTAGCCATGCTCGGCGGGCAGCGACTATAACTCGTCGGGTGAACGTGAAACAGGCCTCAGGCGATCCCTTTAAACCCTGTTAAAAGAAATTTACCGTAATGCTTCAGTATCCCGTGACTTATAAGCAAAAGTTACAACCGAGGAAAGCCGAAAGCCGAAGACTTCCTTGTTATAAGGCGAGGTACCTACACTTGCTCCAACAGGGCGGTAAACCAGCGCGCGGATGCCGCACACTAAAACGTGCTTATCTCGAACAAGAAAATAGATTGGCAACTTTTAACTTAACTATTGGAATCACCTATCTATGCGCTATCTAACGGTGTATAGCTTGCTCACTCCACATTTGACCACCTTTCCTATTCCGTCATTTTTTGAGGCCAGCATTTCATAGACTGGCACCCTTTATGGCAGCATTATTGGAATGACCGTTTGATGTCCATGGTTGGTGACAAATTTGCATGCAATAATAGTTAATTGATCAAAATTCAATGGACCACTAGCACACGTGGTTTCTCGCCACGCCACTTATGGCTTCGCTTCTCGAACTCAGTTCTATTTCCGTTCATTTCACGTCACAACTCTGCTCTTTTCAGTGAAGTGATTTTAACGCAAGCGAGTTGAATCTCTAATCGGGATGACAACGTCTACTCTGTGAGATTGACGGATGCGAAAGCTAGCCTTCTATTTTTGTTTCAAAACAGGCTTTCATTTTAACGCAAACCCTTCAATCCCCTTTCAGAGTCTTAGACTTTTCACGTTTCAACGGCTTTGACAAATCACCCCTCAGGGACCCCCTGTCAATGGAATTCAGAAGCCGTACCTCGTCGAGTGCTGGTTCGACACGTGGGAAGCACGGATCATGAAGGCATCCAAGTCGGCGAGAACCATCAGAAGATCTTCACGGGTGGCAGGCTGGCCGTTCAGCTGTTCGTAGCTCGTCTGAAAGTGGGTTTGGATAAAATAGATTTTTGGAGAATTTAACCTCGTATGTCTCAACGGTGATTCTGACGGGGCTGTCGGATTGGAGGACCTGCTCTTGGTTACGGATACGGTGCACCAGAACTAGCTGGTTACCCTTCAGAACGACCATCGGCTCCTGGGAGTGAGGTCCACTGCCGCTGTATTCGACTTCGAACTCCATCTTTCCTCCGTAGGCAGTCACCTGAACGACATAGTTTGGAGAGCGCTGAGAGAGAGAGAGAGAGAGAGAGAGAGAGAGAGAGAGAATCAGAGAGTCAGAGAGGGAGAGAGAATCAGAGAGTCAGATAGTCAGATAAAGAGAGAGACAAAAAGAGATAGATGGGTAAGAGAGGGGAGAGAGAGAGAGAGAGAGAGAGAGAGAACAAACCTTGTCTCCGAGGAACCTCTGAGGCAGACGCCAGTACTTGGTTCCCTGGATGGGCTGAGCGTAGGTGAGGTATCCAGTCTTGAAGTACTCATATAGGGCATTCTGTTCGACCTGTCGTTCCTCAATGTCAGAAAGAGTGACTCCTTCAGCATCTCCAGCGAACATAAGACGTTCCTAAACCCAAATTTAGCCATGAAGGTTGACAAAGATGAATCTGAAAGGACATGTAACACGGGACAGACGGACAGAAGACGGCACGAAACACTCACACAAGCGGCGTCCTGAAACGAGAACATTGGGTTAGGTGGCACAATGAATGACAAAAAGCTAGGATTAGACATATGGTACCTTAAGGTACTCTAAGACAAAAAGAAGTACATCTTGAAGATAGCTGAGACTTACCTTGGTGCGGTGGAAGCCACTGGAGCGGCACTGGTCGGTGATTCCGAAGCAGAAGCACTTGAGACATCCCTGAGGGGACTTCTCCGACAGGTGGAAGGATCCGGGACGGCACTCGTTGCAGTTGGGGCCGGTGACTTGGGGCTGAATTACATAGATGGGGAAGAGAAAAGCCGAAAGGTCAATTTTTGCTTTGTCGGTTTGTCACTTTGCTATAAAATTGCTTCAAATATTTACAAAATAAGTAAAATTGCTTTTTAGATTACTTCAAAAACATTTACATCCATTTTGACCTACCAAGAATGAAAATTTTCCTGATCAAATCGATGGAAAATCTTAAGTCGTGATGTTTTTAGGCTTTGGCATTGGGTCCTTTCCAAATCCCAGGCTAATCGTATGCTAATCAGGCTTTTTGTGAAAAGTCGTTGCTTGGAGTGACTTTGGAAAAAATATTTCAATTGAATTGGGGAATTTAGCATACAGTTCACTCCGATTTCAAAAAGGCCTTTGACGTTCCCTTTGCCGCCGCGCGAATCTTACAAGCCAATTTTGAAACCTTGAAAATCGAGTGACAATGTTTACGAACAACTTGGTCGATCTCTACAGAGACGGCGTCTTTTCACCTGAGACCTTTAACCTTTATGTGTCACCCAGGTTTCACATTTTTCCTTTCCGCTGCAAAATCAGCCATTTCCGCCCGAAAAGAAAATGATCCATTTCGGGTAAACACTGCGAAAAGTATCTATCTACTTAGTGGTTTCCCCGACTTTACTGTTCGGGCAGCCGGCTGTCGATCTAATTGCGCTGATGGTTATCACCGACCGAATGGCGGTCAGGACACGGCGGATACGCCAAAACAAAATACGCCGATCGGGCTAAGGTCAATCTATGTTACTATGTTATTTCACAATGAACAACAGTTGTAATGGGTTACGGTATTTTCGTATTTGAGCGCAAATACAGCCCGAAATTTGCATACGCCCGATACAAGAAAGCATATTCTATACGTTTCGAGCTGAGAGGCATTGCTGATTACATAAATTCTATATGTTTATAAATTCTTCAAATAACGTTTCCAGTTTGCCCTCTGCGTTCTGAGGCCGTGGACACCAGCCAAACAGAATCCCCCGCGGTGCGTTATCACCGGGAGTGACCCTGCGAGACGCGAAAAAACAACACAAAGGGCGATGAATCAGTTATCAGGCGAAGGATTGACAGCCGAAAATACACGAAACACTCTTTTACGACCGCTGTTTTTGGCATTTACGAGCGTTCTTTTTGGCATTTACGAGCGGAGCGAATGTTGCGGGTACCTTGCACTGGCAGCGACCGCTGTTGTCGGGGTAGACGGAGACGGAGCCACGAGGATCGCAAGTGGGCTGGCGGAGGGGAGCGGAGGTGGGGGCTGGGATGTTGACGATGCGGACGATGCAGTCAGGGGTGGCCAGCACACGGCCCTTCACGTTGATGGCCTCGCAGGTGTAGGCTCCTTGATCTACAGGTCTGTAAAATACAAGTTAGAAATCGATTTTTACCGTTTCTAAAACTGCTTTTGTATCATTGTATGGTACTTTCAAAAATATACTCCGGGGTTGAACCATGCATTGGCCGCACTGAGCGCGCCGCATCATATTGGCTATGGAATCGATAGCTAATTTTACATCGACAAATATTGTTTTTGGGGTTAGAAAATGGCAGCCGCCAAAATATAGTTGAAAAACAGTCAAACGCATTTTTCCTCCGATTTCCGAATTTTCCACATAAAATTTTCCCCATAGATTTTGGATATGTTGTTCAGTTTTATTTTCTCTACAAAATATTATTTTCCCCGAAAAATCTGGAACACTGAGTCCGGGTGGATCACGGTTTATCGCGGCGGGACCCAACGCCAAATTCCTTTAATAATTTTGAAGTTCTAACTGATGTAAACCAACCTGTATGATATTTTAACTGTATAAAATTTATGCGTCGGTCACAAAATCTGAACTGTTCGGCAGTCCAAGATGAGGTTCCACATTCTGACCTGCTTGCCTTAAGCGATATGCGCTTCATTAAAGTTTCATAACTCCCTTAACTTCGCACCTTTAGTCCCTCTTCGGTTAGTGATAACGACCATCACCATGGCGAGAGTCCCCCGTGTGAACCGGTTCGCATACAAAAGAAGAGAAAAGTGCGGCCGGCGTGGCATCGCCGGGTGCAGCCAGGCGGAAGCCTTCCCAGGCAATTGGTGATTAAGGGGAGAAGATCAGAAATTATCTCCCACGAATTCCTCAAATTCTAATTCCGAAAGATAATAGAAGGCGTCTTGAATCGCATTCAACGCGCGCGGTTTCAAATCGCCGTTGTTTTTCAATCGACGGGAAAGGTCTCCCAGACATTACAGTTTCGAACCGGAGAAAGAAGCTGTTGAGGTGTTTTAGTGATCATCTGTGTACTATGGATGCTTCAATTATGAAGCCAAACGCAAAAAAAAACATTTGTTTTTAGTTTCGGAACCCAAAGTTATTACAATCGATTCGTAACTCACTGAGCATTGTGAACGGTGAGAGTTCCGTATCCTCCCTCGGAGGTCTGAAGACAACGAGGAGGCTCGCAGACGGGTCCCCAGTTGAGACGCCAGTTGATGTATGCCTCAGGCACAGCGACGGCCTAAAATGTCCCAAAGTGAACGAAACTTTGTGAATTTTGCCTTGCAAGAGAGCGAGAAGGTAGATCCGGCGGGGACCTGCTTGTTGGTCTCAGGAGGCTCGACGACAGTGGGCTGGACGCATCCGACCTGGAAGAAAAGCAATACTTGACCTATTCGAGATGAACGATTAACCCTCGTTTCTAAAATAATACACAGTTTTGTATGTACACATAGTGAGATACAAGTGAAAGGGCTCGCCAGGGCTCTTTTTAAAATCGTATACTTATGAAGACTTGGCAAGCATGTTGCGCACAACCGTTGGCTGGAGGGGTGTTTGGGAAAATTATTTCAATTGAAACGGCGCAATTTGCATACGGCAATTTGCATATAATTTGCATGCTAATTTCAAATATATTTCTGAAAAACGGCTCTTAAAATATATGTTTTCATGGGTACTATAATAACGAAATATGAGACTTGTTTCATCTTAAAGTCTCGCTTCCCACCCATTTGGAAAAAACTGCGCCTCTCAATGTCTTCCTTCCTTAACTATATGAGAATGCTCCCTTTCATTTTCACTGTCATAAACACGAAAACAGCTGTTGATGAGCATAAAATTTTGTTTTCCGGCGATTAGAGAGGTACTCAAATACATTAAACTAGTCGTTAAACAACAAGAGGTGCTTTCTCGGGAGTTTCTCCCCAGTACACAATTGTTATTAACGGTGAAAAAGACTCTAAAGGGCCTGCTTGGTTTCCAAGGAGTTTTTTTTTCAATTGGACTGATTTTTGCCAACACTACTCAAGACTCTTTTACAATTTTCGTGAATGTTTCAGAACAAACCTCGTCACTTCCGTCGCGACAATCGTTGGTTCCATCGCAGTGGAAAGACGAAGGCACACACTGACGCTTGTCGGCGCACTGGAATTCCGTCTTCTTGCACATTTCTCCAGGGGCCTGGGCTCCTGAAATTCAACTTCTGAGATGTCTCTAGACCCATTTGTCACTGAGCTTTCTCTTGACCCGAGAGTCCCCTATTTGTGTTTATTAGTTCAGTTTCCATTCCCTCTCCACGCCTCTCTCCCTCAAATTTTGATCGTCTGCGCCCTCGTGAAGCTGCCACGCCCGACCGGTTCTTCGGTCGGCCACTCCCCAAAGATAGCTGCGGTGTAGGCGACGCCGTTAACACAAAAGTCTCAATTACGACTGACCATCGGCGCAGATTTACGACGGTGGAAAGCGCGCGCGCGAAACCGCGTGGGAGGAATTTCGGTCTGCGGGGGAGATCGTGCCAAGAACCACTTTGGCACGCCCTAACCCAGCACTTGTAAACAGAAAGTGTACAAGGCGTGGCGGCCTATCAATGGAGTATTACGATGCGAGAAAGGGATGGGAACAGAAACGATTCTTAGTCAGTGTTGCGCTCAAAAGATCGCATTGATTGTAAACAGTAAGGACATGAAACGTGATTTTAAAAATAGCTACGGTTTATCTATCACTATCGTCGTTTGATACCATCCAAGATCTCTCTCTCTCTCTCTCTTAGTCTCTCTCTCTCTCAACCTACCGCAGTTCTGTTCATCAGAGTTATCTCCGCAGTCATCATCTCCATCGCAGAGCCACATCTTCTGAACACATCTCTGGTTGGCGCACTTGAACTCGTTGGGTTCGCAGGTCCTCATGGCAGGGCAGTTGGCTTCATCCGAGCGATCACGGCAGTCGGGCTCTCCATCGCAAACGTAGTCAGACTTCACGCACTCGTTGTTTCCACAGGCCTTCTCGTCAGCCATGCACTGACCGCTAGAGGTCGGCATGAGTCCTTGGAGCTCCTGGGGTCCATCTGTAATTCAACAATTCTGTGATTTAGATATATAGTTTCTTACAAGACTGGACGTTGAGGATGGCGTGGGCTTCGACGGTATGTCCGTTATGAGTGGCAACGCAAACGTAGCGACCGGCGTCGGTCAGCGACGTGGGGTTGATCGTGAGACGACCGCTGGAGTCATGGGCAGATGAAGGCAGAGGACCTCCGACACGGGTCCACCTGGAAACAAGGAGTGAGATTTGGGTTAGAGAGCAATTACTTTAGAAAATGGGCCTAGTAATAGATTTCTTAAAATCCCAAGTATGGCAGTGGACTACAATTACATATTGATGCCCTCATACTGCTATATTAAGGACAAAGTTGAGATTAGACGTTTCAGATTACTGTAAGCGACATAACAACGGCCCTACCTTTTAAAGAATTACATAGTGAGGGCGGTTTAGCGGGAAAGCGAGGAAAGTACCAAAAGCCGCAAAGAACCGAACTGACACTAAGCGAACGGACGCTGTGCGGCAAAGCGGTCCTGATGCGACCCAAGGCCTAATTACTCAAAGGCCGCGGTGCAACCTTAGGACAACCAAATTCAGAACCTAAAGTTACATTCAAAAGAAACGATAATTTGAATTGAAACCCTCGAACGGGTAATTTTCGGTAAAACTTCCACTTGGAGCACAAAAATACTAGGAAAAAGAAATATATTGCAATTATCGGATTTCACAATAGGAAACTAGCCTACTTTATGAATCTTTTTGCAAAGAAAACCAAAGATTTTTCCATCTTGACCACGCTACGGTTGAATATATTCAAATTTTCGTTTTCTGATTATCGATTTTCGTTTTGCGCGCGCAAGCCGTTCCGCCTACTGTATCTATGCTAGAATTCATTACATATATGTAAACAATAAAATTTAGACGCTTCTTAATGAAAAAGTAGGAATCGTTTCTCAGAAAACCAAAAATCGCCCAAAATCTCACCTAACAGGGGGATACACAGAGTTATCGGCTGTCCTGGCCCTGCAGTCGAAGGTGACATCGCGTCCCTCGCGGACCTGAGCCTCCGTGGGGTAGATGGTGATTTGTACATCTAAAAACAGGGCTAAATTAACAAAAACCATCGAGCAAAGTAGATGGCTGAACAGGACGTACTCTGGGCTCCATCGGAATCGATGTCGTTATCTGAAAAATAAACATAAATTTTCGAACTTTGATCATTTCCCCTATTTTCCCTCGACATCAAAAGATTTTTGCTACGCGGACCGGTCCGTAACGCATTCCGGGGGGATTTGTGTGTTTCTTCTGACTCATAACCGCATGTCCATTATTCACACGGGCGCCCTCAAAGGCCCGTTTTGTGTGTTTATTCCCCACGGACAACCAACGGAGGGCCTACGCAAGGCATAGCAGAGTTTTATTAGAAGGAAACTGCAAACTACCCGAAAATGATTAAGATTTTGATTTGGGTAGCTTCTAACTGGAGGAAAGCCCCTAGCGGGCCACTCCGCAAAGCGCAAAATGTGTCTCCGAACCCATTTATCGCCCTTTTTAGCCCAAAAGAGTTTTCCCAACAGCTTCCTTCGATCATCCCCAAATGCCGGCAGTCAGTCAATTGCTGGGTGATTGCGGTGAATTACGATCGCGTAGTGATCAGCGGCCGAATCGATCCGATCGAGTGATATCCGCCGCCCACGCATTCCTTTCTAAGGACAACAATAGGTACTATTTACGACACAACCTATTGACACATGACACTTTTCTAGGTGGAGATAACTGAGATCGTCGCAGAACTTTCGTTTTTCGATAAATAAATGGTTGATTTGGGAGGCAAGACCAGAACATTTTGAATCTATCAGATCATAGTGAAAACAGATTCAACAAATTTTTGGATTTTTCTATGGATTTCACAAAAGTAACATTATCGGAATTTGAGTTTCAGTCATATCGGGCATTACAAGTTGCAATTCACGTTACCATAGAAAGCTTGTCAACCGCTATTTTGCGCTTAAATCTGCGCTCTCTAAAAACGCGCACTGTCTAGCGGGGACTGTTTTAAAGGCAGAGACCCACGTAAAATGAAGAGGGGGACCTGTCCATGCTAATCATAAAAATCTCGGTATTTCACCGTTAAAAATGACACTCTCTCGCCTACGTTACGCTATGGACAGGTCCATTTTCATTTTTCTGGGCCTCTGCCTTTAACTTGGATATTTCTAGGTTGGGATCAAACTACAATTTATAGGATGTCGAACGCAAAACACTTAAAACTCTTTACAGCACTGAAATTTTGGCACGATATGAAACTTTTCGTGACATTCTATTTAAAATAGCATGCAAGTCATGAAAAATCCACAAATTTCACTTAAATGCGTCTGGTTTGCAATTTCTCTGCAAAATCGGCCATCTGTCATCGAAATGTCGTTTTTTGTTGCTTTAAGTAGGTGGAAAAGCCATCAATCGCTCGTCTTACACTTCTCCCGTCCCAAATGTCGCGTCGAGACATTCAGTCGTTCGTTCGTCGCGCCGGCGCCTTTGCGTCCCCTCTCCCGACGGGGCCTATCAGCGTTAGCGGCGCGAAAGTTACAGCATAATCAGTTCAGCTAAGGCCGTCATAACGGGTTTCGGCTATTGATCCCCACATTCTTTTCTTCTCTTTTACTCACACGTCTGTTTCCTGCGACGGACAGCCGTAGTGGTCGTCGCTAAGAGCGCGACGACGCACAGCAGCCGCCACCCAAGCATCGCGGCTGGCCAAGGCTAGCGAGACCTAAAGGAGACGGAGGGGTTGGGAGGAGACGAAGGAAAGAGAGAGAGACACGCCCACTGGGGAATGACACGGGTATGACGGGGCGACGGGGAATGGAACGACGAGTACGCAGGAATAGTACGAGAGACAGCAATGGGAGTTTGCGAAAGTGATCATAGAGTTTATGAGGGAACCTATTTTGGTCAATAAGTCAAAAGTGGCATTGTTGAATAGCCCTAATATTCGTCTTCTTTAATCTAATCTTAAAAACTGCTCAGCACATTTGGTGTTCAACTGCTACAAAATTGCTTTGAGAGGGTTTAACTGAACGCATAACTCAAAAACCCGACGAGCTCAGAAAATTGTAAACATGAGTTAATGAAAAGGAAAGCGTTAAGCTACATAAAAACGCACACGTAGGGATGAACTCGGCGAAACTGTCCCTCTACAACAAGAACTTCAGTTACTTTTAAGTATTTAATATTAAAAATGATTTTTTCCTAAGAGAAACGTGGTTTTCACAAAAATAAAGAAAAGTTTGCCAAAAGAGTGTACAAGAAATTCGCGAATTAAACCACAATGAGTTCGAAAAACGAGGTTTATAATGTAAATTTTCAAGAAATCATATAATGTGTTCAATTAAAATAGTGTGTCTAAAAAATCGAAATGAGTTTAAAATTGAAACTAAACGAAGTTATATACGAAAATAGGAATTTCATTTCACAATTTAGTAAAGTCAGACACCTTTCAAAATTCTTCCGTCCCCGTTAAGTTAAACAAGTAGTTGCGCGTTGACGAAATATAATTGTATAATTGTGTGTAAAAACAATCAAAAATTGGTAAATTTGTAACGCGGAGATCAAAATTAAAAATAGTTCAAAGAGCAGATCGAACAATGCGAAATGGAATGAGAAAAGTGAAAAATCGTCGAATTTGATTTTTAAAGCCCACGTAAAATGAAGAAGGGGACCTGTCCATGCTAATCGTAAAACTCTCTGCATTTCACCATTGAAAATGACACTCTCTCGCCTACGTTACGTCATGGACAGGTCCTTTTTCATTTTCCTGGGCCTCTGCCTTTAAGTTTGAATTCAGAAGGAAAATAGCAAAGAAATGGTTGAATATGACCAAACGACCCTGAAAATCTTAATCGAAAATTTTCTGTGATCTAGGGTTGTGTAATTTTAAGGAAAACCTTTTTCGAAACCTTTCACGAAAGTTCATTTTCCCACTCTCTGTGGAAAAATAATTAATTTAATTTAATAGAATGGGGTTAACTTTGATCTTTTAAGAACAACTAACAGAAATTTTATCCAAGCGTGGTTTTTTCAAAAGCTGTAAAAACGAAATGGTATTTTCAGCGTGTGAAAATGGCGGTAAAATGAAGTGTGTGTTTTCAGTAGCTTGCCACAAAACTGATAAGAAAAAAAGGAACAACAAGGGGTTTTCCAAAAGGACAATAATGGGCGGAACAAGAAGAAAAGTATGGCAAAACTGAAAAACTGCAATTGCTGCCGTTCAAAAGAGAGAATTCAGAAGAGCGTTTTGTGAAACTAAGGAAATAAAAATTTGCTTTAAAAAGTATATTAATTATTAAATATAGCGTGATAGTAATAATCGTCGAAAGGTTGCCGGGTGCACCGTGATTTTTCAGCGGTTCTCGGCGAAACCCGATCCCGTTTTCGCAAACATACACAAGTTGAAACTTTTCGGTGCAAGAAAACTCGAGAAAGTACGGAAAAAGAGGGAAGTGACATAAATAATATCTTGTGAGGGGGAGGCTGGGCGTAAATCAAAGCGACAGGTGCCGGAGGGCCACCGCCCAGCCGTCTCTGTACAGATCTCTTTGCTTATCTCGAAATTCGGGGTGTAAAGTTGTCTCGCCTTCGGGGGAACGGCGCTTACGAGAGAGAGAGATAGAGGGAACGGGGGAGAGATAAGGAAAAGAGGAGGGATTGAGAGGGATTGAGACGGAAAGAGACATCTCTCGTAGTATTGGAGACAGGACGGATGAAGAGAAGAGATAGGAAGTGATACGGCGCGCGCCCGACCACGCCCCCTGACTCAGGCAAAAAGAGACTCGTCCGCCATCTATCAAGAGACACATTGCGCTGGGGCTGCCGGCGATGACCACGGCTTGATCGGGGGCGGGGCTTAATTTATGGGATGGCTCACGCACAAAGGGCACGGTAAACAACAGCTGAGCACAGGCGGTTGCAGCAAAAGAGGCGGTTTTCAGAAAAAGGAGGAGCACGGAGGCTCGTCTCATGGGTTTCTCTTCTTTGGTTTTTTCCTTCTCTCTATCATCTCTCTCTCTTTCTCTCTCTCTCTTTCTCTCTTTCTACCTCTTTCTCTGCCTCTTCTCCACCTACATGTAACAATGACATTTTCCATATATGCCTCTGTCTCTCCACATTTATATCTAACTGCTTCCCTTTCTCAATAAGTCTTTTTGTTTTTTTGGCATGGTTGCCTCTTTGTGTCTTTATGTCGGTGTCTCTTTCCACTCTCCCTCTTTTGCTTTGTTACTCTGTCTCTTTTTATCTCTTTATCGCTATTCCCCTCTCTCTTTCTCTCTTTCTTTCAATGTATCTCAGTCCATATTTCTATTATGCCTCTTTGGTGTATCTAGCCTCTGGTAATATCTCTTACTATGTCTCTGTATTTCCATTTATCTCTCTTTCCTCTATTTCCCTCTCTCTCTTTCTATCTTTCTATGTAGCTTTATGTTATGTTTCTTTGGTGTATGTCTCTTGTGAAAGTATCTCTTTTTCCCTCTCTCTTTATTAGTTTCTCTCTTTCTGTGTATCTCAATGTCTCTTTATGTTATGTCTTTTTGTGGTATCTCTCACTTCTCTCCTCGCATACCTCTCCATTCTCGTCAACAAACAAAAACAAGCCGTGCTACTTTTTGCTGTAACTTCCGTCACAAAGGCTGTATTATCGAGAGTCTCCCAACCATCTACGGGGGTGCCGTTGGCAATCATCAAAGTGGAAAAATCGCAGGGAGTGGAACAGAACAGGAAACAGGTGTTGATATGATTACGGCCCGTAAACAGGTCCCCTGACCACCCGGAATCCACCCCGAAACAAAGTGGCGCGCACCGTAATTTGAACACCTCGTTTGAAGAAAAGAGGACTCACGGTGTTGTTGTTGGTGTTGTTGTTGGTGAGGAACAGAGGAGTGAGGCACGGCTGGGTGTCTCTCCTCTCCTCCGCGTCTCCTCTCCTCCTCCTCACAATTGGCCTCATCAGATCCATCCAGACAGTCGGTGTACTTGTCACAGACTCTCCTTCTGTCGACGCATTCGCCAGTTCGGCATTGGAATTCGTGACCGGCACAGCCCAACTCTTCGTCGTACTCCTCCTTGAACGTCACCTCGTTCGAAAACGCCTGGAACACCCATAGAAGTTCAAGAAAATGCTCAAAGTAAGGTTTTCTGTTTGAAAAAGTGAGGATGCTCTTTTTCCTCCATCCGTCTCGCATTGCCACCTGTGTACTCGGACACATGTTCCCTCGTGTTTGCGGCAATCAGGTGTTCCCAGGGACACCGAAAACTAACGGGTCCGATTTAGAAGAGCCCCGGGCGGTCCTCTGAGAAAGAGAGAGAAAGAAAGAGAGAGAAAAAAAATAGCGAGAGAGAGAGAGAGAGACTGAGGGAGAAAAAGGTAGAGAGGTATAGAGATGTAGAGAGAAAGAAAGAGAGATAGCAAGATCGAGATAGCGAGATATATTTAGAGAGAGAAAATGGAAAGAGAGTATAAAGAGAGGTAGAGAAGCAAAAGCAAGAGACAGATAGAGAGAGAGAGAGAGAGAGAGAGAGAGAGAGAGAGAGAGAGAGAGGTGATAGTGAACACCAAAGAAACACAATCTTTTTTTTTATTGCTTAAAAATTATTCTGTACGAATAATTTTTGAAAAGAATCTCTCACCTTCTGTTGATCTCTCTGTCTCTGTTCAGTTTCCCTGCGTCTCTCCTCCTCATGGTGCTGTCTGCGTCTTCCTTCTTCCTGCACTCTCTCGTGTTCTCTGCGTCTCTCCTCTTCTTCATGTCTCCTCTGACTCTCTTCCCTTCTCCTCTCCTCCTGCTCCCTCCTGGACTCTTCCTCCTCTCGGCGTCTCAGTTCCTCCTCCCTCTTCTCCAACTCCTCCTCTTTCTTTTGGCCATCACTTTCATTATTACGACGAGCCATCGCCTCTTTGAAATAGTCTGAAAAAGAGGCGAATGTTTCAAAAAGAGAGCCACCTGTCGCCGTCGCGACACCCATTATCCGCAGCTGATTGGTAGCTTCATTTTTCATTTCCCGCATGGAATCGGATTCGTCAAAAAAGCTGCGAATGCGCGCAAGTCAACGAACCGTTTGCACTGTCTTCCCGGGGACAAACAGCCTCGAGTGGGGCGCTTCAGACGCAACTTGCCCTAGGAAGTACGCAAGAACTGGGGGGTTCAACGGAGGCTTGCAAGGGTAGGTTTGGGTTTAAATAGTATGCAATTCTGAGAGAAACAGAATTATAGGCCCATGTTTTGAATAGAAAAGACTCATCCAAAACAAATTTAGAAACCAAAATATCCTTTAAAAAAGATAGATAAGAATTGATGCGTTTCTATTATTAAAAAAATGTTTCTCAATTAATGCTAACATGCACTGACTGGGTGCAAGCTAACATGCACACATTTTTCCTATCTTCAGGGCGCTTGTGAGGGCGCAAAAAGTTCAATTGTTTTGTTTTGTTTTGTTTAATAAAAGAATATCTTTTTCAGAATAATGAAGACTTGGCAAGCATTTTACGCACAACCGTTGGCTAGAGCGATGTTCTGAAGAAAAAAACGCTGATCATGAAAATATGTGACTACGGTTCAAAATTTTGCCGTTTTTCGAGAATATCCTTCGTCAAAAACGGATCTCCGCCTACAAATTTGTAGACAATACGCCCTACGAGTAAAAGCATGATAATGAACCGAATTTCATTCTAATAGGCTGAGAAAGCGCTGGAAACGAGGAAGGTATACCCCTCGCCAATCCTACTTCGGCCAAAAAGCGGCGACGCCCCTTTTGTAGCGCACTATTTTGATGTAATAAGTGATAATTCGAATATCAACTTCATAAAAAAACTCGCTAATTTTCAAAACCCGCCGAAGTAGGGTTGGCGAGCACTATATGAGACAATTTAAAATAGTTAAATCGCATACTTTTCGACTGTAGCCGATCCAAAATGAAATGAAAAACCCTTACTGCCCCTTTAAAGGGATAGTCAGGCGGATATCTACTCCTTTGCGAATCGTATGGGTAGCAATTTTGTAGCAACCGTTTCCTGAACGGGATATTACTTCTGCCATTAAATGACTGATTTGCATATGGCATCGAAAAGCCCCTGATGGTCCCTTTAAGCTGCATTTCGTTTTTTTTTTTAATGTTGCTTATGTTTCCTAGAGACTTCTGTCTTTTTTCGTTTCCCTGGAAACCCTGCGACACCCTTCCGTCGCACAGTACGACTCTCCTTCGTGCATTGTCTCTCCGTCGCCTCGTCATCTCCCTTCTTTCATTGTAAACACCGCTGCTTTGAGGGGGATAAGTGCAATGAAATCGCGTGGAAAACCACAAGAAACCCTTTTTATAAAGCAAAGGAATGCGCTCAAACTTTCTAAGCCAGTGCGAAGTGTGTTTGTTTAGAAAACATTGACTTACCACAAGTCGTTTCATCGCTTCCGTCGTCGCAGTCGTATTTTCTGTTGCAGGCGAGGTCTTTCTCAATGCAACGACCGTCATTACACCTGAATTAAAGGAAAATGAAGAGGTTTTTGATTGAATTACTTGAACTGTTGGTGGGTGCAGGATCCGTGGAGCACGGGGGCGGATGTTGATTCTTCGGGCAATGGCTCTTCGCGACTGCCGGACTCACAGTTAACCTGAAAAAAGCATATTGGTAATTGAACTTTTTGTAAAACGTACCTCGTCACTTCCATCTCCACAATCGTCAGTTCCGTCACAGAGCCTGTCGTAGTGGACACACTTGGATTCGGTCAGATAGGGACACCTGGAAACACACATTATTTATAAGAATTATTTCTATAAAGAAAAATTGATTCATGGGACGAAATTTTGGTAGATGAGCGAAACTGCAGTGGATAAATTGGAAAACAGTCAGAAAAAAGCGCAAATGTCCGGAGCTCAAAATGTTTTGCCGCAAACTGCGTGCTCAAACAGCACACTCCTAAAAAAGTTTATTCTCACCCACTGGCATTTTTTTATAATTTCATTCAGATTTCATACTGGTTTTTCGTAAATCATACAAGAGTTTCACCTTTGAATGAGTTTTCTTGTTAGTTTAATGAGTGAATTGAACATTTTAAGGCCATCCCACTTTACTATCATAAAAAAATGGATTAAAAGGCATTTTTGTTACAAGTCAAAAAATAGCAATACTTGGAATTACGAACGCCCGCAGTCCAGTGAAAATTAGATAAAGATCAAATTTAGCAGAAGGGAGAATCAGATTTTTTTTATACGAAGCCAACAAGATTTTTTTTATAAAGCTGAATAAACACGTTTCACAACATCGTTTCTTTGGTTTTTTGAAAAGTGTGTATAAAATCCTTGAAACATTTCTAATCATACGGCACTTTCGCAAACTTTTGTATAATACTTCTCAATGAAATTTCATTTTCTCAGTGAAATTTCATTGAAAATTCAGCAATTCATTGAGATGCATCTTTGCATTTTTGTTACACGTGCTTTATCGTTTGATGTGTTCTTGTCCACAGATAATGGACCGTTCAGTAGTCTAAAAGATTTCAGGAGTGGGTCCCACCACGAAATGAATATTTCACGGAAAGTCTCAACTTCTTCTAGTTACGATATACACCCCCTCCAACAAGTATAGGGACACTTTTATTTAACCGTTTTAGAAGAATTGAGCGGTTTTGGGTGTTGTGGCAGAATTCATTAGATACAGCTCCTCTTTGAGAAAAAGAGAGAATAATTTCCATAACATGCGCAAAAACAGTTTTCTAAATGGAATTTTTCCAGGCCTTGAGAGAGATCAAGTTCACACTGGGAATTCAAACTTTCTCTCCGTAGTTTCCTTCGCAAACATTGAAAGAACTCTTACCTGAACTCCTGATCATTGCACTCTGCATTAGGATCATGAACATCCGTCAGTTGATGGCTGAGGGTGGGTCCATCCCCCTCCTCCTCTTCAGTCAACGGTGTGTCGAGTCTCTCCGTCTGGTGGTGATGGCTGTGTTCTCCATGGTCACGGTGTTTGCCTAAAGCATCTTATTATTTGTGTATTTAGATGCCAAGTTAGGGTAATCTCATAGAGCCACACGACTTACACTTGGCGCTTCGCCCCTTGTACCCTGAAAGAAAGGCTGAACAAAGAGTTACCGGTGTGAGGAGGGTGCTGAGTGGTGGAGGAGCTGAGGGCCGCGTGGTGGCGTTGGACCTCCAGGAAGTACTCTGCCAATTAGTCCGTTAGTTTGTTATTAAGGTGATATTTTTACAATATTTTTCAGTGTCCAACTGTTTTTGAGTTTTACAATCTCATATATCTACGATTTCTTGAACGATACAAGTCTGTTTACATGTGAGCGCCCGACTTTAGCAGATATCGGCGGTCGCCATCTACACTGTAAAGCTTTCGATGGGAAATGCAAGGAGACAAAACACAATCACGCGGATTCCTACGATTGCTACAATTTTAGCTTCAGAGATAGATGAGAGGGGTAAAAGTCCAGGGGTTCTTGTAATTCCAATTTATGGTCGATCACGCCTTTAAAACACCGCCTCTTTAAAAATCGTTCCAGTAATATCGGAAAAATCAGATTGACTGAAACCCACGAAAGCTCAGTTCACCTAGCGACCAAATTATGGCATTCAAAGACTTTTGGGACGTTAGGGACTTTAGGAATTAGGTTCCGGGTTACTGTGGGTATTTTCCCAACTTTGCATTGTATATTTTTATAACTTTGAAATGCATTGTCTCTTTGCCACAGATCTCATTTAGGTGTAAACAGACAAAATAGAGAAAAACTGATAAAATTTTCATACTTTTGCCAAAACGACAGTATTTAAAAGCAACTAAAGTGGTGGAAGAAACATTTGTAAGGACTGAATTCATTCGGGCTAACACAACTAAGAATTTCAACCTGTTTTTTCTTCTTAATGGGTCTGGTTGGCAACTAAATTTCCTAGATGAAAAATCATCTCTTTCAGCTTTTGTGCAAATATTTAAACAATCGTTTTTTATAATAAATTGGCACGAAAGCCCATTGTTGTTCGACGTACCCAAAATCCAAAAAATAACCGGTCCCAAATGTTTCAGAAATTCGTATTTGAGCCAATGGATGATCAGGCAAAAAACACAGATGCATCGGAGCCAAAATATTTCCCTAGTCATTTTTTTTTATTTCCAAACTGCATGTCTCTTAAAAATATAGTGCCTTCGGTGTAAGTTAAATTGAAAACCGCTGTGTGTTTTCCTGGTTTCCTGGTTATCTGTCGGTTAGCTGTGAGTGGCTATCTCGTGTCGGTTGGCCAATTTGCGGTCAGTGCGCAACACAAAAGGACATCTCGATCGGACGACCGAGTGGCGGCCGGCACAAAATGACTCATTAGGGGGGAATTCTGTGTTCACGTGTGTAACATTCAAAACTCAACTGTGCCAGTTATTATTGTTTTAAAGGACTAAAAGTACCCACCACAAGTGGTTTCATCGCTTCCATCGCGACAGTCATAATGTCTGTCGCACTTTTTCTCCTCGGGGATACAGCTTCCGTCGTTACAAGCAAACTGGCCAGTTGCGCAGCCAACCGAACGCTTTTCGTTACCTGAAACAGTGTAAATTATGCTGAAATGTCAAAAGAAGAAGCATCAGATGACATTTAATTGAGAGAAATAAAGATATAGGATGTAACTTACTAACAAAGTTGATTTGACGAACACGTATTTAACATGATTTGGAAAATTTCTTGATTTGTGCTTGAAATGCGGAAGACGCAGATTTGTGAGAGAAAAGAGCAAAATTCGCATTCTAGCCTTTCTTTTCAATTTTAAAACTTTAATGAATGCCCAAAGGCTCCATTTACGGGGTACCCAATGCACGTCGTTTACAATGCGCAACCCGTCTATTACCTCTAAGACCCGCTGAATCATTAGGAATTTACGAACGGGATGCGCACAAGTGGCATAGATTGTAAAACCGAATGGTTGAAGGGAAAATTAAAATGGACCTGTGCATAGCGTAACGAAAGCGAGAGAGTATCATTTTCAATGTTCAAATGCAGAGAGTTTTATGATTAACATGGACAGGTCCCCCTCTTCATTTTACGTTTATGTGCCTTTAAGGATTTGAGTGGAAACTTTGAAATTTTTAGACTTTGAAGTTTTTTGGTCTGTTATGTATCTAATTCAAAGGACATCTCGGACTGCCCGTTTTTACAAATCTCCTAAATTTTTAAACGCTACGAACGCATAGCGCACATCTGGCTTTGACTGTATGGCTGAATCGGTAAGAAAAATGGTTTATAACCAAATGCTCCCGGTTTCGAGCCGAAAATAGAGGGTTAGAAGAAAATCGTAAATCTTTGTATTGATTCCCTTGCTTTATAGTTTAAAAAATCCTTTAATTACTGTGTTTTCTTGTGAAAGATAGTTTGCCGCGACCCGTCGCCCTCCTTCTTTTCATTTCCGAAAAAAGTTCCCGATAGGGCATAAAACCAGTTGCGCTGCCTTCTTCCCGAACCCCCATCTCTTTTTCCCTTTCTCTTTCCATCAATCCTTTCCTTTTCTGGCTATCTGCTTCAATCCGAGGACGAGGTCCTATTTGCATGATTTCGCTTTCGCGCTGACCCCGAATTCGGTGGGATTTCGCGTGTGTCCGTCCGTCGAATGGCGTCCTCCGCCGCCCGTCCGCCACTCTTTCGCTACCCCCGACTCCCAGAGATCAAAATATGCTACGCTGTAACAATCCTTACCATGTGCTATGCCTATTACGGAGTTTACAAAGCCAGCGAAGGCTTTGAATGGAAGTTTGGAGACTATGGGGTCATGAGCAGTCTGCCTTGGTTTGGAGAGCGCATGAAGGTAAGCAGGAGAGAATTCGTTCTTAAATTAATCTTAAGGTCTATACTGGTTATGTATAGACCTTAAGATTAGTGTTATCGCCTTAAGTTACACTCAAAGCTTTCAGGACGTCACAAACTGGGAATGGAGCAGATGGTCCCCCTTTGCCCTGACCTTCCTTCCTCTCTACCTCGGACACGCCGTGTTCTTCAACGTTTTCTCAGAAATTCTTCCAGAGAAGGTGGGATTTCAACTTTTCTTTAAAAGATGCATTTTCCAGTTTTTCGTCCCTGCCTACACTTTGGCCTCTATCTTGGCAATTTCCACCTGGTTCACGCCTTTCCTTGTGCTGGCCTCAATGGCTCAAGGACTCATTGTTCTATTGGCCGCAGTTTATACGAGGTGAATTTTTGGGAGGCCCGCGAATTGTAACTGTACGTAAAATTACTGATAATATTTTGATTTGGTTGCGAATCGTCCAAATTTTCTCCGATTGCCATAGGTGCTAATTAACATTCACTAAGGTGCGAAACGGGTGAGTAGCAATACGTGACACTTGCAAAATGGTCGCTTTCCGAAAAGGCGAAGTGCGAAATGATCCCGTTGCCAGACGGATACGTTGCGATTTTCCCTAAGGTGGAAATCGTCTGGGTTTCAAAAGCGCAAGTTCCCATTCGTAGGCGTGCCGCATTTTTTCCGTAACCTAAAATATGGTAATTTAATTTTAAGTTTAAAAACGACTTTCTCTTGAAACTTGAAAAAACGCGATTTTATCCGCCATTGCGGAAAAAGGCCCTTTTGCGAAAAATGCTGCTTGTGATTTGAGCAATTTTGAAGCTAGAAACAGTATCTCGCAAGCGGTTACGTAACCGACGTTTACTGTAGCCCAACGGTTAAACATCGATATCAAATCTATTTTTGGGTTGCTTCTGAACCAATTTAGAATTCATCTACAGTCAATGCCAAAATTACTTCTCCTCAACGTGCCAATGTTTTGATGTTGTAAAGCGGTGCAAGATCGGGTACTCAGGCCGTGTATAGATGAAAATACTAGAAAAGGAGGTCTATACCAAAAACAGCACTAACACTGAAGGAGATGCTTGAGTTTTTCGAAAACAGCGTCCAAAAACACTACAATCATTTTTTAAGATGATTTCACAAAAATTCCAATAAATTTAAGCAACATAGATCGATATTTCAGAAGTAAATGGATCGTTTGGCTGAGTTCCCTGCCTCTGCTCTACGTCGGAATGCACCACTACCAAGTCCTTTCGGATGATCCCTTCCACATCTACACTTTCCTCGCTTACTCGTAAGTCTCCTCTTTATTTGCCTCTTATTTCTCTCTAGCCTCCTGAGCTACATCTCTTTCAACCTTGAGCTTGTCGCTGGCAACGGGCGCAAAGAAGACGACACTGTTGCTTCGAAGGCTCTGAGGATGTTCTTCTACACCTTCTACCTCCCCTACCTCTTCACTTTAATCGTTCTTTATCCTGACTTTGAACGTCAAATCAAAGAAAGACAAAGTAGGAAGAGGGATTGGAAAGAGGCCGTCTGGTTCGCAATCAGAATCGCCTTCTGGTGGATGTTGTTGGAGGTCTCACTCCACTTCCTTTACTTTGAGGTACAACACAATTGAGTTTAAGCTAAAGTCGTTTTAGGCCATTCTCAGAGACCATCCCTACGCCTTTTCCCTTCCTAAGGACCAATTTGTGGCCCTGGGCATGGCGATCGGAATCTTTTTCCATATGAAGTACGTCATTATCTTCGGACTTCCTTCGCTCTTTGCTAAAATTGACAACATGCAGCCGCTGCCTGGGCCTATTTGTATTGTTCGTCTCACGCTTTACTCTAAGGTAAGGTTTTTAAGCCCTTAGCTTTCCATGGACTTTGAACACTCGAGCAGACAGGCCCCTTATACGCGTATGTACGTCTTGCTTGAACGTTTCATACGTTTAGCATCCATTTCGTTTAAAAGTTGTTCACAACCTGTCTTATCTATATTCTCTATTTATTCTATGGCTTCAAAACATTATTCTGAAAGTTTCAGTTCAACTTCGTTTTTTTCATCAGGGTTACGGTGACCCCAAATATATGTATTGAAGTTAACGGCCCAAAATCTCGAAAACCATTGCTTGTATGTGGTTTTTGAAATTAACTTTCCAACGAAAAACTTTCCAGGAAAAAATTTTAGGATACCGTTACCCGGTTGAAACGCGGGTTAAATTGTGCTCAAACTTTCAGAATAAGGCTTTAGACCAGTAGAAGGCTATAAACACAACTTTTGAGCGAAAACGGGTTTTTTCTTGCTTTGCTTTTTTGAAGACGCCATTGAAATGTTTTCGTGATGAAATGACAACGAAATGGTGAAAAAAGATCCCCTCCTCTCTGAGTCACTTTTCAGTCAGTTTGTGCTTTTCGCGCGAAGAACAGTTCTTGAAAATATTGTGGCATACCAACCGGATAGCCCAAATCTTTGTTTACTCAACCGCAACGTCTACGGGCAATTTGGTGGTTGACCGACTTTCACAAGTGGCAAATTGGCCACGAAACCTATGCGAAAATGAACAGAATCTTCGAAATTGTATAGTTTTTAATAAAAGTCAGTCTTCCAGGTTTGGCGCGAGTTTGACCGTGGTCTCTATCAATTCTTCAAAAACTACATCTTCGTGCCGATCTGTCAGCCGACCTTCTCCCTGCCTCGCAAGATCCTCGGAGTCTTCGTCTCCTACGGCTTCGTCCTTCTCTGGCACGGATTCCACCACCACAACATTGTGTGGATTGTACTCAACATCATCGCCCTCTTCATGGAGATGACCTCCAAAGTCATCTACTCCATCGAAAGTGTTCGCATGTGGAGGGAAAAGAACCTCTCCGATGTGAACTTCCGGAGGATTTTGGCTTGGCTCCAGGTATGATTTGGAGTTTCGGAGATGTGTGTTTTTCGGGATGTTGCTAATCTTGAGGTCAAGTGGCCGCATAGCGGGGGACTCCCTGCGAGAAAATGGGAAATTCTTGTTTGTACAAATAGTACTTTAGAAATTATTACAACATAATCAACCTCTCTTCGTTGAAAACGCGAAAAAGAAATCTTTGAAGCGGCGCGGACCCGAACCCTCGAGCAATTAGGTATATGCCACTCTGCACTGAATGTATCTAATGTGTCTGTGTCATAACAAGGCCTGAGCCTCGTAAACAACGGGCAGTCGAGCAAGACCTGTAGAAATACATACTGCGCCATTGCAATGTCTCTCGAGTCTTTAATCTTCCGACGTGATTTTCTCAAAACATGTTATGCAGGTTTTTTGCGCGATATTGATGGTTCAACGAATAATTAAATTTAATTTTAGGAAAACCAAATACGGTGTTTACCGTAATTGAGAGTTTTTGAGAAAAAATTTAAAACCCCAAAAACCATGGTTTTGAAAGTTTTTGGACCGAATTTTTAAATCACAGTACCTAGGTGTGGCACCAACATAAACCCGGCGCCCAAAAATGACTTGGCGCATAAAAATTTCAGGATTGCATTTTCTTGTTATAGGAACCTTATATACCAAAACTGAGCCAATTCGAGGGCAGCTCGAGTTTTGCAGCGACTCTTATGCAATACGATGGAGCCCTCAGGCTGAGGGCCTCAGCACCCATTATTATTGGTTTTAAAATGGGACGCCCACAGCTTGTCACATGAAAATTTGTAATCAAGACGAATTGCAACTTTTTTTCTTAGAATTGAAACCTGGCAAATTTGTATCATGGACAATTCGCAACCAATGTAATTGCAAGCTGATCATTTCTACACTCAGACACTGTGTAAGGTGGACTGAATGAAAAATGGAACAAGTGCAATTTGAATAAATCGCAACGTGGGCGTATTGCAACTGGGTCGTTTTGTAACCAAATTAGAATACATAAATTCGCCGGATTTGTGTTTGATTGATTTTTTGAGATACTTTCACTATGGCTAAATATAGGGACCGCAGAGGTGGCCGCGGCGGGGTGATCCGTAATGGTAAGAAAATATGGTTTTCAATGCTCGCGCGCGTATTTTTTTCTTTCCGGTTATTTTAAAAAAGAAAGTGGGGTAAAATTGCATGAGAAAACCAATGGAACTGCTCTTTTGACGAACTATTGATTACATCTTGCCGAAAATCGCTGTTTTTGGAGAATTTTGACCATTACTCACGAACCATAGCGATAGCATGCATTCTCAGAGCACTTTTCTTTGAAGTATAACCATTTTCGTGAAATAAAAAAATAAAATCAAAACTTCGTCCTTGCACAAATTAATTACAATCGATCATGTTGTTTGTAGCGCTCCTATTCAAGTATGGAGGCATGGCAGCATACTTTTGGCTTTCTCTCAGTTCTCTGAAGTGTTTTTATTGTTTTGAAACAAGAAAATTTGAAAAATAACTCTAAGGGTACTCATACGCCATCCGTATTCAACCACTACTTTGTGTGTGTTTTTGCACTTTGGTCGATTATGTGAGATACAGACGCGTAGCACTCAATATTGTTATATTTTCCGATAATTTGGATTTTTTCCTTTATTTTAAGAAGGAATATAGAAAATTTCATCCTTGCCGTCGCTCGCAAATTAATTTTAAATATACAAATTTATACAAAATTGGCGACTTTCCGCGCTCTATTGCCAAATACCGTATCCAGGGCCTTTTTGAAAACGGCATTTTAAAACTGTATTTTTATTATTTATGAGATAATTTTGGTACCAAAAATACGAGAAAAATATGAAAAATCAATTAAAAAACATATATACATGTAAATTCTCTCACACAGAGGGATTCCGCATTCAGGCAGAAAGTATGTCCGTTGTTTAGCAGAGCCTGTGCCCGGTCAGATAGACCCCGCCCAACCACGGCGACAATGCAAAAATCAGATTCAATTTCGGGCATTCAAAGCGGAATATCTCGCTTCGTTTTGGATGAAATTTCAAATTGTAAAAAGGAAAAGTTTAAGTTAGGAACTTATCTTGCGTTATAGCGAAGTTAAAAATCCAAAAAATTATTTATAAAATTTGGTCTGCGGTCCCTAGCTAAATATTCTAATTTTGTTACAAAACGACCCAGTTACACTACGTTCACGTCGTGATTTGAGTACAATGTAATTTGGTCAATCTGCAATTTATGCCAGTTACATTTTTATTGGTTGCAATGTAATCCATTGCCAATACGGAAGGTCGCCATCAGACCCTGTTTCAAACGGTTTTGATTGCAACTAGTGGCGTTGAGCAAAGTGACCCAATTACAATTTTTCACGTTACAACCCATGGGCGTCCCTTTAAAATTGAAATCACGTCTTTTCGGGAAATGGAATTCAATTTTGGTTTTTGAAATCGATTATGTATATAAATTTCTCAAATGACAAAAAAAACATAAAATTTTAGATCGTACCCTTCGCTTTTGGATTGTATTCCAATTTCTACTTCCTCGGAGGCTCTGAAATTGGAGGAGCCTTTGTTCAACGGTTTTTGATAGAAGAAACTGTCACTTTAAGGTAAGAAATAGAGCGAAAAAGAGAAAAACGGTGACAAAGAGTGAGAGGCTCGTTATGAAATATTGACTGATTAGAAGTATAGTGAGAAGTGCAAGCGTTTAGCAAAGAGGGAAAGTTAAAGACAGGCTGTTTTGTGATTTCCCATTCCAGATGGCCCTTCTTCTTACTCATCACCCTTGGCTACTTCAACTCCCACACATGCATGGAGATGGAACGGCTCAAGGGCGCCGTCGCCGACAAAAAGACCAAGTGACACGGGTGAATGAAGCGAAGAGTACTACTATGTTTACACTATTCTTAACCCTTGAGCCAAAGCGTGCAGGAACGTACGGACCGGTGCAATTGGCTTCGTCGTCGGCGTCTGGGCAGTCACGGCGTCCGTCGCAGCGGTGGCCGCAGCTGCCGTCGCGACACTGCCAGAGGGAGGACGGACACAGACGGGGGAGGAGGGCGTTGGCTGTGAGTGCGGGTGCTGGGGAAAGAGAAAAGAGACTTACGGCCCACGGAGCAACAGAGACCCTGGATACACGCCGTGCCGTTGGGACACACGGAGTTTGACCAACAGTACGACGAACCGTGGCTGAAATATTGTCTTTGTTAAGCGTTTTCTTGCCCTACTCGAATTTTCAGACAGAAAAAGCAATGTTTACTAACTATATTAGCTGTTACTATAAGTGTCAAGCAAGACCCAAATGAGCACTGTGTTAAGAAAAAAACCATAGTCACGGATTTGGCTGAAATTGAGTCAAATACCATTCTATAACCCAAAAACCTGAACCTGACTTTGGGTGGATATCGATTTTTCGACCCACCTCAGGTGCCCTCAGGGCATTTACCAACTTTCAAAAACACCCAAATTTCACAGTTGCATACGTTAGTAGGTTTCGAATTCAATTTTCAGAATAACAATAAAAAATGAAACATGTTTTTTGAATTTTTCCACCTTTAAAGGCAGAGGCCCAGGAAAATGAAAAAGGACCTGTCCATGACGTAACGTAGGCGAGAGAGTGTCATTTTCAATGGTGAAATGCAGAGGGTTTTACGATTAGCATGGATAGGTCCCCTTCTTCATTTTACGTGGGCCTCTGCCTTTAACTGAATTTGGCAGGAACACATAGAGCTTATTTTTGAATTCTCCATTAGATTTTGCATCAATCAGTTTATAAAAACAAACAATTTCGTACGACACTTTTTGTTAAAAATTGACTGGAAAGTCAAAAATAAGGCAAAAGCAACCCAAAAAGGAAATTTTACAGTGCCTTGCACATCAAATTTCAAACGCAGTTTATAAGTTTAAAAAAAAACAACTCGTTTCTAGGCCATTTTTGTGTCTTGATTTCAAAAATTCCGCTTGAAAAGGAGCAACAATGAAAACGCCGCAAAGCGTTAAAGTTTGAACGATTTTCCAGTCATAATTTTGTTTAAAACATCGTGTAAAAACATGCTGATTCCTACTGTAGCACCGTCTTAGGAATCAATTTGAATTTCTAATCCTTGCCTTGGACCTGGCGATTTCGAAAGTTTTCTTAAAGTGCAACGTTCGGGAAGCGTCAAGTTGCAATTAGGCTCGGCGGCCGACAGAACAAACAGTCGTGACGGACGGAAGGGACATCCGAGGATACACACGGCCGACGGCAGACCCCGCTCCCTTACAGCCATTGCGCTTTGGTCTCCGTCAGCTTCAAAAAAACATGACATTTGACAAATAGAAAATGTTGAACTCTCTATGCTTTGCAATGCGGTGTCTACAAAAGGTTTTCGGCCTATTAAACTTATCACCGTGAGAGAAAGATAGAAAGCTCTCAACGCCTACTTCCTCGAGATAAGGAAGGTCTCAGAAGGCTTCACTTACACTGAGAAATGTTTTAATTTTAGTTTAAAAAGAGGCTGATTTCCGCAAATAAATATAACTTTCTCGGGTTGTTTTCAAACTGAAAGCCGGCTATAGAATGAAAGCTGTGCTCGGTGTTCCCTTCATACTAAAAACATGTAAAATGAAAACGACCATGGCGGGATTCGATCTAGGTACCTCTAGCGTGACAGACAGACCCCTCATGCAGTCCGCCATTGGCACACCTAGTACGTTACATCGGCGGAGGCCTTTTATCGGGTAGCGCCGCGAAACATAGTCTCCCCCTTCACTTTAAACATAAATACTCTCAAAAATGGTGAAGCACAGCAAAAAGGTTAATATTTAGTTGATACCTCCCCCTCATTTCAGTCACTATTTTTCTAAGGTGTGATCAGTTTGCACCTAATCTGCCGCATTGTTGGTTCGCACTCCTTCGGCTGTCAACGCGCGGCGCCAACAGTAAGCAGCGCACTTTGGCTGCCTCTTATCGCCTTGTCCTCCTATTTTCACTGAACCTACAGAGAATATTCGGGAGCACTGCCGTCTTCGCAAGACACTGTCAGTCGGGAGTGCTTCTTGTGGTGCCCGTGGTGCTTGTGCTTAGGGGCCTTGGTGGCAGAGCAGTCCTGAAACCAAAATATATGAAAACCTTTGAGTGTTCTGAACCATTTCATCGCTTCCATCGCGGCAATCCTTCCAACCATCGCAAGCGACGTTTGAAGGAACACAGACGTTGTCAGAATGACAGCGGATTTCACTGGACGAACACTCGACGGCTGAAAATGAATTTTAAGATCCGAATTGTGGTTATGCTATGGCTTTGTGGAAATTTTTAAGTGTTTCCCTGAATCTGTGGAGATTGGTGCCCGAGAGGCACTTGACAACGGCTGAGTCATAGAAACAACAGTGGACAGAGGAATTAGAGACTTGTTTTGCCTGGAGGACTCACGAGAGCAGTGGGACTCATCGTCTCCATCGGGGCATTGGGCCACACGGTCGCAGAACTGGGACACCGGGATGCAGTGGCCGGAGCGACAGGCCTTCTCTCCGATGGGACACTCCTCCGACTGCTCCGGGAGGGCGTCGGCGGTGAGACGGACCTGAAAATGTATGATGGCATGGTGGAACGAAAAACAACGAGAAATAAAACAGATAGAAAAGGAACTTAAAGGGACCGTCAAGGGCCTTTTGATTTGGAAATGGGAAGTATGCAAATGAAGTGATTTCAATTGAAATCATTTTTCCGAATACCGCTCCAGCGAACGGCAAATCCTCATTAGCATACGATTCTGAAAAGGCCCCTGACGAGCCCTTTAAGAGAAAGAGAGAAAAATAGAGAAATAAATAGATACAGAGTCAGAAAAAGAGACAGAGAGACTGAGGCGGAGACAGAAGAGAGAGAGGGAGAGAGAGAGAGGTCGATAGAGAGAGAACTCACTTCAAACACAGCCTTGGCGGGGAATCCATCCACCGTCACTTCATAGCTTCCGATGTCCCTCTCCCCAACTTGTTCAATCCTCAGGTAATAGTTGTTTCCATCCTTGTAGATCTCAATTCTGTCGTCATTGACCAATGCAAGCTCTCCATTTCCAAGAATTTCTCCATTTCTCGACCAGACCACTCTGTGATTCTCCGGGACCAAGTCGATGGTGGCCGACAAAAGGACCTTTCCTCCCCGGGGGGTCGACAAGACCTTATCCGTTTGGTAGATCACAGGTTGGTGATGGGCACATTCAGCTAAAGAATAAAATTAGTGAGAAATTAGGGAAAACGAACCAAAGGCTTTGCTTTCGTCGGAACCGTCTGGGCATTGTCGTTGGCCGTCGCAGCGTTCAGAGGCGGGGATGCAGCTGCCATCGGAGCATTGGAACTGCTCAGGGAGACACAGGTCATTGGATTCTGAAACAATTATTGATTATCTGCTGAAACTGGGTAGATTTAGATGCTTTCTACTTGAATTTTTTATGCTGCACAAGAAGCGGCTTTTTTATGTGTCTTCTAGTGGAGCCTGCCAATTTTTCAAATGAACATTAGATGTGCAGGTTTGTTTTTGTGAAAGGTTCTTCCTCTCTTCAGATAGGCTTGATCGGTGCCCACTTAATTGGATTCTGTAGCGTATTTTTAAAGAAGCTTCATTTTTGAATTGCGCTATTAAACATCGTCATTTTCCTGTGCTTCTGCCTGGACCACTCATGTTTTCGGCCGCCGTCGGCGTGCATGTGCTGTTCTTGCCGTTGTGTGCTCTTGAGGGATACAAGCGAGAGTGCAAACGGAGCATCGCAACAGCCATTGTGGCCCCCAGGCGAATCAAATGACCGGGTTCTTCGGTAAATCCCATTATGCTACAGGGGATTATAACAGCCTTAAGACCGTTTGGTAGGTCAAATGATGAGAAAAATATAGAATTGGAAAGCGAGAGACGAAGTATTTTTAAAAAGCTTGGAAAATAACAAAGACAGATTCAGGAGAGAGATGAAATGGAGAAATAGAAAAGAGACAGAGAGACGAAGACACAAATAGACGAAGAGACAGAGACAGACGAACTCTGAAATAGAAACCGAAAATGGAGAGAAAGAGAGAGGGGGGGGGTTCTGTAATTTTCAGTTGTATCCCTCAACAAAAATATACAAATGTTTAAAAAATCGATTGGGTCATCGGCTCCGAGTTACCTCGACACTGTAATGAATAATTTCGTACTGTAGTGTTGATTTTTAAGTTTAATTTACAAAAAAAATATCGATTTTAAGAAGCCCTGCTGCTTGACTTGTCATTTTCAAGGCATGCGGTTCAGCTCTCCCGGTCAAGAAAAAACGCTGTTTGCTGCAGACAGACAAAGAAATTTCAGCTAATTTTGTAAACTATGCGATCGATGGTACGGGAAATGCAAAACCACAAACAAGAGTATTTGAAATGGATAGAAAATGTTGTAAATTATAGTAAAATATCATGTTAATATTTAAAACGCGAAACAAACAAAAAACACGGAAAATATAATGACTGAGAGGGGCAAGGAAGAGGTTTCGAGGGAGTTAGCAGATATTTTAATATTTAAAGTTATAAAAGAGAAAAGGTGTGAGGACCTTTGATAATATGTAGTTGGTACCCGTCGAGTGAGACTACAAAATCTCCCAAGTGTCCGGCGTGAAGTGCATGGAGGATTCTGTCTCTGACTTCGTCTCTTTCCTCATCACAGAAGATGTCAACCGAAGCCATGCATCCCATTTCCGTATGATATCTGAAGTGTTCGTCTTCTGACGGCCCATTCGACCCAGTCTACCTGAACTGGAAGGGGACTACTCTGTGCTCTCCGCGAACATCAGCTAAGAGATCATCGAATGCTAGGGAAAGGTTCTTGGCCGTGTCGACGAAGCCTTTGGTTCCCGGCTGGCGGAGATCATAGGAATAGGGCAGGTCGGGTAGATTGACCGACAGCCGGTAGATGACGGAGAGCGCGAGCAGCGCCGCCGTCGCAGGAGCCATCGCACAGACAGAACCAGGGGGCGGGACTGTGATACCATCACGCTGTTTGGACAGCCCGCGGCCAGCGCCTTCATCTCGCCGAAGGGAAACCGACACCCCGCTAACGATGCCTAGGGAGCACGGTGGAGCAACAGGTTGCCTCAGGGCATTAGGACCAACAGAGTAGAGCTTAACTACTCTTTATAGGGCTCGTCATGGGCTTTTTCGGAATCGTATGCTAATGAGGACTTAGCAAGTATTTTGCGCATGACCGTTGGCTTGAGCGGTGTTTGGGAAAATGATTTCAGTTGAAATGACTTGATTTGCATACTTCCCATTTCCAATTCGAAAAGGCCCCTTACGGTCCCTTTAGGGCAGCGTCTTTGGGAAACCCGAGCTTAGAAAATAGTTCGTTTCCTCAGAATCGGCCCGGATTTGACCAATAACCTTCCTCTAGCCAAGATATGCCATTTGAAAAACTCTAGGTCAGTATCGAATTGTTTAACCTGGGTTAGGTACTGTAATTTTGTTTGGAAAAAAAGGCCGAAATCAGTTGTTTTTCATTATCTTATTTCGCACATACACCAAATCAACCTTTAAATGATGAAATGTTTGTGTAGTTCCGCTCAGGAATTTTCAAAAATGGGAAATTTTGCGTTTGAAAATGAAATTGTTCGACCACCGACAGTGAATTTTATCCTTTCGAATTGATGGGAAAATTCACTTTCAAAGGAAATTCTCGTTATGATATGCTCCAGATATGTTCACTTATATTTTCGATGCGCAAGGGAATGTAGAATGTTTGAATTCATGTCACATTTTTCTTCTTATAGAACTAACGTCGAAAAATGCAAACAACTTCTATTTTGAATGAAAATTTTTTAATGATTTTTATCATTTTTACCCTCGAACATCAAGTTGAGCAAGAGTTGTGAGTTGTGTTTTTGTCATGGTAGATAAGGACAGAAAAAACCGAAACTACTCTAAATCTCTGTGGGCGTTTCGGTAAACTTGATAATTTCTGGGTCTCTGGGACTTTTAGGCAACAATGGCTTATTATTTGAACCCTACATGAATGCCTTTTATGACCTTCCAATAGGAACTCTTTCAAATTCGGTCAATTTATCAATTTTCAACATGCCCCCAACCCTATTTGGTCACTGGATGTCAAAGCAACGCATTGCGGGCCTTTGTCTTCTGAATTTTGCTTTGCGATATACGTTTAGAGATGCCTTTTGACGGCATTCTGCCGCTTAGCGGTCTTAAAGCCAATAGTTCCTGAGCAGACCAAGCGGCCAAATATCGGCCCAAACAAAATGGTTGAAACTTCAATGTTTATCCCCAATCAGGCGGCTTTCTTAAAAACTCCGTGTTGGTGCGGACTTTAAGGCGCCGTAGATGAATTGGTGACAGGCGGTTGTCACAGGGAGGGCAGCTGGCTGCAAGAGTTACGGCCACACCTTTCCTAATTGCGCCGCTTCCGGTACTGATTAATGCGAGAAACAGGCAGACGAGCGATGGGGGTAAACATTTGGATAGAGAATCGGTAGGCACAAAAGGTGGTGGATGAAAACGCATAGCATTTGAGGAGATATGGTCAGATTCTGAGTCATGAAAACAGAATATAGAGGTTTGTAAAGAGAAACAGGGAGAGCGGCAGTGAGATAGAGGAGTGAGAGAGAGGACAAAGGCATTGTGTGTGTATGTGTGCGTGTGTGTGTGTGTGTTTGTGTGTGTATGTGTGTGCGTGTGTGTGCGTGTGTGTGCGTGTGTGTGCGTGTTGTATGTGTGTGTGTGTGTGTGTGTGTGTGTGTGTGTGTGTGTGTGTGTGTGTGTGTGTGTGTGAAGAAAATTACAGAGTGATTTAGAAAAATCAAGAGAGAAGAAGCCAAGAGAGGGTTGAGAGAAAGAGAGGGAGAGAGAGAGAGAGAGAGAGAGAGAGAGAGAGAGAGAGAGAGAGAGTCAAGAAAAAGACTTCTTGGTCCAATCCGAGTCAAGCTTTCGTTGTATCTGAAGACCCACCTCTGGTATCAGGCGGCCTGAGAAGCTCCTCCGCGCCGAGTTCCTCATCGAACCGTTCTCCAGATCCTTCTATCGGTGCAGAGAGAAGTGGAACAAATAGAAATAATAGTGAATAAATAGTAATTAGAGTAATCGCGGAGAGCGCGGGTGGTCGTCGCGCCGGCATTGCATACATTACATAGGACAGCCAGGTGGCCACAACAAAACCCGGAGATACGAAGGATAAGGTCACTGCGGAGACGCCTATCACCTCAGGCGGGGCGGGATTAATCCGGGGCTCAGGGGGAGGGAAAGGTATTTACTTTGTTCCATCATTTCTTTCAATTTCACTTCGCAGATTCTCATGATCTTATCCTTTTTCTCAACTTTTATTAGTAAGGCATGTTTCGATTCAACCGAAACATTAAGTTCACTTTTGTGTTTTGACTTTTGAGCACTTTTGAGTTTCGTCTGTTTCGATGCCTGGAAAAAACCCCTTGGTTTTTTTGTTAGCCACCCCAATAAGCCTTTAATAACCAGAGAAACGTTTACATATGAAAGAACGTATTTTTACGGAACTCCATTTTTAATTGTTCTCTTTTCCCCAGTTCCGTCTTGCACCCATCTCTTACAACCTGAAAATTTCGAGTTCTCTAAGGCAGCCTCAAATTTATTTTTTTAAGCGGCTGAACATTTTAAAACAGCGTTTATATAACCGAAAATGAAGGTTCGCACTCCTAATCGTTACTCATTGTACTCGAAATATGACTATCTCTACACGGAAACTCCGGAAAATACCTTTTTTGGCTTTAAAGACAAAGGCCCACTAAAACACAAATGGACCAGTCCGTAGCGTAACGTATATAAGAAGGTGCCATTTTCAATGGTGAAATGCAAAGTTTTATGCCGAACAAAAGGACAGGTCTCACCTGCATTTTAGGTGCCTCTGACTTTAAGGGATTTACGGTTTTTGCTTAAAGGACACAAGTGGTCAATTGAGTCACAAATCTTCCTTTTGGGTTATGTTAACGCTTTTTCAAAATTCTCAGGCGATTTAATGACCGGAAACTGTCGAATTTTTAATGCAGTTGCGTCTTAAACCCTTTTGGAATCAAAGCGCAAACCTTAAATCATATAGTTGCCGCCAAACGGGCATCATTCCAATTTGTGCCTTCATTCTCTGTTGATATTACGATTTTATGCTAATCTATTATCAACAGAGAATACTGGAACGAAATTGGCGTGATGCCCGTTTGGCGTCAGCTATATGTGAAAAATGAGAATGACACAGATTTTCTCCTGAATTGTCAGGAGTTTCCCAAATACGCAGCATTTCTTTTGTCAGTTCAAATCTCATATCCGGATTCCTGATCGCGGTTGCGGGGGTCGGTTGATAAGGTCGTCTCGTGGAGAACACCTATACGCACTGTTTGGCCGACGCCGATTATCGCCCACTGCCGTTGACATACTGTACTTATTACGCAATACTGCAATCTTAGCTGGAGGAAACGATACATTGGGAGCATTTTAATAACTGGAGTACCGGGGGGTGGGTGAACATGAGGGTAGATCATTGCTTCACCACATACATAACAAAAATCGAAGTTATTTTACATTTAAAATCTTTTTACATATACACGCCTTAAGCTCTAAGGATGTACCTTCAACATAAGAAACAAATCAATGTGTTTGAATTAAATCCCAAGACGTTGTCTTGCTTGGTCCACATTCTTCGTTGGATAGGCTTCAATCGCCATCTGGTCAGGTTGTTAGGTGCAGCTCTCCTTGGGCAGTCTTTTTTTTCGCAGGCTCCTGAAATATTCAGAGGGCTGCTAAAAACTTCTTTGATCTACTTGGTTGGACCTATGTCCTTACGGGGCTCCAATTCGGCTGAAAGGCAGACAATTTTGGTCCAATTATGGTAACGGGTAATGGACCGATTGCTTGGACGTGCGACTGCAACCATTGTGAACTAAAGAAACGCAGGAGCATCATCATTTCCATGTTTTTTACAAGTAACAAACGAAAAAATACTACTGAAACCATAGTGAACTATAACAACTTTAAAGGCAGAGGACCGCGAAAATGGCCAGGGGGCCTGGCCATTTTTTAGCATAAATCACTCCTCATTTAACCATGGAAAATTACGATCTCTCGTCTACGTTGCGTGATGGAGTTGTTCATTTTCATTTTTGCGGTCCTCTGCCTTTAAAGCAGAGGCCCACAAAAATGAAAATGGACCTGTCCATGACGTAGCGTAGTTGAGAGAGTGTCATTTTCAATGGTGAAATGCAGAGTGTTTTATGACTAACATGGACAAATTCCCCTCTTCATTAGACAGTTTCCAAGTGGTTTTTTAACATACGGTTCAAAAAATCCCATATCAAGCCTAATTCAATGCAGACTCAATTCCCTACAAGAAAAACGATCATAAATTAGAATGGTTTAATACTTCTACATCAATTTTCCGCATGGCTTAGTGCTTAGCCGGCTAATCTTTTGTTTCTGCCGGTTGAGATTAGTTACACCTGCTCTATAGAAAGATAAGTGTGATTACCATTAAATGTTGTCTACGGATCAATTTTCATATCTGAAAATTAATCTGAATTATAAAAAATATATTTGTTTAGAAAGCACTGATCGCAAATGTATTAAGACAATGATAAAGCAGTATTTATTGTAAACATTCCTCTCTATGCCTCTTTCCCCCTATTACTCTCTATTTGTTATGACCGTCTCTCACTCCCTCTCTCTTTCTCGTTCTCCCATTATCCCACCCCCTTTTCATCTCTTTCACCCTTCCATAACTCTCCCATCTCCTCTCATTTTCTCTCGACCACTTTCTGTGCCTCTCTCTTTCGCTTTCTCTCTTCCCCTCGTCTCACCTGCATTTCTTGTACTCTCTTTTTCTTTCTCGTTGCCCCCATTTCTCCTGTCTCCCTTTTTCTTTCTTCTCTCCTGTAACCTCTCCGGTTTCCGTTATTCTCCAAAATTACCCGTCCCGCTTTAAAGGCAGAGGCCCACGTAAAATGAAGAGGGGGACCTGTCAATGTTAATCATAAAACTCTCTGCATTTCCCTATTGAAAAGGACACTCTCTCGCCTACGTTACGCTATGGACAGGTCCATTTTTATTTTTCTGTGCCTCTGCCTTTAATTTTCTACATCCACCAATAGGAAACGATTAACAGAGTTTGACATATCGTTTGGGGCTACCGTATCCCATCGTACTGTGGTCAACCGATCACTGAACCGTGTTGCCGCGTCTTTCCCACTGACTCATCGCCACCCAAATTCCCCGTGCGCCCCAAGAGCCATTGTGCGTTGGTTGAGTCAGTTCTCGTCTTTCATTGGCAATAAATTACAGGCACATATTGAATTCTGTTGGGGGACTAGTCCTCCGAGGAATGCGTCGTCGTCTCCTTTTCATCGGCTGTCGCAGCGTCGTAGATCTTCTTCAGCTCCGGCAAAACTTCGGTGTTAGCGAAGTCAGACGCCTTCTCGGCCTTCTGAAAATCGAAAATTTTAAATGGAAAATTGAAGAGCTAAAAGGTGTAACTTTTTAGATTGATATGATGAAGTAGAGTTCTAAATAAGTAGAGTTCTAAATATTTGTTAGCAACTGTAGCCTGGACCCGTGTTGGGAAAATTCATTTCATTTGAGTTGACGAGCTTTCATGACCCGAAACCCAAATGTGTGAGGAATCGAGAATGTTTCACGACCAAACTAAGAAGTTCTAAAACTGTTTTGGTGACGAGTTCCGGTGTGTAACCCTAGAGTACGGTGGATTTCCAAATTAGAATATAAATAAAGTTCCTGCAAAGTAAGTATTATAATTTTGTATAACTTACTTTGCAGAAGATTCACCTTTGCTAAAATATTGACGAGAAAGTTACGACTACCTACTATCAATATGTTTTAGACAAGAACTTATTTTAAGAATGTGGTATGGTATGTTTCCAAAAAATGTAAAACAGTTTTGCCTTTTCTTAAAGGAATGCGGTCATTGCATCCTCCCGCGAAAAAGTTTTGACAGTCGATAGGCTGACAAATCATCTCGATCTCATAATTACGTGGTCACGAGCACGTGCCCGCACTGAGCAAGAGTGGTGCCCTCCAGGGGCTCCAATATTTTCGTGATTTGAATGATCCATCCCTAGGAAACAGAGCATAACATGTCCGAGAGAGATATTGCCTATGAAGTCCCCGGGTCACCTTTGTAACGAAAGTGCTGTAACTTTTCTACGCTTACTGTAAGAACGGTAAATTGAATGATTTATGATTTTGTTAAAAGGATCTCCAAGGCTTTTGAAGAAAAGCTGATAAGTCGGGCAATCGAAACGTAGGATTCAAATGATAAAGTTAATTTTTACCATCTCAAAGTTTCAAGGACATGGCGCTTGCAAACGTTTCTAAATGCGTGTTACGTCATAGACACTACCACACTTTAAATCACCGAAGGCTTGATTTGAGCTGAGGCGGATCAAACTTCGATTGGTAACACGTGATTTATACCACAACCTCCCCCAGATATTGTTTTCAAGGGATGGTTCTCGAAACAACAGCTAAGGACAGAGAAGGAGGCTCACGAACCCCAGCGACAGGAAATACCCCGACAGGCTGTGGACGCCAAGCGGCTGGCGAGAAGCACCTGGCTATAGTGCCTTTTCCGAAAAAAAAGAAAAAAGACACGTAAAATGGGGGTTTTCTCAAGGTCTAGGTACATGTGGTCCCGCCGCGATCGTATAATTCATTACACACTACCATTTTATAGTGCTATTTCGCAGATTTGCTTTATATTCATTTCAATGTTTCAAATCGTCTTTGGTTAACAATGAGTGTTTGTCAAGGACGCTGAGAACTTTTTGGCCTTTTGTAGGAAATAATTTCTAGGTAGTACTTTGATTATGACTCACATCTGAGATCCATTCCCTGATCGTCTTGTGTGTCTCCGGATCCTGCAGAGACTCCTTGGCCTGGTTGAACTTTTCCCTGAAACTCAGTTTTAAACCCTCTGCTTTTATTTGTTTTGAAACATGCAAATCAATAACAGGAAGCATGAAACACAGACTCCTACTTTACAAGACCCACATAAAAACAGACCCGACGACCTCCTTTGCGTCGTTGAATTTGTCTCTAAGGAGAGAAACTTATTTCCAATTTTCTGATCCCCGTTGCTTTAAATTAATTTACGGGTTCATACCTGATCACGGGGCTGGCGGTGTCCTCGACCCAGCTGGCGGCAGATTTCAGACCGCCGGAGACTTTCTCAGTGAAGGAGTCCCACCAGTCGGCGGAGACGAGGGAGACGGAGACCAGGAGGAGGAGGACGAAGAGAACACGCATCTGAAGACTAACTGAAGTTTCAGAAGCAAATGATGACAAAAGAGGAAATGGGAGTGATGGCACGTGGCATACTCGCTGAGTCAGCCGGCTGTCGCAACCGAATATCAACCAGCTGTTCCGGCTGGAATCAATTATTGTTGTACGCGCTAGAGAGAGCGATTTGATCGATAATTTGTCAAGGTTGAGTCCTCTTGTGACAAGTTGCTGCCAGCTGGTGGGCTCTAGTGACAGCCGGACGACGAGACAGGAGAAGCGCGAAATGGGCTGTAACGCGGCGGATATGCTAATGAGGGTGCTTGACGTGTTTGGACACTGGTTTGAGGTTCGGGTTACACGGTTTGCACCGAGAGAGAGAGAGAGAGAGAGAGAGAGAGAGAGAGAGACGGGATAGAGATAGAGGTAATGATAAATATAGATACAGAGAGGGAGGGGAAGAGAGAGGGAGAGAGATGACAGGAGAGAAATGAGAGATAGAATGATAGACAGAGACAGCGACAGAGACAGAGACAGAGAGAGAGAGAGAGAGAGAGAGAGAGAGAGAGAGAGAGAGAGACTAAAACGGTTCAAACGTCACTATAAGCGGAAGTCTTATGGAAATCAGGGTTATGCTAAAAACGGCCATTTTTGTTTTGAATAGCTAAACCAGTAGTTCAAACACCAAACACCAAAGTTTCCTATATGGTTTTTTTTTAAATTTAAAAAGATCGTCTAAAACTGGAGACCCAAAAGCTTCCGGTGTTTCGATCGAGATCGCCGACAACGTTGAATTGCAGGCGTGTTTCCATGATTTGAAATGCGTCGTGGAAATGTGAGGGGTGAATAATCGTGCTTCCTTCGTCCATCAGAGACGACCGTTTGAAGGGCATTCGACTGGTCTGTGGCTGAGTCACGGAGCGTTAAAAGAGGTGAGCGGATAACGGGTGACTCAGCGGCGGATTGCGGCGGACAGCCGTGGAACAGGAACCGCCCGCGGCTGCAGAGTGCAAAAAAGATACCTGAAGAAGAGAGAACTTTGCCTTTTAGTTTCCACCGATTGTTCAGATTGGCGGAAGTTGCTTCACCCGTATTATCAAAACAAACACACAGCCGACGAGGGTAAACAGAGGGCGAGAAGATGAACACACTGACTATGCTAATGAGAGCAAATGAGGGGGACTGATTGATTTTCTTGTATTTTGTAGTCTGCTCCGAAACGATGGATCTCGTATCGACAGCTAAATTTTAGAACACAGTAAGAGCCTAACAAAAGGTAAATGACGGAATGATTCCGCCATCCTGGGGACGCCAAGCGACTGACAAATCCCTCCAATCAGGTGAAGTATGGTTTGTGCCAAAACTATGTCGGAAAAACATGCCAATGTTTGGATGTTGTTCCTAGAGCAAAGCGTGAAATATAGGATGCTCAGGCTGTGTACGCAGACAAAATGGCCAAAGTGGATTTGCCGATGAGTATAATTTCAATTCGCGATAAGACCTAAGATGTAAGACCTAAGCGGTAAGATGTAACATCCTTTGAGTTTTTGGCCCAAAAAAAGGTGACCGACGTAAGGTTTAAAGAATTTTATTGCATTTTATGTGTATTTTTAAAACATTCACTCTTAAAAAGTCACAAGACGTTAATCAATCGAAGAGAACAGCCGGTATGTGTAACAGGAACAGCGCCTTTGGACAGCTGCCAAGGATTTTTGGCGCAGCTTGAAGATGAAACTTCATTGTGCTAGACTATGAACTCTTTGAACTATGTATTTTGTTTCGCAACTAGAAACTTTTTGCAATGGAACAGTAGGCCTTGAAACCATATAATCCGTCCGTTTTCAACGGATTTTCAGCGTTAAAGGTTTTGGTATTGGATCCGTGATCTACTTGTGTGCGCGGAAAGAGAACAATTTGAATTAACAAAAAATCATCTATTCTTCTCACTGACCCACGCTATTTACCTTTTGAAGGAGATATTGATCTTTGCAGCTTATAAAATTGGTATTCACATTCTGTTTCTCGTATAACTGCCTCTCTTGCGGCGACTGTTGGCTAAACGGTTGAAAGGCGGTCCCTAATTGGCACTCATCCATTAATACTGAGCCAACAGAGTGCGAAATAACGAGAGAGTGTGCGCGGGAGAGAGACGCAGAGAACAGGTGTTGATGCTGCGGTGACCACAACAAGTGACCACGGAGAGTGGCTGTGGGAACAGGTAGACAGGGGGAAAGAGAGAGAAAGAAAGAGCGAGAGAGAGAAAGAGAGAGAGAGAGAGAGAGAGAGAGGGAGAGAGAGAGAGAGAGAGAGAGAGGGGGAGAGATTGGAACAAGTACAATCGACAACGGCGAAAACTTTTTGTGATTCACTCTGGTGAAGAGTTCCAAGGACAAGTGGTGATGTACGAGTGCGGCAATCAAGCGTCGAGTTTGGGCCTTTAAATGAAGAAACATAAACAATGAATCACCAAAAGACAGAGATAGACTATGCAACAGCGAGAGAATCTAGACAAAAACACAAAAACAAGTGTTGCTCATCACGGTGTCCAAAAATTACGTGGTTTGGAAAATTGGCGTGAATGTACTTCAATGGAGTAGTCAGGGGGAATGTAAAATGGTTTTTCTTTATTTTTGTTTTCTATGTTTCCGTTAAAACTTAGGATTGAAAATTGGAAAACTGAGATATCCTCTTTACAAAAAATATTTTACACAAAATGTATAAAGGAATACTGGGTCATTTCGTAATTTAGCATGCTTAACGGCACTTTTCAAAAATTTTTTGTTCTTTTAGCATTCAGAAACAGTAATCAGCTTACAAAATATTTCGATTTTGGTTATCAGCTGGAATTTCTAGATGAAATTGCATTTATCATGGCCGGAACTGGAAACGAGGCTTTCACCTTACAGGATAGTCTAATTCATCCTGCATATTCTTCAAAGTTGTGAAACGAAACTTAAAAAAGAGTAGTCTCTGAGTAGATGAAGATGTATCTTAACAGAAGAATTTGCATATGCACAGGTTGCTATAGAAATTAAACGAGATCAAAGGATCACCGATGCAAAGAACATAAATAGAAAGTAAGAGAACAGTAAGAGAACACAATAACACAAATATTGTCTTAAGACACTAACAAACACTAAGGCAGCTTAGAGACTGATGTTCGTGAAAGCTGCCGAACAAAGGCGGAAAAATAAGGAAAAAATTGTCATTGGAGCCAAACAACGGAACATGCGAACAAACGCACTGTAGATCAAAGTAGAGAGAGAAGGAGAGGGAGAAACAGATAGGGAGGCAGGGAGGGAGAGCCTTAAAGGCAGAGGCCCAGAAAAATGAAAATGGACCTGTCCATAGCGTAACGTAGGCGAGAGAGTGTCATTTTTAACGGTGAAATACCGAAAGTTTTATGATTAGCATGGACAGGTCCCCCTCTTCATTTTACGTGGGCGTGCCTTTAACGTTAGAAATAGTTCATCAGCTCTAAAGTCCAGAATCAAGGCAGGAAAATGAAAAAATTGTCATACGAACAAAAGCAAACAGCAAAGACGCGTAAAGCATTCTATGAAAGAAAGCAGTGAAATACGAGAAAGGAGTGATAATTCAATGGAAATATGGTCAGAAAAGAACAAAGTAAAGAGAAGGATAGGGAGAGGGAGAGAGAGAAAGGCGAAAAAGAAAGGGAAAAGATAGAAAGAGAGAAATAGAGATGGAGAAATTCTGAGTGAGGTTCTTGCCAAAACAGAAGGCCACTTGCCTCGGCAGTTATCTCAGCCTCATTTCCCTTGACCTGTGCTTATTGCGTAGTATGATGGGATCTACGCGAGACATATTGCCTTTCGATCGAAAAACTCCCTCTAATCCATTCCAATTCTTCAACTTCACTAAGTACTACAACCAAAAGAGCCCCTGTTTTTCTTCTCCTTCGGTTGTGTTCTGTTTTCCCTGCCCTTGCTCGTAAACGGCGGATTAGAGAGCGTTTATGGCAGTCGCACCTCCTTGCGAAGGACGGAGAAAAGACGCCGACTCAGCCACGGAGGCGGTGGGAAATCGTGTGGAACAGGTGATGAAACTTTGGCCCAATTTCAGCTGGGAAGATGAAAGCGCGATCATCGCATTGTCAGCCACACCCCGTTTTGGCCTTTGCTCAAAAAAGTTTCACATTCTTGTGTTTCTTGTTTCATTTCTCTTTTGGGTATCTCTCTCTCTCTCTCTCTCTCTCTCTCTCTCTCTCTCTCTCTCTCTCTCTCTCTCTCTCTCTCTCTCTCTCTCTAAAATGCCGTCCAACGGCTCATTCCTCTTATTTCTGTTATCTTATGCGCTCTTACTTGTATTTCTAAATTCCCTCTGTAAAACTTTTTGATATCTAAGTTGTATTTATTTTTCTTTCTCTTATCTGTAGTAACTAGAGTGAGGCTTCTCTGATGAAGTATTTACCTTTCGATTTAACATTTCATTTTAACCATGCCCCGCTCACTCTTTATATTGATTCTTTCACCGTCAGTTGCTTGGGGGCGAAACGGTGGATTTATCGTATTTAACTTATAACTTTTTAAATCCTAACAGGTCATTGCTAACATCTCATATTTCTTTCTCCTTTTTATCTCTCTTCTCTGAGTCTCACACTCTCATCATCTCATTCTCGTCAGTAGTTTTGACCATTTTTGTCTTTTTTTACTGCATTTTTTCTCACGTAAGTTTTTGCTGTCGGAAACCCACCACAAATTTCAATATTCGGCCGGTTTTTACAATTACTCGCATATATACAAACTTTGTTGTTTTAGGGATTTGAAAAAGGAAGACTACAAGGTTATTTTGTTGTTAAAGAAAATTTCTTTGAATTGTTCATTCCACTCACACAAACTTTTGTAACGATGAAATTATTTTTGTCATTGACCCCAACCCGCGTTTATTTTCTCTTGACTCTGCGAATCTCCGCTGTTTACAAGGTTGAGTAAGTTGAAAGCTCTCTGGAGTTACGAAACGGACAGTGCACTAACTACCTTTTTAAGAGCACACTGGTGTAAGAACTAACGTTTGTTGTAGGTTGTATTTATAACTATTGTTGTAGGTTGTATTTATAGCAGCGCAACCTGTAAGAGAGGGGTTCTCCATTTCCAAGAAGAGCAATCTGCAATTGAACAAGTCTCAAAAAGAACCTATGTGGCGAATTCTAGGGGCGAAGTCGAAAGAAGCTGATGAGCGGCCGAAGGCTGAGCGCCAATTGCGGACAATGCCTCCTGAATTATTACAAGAACATCGTTATGGCGCTATAGCTATTTCAGTCTTTCCATTACTGTCGTTCAACCCACCGTATTCCAACACCTCTACCAAAACCCATCGATCCTTCTGTTCCTCCGTCGTCCTCCAACCCCTTTTCCCCCATTAATCTGACATTTGAGGCCATTTGCCCTTGTGTCGCCACCCCCTGGCGATTTGTTTCAACGCGAGGGCGGCGTGTCCTTTCTGTGGTCAGAGTAACTGGGTCAGCCGGAGACCTTGACTCGCCGCTTCCCGTTCTTACACCACTTATCCCACACGTTATCTTCACCACCGCTTTCCTCTGGATTTTTTTTGTAAGGACAGGGGTATCTGTTTCAGAAGAACACTTTTTTCTAGCTGCTTCTCTTCTAATGCGTTCGGCTATTTACTCTCAATTGGAATAATTGTCTTTTATCTGTTTAAGGCCTTTCTTTGTCTCATTAACTGATTTTTGTGACTCAGCAGCGAATCAAGCTTCTAAATCAGGGCACATGCTGTGAGTCATTTGAGTTTACGACCGACCCGACAGGTCAAATCTTGCTGACCCAGCTTAAAAATTTCAGAAACCTTTCAGCTTTCTCTCTCTCTCTCTCGTTCTCGCTCTCATTATTTTCCTTTCTCTCTTTCTCGTTCCTGGTATTATATCGGCACTGGGAATGTTTCTTTGTCTCTCTATCTCTGACTCTATACCTCTCTGCCTCTCTCTTTATGACTCTCACTCTCGTCACTTTTTTGCTCCCACCATATCTCCTTTTCCCGCCCGGAAATTAACATAAACCTCCTTTTCATCTCCCTGTCCAGTTTTCTTTCGTTATCTAGTCGCATCAGCCGAACCTGCCAACCTAATGGCTTTTCGACTCAAAAAGAAGAAAGTGCAAAAGGAACTCCGCCCGCCGACTGACCCAAATCGCAGCTACTCCTCCGACATACGGGCTCCCACAATCCAGATTAGCTTCTGCGCTCCTTTCACAGCCGTTTTCAGGCAAACCGGATCAAGTTCTTTTTCTATGCCGCTTTGGTCACCTCAGTCCTCAAATCCAACGGTTTACTGGTCGCTCTTCCTAAACCAAACTATTTTAAACAACTTTAGTGTAGCATTTTATGTGAGAGGTGATGTCGATAATTATTAAGAGACTTACTCAACCAGACGTCTTGACGAGTTTTTATCCGCAGACAGTAAAACACGAAAAACAATCGCATCCAGCTATTGTTCGTACCAGTTCTATATTGCATCGGCTGCAGTAACCCTCTCAAACCGCATCCACACAGCCGCTTTTCTTATCTTTCTTCTGGAGATGAACAGCTTACAAATATATAAATCTTAAAATTACTACTCCACAAAGTTGTATAATTCTGAAAAACACGGGACCAACATTTCATTTTCGAGCAATCTTCGATCGAAATTTCGCCCAAAATTCGCAGTGGCACTGTTTCACACGGATTCTAGTCGAGAGCAATTTTACAAAATTGAATAAATACGACACATGGAAATCTCTGCTCATATCCTAAGTTAAGTTTAGACTCAAGAACAAATTCTCTTCTTGACAACTGGATTCAAAATGGAAAAAGTAGATTTTTCTATTAATAAAAATGATTTTCCAGCCTTTTTCAAGCTAGAAGAAAACATTGTTTGCGATTTTTCAAATGCAGTTCTTGGTCTGAAAAAAGCAAAGTTGCAAAGTGGTAGCTTCTCTGTTTGCGAATGTAGCGAGCTTGGTTCGATCCGCCTTGGATTTTTTTGAAGTCGAAATTATACGTTTTCTAAAAATTCAAATTCCCATCATAAAACCTTTATTATTTTGCTTTTTTTGAATTTCCACCGTAACCAAATTTAATCTACCGTAACCCGAGTACAAACCATGACAAACGGCCGCAATTTTCATACTTTAGTCATAGGAAGGTCATGCATACACAAGTTTCCAGGCAATTCTATGTTTCCGATGTGCTTCTATGTTTTCCACTTACACGTTTAACAAACTTAATTTTTTTTGTTTTAGAACTATATCCATTTCAAGATGATGCTGGATTAAACGAATTTTGCCGTCCGTATATTTTTGCTTTAAGACGGAACTAGCAACAAGTCTGCGCTCTTAGAAAAAATCTATTTGGCCGAAACTGTGAAAATTAGTTGCTGTTGACCCAAACAGTCGCAAAACACACTTCATTTTGCATCTTGAAAAAACTTTAAGGTCCTTAAAGGCAGAACGCACGTAAAATGAAAATGGGGCTTGTCCATTTTTAGCATAAAACTCTCTGCATTTGGCCATTGAAAATGACACTCTCTCACCTACATCATGAATAAGTCCTTTTTCATTTTCGTAGAACCTTAGCATTCCCTTGAAGTTTCAAGGTGCAAATGAAGTGCGTTTTGCGACTATTTGGGTCCTAAGCAACTAATTTGAACAGTTTCAGCCAAATCTATTTTTTCCCAGAAGAGCCCCATTTTCGAATGGCTCGAAGATTGACTTATTCGGTAAAAATCGTAATGGCAGGGATTTTTTAGCACCATGCCGATATTTTAAGTCCTCTCATAATAGCTTGACGATGTCTTGAAAGCCCTTTAAGCGCATTCTAAGGTCGATGGGCTACACCCCAACCCGTTTGCCTCTTTTTCTCGTCTCAAGACGGTGTTAATTGCCTCAGCACACTTATGAGTGTCCTAATCATTCTCGGACTCTATCAATTGTCTCCTATTGACACCGAGGCCTCTCTCTGTCTCCTGTGGCTCCTTCCCGTGGGAGGTCGAGGTCTCTGCCATCGAGATCTCCGTTTATCTCGGTTTTATCTCGCCGCCGACCTTCTTGCGCAACCGCCACCGCCGTCTTCGCAGCCACAGCCAACTTGATTCTGCCCTAAATTGTACTGACCCACTTTTTTTTTTACAAACATCTTCATCATCCGCTTCATTAGTTTTTTCGAGTTGACCTTAGCGGACTTTTTGGGAGCGACGGTCGTAGAATTGGCCAAGAATGTCTGGGCGGTTTAAGGCAATCGGGAAGTGAATCAGGCGACCTGACCCTAATTGGAACCTCACACAAACAATCTTTTCACAAAGGGGGAATTGTAAAAATTTTCCAAAGTTGGTTCCACAATTTGCAATATTTTTTCTAATAAACGCCCTCAGGCAACGGGTAATAAGAATAGCGCGTTGTGTTTTTGGTTAGACCTTTTGTAGCTAGTTTTGCGTCGGAATGGTTCCGGAATCTATCTCAGCGGCAACGTTTCCCTTTGTTTTAGTATTGGTCATTGTTAAACCTATTTGTTGTTACAACACAGGTAATTTTGAAATTTAACGTATTTCAAAACTCATTTTCTACTGAATATTCTTCTGAATACACTTTTGTAATTTCCTGTGAGGTATTTTGAAACCGTCCCGCATTTTCCCCAAATTAATTTTTAAAAAAATGAATCCTATGTTTCTGTGTTATGTTTGCTATACATATATATTTGCACATTTGTGTGTGTGTATGTGTGTGTGTGTGTGTGTGTGTGTGTGTGTGTGTGTGTGTGTGTAGCCACAAAAGTTATACGTTAAACTCAACCCCTTCAAAGTTCTTTCCGCCGCTAATCCAATGGAGAGCAAAAACTGAGAAGCGGTTGACAAAAGCATCTACATCAACCACATGGCTTTGGTTAGAGTAGCCGAAATTTTCCGTAGATACCAAGTACCTTTAAGAATTTAAAGAGTTGCGTTGAATGGCTGAGTAAGCCATTACTTTTCTAATTATCGTCAGTGACAACTCCATTCTTCTGACGAGACCTTCGCAATCGTGTTCCCGCCAAACCGCCTTGTGCGCCGTGTCCCATCGCTCTTGTCCTTCCGCTAACCCTAACTGCCCTCCGAACGGTCCCCTCCGCTCTCGCCTACATTTTCGTCGTAAACATCCCGTGGTTCTCGCTTTCATTCCCTGCGCAACCCGATTACCCCCGCTGCATCCTCCTCGCCGTTCCCTCCCAAACCCGCTTCTACTGCCACTGAGAAAGCAAATACCGTAATTGCACACACCGATCCGCCTCACAGCATCCACTCCTTCCGGAAGAGGTTTTCTCTCATTCTCTCTTTTTTAGACTTCTCTCCTGAAGTTTGCTTTTCAGATGAGGTTGTGGCTCCTGCTGCTGCTGGCAGCGGCTGAGGCCCACATTCGTCTTTCCTTCCCTCCCGCCAGATCTCCCGCCCTTGACTATTTCTCCTCAAAAAAGAACACTCCCCCATGTGGAGTACCGAAACCACCTGCTGGACAAGGTAGAACCTCCTTCGGGCAACTAATAATTAAGTTTTCAGGTGTGAGGACGTTTTTGGAATCGGGCACCGTCGTCGATTTGGAGTGGTTCACGGCCGTCCCACACAAGGTCTTTAATTATCCCTTATCTACCGCAAAAATCCCGCTGACCCTTGAACTTACGAGTGATGGATACGCGGGAGATAGCGGTTGACTGGGGCTGTACAAAAGAGATTAGCGATGTTTCCGGAAGGAGAGACGAAAGAAAAAAGGGGAGAGAGAGACGCAGAGGGAAAGACAAACTTAGAGACATACGGACAGAAAAACAGAGAGACAGAGAGAAAACTTTAGAAATCTTTCTCTCCCGAAATAATTTTCACCGTTTAGGGCTCGATAAAAATTGAAGTTCTAAACGAGCGTGACCAGCCAATCGCCGTTTTCACAAGCTTCAGCGACCCTTACAATGTCTCGTAAGTGAAGATATTTTCTCTAAACCTTAACACCTTAAGAACCAATTCCAAGAGAGTGGAACTTCCTCCTCAATTCGAATGCCCCAACTGCGCCATCCGCATCGCTCATCAGGCGACCGAGTACACCAGCGATTACGAATTCTTCAGTTGCGCCGATGTGAACATTCTCAAAGGTACGGGATTTTAAACTATTTGATTCCTAGACAACCTAAAGAGAAGTGCCCAATATCTGTCACATTTCCCGCGTTATTAGCCATTTGAAAGTGACAATGCAACACCCGACGGCCTTCGCAGAGAATGGCAGAACGGTCCGTGGGAACAATTGTCCGTAGATGGACGAACCCAGGGGAAAGTTATCTTTTTCTAGAGGCAATTTGGACGTTTTTGAAGAAACATAGCCTCAAGCGGTGAATCTAACTCCGATATAAACTTTTTTTCTTTTTGAAGAATGCTCCAACACATTTGACTTTGGTAATTTAATACTCAGTCTCTGTGAGATTTATCAGAAAAAGTCAAAGTCATCGATTTTGTGAAGTGCGCTTTAATATGTTGCTATATCCCAAAAACCTTTACCTGAAACTTTTAGGTCGATATCGATTTTTTGACGCGGGTTACGGTAGGCGCCTTCCGGGCAAAATTTGCATGGGGGAAAAGCCCATTTTTGTTTTTTTTCCATTGAATTTCGAATCCAAAAAGATTTTAAAAACAAAAATTTTCGACGAATATTTTTTGTTGAAAATCTATTTGAACGCCAAGCGCGATTTATCTTTTGAGTGGAATTTGAAAGACAAACGTGTTTCTAGATTTATTTGTGTCCTGAATTCAAAAATTCAACTTTAAAAGGTGCAACAACTACCACGAACGCGCCGCGACGTCTAAAAAACCAATATTTTACCATTTTTGTTGTTCAATCATTGTCAGGATGTCCTTGCTTGAGATTTACAGAGACTAACCCGACAATTTACTCCAACTTTAATCTGAACCCTGCCCATCGCTCTTCTTTCAAAATATAGGTTACCGAGATGTGTTCGTTGCCCCCAGCCATAAATAATACACAGCCGCCAATTACGCCATCGCAGCACTTGTCGGCTAAAATCAAAAAAGTGTGAAAATCTGCAATTTCCGCGGTTTTTAAGAGACGCGGCGGAGAGTCAAAAAGATTGAATAGAAAGGGATGTGGGTCAACGGAACGAGAGGAAGTGGGCCGGAAAGAGGTTGATAGCGAAAGAAGAGACGGTTTTCAGCCCTGCCCGAGGGAGACTCCTGCCTCAACGGAGGAAAAAGAGTGAATGGAAAGTGTGAATGCAAGGAGGGAAGCAATGGAAGCCACTGCCAGCACCAGGAGGAGTGCGTTCAGGATGACGACTGCGGAGCCCAAGGACTCTGTGGAAAGGGAGCCGCTGAGGAGAAGTCTCAGTGCTTCTGCCCAGCTGGGAGATACGGAGAGAAGTGCGAACAGGAGTCGACCATCATGAGGTCTATGGCTGAGTTTGACGACACTCAGTACAACATGAGGGAGGCTCAGGATAACAAGATCTTCTGGAGGATAGTTAAGGTAAGAGGGTGTGTGTGTGTGTGTGTGTGTGTGTGTGTGTGTCTGTGTGTGTGTGTCTGTGTGTGTGTGTCTGTGTGTGGAGAGATATGCTAAGCAGACTAATTCTCCGGTTTTAGGACGAAATCGAAGTCGTCCTCCGCTACCCCGGCAACTCCTGGGCCGCCATCGGCTGGAAACCGAAAGACGCCAAGTGCGAACCTTATTCTCCCCAGCTCGGTAACCCCTTCTTTTGAATCTTTCATTAGCAATCTACAGTATCTTCTCCGGTTGCCTCTACTTCTGCTCCCCATCGCGTCTTCATCAACAGCGTTAACAACGAAACCTTCGGAGGCCGCGGCGATGACTGTGGACCGAATGAGGAGTACAGCGAGTGTCCCGAGAGCTCCCGTGCCTGTGAAGCCAGCTGTGATTGGACTCGCTTCCCCGAAACTACCCCCAACTGCCCCAGACAGTGTGGAACCCCTCGCTGCGTCTGCAAGCCAGGATTCGTCCGAATGACCAATGAAGAAGAGGCTTGTGTGCCTTTTGACTACTGCGACAAGACGGTAAGACACATGCTAAGCTTCAGAAGTATAATTGGTTAAGGTTGATCCCCAGTGTTCTTCAAACTCTACCTGGGCCAAGTGTGGAACGGCGTGTGAGCCCAGCTGCTCCAACATGTACGACCCCTCGCCCTGCACTGCCAGCTGTGAAAAGGCCGCTTGTACCTGTGCTGATAACTACGTCAGACACAACGGAAAATGCATCTACTGGGGAGATTGTCCTGGTAAGAATCATCAAGGAAGCGGAGTTAAAGTGTTGTTTCAGAAATCGACAGCCACGCGGTTCAGGAAGAAGCCAAGTCTTCTGTGAAAACAGTCTCTGGTGCAGCCGTGACAGCCGTTGTCAACTCAGCCCCAACCACCACTACCAGACCCACCACTACTCGTTCCATCGCTCCTAAAATGACCACTTGTGCTGTGAACGAGACTGTGAATGAGTGCGGAAAAGTGTGCGAAGCCGACTGCAACACCGTGTTCACCCGAGCCGAGTGCAGCGACTGTGCCGAACCCTCTTGTGCCTGTCTTCAAGGATACGCCAGAAACGGAGACGGAGTCTGCGTCTACTGGGGAGACTGCCCCACCGAACGTAGGTCAATTGATTTGTCAAATAAACCGTTGTTTTCAGCTGTTACTACCAAGGCTCCTACTACCGTTGCGCCGAAGACCACTCCCAAGAGGTCGCTGAAGCCCAAGGTTGATGGAGATGTCTGCTACGGAGACTTCCGCTTCCCTCCCGGATGCACTGACTGTGACTACAAACTCTCTTGGAACTATTTGGAAGATTCTGATGACATCGAGTTCTCATTGGAGACTAGGATGGATGGAAATGGATGGACTGGATTGGGACTCAATGGAGACGGATCAATGGTGGGTTCTTGATTATATGTTACCCAAATACGCTGCCTCGCATACCTGAAGACCAGTTTTTATGTCGCAGTTTAGGTCGGAGCTGATATGCTGATTCTGAAGTCGATGAACGGCAAGCTCTCCCTCCACGACATGACCAGCGATGGTTATGGAGCCCCCAGAGAAGATGACCAGCAGGACTTGACCTCTCACGAATTGGTGAGACCTTCATTTTACCTTAGTTGAAGTTTGATTTCAGATCGGAACCCATGAGAATGGAGTCCTGAGAGCTCAATTCATCCGCCGTCGCAACACCGGAGACAACCAGGACAAGCAGTTTGACTCCGAGTGCTGGAAGATGATGTTCCCCGTGAACGGAGGAAAGCTCGACGCGGTAGATTAAAAGATTTGCAAGGCTAATTTTAATTTTAGAGCGGAAACATCACAGTTCACGACACTACTCCCATGATTTCGGATAGACAAGTGTGCATTCGCAGCTGTCACGAGCAGAAGACGACCTCGGGCGCCAAGTGCCAGACGGAGTACCGTTATCCTGATGGATGCAGAGACGAGGAATGCGAATATGTGGCCAGCTGGAAGTACGACTCGGCTAAGAAGGATGTGACCTTTGAAATCAGCAGCAGGAACATGGGACGATGGACTGGAATCGGATTCTCCAAGTGGGTAAAAGGGGATTCAGAGGGCAAACTCTCTGTCGCATGTACTACCGGAGTTCTTTATAGGACTCTGAGCAGGCAATCGGTTAAAAATAATCGCTTTAAATTCACGAAAACGACAATATTCGAGAAAGTAATTGTCAATTAGCATTATGTCTCCGTAGAAGACATCTCCATCAACCTTAGGCTTCAGTGAACTCTTGGGAGGGGTCTTAGCGGCATGAATAGTGGAAGCCATGATAGCAACAGCTAATACTTAACTGTATTTTGCGAAGTCACTTGACCTACGCTCACAATCAGTGGGACAATCTCCCCAGTGGACACAGACTCCGTCTCCGTTTCTGGCATCCTTGAAGACATGCACAAGCGGGTTCGGCACAGTCGCTGCACTCGGCTCGGGTGAACATGTTGCAGACCGCTTTGCAAACTTTTCCGCGATTAGGCACAATTAACAAAATAGTAACAAAAATAAAGATATAGCAAAATTCAGCGTGCATATGAACCTTCGTTATGAAACCGACAGTCCTTTAAAGGCAGAGGCCCACGTAAAATGAAGAGGGGGACCTGTCCATAGCGCAACGTAGGCGAGAAAGTGTCATTTTCAATGGTGAAATGCAGAGAGTTTTATGATTAGCATGGACAGGTCCCCCTCTTCATTTTACGTGCGCCTCTGCTTTTAATGCTACATGTTCCCAGACGGTGGAAAAACGAGTCCTTCGAATACAACTAGGCAACTTTAACATTTACCATTTAGGGACGGTCAGATGGCCAACTCCGACATGTACACTGGCTGGGTCTACGAAGGCAAGGCCTACATCACCGATCGCTTCGCCTACGGCCGCCAGTTGCCAGCCATCGACCCCGCCGACCGCCAAGACATCTACGACATCGGAGGAGAAATGGTCGACGAGATCCAGGTTTAATTATTCTTCAGAATTTCAAAGCTCATTGATTTAGAAAATCCGTTTCCGTCGCAAGGTTGTGTCGAAGGACAAATTGACGGACTTCCCCCTGGACCAGTGCTACCACTTTATGTTCCCCATTGGTGGAGGAAGAGTAATTGCCAAGAAGAGCAGTGACTTCACCAACCCGAGGACTCCCATTGGATACCACGACCTCTTCCAGCCCAGGGTTTCTTCCCACAAGATCTGCATCTGTGATGAGAATGGAGTCTCTATTGCTACGAATGAGGCACCCAGCAGGGTTAGAGCTAGGAGACAGGCTGTGCCCGCAGATCAGCGTAAGTTGTGCTTTTAACGTTCTTAGCTAAAGCCTTAGTGCCCTTTGCAACTCAATATTTCAGAGCACCCCATGGACTGCGCTGATGTTGTCGTCGGTTCCGTTCTCGATGGCCGTGGTCGTGTGAAGGATTTCTGGTCCACTTCGAAAGCCACTCCCCGCCCCGACTCCTTCTTCGGTGGTGATGACTCCCTCACATCCGCTGTTGCTTTCAACGAAGACGGAATCACCACTGTTGCTTTCCGAAGGAAGTTGCGTAGCTCCGACAAATGGGACCATTCGATCCGTCCTGGACCTATGACTGTCATCTGGGCCAAGGGAGTCGATCCTGAGAACTACCAGCACACGGTCGGAGAGCCTGGACGTGCCCCGGCTAAGTTCTTCTCATCCACGCAGTTGAAGTACCACGGAAAGAACCAGAGAGGAGTGCTTACTATTGATTTCTTTGATGGTAAGTAGAGAGAGGGAGAGAGAGAGAGAGAGAGAGAGAGAGAGAGAGAGAGAAACTGAGAGACTGGCTAAGATACTGAGAAACTATAAGGTTGAAATACTTAGAGACTGATTGTGAGTGGCAAACACGTTGAGGGGTTGAGATACAGCGAAACAGAGAGTGAACATGCAAGAACAGAAAAACATAGAGACGAAAAGGCTACTTATAGACTCAGAAACTCAATGTCAAGGACTAATAGATTCCAAGACTCAGACACTCTGAGAGACAGAATACTGAGAGGAAGAGAAACAGAGGATTAACAATAACCCCTTTTTTTCAGAAAAGAAGACTCAGCAGACCGAACACGGTCTCCACAAGGAAATGCCTACCTGCACTGGAAAGTACTCCGTTCCTGAAGGCTGCACCCAAGAAACTTGCTCTTACTCTGTTGAATGGACCAGCGATGGAACTGTAGCTAGATTCACAGTCAAGGTAAAACTCTTTCTTTAAAGAAAAAGTCCATTTTTGTTTAGACTGCTCTTAAAGACGGTCAATGGACTGCCCTCGGCTTCTCCAAAGACGGTCTGATGGCTGGTTCCGACGTGGTCGTGATGGGAGTGCAGGAGGGAGCCGTGGCTGTGACTGACCAGCACATGCCCAACTATGGAAAGCCAGTAGTCGATGAGGTGCAAGATATCTTCGATGTGGAGACCGTCTTCTCCAACGGACGCCTGACTGTGAACTTCTCTCGCGAACTGAACAGCGAGGATGTTCACGATCTGAACCTCCAAAAGTGCGCCTACCTCCTCTACACTTCTGAGCCAGGAGTCATGGAGAAGAGTGGAGAATTGAGAAAGCACACTGAGACTCCCTTGGTCAGCCAGAGGAAGATCTGCCTCAGCACTTGTGCCGAGGTGGCTGACACCACTGAGGAGGCTACTACACTTACCACTACTACTACCACAGAGGAGACCACCACAACCACGACTGAGGAACCAACAACCACGACTACTACTGAGGAAAAGACTACTGTCACTGTCACCAAGAATAAGCCCACTTCAGGCCTGGCCATGCCTCCTATCATTAAAGCGCCCAGTAAGTTTGGTATTTTGGGCTAAAAACTTTGAAATTTAAGAGCCAACTGTCGTCTTTGAGCCGACTGAACCGGTTAAGGCCCGATATGGACTCAGGGTTCGCATTCTCAACAGGGAATATGTGCCTGAGCTTGGAGATCCTCAGACTGAGTATTATAACAGCTTCACTAAGGAGGTTACCTCAGCGGTAAGTAGCGACAGAGACAGAGAAAGAACGAGAGGAAGTGAAAGAAAGAGAGACACAGAGAGATAACGGCAGTGGAATAGAGGAATGAGAGAGGACAGAGGCCTGTGTATGCCTGTGTATGCGTGCGTGTGTGTGTGCGTGTGTGTGTGTATGTATGTGTGTGTATGTGTGTGTGTGTTTGTGGGTGTAGTACAACTAAATCGATTTTTTGTTGCAGGTGGATGACCTTCTGTCTAAACGCTGGAAGGGAATGCGCGTGTCCAAGATCATCTCCTACTCGAAGGGATCCGTCATCGCCGAGTTGGAAGTCACTTCGACCAACGCCGTTGCCCGTCCCATCGAACTCAAATCTCTTGTTGAAGAGAACGCCATCCGTGGAGCCATCGGCCAGCTGACCATTGAGCCAAGCACCGTCAAGGCCAACGAAATTCGTAAGCTGAGACATAAGTAACTAGAAAAATTTCATTTTCAGCTGTCCAAGAGGTTGAAGAAGCCGCCTCCTTCAACGGTATGAGGCAGTGGTTCATCATCGGCGGAGCCAGTGCTTTCCTGCTCATTGTGCTCATCTTCGCCTCTTGCATCTTGTGCAAATGCTGCCAGTCTAAGAAATATGTGAGTTTGAAGTTTTGCTTGACATACTGTAGAACTCGGGCTTGGTTTATTCTATTCTACGTTTCTTTTCAGAACTACCCCGTGCCTCATCCTGCCAACGTTGGATACTACGGAACCATTGGTCCTAAAAAGCCCGTAGGCTTTGAAAACGTCGGCTACGGTGGTCGTCAGTTCTCGCAGGCCACCACGGCTTCAACCAAACAGGGCCAAGCCAGTCCCCCAACGGAACACGGAGTACCGCCTGAGGGCATGGGAGAGACGACCTACCACGAGTGGTACAGCAAGGTCGGCTCGAAGCCTGCCTCTCAACAAGTCGAAGAGGCCCCCGCCGCTGCGCAGAGACCTCCCTCTGCCCAGCCCTACGTCTCCTACCCAAATGACCCCAGTGGCTACTACACTCTGGGAGGGGAACACAGGATGAGAGGAGGGCCGGACAGCCAAGGACCTCCCAGGGAAAACAAGTACTTCCGCTACTGAAACATGATCTTCTTCTCAAAACACATTCCACCCGCAAGTGCTGCGGTCTCTCCCCCACAGACGAGTCTTTTTGTTGCTCCAAACGTTGTGTGATCAAATTATTATGTATTAACGTGATGAAAATATTAAAATTTATTAAAATTCGTGTTTTACCAAGGATTAATCAGCAAAGTTCTGAAGTAGATAGGTAATGGGGGCTGGAGGAATATCGACATTTTCAATCGAAGACACCTGAACCCCGTTGTTTGCATTATGACAAATCAAAAGCGCCGGTTCACCCTCCCTATTGACAGTCCAAAGTCTTGTTTCGTTTCTAAAGAAACTGTAAAAGTAGTAACTCTCTCCAAATTGGGTGAGCGCTGTTTCTACTTCGGCGTTTGTGTACGGACCGAGAAACCTTGAACAAGCCACGTTTCGTCCATTTTGCAAGCGTTCCTGAACATTTGTTTTGTTGAAAATAATAATAGATTGCAGAAGAACCTTGACTTCGGCGAAGATTGTGTGGATTGTGTCGAAATGATCATAAATGATTGTCATTGTGGACGTGGAATCGAAAATCTTGTCGAGAGGGTAGAACCCCGTCTGGTAGAGCACAAGCTGAAAGTATCTTTGAATAACTGAATCGAGTTAATATTTTTTCGCACCGGATTTAGGTGTGCAGTGACTTTGAAAGTCACTTTATCCAGTTGATCAGGAGAAAATCCTCTGTTGATAAGTCAAAAATATTTTATTTCACTCACAGTTTCGCACCCAAAGTCTCCTTCCAAGTGTTCCGGAGTCTCAGTGAAAGCAAGGTGAACAATTTTCAAATCCTGAAATCTCTTGTTGAACCACGGTTTCTGAACGAACCTCCAGAAGTGTGCGAAGCCTATCCTCACTACAAACCAATCTACTCCTGCACACTAAGGTTTTAAATCGGACGAAGAGAATCATTAAACGATAACAAATTTCGTCGGTGAGAGGAACCTAAAAACTTTTCTCCCGTTGTTCGATTCTTTCAAATTGACATACCGCAATATCTACTTGTTCCGGAAACAGTTGTACTTTTGAATCACTAGGAATTTCCTCGAAATCAGTCATTTTGTGGCTTAAGTTTCACTAAAAGCTTGCCTACCTGTATTAAAGTTATTTTTCAATATTTTTATAATTCAAACCTCGAATCTAACAGTCTGCACAGATAAGGGAAACCTTATTTTTCTTTGGGAGAATGAATATGAATAACTGCAACAGTTCTCGAACAAGGCGTACTGATTGTAAGTGAACTGGAGAAAAAAACACTTGAAAATTTCAAAATGAGTAATTTTACCAGTTTGTATATGTCGAATTGCAAACCATACGGCAGACTGCGGAAATTCATCTGAACAAGAAAATAAAAAATAACGTGGTTAATATTCTCACTGTTTAGAAGTGAAATGCGCAAACAAAATTCAAAGAACATATGCTCCTCGCCAATTCTACTTCGGCCAAAAAGCGGCCACGCCCCTTTTGTAGCGCACTATTTTGATGTAATAATGGGTAAATCGAATATCAATATCAGAATAATCTCACTAATTTACAAAAACCCGCCTATGAAGGGTAGGCGGGCACTATAAACGCAGATCTTATGAAATTCAATGCGAGGCGACATTATAGCAAATTATTTCAGAGCAACGCGGAGAATTTTCGCGTTTTCTTCTAGGAACGCTAAAAGATATCTATTTTCGTTCAAATTTTGAAGCGACTGCCGATATCGGTTCAGAACAGGACATAGCATGTTTCAAGAGAGAGAGAGAGAGAGAGAGAGAGAGAGAGAGAGAGAGAGAGAGAGAGAGAGAGAGAGAGAGAGAGAGAGAGAGAGGAGAGAGAGAGAGAGAAGAGAGAGAGAGAGAGAGAGAGAGAGAGAAGAGGGAAAGTAAGATGGAGTAGGGGACGACATAAGGTGGAGAGAGCTGTAACCACAGACCATCCCATTCTTTTAAACTCCCAGGCCGACGCTACGTCGTATCCCGTCCTTCCAGACATTGTACCTCCATCTACTATGAAGAAGTGACAAAAGAAGAGGTGGGCACCCTGGGAGTCGAACCATCATGTTATTTCCAGGCAGATCAACTGCCGCCTATTTATCTGTATCACTTTCAGTAGAAATCCCAGAAAATGCTATGAAAATTCAATAAATTTCCGTATAACAACGAGGAAAGGTCAACAACGAAGGGCGGTAACAGAGAAGAGGTAAAAATGGCAGGAGGGGTTAGTCCGAAGGCTTCTGGAACTTGGGGGCGGGAGCGGTCCAGCCGGAGTCCGATTTCCGTTTGCGAATGGTCGACTCGTCGAAATTCAGCCTGTTTGACGATGTCTCGTGGTCCTGAAACGACAAAAAATTGTTTTGAATATTCTTTGAAAATCTCACCTCCTTCTTCGATTTTGACTTGAATTTCTTCGCCATAGCGCCCGACGCTCCAGACAGCCTAAAATGAAGATTAAAAAGAGTATTCAACTATAAACTGACTGCTGAGCCATCTGAACATCGGAGACTTCCTTCTCCTCGTCCTCTTCCTCGCTGTCAGAACACTCTCCGTTCCGCTTGCGCTCGTAGTAAACCATCAGTTTCTGGAGAAATAATTTTCGCATGTGAAAAGAAGGCACAAACCTCGACCTCGGGGTTGCAGCCTTTAAATGAAAGCCGTCCGAAAGAAAGGTTTTCCAACACGGTGAGATCCTTGCAAAACTGAGTCTTCGATCTGAAAACACAGGCCTTCAAAGTCTAAAGAATAAACAAGGTCTTCAATATTTCGAGAGATTTCACCCATCGGAGCTTTATTTCTTATAAACACAACTTTTAAAAACCCGTAACCCAGTTTTTATTTTAAAAAAATAGGTTATTAAAGCAGCGATTTGCTCAGAGCGCAAATTTGTGCTCAAAACTCAGCCACCCTTAACAGCAGGACACATTAGACGGCCGGAACAGGCTGTCATGAATGCGGTGCATGCACATTCTTCCGACCGGGGAATTTCCCAGAAGACATAAACTAGAAAAACCGTACAATCAAACGCCATAGACAAAAATTTTCGGTCCCAAACAGGTTAGATTCGCAGGACTACTACGGTTGTTTGAGACCATCAACCGGCATCCGCGCCGGCAACATATTTCAATCCCGTGTTTTAAGAGCCCATTGCGGATTGTAGTGTATGCCTCGGCGATGTCGCTTAATGGCCTAGGTCCGGGTTCTCACGGTCCGGGCCATTTGGAAATCGGCCCGGCCCGTTCGGCCCGTCTACACTGGACCACCCAGTCAGATTGCCACTCACACGATCAGGGTTCGATCACGGTCGGTGATATTCTTTTTGTACAATTAATGTTGACTTATATGTTAGTAACAAACTACCCGGACCGGGTCGTCCCAAAAAAAATCCCTCGGCCCGTAAGGGCCTTTGAGAACCCCGGTTAGGTCCACAACGGTTCGATCCGTTTGAAGCCCGCACAACGATTCTTTGGAAAGCAACCAGAAACCTGAGAAATAGTCATTTGAAATTACCGCCTGCACTTTCAGGGGGATTTGTTTCACCATCAAAATGCTATAAAATTGTAACTGAGAGCTTTGTGCCGTATTTCGCCGTGTGCTTATTTCGACTGAGCCATAGCGGACAGTCCTTTAAACTAGTTACTCTCATTTAGCGCTTGTTTTGTCACCGCATTCGTCTGACTAACCCCTCTCCGTTGGCTATGGGATCGGCGGTGCTGGCCACTGAAATGTACTCGTTCCTAAGCTCCTGGTCCCGTTTCTTCTTCTCCTGGTCCTCCATTTTCTTCCTAGTCTTCGACATGAACTGAAACCACCCTCAAGCCGCAAACTAAAAAACCAACCTTCATTTGAAGTACGCCGGCTGAAAGCTTCTTCGGTCCCTGGGCAGTCATTGTGCCTAAATAAAGGTTTTAAAAAAACAGCACTAAAACGAAAGAAAAGATACATTCCAGATGGAACTGGAGGTGGAATAAATCGAACGAGAGTGAAAATTTATAAACAATAACAAGGGCACAACAATGGATAATTAATAACCGCCTAGGAAAACAAAAACAACCACTACGTCTACGGCACTTTCTGAGATCCTCATTTCGGCTCCTTGCCCGGCTTTTGCTGGAATCGACCGCCGCGGAACGGCCTTCTCTGCTGACGAGGCTTCTTGTCCTCCTGAGGCACGTCTTCTCCCTCGCCCGTTGCTACCTGCAAATATAAATTTTGAGCTTTCGGTGTTTTGCCGCTACAGAAGCACATTGTAATTTGAAGTATTTAAAGCCTTTATACGAAGTTCCGAGTTCATAGCTGGATCTACCCACATTCGCTATTTCGAGCCATTTCGAGTGTTCGAGCTATTTCGAGTGTTTTAAAATTTAAATTTCTTTGAACGCGGAACCCAGCGCTTTAGCACCCGGTTTCTCGGAAATATCCGGTTTCTAACAAAAACAATTTTTTTGACAACAATATTAATTTAAACTTGAACATTTCAAAAATCCTGTGATAAAAACCTGCCTTGACAGAGTATTCGGAGCTCATCTCTCCAAGAGGGCCGTCGGCGGAGCCAACATTCCTCTGATTGACGGCAGCCTGAAAAAAAACGCAAAATTAACTCGAGAAAAAAGAGTAAACATGCCTTCTTTCTTCCTTCGGCGGCGCCAGCTCCCCTCTGGGCGGACTCATCAGCCCTGTCCTTCTTGAGAGTTCCGTCTTTTAAGAATCTTGTGAGATCCTTGAGCTGATTCGCGAATCGAGAGTTCTGCATCCTCATTATCACCATAAATCACCTTTTCTAACCTGTTTAATGAAATCCTTGACGATCTTCTCGTCGGAGTCTCCGCTGCCGATGGCCACGCGCCAGTCGGGGTGCAGGGTCTTTTGCAGACGGATCAGGTTGGCACACTCGGAGATTCTGGAACAGCCATTTTGAAAGAAAAAGAAAAAAAGAGACGAACCTTCCCTGTCCGCCAAAGTCGTTGAGGAGGGGAGGAATGTTTCCGTTCAGAGCGAGGTAGAAGACGAAGGGACCGAAGTGACGGGTCGAGTGCAGCACGTCGAAGTTGCCGGCGGCCAGGATGGCGTCGAACACCTTGCGAGAGAGCTGAAATAAGTACAAGTGACAAATGTAATACAAAAATAGAGGTATAAAAACGTATTTCTCACAGAATACGTCATTCGCGCCACATACCTCGGGAGGGTGTAGTCAGCTTACCCCAGGTTACGGGGGGTCTAGGCCCCAAAAACACAGAAGTTATGGGGGATTAAGCCCTTTTTGCGTAAAATTCTATTCGAAAGGCCAAAAGTTAAGGGGGGTTACCCCATTTATGGCCCCAAAAGTTACGGGTGGGTCCGTCAACTGTCAGGGTCTCCCGAGGTATGTCGCGCCATGGTAAGCCGTAGAATTAATTATGATTTCTACAAAAACAGAAACGAATTTAAGGTCCCATTATTAAGCAATGATTCTTAAAATTATTTTTGATTAAGATATTACAACTCGCCGTTGGAATTAGAGCGCGGACAGTTTAAAGGACTGCGTGCGCTAGAACAACTGTTTCACAAAATCTAACGAAGCAGGTTTCATAAAACTACCGCGACAAACAGTCGTTTAGCTGGTTGTGTCCGGTATCGGCGAGCTGTGAAAGCTGTCGAAGCCGTTGAATAGACGTAATGTTGATCTGCTTTTACCGCAACAAAGCGCATATAATACTAACCTTGACGAACTGCGGATCATCGGGTTCGTAGAAGTAGCATCCCCAGTCGAGGACAAACTCGTGTTCTCCCTTCTCCAAGGCGTTCTGAAACCACTCGACTGTCACTAATTCTCCAGTTCCTACCGTCAAATGAGGATCTTCGAAGACCTTCGGCGGCTGCACCGGTCTGTTCTCCTTCGGGTAGTAGGTTCTGTTCATCCTGTCGTGTTCCTCAGTCATCGCCGTGCGCAGAGTGCCGTCCACCTCGCGCACAACCACCGTACGATCCTACAAAAATGATATATAATAACACAAAAACAAAATTACCTGATCGGTGGCGTCGAAGGTAATATCCGTAAAGACGAATTTGCTGTTATCGAACTTGGCGATTTCGGGGTCGCTGGAGAGAACTTGGAAAGTGTCCGGTCGCGGTTCTTTCACTGGGACGAAATGAAGGAAGTGCGTGGCCTCATCCCTCATTTTCTCCATAGTCTGAACAAGAATACTCACGGAAAATGAAGATTTATACCTGCTGCAGACGTTCGTCCGTCATCAGAGCAAAGTGGGATCGTTGGGCGATGCTGGTCCTCCTCTCTTTGAACACCTAAGCCTTTGAATAACAAGAAAATAAGCAAAACAGACCTTTCCCTGCAAATCGATGCCTGTCAGGTCCCTCATAAGGGACTGTACATTCTGGTCGATGAACAGTTTTTCGACGTCCACATTCGACGACAGGGAAGTGTCACTGTCAGCTCTAAAAGAGTAGTTTCAGAATAGTACTTATTGTAAACTCTTGAAAGCGAAATAGGAAAAGAACCAAAAACCAACCTTGCTTGATTGAGCCATGCGGAATAGCTTCGTACCCACGGTCGCCCACACAGTCGTCGGATTAATATCCGCGACATGGATCGATTCATCTGAAGGAGAAATGGGATAAAAACAATGCGTAGAGAAAGAAACGACAAGAGGAAATTCCTGAAGAGCCATTTGAAAATAAACCGGATTTTCCTGAAAACCATCCGTCTGTTTCAAAAAAAAAATTTAGCTTCGCTAGTATTTTATTTTGGCCACTTTAGACATTACAACTCCAAAGGCTATTAAATGAAACTAATCCACCTTAAACACGGCAAGAACGAACAATTATAAAATAAAATAAAATTCGCAAAATAGGCTACAGTGCAGAGAGCGTTTAGACGAAAATGATGTACGTAACCTGGACGTTCCGCTAAAAAGGTCTTCAAAATTGACATTTTGGGCTTTTTGACACCAAGACCTATCAGAAATAACTGGTTTGCAGCAAAACCAGCGAAATCGAACAAACAATTGAAACATGTTCAGTCCGTGAGTGCGCTTGCTCGTCCTGGCGGATTCCCAGATTCTTGTTGTGTAAACATGGAAGCGGAGCAGTGGTTCCAGACTTCACTTCAACAGAGGATAAAATTTTTGCCTTTTAGGTAGTTATCACTTATTTATGCCTTTATGAACTTCGGGATGAGTTTGAACCCCACGTATTCATGATTCTCCCTTGTAACTTCTGAACTCCATTGACACTTAGACTTAGGAGCATCATCATATAATTTATCCTTGACCACGCGAGTAAAATAAGAAAAGCATCGTTAAAACATAATTTTAACTTCGGCAGAAACTACATGATTCAATAAAATCACAGTGATGAATCCTCGGGGTTCCATCTAGAAAGTCGTGGCCGCCTTCTGCGTCTTCTCGATGTAGACGTCTATCAGACGGACCTGAAATGGTCAAAAATTTATTTCATCCACAGTGCTGGGTAGTTATAGCTATAGAAATGCTTCAAAGAAAACGGAAACTAACGGTTTTGGATTCCAAGGCGTTGAGGTACGGACTGACTTCCTCTCGACCGACTTTGACGACGAGGGCGGCGAGCATGAGCACCGTGTTCCTCCTCACGTTCGAGTCGGTGCTGGCGTAGCACTGAAATCTCGAAATCAAAAGGCAAATGTAGCAAAAACTGACCTCAACAACAGCCGGGACGAACTCTGGCAAATACTGCTTCAGAAGGTGGGAGTCGCCCAGTTCGACGAGCCTCTGGATCATCTTCAGGGAAGTGGCGATGCGGGGATCAGTCTGAAAAGAAAGGATAGGGGAAAAGTAGCGAAAGGAAAGTACTTTGGAGGCGATGATGGGGTTCAGGGCGGAGAGGACGATGTCGATGGGCAGATGAGCGGAGAAGGTCTTGAGGCACTCGTCGACGACATTCAAGAACCACTGAAACACAAATGTTACCGTGGGAAAATAGAACACATATTAGAGGGAATGGTCATTTGGTACTATAAAAAAATAGAGAAACTTACGCTGTCTTCGATTCCCACGGCACCGTTCAGGACCCTCGTGATGACCATCTGGCCCAAATCGGAGAAACGAGAGGCCTGGGCAGTGCTGAATAAAAAAGAATTATCCAAAATTCCCACATAAACTGACCAGAGCTTGGATATGAGGCGCAGGCTGTCCTTTTTCAGCTGCATGCTCTTCTTGTCCTTGCCGAGGGCCAGAAGATCCAACAGCTGCAGAAGCATCGGGCGGAAGTTGTCGTCCCACGTGGTGAAGGAGCCCTCCCTGACCATCTGCTGCAGAACGGTCAGGGCCACGTGCTGCTCATCGAAGCTGAAATGGAGGCGATTAGTCAATAAATGAGAGAATTCTGACCGAGAGGGGTCGCTGCCGGCGGTGGAGAGTTCCCTCAGCTGACGATTGATGTAGATGCTCTGCTGGGAGTCGTCGTAAGCCAAGTGCTGCGTGTTGTCCAGGGCCGACATCTGAAAAATGAAATTCCAAAATCAAAGTTTGGTTAAATGGATAGGCTCCTTGTTGTAGAATCAGATAATATGACAAAGGCTGCACCTTTGTCGTGGCACAGCCTCACATTTTGCCACTGCCATTGTGATTAGCATATGAGCCGTTGTGTTCTTATTGGCCCACTTGTCATTAGCATATCTATTGATACTCCTGCCTCTTTCCTCTCTCGCCTACTTTGAAATCATCCATGGATAAAATAGGAGTAAAACGTACGTCGACATCGGCCGACTGGCTGCTGTTGTTGAGGAGCGGCCCTAAAGAGGGCGAAAGGGGCCCGCAGTCAGCCATCTCCATTCCGGCTGGCACGTACTCCACTGAGACGGGCTCACTTAAAAAAAAAACAATTATAAAAAAACACTTCCGACGAACCTTTCCATCCTTTCCTCCATCGGCTGGAACGAGAAGGCGTGGTTCTTCCACGGCGGCGGCAACTGGACCAAAATGGACGAAAAGTCAGCCGCGTTGGCTTTGAAGAAGGCGCTGATCAGCTTCTCACAGATCTGAATAAATTTAAATTTCAAGAAAAACGGGAATTTCTAGATAAGAGAATTATAAATTTACCGGTTTCACGCCGTGGTTCTTGGGGTCCTCCATCCACTGGAAAATCTTCGTGACAGCCGCCTGCACCTCCGGGCGGTTGATGTCACTTCCGCTTTCCATGGCGGACACGAGCTCCAACAGGTAGGTCACAGTGGCCAGTCTGGCCTTGGGCGTGTGAGGTGACGTCATCTGTCCGTCGATGAACTGGCAAAGGGCGGCCAACTGCTGCGAGTGGGCGAAGGAGAGCCTCGTCTGGTCCAGCAGCTTCTTGAAGCAGTTCTAAAATTAAAATTAAATTAAAGATTACAATTCCCTCACAAACCCTGATGTTCGGCATGATCTCCTGCGAGTACTTCGGGAGCAGGCGACTCAGCAACGGGAACAGCTGGTCCCCCATCAGTTTGTGGTGCTGGCTGACCATGTCGCACAGCGCTTCCGTCAGAAGATTCACCATCTTGTGGCTGTGGTCCGTAAGCAGCTTGATCAGGGCCTCTGTGATGGCCTCTGCCTCGGCCGCACTCAGATTGGGAGATGACCTGAAAGAAATGGGATAATTTCCAACAAATCTCATAAAATTGGTACAATTCCCTATTTTATTTTTAAAATAAGCTACCTGACAATCTCGTGGATAGTCGTCAGTCCATCCTTCTTTGCAATTGGGTCCGCCATGGCGCACTTCCTAATGGCGCTATCCAACGTGGATTCCGTAGGCGTCGCACCGGCAAAAATGTCTTCTTCTTCATCTTGATTGTAGAGTGACAGATTGGTCTAAAATGGATAAATTAAAAGAATATACAGCCACTTACAATCTGTTTCAAGACGCTATCCGGAGCCTTCTTCTGGCCGAACTTGGCGGGGGAGGGGGTGGGCAAGCCCGACGGCACGCGGGGCATTTCCTCGGTGGGAGAAGTGGCTGAAACCGAAAAATAATTAAAAGAAAACAAAAGAATACCCACGCTGTGAGATATTTCTGCTGCGAAGAGGGGTGATGGGAAAGCGGCGAACAGGGAAGGAGCTCTTGGGCACGGCGGCATTGACGGCCTTTGCGACGGAGCTGGAGTCGATGGCCGAGACCGACCTGCCAGAGAGGAAACCTGGGAAACCACAATAAGAGAAATAGAGCTAATCCAACCGGTGGGCCGGCTGTTGATGCCTGGGGCGGCGCCGGGGCGTTTCTTCAGCGGCGTGGAGCCTCGCAACGAAGAGATGGATTGAGAGGAGGCGGCGGCTGAGCTTCGGCCGGTGATGGCCTTCTGTTTGGAAGCGTCCAGACTCTAAAAATAGAATAGAAAAAAGAAAATGGGGTAGTTACCTTGAAAAGGAGCTCCGCTTGACGGGGGAATGTCTCCTCCAACTGCTGGTACCCCTCTCTGCCATTCTTTCTCCCATTCGGATCGGCATCGCCCAGTGCCGACTGAAAAATGAACAATTTACACAAAAAGAAATAAATGTACCTTGATCACGGCCACGATGTCGTCGATGTGCTTCTCCAGCTTCTGGGGCGGCCAGCTGTTCAGCGTCGACGCAACGAGGAGGAAGACGTGGCTGAAACTACCGTAGTTAAAAAAGAAGATAAATACCTTCGGATCTGGTTCGATTTGTGCAGTCGGGACTCCATCAGAATTGCCATTATCCTCGGCGTGTGGACATTCCTGACGATGAAGCACGAGGCTTGGGATCCGGAGTTGGCCATGACCTTGGCGCTGTTTTGGATCAACGGGATGCAGACGGGGAGGAGTCGCTCAAACAGACGGCGCAGCTTGGAGCCCAGAGCCTCCGCCAACATGCTGAAAGGGAGATATTTGTTTACGGCTGTTAATATAGAAATAATTCGATCGGAACATTCAATATTAATGAATTTTAGGTCGACCGCAAAGGGAAGAAGCGGTTTAAACAAAAATCTCTTAACTGATCCTAGGAATCGTTTTGGATAATATTACTTTTTAATACAATACTCCGGAAAGCTAAAACTAGAAAAAGAACAAAATTAACCAACCAACTGGTGATGCATGCCTCCTTGCACACCTGCGAACGCAGGTCGGCCACCGATTTGCATAGACCCTCCTCCAGCAGCTTTACGCTCTCCAGAAGCTCCTTCTCGAAGTCCATTCCTCCGTTGATGAGAACGGAGCGAACGCTCTTTAGCTTAAAAACAAAAAAGTAATTCCAAAAACAATCCACATACCGCTTTTTGTCTCTTGTCCCAGTCGAGGTTCGTGTCCTCCAGCGTGCTCCTCGCCGTGCTCAGGAGCTCCCTGATGTCATCCTTGCTGGAGATTGTGCAGCGGGGAACCTCTCGAAAGCTTTTTCTGATTTCTTCTTCGTTCATTGGTCTCGAGGGAACTGAAAAATGAGTTGAGTGACAAAAGTAAACACAAAGGCAACAAGATGGTCTACTTCGCATACGCATAGCTTACTACAGGCCCTCAGGCAGCTGGCGGTTCATTACAACCGTTACAATCATTACAACCGCCAGCTGCCTGAGGGCCTGTAGTAAGCCTTCCAGATTCCTAGTGTATCCGTCTATCGCAAGGCCTTCATGACCTATGCCAGGCCCATTCTCGAATATGCCTGTCAGGTATGGTCTCCGACGGCGCTTCTGACAGTTAATGAAATTGAGAAAGTACAGAGAAAGTTCACGCGCATTGCTTTCCGCAAGTGTTTTCGCCCTCCATTCCACCCTAGCTATCGCCAGAGGCTTGAAATCTTTGCGTTAGAATCGTTAGCCTACCGTCGGCTTCGTACCGACCTATCCCTCTGTTTCCAAATCACCCATGGAGTGATTGACAACGCACACCTCACCCAGTCTCTTCCTCTCAACTACATGACCACCTTTTGCATAGGGTTCCTTCCTCTCTGCTCCCTTGGGGGAGTTCTTGTTTACCCAGGTCATGCTAATTCCATTTTGTCACCCATTATCTCATATGCTCGTTTACCCCCTTATTTTCCAAGTAGCTCCATCCTCCTTCCCCCTTCCTAGCCGGCAGTCATACAGGTGTCCCGCCGAAGCGCTCATCTCTCCACTCTGGAGTCTCCATCTCAGATGTGAAGGGTATGGGTCCCTACCGTCGACAGGCATTCCATAGAGGTTAGACATGAAAGGAAAATGTCTATGTGGGACTGGTCACCCCGCGAGCGGCCTGGCGAACCGCTGAAAACCTCTGCCTGGAGAAAATAACCCTCGGCTACTCGATCACTTCCTCATCTCTCCATCTCGGGGCGCCTGTAGCCTCTCCTCAAATCCCCCTTCCCCACTCACCCACTTTTATGATACCTTTTGTTTGTCCTGTTATCCTTTTTGCTCTTGTTTCGTTTCTTGTTACACTTTCCTTTCGGATAAAGTATATATATATATATATATATATATATATATATATATATATATATATATATATATATATATATATATATATATATATATATATTTTATAAAAATTTAGGGGAAGGGGTTTAAAGAACAGTAAGGCTAGGAAATCGAACAAAACAGTGGAACCGGCGACCAAGACATTTGTACAAACTACAGTTGGTGGACGAGGGAAGCATAAAATAAGGGTCATTTGAGTCGAAATTCGCGAAGATTGGTTATCCTTCACTAGAAATGAATTCATTAAAGACTAGTTCCTTAACCAAATAATTACTCTGAATCGAAAAGTATGAAAAAAATGGTAAATGTACGGTAGACATTTTGTTTGGGCGTAATTTTCAAATTTTGTTGGAATAAAAAATTCCGGTTAACCAATACAATTTATGCGCCAAAAAACTGGGAAAAAGGTTTATAAAAAATAAAAACAATTAATTTTGCGGGATAAACAAACAGGTAGCGGAAGCTAGGAGACGAAAACGGGCGTAAACGAGATGGAGAATTGAGGCTAATATTGAATAACAGTACAAATTACGTTGTAAACAACGGACATCTGGTAAAGCCACAGCAAACCACACTAATTTTCTGGTAAGCCACACGGAACCACACTAGTTTTCCGGTGAGCTACGCGGAACCACACTAATTTTTTGAAAGGCCACGCGGAACCACACTAATTTTCCGGTGAGCCACGCGGAACCACACTAATTTTCTGAAAGGCCACGCGGAACCACACGAATTTTCTGGTGAGCCACACGGAACCACACTAATTTTTTGAAAGGCCACGCGGAACCACACTAGTTTTCCGGTGAGCCACGCGGAACCACACTAATTTTTTGAAAGGCCACGCGAAACCACACTAATTTTACGGTGAGCCACGCGGAACCACACTAATTTTCCGGTGAGCCACGTGGAACCACACTAGTTTTCCGCTGAGCCACGTGGAACCACACTAATTTTCTGAAAGGCCACGCGGAACCACACTAATTTTCTGAAAGGCCACGCGGAACCACACGAATTTTCTGAAAGGCCACGCGAAACCACACTAATTTTACGGTGAGCCACACGGAACCACACTAGTTTTCCGGTGAGCCACGCGGAACCACACTAATTTTTTGAAAGGCCACGCGAAACCACACTAATTTTACGGTGAGCCACGTGGAACCACACTAATTTTCTGGTGAGCCACACGGAACCACACTAATTTTTTGAAAGGCCACGCGGAACCACACTAATTTTCCGGTGAGCCACGTGGAACCACACTAGTTTTCCGCTGAGCCACGTGGAACCACACTAATTTTCTGAAAGGCCACGCGGAACCACACTAATTTTCTGAAAGGCCACGCGGAAACACACTAATTTTCGGAAAGGCCACGCGGAGCCATACTTATTTTCTGAAAGGCCACGCGGAACCACACTAATTTTCTGAAAGGCCACGCGGAACCACACGAATTTTCTGAAAGGCCACGCGGAAACACACTAATTTTCTGAAAGGCCACGCGGAACCACACTAATTTTCTGAAAGGCCACGCGGAACCACACGAATTTTCTGAAAGGCCACGCGGAAACACACTAATTTTCGGAAAGGCCACGCGGAGCCATACTTATTTTCTGAAAGGCCACGCGGAACCACACTAATTTTCTGAAAGGCCACGCGGAACCACACGAATTTTCTGAAAGGCCACGCGGAAACACACTAATTTTCGGAAAGGCCACGCGGAGCCATACTTATTTTCTGAAAGGCCACGCGGAACCACACGAATTTTCTGGTGAGCCACGCGGAACCACACTAATTTTCTGAAAGGCCACGCGGAACCACACTAATTTTCGGAAAGGCCACGCGGAACCACACTAATTTTCTGAAAGGCAACGCGGAACCACACGAATTTTCTGGTGAGCCACGCGGAACTGCAATAATTTTCTGAACGGCCACGCGGAACCACACTAATTTTCTGAAAGGCCACGCGGAACCACACTAATTTTCGGAAAGGTCACGCGGAACCACACTAATTTTCTGGTGGGCCACGCGGAACCACACTTATTTTCGGAAAGGCCACGCGGAACCACACTTATTTTCTGGTGGGCCACGCGGAACCACACTTATTTTCGGAAAGGCCACGCGGAACCACACTAATTTTCTGAAAGGCCACGCGGTAGTTAGGATGAACCTGGCATTCGTCCTAGCACCGCCGTGCATTTCAGACAGTCTCACCCCCAGTAGAAACAGTAGCATGCTATCAACTGATTCATTTAAACGTAAACCAAGAAGTGAATAAAACGAGCAGGAAGAAAAACAGGCTCACATAGAATACCCATAGATGATAGATCGCTGGTTCGCTGGAAATCTTGGGCAGACGGCTACTCGTGCTCCGGGTCATGGATATCGCTGATTTCGCTGTCCATCTCGGGCTGCACCTCCTGCATCAGGCTGTTGCAGATCTCGCGCAGTTGGTCCAGCTCAGTCTTCTGAAGCCAGGAGGTTATTGTAGGAAACGCAAGAAACCAACCTTGAGCGAGAGTTCCTGGTCCTTCATGGTGATGGCAGTGGTCAGCTGCTTGACCTTCATCCTCAGGCCGACGGTCTTCTCGTTGTGCGTCTGCTCCATTTTGGTAACGTCATCCGACGCCCTAAAATCTCGAATTTAATCGCCTTCCGAAGGTTAGATTACTTCTCCAGCTGAGCCGTAGCGGATTCTTTGAGTCGGAGGAATCTCCCCTTCATGTCCTCCTTGCTGTGTCTCTCCCTCTTCAGAAGGGTTTCCAGACGCTCGTACTCCTCCTTCTGAAGATCCGCCGCCTTTCGAACCTTCAAGTACACGTCGTGGAGCTTGATGTAGTCGGCGTATTGGCTATCCACCTGGTTTTGGAGGGCATCGTTCTCGCTGAAACAATAATTTTGACATGAAAACAATGGTAGAAACTCACAGGCGCAGTTTGGCGGCGGATTCGCACTTCTCTGGGCTGCAGACGCCTCCTCCCAACGACAAATCTCCAGATTCGGCTGAAAACGGAAAGGATTGCACGAGAAATCGAAAAGGTACGTTGATTAAAGTGTAAAAGCCAACCTTTCATGAGAAGCTCCTCGCACATGGCGCTGTACTCCTCCGCCATGTCCTTGGCCAAAGTGTAGTTCGTCGCCTGCTGGTCGTTCTCCGCCCTGCTCTTTTCGTTCTCCTTCCGCTGGAAACCACACATGACGATGCGCTCCAATTCGGAGATCCTTTCATCACTGGGATTCTCCTACAAATCATCTTAAATACTTTTTCTAAAATAAGGAAAACACACCTTAACGGCGGCCAGGGCGCGCTTGACCTCGACGAGGAGCACACTCTCGACGACAGCTCTCTCGACATTATTCTGTAGCTTTAAAGGCATCGTTCTGAAAATATTTGTATAAAGGACTAATTGGTGGAACCCTAACATAACAGTAAAGTTAGCTAAAGTCACCTGTTGAGAAGAGGGCTGGATGTGAAGGCCAAATTGGCGTTCTCCTTGTTATCCGAAATGTCGAAGGTGGAGTTGAGTGTGGATCGCGGGGAAAGGACATCTCCGGCATCGAATGTGGAATTCATTCTGAAAACCACACAAATACGCAAAATTGCAGCAAAAACTAGAAGGAAACAACCCTGACAGAACATCTCTGAACAGTGAAGAGCATGGAAAATTACACTGATATACTGTTGACTTACACGGTGGGATCTCGCGGAAGTGATGGCGGACCTGGCACTCGTCCAAGTAATCCGTACTGGTTACGGTAATCCCTTTGAAAAAACACTGAAATTCAAAAAACCCGCGGACCTCCCGGTAAGGTGTACGCTTAGGTGTACGCTCAATCGTGAAATCGTTTTTTGAATTTTCAGAATGAATTACCGTAGTCAGTACGGATTTCTTGGACAAGTGCCAGGTCCACGCTCACTTCCGCGGCTTATACCACTGGTCCCGCCGTGCTTATACTCCTCGCCAATCCTACTTCGGCCGAAAAGCGGCCACGCCCCTTTTGTAGCCGAAATTTACGATGTAGTAATGGTTAATTCGAATATCGCACGGCCTTTCCAAATGGGAACTCGGGTCACGTCAAAAATGGAAAAGGAACGTTGACAAGCCCCGCCCCCATTTTCTGCATCTGGACAATGAGTCCCGCCACGAAAGGAGCTGATAAACAACCGTTGAGTTGCAAAACCGCGCACTTGATAGTCTTGGCACTTTGCCAATGCATTCGTGGCGGGACCACGGTTTGGAATGGGCCCGTTGGCAAAGTGCCAACGGCCGCTTTTTTGCATGTTGGAGTTCCTTCAAACGTTAAGGATGGAAAAGCCGTGATCGACATCTGAATAATCTCACTCATTTCCAAAAACCGCCGAAGTAGGGTTGGCGGGCACTATAGTTCGATATTGATTGGAAAATTAATTGCAATTAATTTCGCGGAATAAACAAACAGGTAACGGGGAATCGAGGAGACGAGAACGGGTGAAACACGACAAGTGGAGCGCAATTGGCTGCGTCCGCTGAAAATCAGCGAAAAAGCATATAATCAGAGGAGAGCGCAGACACCCGAGAGAGCATGTGAGGACAGGAGGGTGTTAGATGGGCGCCGGTTCTGCGTCTAACTTGATAGCGTGCTATTTCGTCGCCGTCTCCCCCGCGGCGCGTGTCGCGTGCGACTGGCGGGATGTCTCTTTTACTCAGGTGCAAGCATGGTAAAATTTGGGGCCGGCCCGGGCCGAGAAAAATTTTGAAGCGGGCCGGCCCGAAAAATTTTTTTTTCGTTTTCTTTGATTTTTACATTGAAAAAAGGCATAAATTTTCGGTTGAGTCGGGCCGGCCCGGGCCGGGCCAGGTCGGGCCGGGCCAGGTCGGGTCGGGCCGTGAAAAATTTTGGAGCGGGCCGGCCCGGGCCGGCCCGTTGCCATGGCCACTTGCGCATTTCAATTGAGCGTACTTGCCGTGGAAAACGAGATGGAGAACTGAGGCTATTTTTAAAGAACAGTACAAATTACGATGTAAACAACGGACGTCGGGGAAAACCACAGGAAACCACACTAATTTTCTGGTGAGCCACGCGGAACGAAACGAATTTTCCGGTGAGCCACGCGGAACCACACTAATTTTCCCATGAGCCACGCGGAACCACACAAATTTTCCGGTGAGCCACGCGGAACCACACTAATTTTCCGGTGAGCCACGCGGAACTACACTAATTTTCCGGCGAGCCACGCGGAACCACACTAATTTTCCGGTGAGCCACGCGGAATCACAATACCAAGTACGGATTTCTTGGGTGAGTGCCAGGTCCATCCTAACTGCCGCGAAAACCCAGTGAAAAAACAACATTAAGAGAAGGAAGAAAACGAGGAAACATGCAATTGCGCACTGGGAAGAAATCAAAGAGTGGTAACTAACGATGATTGTAGACTATAACCATACGTAGAGTATTCATTCGTGATCTATCAATTGCAATTTCATGAAAAGAAATTTAAAAAGTACAGCTTTCAAATTTCGAACTTTCCCTCCCATTCCTGGTAAACGATACATAAGTAAAATACGTAGGACACACCGCACGACGAATTACGACCATTTACTAAACGCGCTCCACCGCTATTTTGAAGTGAACAGACCTTTAATGATGTGGGAGAAAGTTTTCTCTAGAGAGCTCTCTTTCGTTTGCATATTTCACTTTCACCTCCACTTTCACGTTTTTGTGAATCTTAATAAATTATTTTTTGTGCTAGAATTATCAAAAATATTTGATTTCTTTCAGGTAAAAATGGGATCGAGTCAGTCGACTCCCGCTGCTCCAGCTGTCCCCGTGGTTGTCGCCGCTTCGGCTCAGGTTCGGTTTCCTCCTCTAATTTCTTATGTTTCCTGTTCCAGCCTGAGGTGGTTGATGGAGAGAAGCTGAAGAGCGTTCGCCGCTCTTTGGCCGAAGCTGGAAGTGAGTTTATTATTTCTTGAATATTCATTTCGAGCATTTTCCAGCCGACTTTGCCTCGGAATGCCCGTCTGCTGGAGCTTCAGCCGGCGGTTGCCCTATGGGCCACGACAAGATCAACCCGACGAATAACGTGAGTTTTATGTTTTTTATGGGATCGTATTTGTTTCAGGAGCTTGAGCACCCTAACCAGAAACCTGCCCCAGATCAGCCCTTCGCTCTCCCCACTGAACGACAAAAGTCCACAATTCCCAGGGTATTGTGTTTCTAATGTACTTATGGGTCGCTTTCGCTTTTAGTCTGGTACCAACGATACCTGGACATACCCGAGCCCTCAGATGTTCTGGAACGCCATGTTGAAGAAGGGTTGGCGGTGGCAGGACGATCAGCTCAGCGAGCAGGACATGAAGAATATTATCAAGTAGAGACTGGTCTTTTCGTTATAATTGTATTTTCAAGGATCCACAACGCCAACAACGAAGAGGCTTGGTTTGAGGTTATGAAGTGGGAGAACCTCCTTCATCCGTAAGTTTTCCTCGAATTGTGTTTTTTGACGTTACGATTTCAGGGAATGCGCCAACCCGAAGCTGAAGAGTTTCAAGGGAGACGCCAAGAACTTTTCTCCCCGCGCCCGCATGCGCAAACTTCTCGGCTACGATCTGCCCTTCGACAGGCACGACTGGATCATCGATAGATGTGGAGCCCGCGATGTACGTTTTCTTAAACGAATATACATGTGTTCTAGTTATTTTTAAAGAATGAACGAAATTCAGGTTCAATACGTTATCGATTACTACGATGGAGGAGATGTCGATCCGGAATCCAAGCTCTTCACTCATTTGGATGTGCGCCCCGCCATGACTGATTTCGGAAACATTTGGGATAGAATGGTACGTTTTAAAAATCATTTTTGCTGCTATTTGTGGGATTTTAAACGATCCTGTTGTGCGACTGAGTAAACAAAATCTGACGAAATGCAAGCACGGCCGTCGGATTTAGTTGAATGTTTTCTGATTCGATTGTTTTGTGTGCAAGTTGACAATGTTGTAGTTTGTGAGATTAATTTGATCAGATTATCAGATATGTATTGGATAGACTAGACCCGCTCTGTGTAGTATGGTAGGCCGACTCTTCGTGTCACAAAGTTCGTGTTTAAACACATAGTCTCGCACAGATTATGAACATTTTCTCTTCATCAAAGAGATTGGATCACCACTTTAGAGCACAACAAGGGGGGGGGGGGCAGTTTTTGCTATTTTTAATGGGATTAGACGGGATTTTTGAACGAGCTAGCACTTTTACTAAGACTTGAATTCCTTTGCGTTGCAAAGCGAGCAGCAGTGTGAAGGATAATGAAATTGTGTGTATAGTGCCCGCCACTCCTTCTTCGGCGTTTCTTAGAAATGAGTGAGATTGTTCTGATGTTGTTATTCAAATTTCCCCTTATTACAACTACTTTTACTAAGACTTGAATTTCTATTCGGTTACAAAAAAAGCGTGGCCCTTTTTGGCCGAAGTAGGATCGGCGAGGGATATATGTGAAACCAAACCAGATAAGTTTGGTTACTATATTTAACAGTGGACCCACACGTATTTCCGTGTTTCAGGTTGTCGCTTACTGGCGGTTCAAATTCGAGACCCTCGGAATGACGCCGAAGCTGCCGATTCCCCCGGTCGAGGGCGAGGCCCACCCCCACCACCATCACCAGTAATCTTCCCGCCTTTCACCTCCTTTTTCATACTCACGTCTCCCCGATTCAGTCATGTGTGTCTTTATTTTAGTGTCTTCGATAGATCTTCCAGAGTAGTAATATAGGATTGTTGCTTTATCGTTTGTTACTCGTTGACCGGTTCACTGAAGTAAACCCGTGGCAGTTTTACATTGTGTGCTCCGTTCTCTAATATAGGCTAGAACCACAACTACTTTAGAGCCGAACAGAAGATGTACAAAAGGTTTCCGTGTTCAGATGCTCCTTTTGCGCATGATTGCAAAGGGCGGGTTGACGGCGAGGAACTTTAGTGGGCTCGCCGGCAGAGCGAATTACAGTATCAATATCATCAAAACCCAATGGAGGTGTGTAGTGTGTATATTTCTCCTCAGAGAATTCATTTCTTTGGTTATTTACCAGAAAATATTTTTACCTTCGTATCAGATGATACAGTAGGAAGTTTTTCCTGTGAGAAGTCGGATATCGGAGCGACAGTGTTCGGTCTCGAGCCGATGCTACATTGTCAAAGTTTGAATTTTTGAGCTTTACGTGACTGTAGCGGAATTCTGTGCACAGACGTGAATGCGAAAGGGACGTATTTTCCTGAGTGTTAGTTGTCATAGTTCTCACGGGCCGGGCCGATTTGATAAAAATTCTCGACCCGCTTCGGGCCGTGTACTTGGACCACCTAGTCAAACAGTCACCCACGAGACCTACGTTCGATCTCGGTCGGGGAACATAACGTTCGCTAATTTATAATTAGTTCAATTATATCATAAAAGTATTGGGATAGAGTTTGGAAGGTTTTAAATTTTCTTAACATAAGCTGAAATAACGATTTAAAGAAATTTTAATTTGACAAGTTTACAAACCAGACCAAAACGTGCACGTTTCGGGCCGCAGACCCGCTATTCTCGTGGTACTACTCGTTAAAAAGAAAAGGGGAACCTGTTTGTACAGAAATTCTTTCAACTGGTATCGCGTTTGTGGAAACTTACATCCGCACCTCGTTCTCTTATTCCTTGGTTCTGGTCATACGACAATTTTTACGATTATCGATTCGAATATTTTTAAAGTGTCATGTATATTTTTAAAAACAAAACTCCTTTTTCCAGCCAGCAAAGTGCTCGTTTCTTCGGCAAGGATGTCTCCCATCTGTCGGACAAGCATCGCAAAACCATCGGCTGGTGGCTGCTCGGCTGTGCTGGAATGTGCTACGGAGCAGTAGCCCTCGGAGGCGTTACCAGGTACTTTTAAAGGTCTATTTCTTGAAGGACTGTGTTTCAGACTGACGGAATCCGGGCTGAGCATGGTCAACTGGGATCTCTTCAGGACCATGAAACCGCCCTTCAGCCAGAAGGAGTGGGAGGCAGAGTTCGAACGCTACAAACAGTTTCCGGAGTATAAATTGTGGGTTTTCTTAAATGTCTCATTATTAGCCATTAGTTGTCATATGAAGCTTATACGCTTAAAGTTTTCAGCAAATCGAGCAACGAGGAGATGACTCTGGGCCAGTTCAAGTTCATCTGGTCCATGGAGTACACCCACAGGATGTGGGGACGAGCCATCGGAATCGTCGGTTTTACTTGAATTACTATATTTCAGTTTTTTAAGGTCTTCATGCTGCCATGTGCCTACTTCTGGGCCCGTGGAAGGTTCTCGTCGGGAATGAAGAAGAGAATGGCCGCCTGCACAGCTCTTCTGCTCACACAGGTGAGGGGATAAAACGGAATCTTGGAAATATGGGTTGCGTTATGAGCTACCTCCTCTTATTTTATGATTATATTGACACGTGGTGATCGATTACACCGAATTTCCCGTAATTTGTAAGCGGTAGAATGTTGCATGTGAATATTATAGGTCGGTTTTTGGACGTCACATTGGCGTTTTTCTACCTCTCTTCAGCATGGTCAAAAAATGTGCCTTAAAATCCATAAAAAATTCGTTGTTTCGTACTTTTTCTCTATTTTTGCTCCCAAAATGTTCCCCGCCCCGCTCCGGCCCGCTCAAAAATTTCACGGCCCGGGCCCGACCAAAAATTTATGCCTTGTTTCAATGTAAAAATCGCAAAATCAACAGAAAAATTTAGGGCCCGGTCCGACCCCGAATTCGGTCATGCTTGGTGACAGACAGTTGTTTCGAACATATTCCTGTCTTTTCCATCTTCTGCCGTTGGTTACCCGGCTTTTTATGAGGAAAAATGATTTAAACCCAAGAGTATGTGTTTTCCATCACAAATTCAGTATTCAGATAAGGCATTGTTACCTTTGAATTCCCGTGTAATTCTGCTGCGAATCAGTTTTTTGAAGCTTTATTTTTCGAACGTTAGTGGGCTGGGTTTTTCAAAGTTATGTTCAGTTTTCACGACCTCGGTCTGAAAACTGAACAATTTAGGCTTAGGCCTGTAATTATAGTAATCCGAAGGTCTAACCAAAATATGAACAGGAACAATACGGTCTAGATCAAAATGTTTAGTGATTCCGTGTTAAGAGGAAAATCACTATCTCACAACTCTATAGGCACCTACTAGAATCTTTCCTTAGTCATGTTTTGCGTATTTATTTGCATAACATCCGTGTTGCAGGGAGGAGTCGGCTGGTGGATGGTCAAGTCCGGCCTTGATCCCTCGAACAATTCCGAGTCCTCGGTGCCCCGCGTGTCTCAGTACCGCCTGGCCACCCATCTCTCTCTCGCCTTCGTCCTCTACTCCCTCTTCTTCTACAACGGCCTCGGTCATCTGATCAAGCACAACGACGTAAGCCCTTTTCATTGTCCAATATTCAAAGGTTTCAGCTCACCTCCGTCAAGAAGTTGGGCATGATGCGTGGCCTGGCTCACAGCTCCAAGGCCCTCGTCTTCACCACTGCCCTCATGGGTAAGAGAGGTAAATGTCGTCGCAGTATCTGTACTTTCAGGCGCCTTCGTGGCCGGTCTGGACGCCGGTCTCGTCTACAACTCGTGGCCAAAGTTTGCCGACAAATGGGTTCCTGAGAACATGGGCAGCCGCACTCCCCTCTGGAAGAACTTCTTCGAAAACGACGTCACCGTTCAGTTTATTCACAGGAATTTGGTCAGTGTCGCACAGTCAAGCGCTGCTGTACCTTGGGATTTCAAGCGAAAACTGCGACGAGGGCTCTTTTAATGTTCACTTTTTCGGGGTTCTCAAATTACGGGTCGAGGGATTTAATGGGACAGCCCGAATCGAGTATGAAAAACACAATTTTAAATTTTGTATAATTCGGTACAATAATTTTTAAACTACTTCAAATAACTAAGTAATGTTTGCTATTCATGTTAATCAATATTAGCTGCACAAAAAATTTCACCGACCGGGATCGAACCCTGGTCGTGTGGGTGGCAATCTGACTCGGGCTGTGCCCCAAAAATGGTCCAAAGGCGGCCGGATCAGGTTGAGGTACAAACGTACTAATCGGAAGATAATGTAGGTAGAAAGACATCTGAATATCTATATCCTCGTACAGTGATCCTATTGTTTTTTGTAACGGAGAGTCTAAGCTACATTCCTGTTGATTTTGAAATTCATGAAAATTTTTTCGCAGTTTTTTTGTGTTTATTTGAGTATTTCTTGTTTTGCATTTGTGTGAGGCTCACTATGGAAAATTTCGTTTTGTGGCTAGCTTTTGTTACAAAGAGAGTACACCTTAATGTTAGTCATATCATATCTGGAGGGCCTATTAAGTGACCCACCTAGTCTCTGGGGGAAAAAACTTAGTACCTTAACTGGGAGTAAAACAGGCTTTTTTGTAATTTTCACTTAAAGCATTTATTTTTTATTTGAAAATAGCCCCGTTTCGGTTATTTGGGTTGCTCTAGCAATTAGTTCATCTATATTTTCAGGCCTATATCACTCTTCTGACCGTCACTGCCACCTGGCTGGCCGGCCGTCGTGCCAACCTCCCGAAGCGGGCTAAACTGGCTCTAAACTGCACGGTGGGCATGGTCTACACCCAGGCGGCCCTGGGAATTCTCACTTTGGTAAGTACCCCTCGCCGTCTTGACCTATGACCTCCTTTGTAGATCAACTACGTGCCTGTGGGTCTGGCCGCCCTGCACCAGAGTGGCTCCATGGCGCTGATCTCGTTCTCCCTATGGTTCACCAGGGAATTGAAGCGGCTGCCGAAATAGATGATCTTTCCTTATTTATTTCTCTATAGTTTGTAGTTCCGTTGTTATTGTTGTGCCCTGTGATCCCTTTTGTTATAAAGCATTCTCGTGTCCGTTGAACCTGTTCCGTCAAATGCAACACAAAACGCATGGATCTGCCAGATGAACCGGCTCACTGCGCGCCGTGTTGTACTTTCTGGAGAAAAAGGGAGATCATCCGGATGTTCTTCTACACGGTTTACATGCCCCAGGGCAAATGGTAATGGGTGGAACGGGCGAATGAAGAAGAAAAGCAGCTTTTGCTTATTCCTGAGTGCCTATGAATTCATTTTCATATGAGAAAGCTGCACGCTATGAATTTGAACGAAGATAAGGAGCTTGTAGACTGTTACTCGTGCGCAAATGGCTGGTAAATTTCGCAAATGGCTGGAAGGCCGGGCCGTATCCGATATTTTGAGGGTGCGGGTCGGCCCGGTCTCGAAAAGAAAAAAAACCGGAAAATTTTACAGCGCGGGCCGGGCCGGTCTTTTGCCAGACCTGCTCATGCACAGATTGTGCCAAATGTGGGTGTGAACGTGATTTTTGGAGGTTTCATAGCCTGTATTTGCATTGAAACTACTACCTCGGTATTTAATTTACTCTAGTTCAATAGCACCTTGTTATAGTCTAACCTACCTATCTAGAGCATGCGATTTCAGAATCGAAATTGTTTTTCTTTTGCATTTTTTAGGGTCGACATTCTTTTGCCCTGTACATATGAAAAACTGTTAACTGTGGTTTTCGAAACGAGTAGTGATAGAACATAAATTGTTCGACTCTAACGGGAAAAATCGCAACCCTAATCATTTCAAGTCTACAAAGAGGTTTGTGTGAATAATTTCAATTCTGAAAATGCCTGTTTCATTATAAACTATAATAATATACTGGCAGAAATGAAATTCCCAGGCAACAATTTTCGAAACATAAATTATATACAGAATGTACCAAAGAATTCACTCCACACATATAAGAATTTTCTGCTTTGTTCCATAAGGAATTCAGCGTCACTTCCCGAATGAAGCCTTCGGAAGCCTCGTTTTCTCCTCCTAGCTGCACCAGGAAGTGCTTTTCTCTGTCTTATCTTCCTCGGGCTTCTTTTGTTTTTCGCTTTGCGGGTCATCCCTTCGTTGGGGTTGGTTACCAGTTACCACCCTTTTCCCCATGTTTTCTCACTTATTTTATCACCCTCTGACCGATAACCAGACAACACTCCCAGCTGTACGGTCACACGACTATTTTAGCCCTGTTTTTGCCGTCGTTTGAACACCTGTACGGGTGAGTTGCTTTGTTTTGGAAAACGTACGTTCAGCTGCGCTTCTCAAACACAGCGCACCCTATTTTGGAGCCAGCTTCAAGCGCTTTTAGCTGAAGCCCGCGATGCGATAGGCTACTTCATGAACAGTGGAACTAATTTAGAAATGGCTTTGATTGTTTTTCGTCTGTCTCTATCTCTGTCTCTGTCCCTATCTCTGTCTCTCGCTCATTTTCTCCTTTTCCACTGCACTTTCTGCCCTCTGCCCCTCATCATCCATCATCGAGGGAACACGTAGCCTAAATTGGGTGGATTTTTGAGCGGGATTACCGTGTGCCGCGGCGAACTCGGAATCCGCTTTGTTCCAGATCGCCCGCGGCCTATTCGTGCCCTTTTCCCTCCCCTTTCTATCCTCATTGAGGCATAATCCGCAAACTCTCCACTTTCTGTCCTTGCCAGTTCTCGGAAACTGTTGTCTCCTTCTCTCACTCATCTCCTTGTCCTTTTCGCCCTCCTCTCTCGAATGAGACGCTCCTCTCATCCTCTACTTGTGAAACTCGTCTCTTGTTCCTCCCGTCCTCTCGGCTATTTCTGGCCGAGTCCCAGCCAGGAATAATCTCGGCATCTGGTTGGCGCTCAATGCACTCGTCGCGCATCCGAGACTGTCTGTAAGCGCCTCGATAGCCCTTTAATAGCCAACCAGTTCGTCTATGCTAATTCCTCCGGAACTCCCGGCGGGCGGTCCGCGCGATGGGCCGCGCGAGGCACCCCTGGGCTTTCGCCCTCGAAAGGACAAAATTTGTCTCCGGTTTTCGTGTTGTCTAACATTCATATTTTCACCGCTCTCTCTCTCCCTCTCTCTCTCTCCCTCTCTCTATCTCATTCACTCACTCACTCACTCACTCACTCACTCACTCACTCACTCACTCACTCACTCACTCACTCACTCACTCACTCACTCACTCACTCACTCACTCACTCACTCACTCACTCACTCACTCACTCACTCACTCCACTCACTCACTCACTCCACTCACTCCACTCACTCCACTCACTCACTCACTCACACACTCACTCACACCTCACCTCACCTCACCTTCCCTCAATGTCTTTTTGTTACTTTCTCTCTCTCTCTCTCTCTCTCTCTCTCTCTCTCTCTCCCTCTTCCCCCTCTCCCTCTTTTCAGCCTTTTCTCTTACCTAATTGTAAGCTCTTTTCATTGTTTCACTGTTCCGCGTAGTCTTCAAGATTGCATATCAAAATCAGCATCACTACAGTTACCACTCTTGTAATCGTGCTCCATGGGCAATCTCCCTTGAGCCTCAGCTCCTGAAGTGTGAGTTGGAGCTGAGCGAGGAGGGGCCAGCCGAGAAGGATGTCGGACCGGTCCGATTGCGCGTCGCGCAACCCACGGAGGCCGAGGCTTCTCCGCTTCCATCCAGCCGGCTGCGCGAAAGCTACAGTTTCTTTAGAAGTTCTCTTTCTTTTCTTTCGGTCAATTTAACAAACAAGGTTCATTCCTTCTTCTTTCTATTCTCTTTAGTTTGAATCGGCCCTCTTTTGACCCTCCTCTGAACAACTGATTTGTGACAAGTCTTACCTTCTTTGATACCTCTCCTGTTTTCAACCGTATTTAGCTTTCATCTCAAAGTTTGTTAAAGCATTACTCTCTGCCTTGAAACTGTCTCTTCGGATTTGAATCCTGCAAGATTCCAGTTTTGTCAACCCGGAAGAGATCGCGCCACGGCGTCCATTAATTGTCTGCACTCTTTTTTGGCATACCGGCGCACTTTTATGTCAGACAAAGCAATCTGGATCAAGGATTTTACATTCTGTTCACAGTAATTACTGTATGATTGCATTTTTGAATGCGCAAATCCAACCAACTTTTGCTGCTTTCCTTACTTTTTTCAAAAACTCTCCATTGGGGATCTGGGGGATTCTTTGAGAATCCGACTGTTTTCAAAAGGTGCTACCGAATCTCCTTTCTGAAAACACATATAATATAAATTTTCTCTTCCAAGTGAACGAAAGTTGAGAGCTTTCACAAAAATAAAACCGAATCTTCGTTAAAATCTCATAAAAGCTTCGTACACTTTTGGACTTGCCGTTTTCAGTTGGTGTCCCCGATTGTAATAAGTATGCTGGCGCCTACTTGGCTAGGCTTAGTATCCTATATTACACACATTGGGAACAACATGATAACATTGTGACGAAGAGCTCAAAAATCACTTTGTCTTGCTTGTTCGAGGCGTTTGACTCTACGATGTGCATGTTCGATAACTTCGTGAAAGATTAACATACAGAGCGGTTCATTTTACTGAATCTTAACCTAAAAGAGAAGATAATGAAACACATAAATCGAAGAGTCATGAAAATCAAATCACCGCTAATCCAAGTGTTTTTTTTCATAGAAAAATCTCTTCTTGATACAAATGAAGACAGAAGAAACCCCTTCGGCCACTGAGGATGGGACAGACTGTCCGTCTCCCTCTTATCTCTTCTTGATAGGGTTACAGTTTTTCCGATGCTCTTTTGACTATTTGGAAACAGTCGAAGTCGATCGAAGTCTCTCCCACCCAAACTATCTCTTTTCACACATACAGACACTCTCTCTCACGCACACACACACACACACACACACACACACATCGTCTTGTAAGATTATTCCTACCTCGCCCGCACATTTATAATTTTTCCTCGTCTTCCTTATGGTGCACCTGGTTATGGGGCAAGTTTGAAATTTCTTCGTTCCTCTCTCCAGTTTGACTCTCGACTCTCTTTCTCTCTCTCTCTCTCTCTCTCTCTCTCTCTCTCTCTCTCTCTCTTTCTCTCTATCTATCTCTCTCTCTCTCGCTCTCTTTCTCTCTCTCCCTTGCACTTCCCTCTTTTTCCTTGCCATTGGAAAAAGATGATTCAGTCTCTCTCTATGATAGCGTCTATCAGCTGTCCTGTTTTCCCCTCTCCTTCGGGTGTCTTCCCGCCTTCACCCGCAGGGCTACAATAGCCCTGCGGTGCCTCGCGGCTAATTGCCAGCCGGCTGGCGGTCAGTCCGCTTTTTCTCGCCTCCCGAGACGTGTTTCTCCCGTGTTTCCTCTGTTATCTTTTTCCATCGAAACGGGTATCTCACGCCGGATGAAATCCCGTTTTTGCCGCGCGACGCGCCGCCCGTCGATGCCGAACGGCTTCAGGGTCAAGGCTGGCACCCTGCGGCAATGCACTTTTAAATAGGAGCTAGAAACAGGTTCAGGCTGTAGGAAAAAGGGTACGACTAGTCTTCTTTGTTTTACGTTGTGCATAGAATACTCAACCAACATTAGCAGCCAATTTATACGTTGTTTTGTCGACAAGTATATCTGCCCCAGACATCTCCCGCACCTGTTTCACTCAGGGTTCCTGTGTAAAAGTCCTGTTTTCTCTGCTTTATTGCTAATTAGCTGAACTATTGACGTATGCTTCACGTGTGGTCCAAACATAATCTCATACCCTATTCATCTCCTGCAGCTGCAACATCCATTTCCTCCAATTTCCGGTGAATTACAACAAATACTAACCAAAAACACGTGGAAATCCCTAGGATATCATTTTCAAAGTTCACCTTTTCTGTGGGAAAAACTGCGTTGGCAAAAGGTCAGCGGGCTTTCCGATTCCGGTTCTCGTCGGATCTTGTGTTGGAAAGAAACATCGGCCGGTTGCTGCTGGGAAACGACCAAACGCGGCTTTTCGCTCTGTGATCTCTCGACTTGATTGTCTCTTTAGGAGGGATGGGAGAGGGAGAGAGAGAATGAAAGAGAAAGAGAGAGAGAGAGAGAGAGAAAGAGAGAGAAACAAAATAGGGAGAGATACAGAGACAGTGACTGACACTTTGAGACATCAAGATCCACGAACAAGGATGTAGATTCAACACCATACAGACAGAGAGATAAACCGAGAAAGAGGGGAAAATGTGTATGTGTGTGTGCGTGTGCGTGTGTGTGTGCGTGTGTGTGTGTGTGTGTGTGCGTGTGTGTGTATGTGTATGTGTGTCAAAGCGAGAGAGAGAGAGAGAGAGAGAGAGAGAGAGAGAGAGAAACTCAGAGAATCATTAATAAGCCCTTTTGAGTGCTAACTTCATGATTCGCTCATCTCAGATTAACATTTGAATGGTAGATCCTTATTGAGTAGATGAGGTCACAACCTTTTATCTGCGATGCTCATAGGATTACTCTCTCGGCACTATCCATTTTGAAATGGGAAGTCATTTTTTTCTTCTTATCCTTCTACTTCTTCGTCCCATTTCCCTCTTTTGGTTTTGGCGTTTGCTAAAATTGAATAATCTTGCCCGCTTCCACGTTCTAGGAATTCCGAAATCTATGGAGTTCTATTCTAGGAATTCCGAAATCTATGGAGAACGCAAGTGGCCTAGAGGAACGCCGAAATCTAAAAGTGACTAGAAGCTTTCTTTAAAATAGACTTTTCATTACCCGTTATAAGAATGTGGCTTTTGAGACGGTCAGTTTATTTGTTTAGGTCTTCCACTGACCGTGTCAAACGTTTGTCAATGAATGTTTAATGTGGCTATCCCAACAAATTTCAAAATGGTGTTTTTCGTACCTCAAGGAACGGGAACGTTACTGTATGTTGAAATACGAGACAGAAGAGTACTTTCAAAATGTGCTCACAGAAGTTTATTTCTTTGTAATGCGTTTTTTTCTCAATTTCGAAACAAGTTTGAAAGTTTCATGAAATTTCAGCCTGCCGTGGCGTTCCCCGTGAGATACTGGTCATGTGTTCGTCCCCCGCCACTGATAACCCCCGATTTATCAGGGAATCAATTATTTCTAGGACATTGTTGCGTTCTTCGCTCCTCAGAAGTGGAAAAACACCCCTTCCCTGTATTTTTCGCCGCCGTTTTCCTTCCCTGATTGGCATTGTTTCCTTAGGATCACTGGCGTTTGTGAACAGGAAAACCGCTGAAAAAAAACAGCGCTGAATCCGTTTGGTTCTCTGATCAAAGGACAATCGTTATGGCCAGCTGGTAGAAGAGTCCTGCGGCTGGCAGCAGCTGACAGCCCGCTGGAGGGACTTCTGTCTGACCCCGTGATTCTTCCAATCAAGTGGTTTGCTTTTTTCCGGTTGTCAACCAAAGAACGAGGTGAAAAATATCCACGTTTCTACGATAGAAAGGGTTTTTAGGCCTAAGCACGAATTAAAAGGACCCCCTTGGTCCTCTAAAAGTTCCGATTCTGCGACCAGTTGCTTGGCGGAACTGCCGCCTGCGCGCATTTTCCCCCGGCCGAAAACGCTCTTTCGAGCGCTATTCGAAAGCCCGTCTTGGCTATATTTGTGCGCACCTCCATGCTTTTGAAATGCCCCTTTGCGGATGAGAAAAACTACGTGGAACGAGAATTTCCTGTAAAAAAAAGGTTTGGCGAAAGCAGACTTCTTTTTAGAGCTTCCTCGTTCAAACTCACTGCCAATGTCTCTTGGTTCGTTTGTCTCTTTGTCTCGGCCTCTCTGTCTCTTTTTCTCTCTGCCTCAGTCTCGCATTCACTAAGTGACGCTCTCTGTCTCTCTCTGTCTCTCTGCATCCCTGTCTCTCTATCTATCTGTCTATCTGTCTCAATGTCTCTGTCTCTCTTTTCTCTATCTCTCTGTCTCTCGGTTTCTCTGTCTATGTCTCTGTTTCTGTCTTTCTCTCTCGGTCTCTATGTCTCTCTATCTCTTTGTCACTTTTCCCTCTGCCTCAGTCTCGCATTCACTCATTAACGCTCTCTGTCTCTGTATCATACCTCTCTCTTTATTTCATATTTCAATCTCTCCAACTCTCAATGCCTCTTTATTTCCATTTACCCAAGCGCCTCTCGATCTTTATCTCTATGTATCTTCCTCAGCCTCTCTGTCTCTACCTATGCATATGTCTCTCTATCTCTCTTTAGCATTTTCAAAATGTCTCTATTCTCTTTTTTCTCCAAATTAGTCGGCATCTCTCTTTCCCAAGCCGCCTTTTCTGACGCAGAGGCCTTTTCTCCCCTTCTCATCCTCCCAGACGTACAGTATGACTCCCCAGTTTCTCACCCCATCTCTCCCATGATTCCCCATTTGTCCTTTCTATCTCTCTTCCCACCCTTCGCAACACTCGGACCAGCCAGCCGGTTGTTGCCCTGAACAATTGTCCTGCCAGAGTTCGAAAGAAAGGACACATTACTACGAACCGGCTGCCCCGGTCTCTCTCAGTCTCTCCTGGTAATTTTTCTTCGCTTTGATTACTTCAAAGGCCGTTGTTTTCGTGTGGGAATAGCTCTCTGCTCCGCGCCGTTGCAAAGGACATGCGCCCTTGCGGCCGCCTGACCGCGGAACTCGCCCCAGGGGAGGCTGGAAACCACTCCTCCAATTGCTTTCTTGAGGAAACATTCACTGATCAACGCTTTCGGGGTTTTCTGTCTCTTTCTCTCTGTCTCTCTATCCCTCTCTACTCCTTAGATCACAAGTCGAAGCATTTCCCGCCTGAATCCGTCATGTGGGAGTTCAATTAAACAGCACATGCATGCAATTTCCCACGGTTCCCACACGGCAATTGCCCGTCTTTCGCCTGAAAAACAAGCGCAACTCGAGGAAAATTGTTACGTCGAGGATTGTATGGGTCACGCCTCACGTGGTACTACATCCTCTCCAAATTGGCCTTTCTATTCGAAATATGTTGCTTTCAACTTATTGAAAGTGTAGTCACATGTGACCTAAAAGCATTTGTAAGAACTACGGAACCTTTGAAATCATACGCCTTCTCGGTGGAATGGAAGCTTAAAATGTTAGAAAACGACATTTTTGGAAATATGAAGGCATTAAAAGAAAACTTCCTTGTTCACAAACTGTATAATAGGCACCTCTGCCACAAAATGTTCAAAAGATTCACAAAATTTCATGGGAGCTAGACATTCTCAAAGGACAAAAATTGAACAACAATGTTTTTTTGATACATTTGTTTCAAAAATTTATGTTTCCCGCTCTTCTTTAAGACTTTCGTTTGGAGACGCATTGGATAGACCTTTAATATCCTACCGTTTGTGCAATTACAAGGCCCCGCCCCTCTTTCGTTAAAAAGTTGGATTTTAATTAAATTTTTGTATGTGCGGAGCACTTTATACATACAAATATTCGTAAATTATGTAGAATCACCTTCATTTCCCCAAATTAAAGGGATTTCCCGAATTGTAGTTGATTCGTTCATGACCACACTACAAACCGCCACAGTCGCTGTTGATCTACCAATTTTCGAACGCTGTCTCCCATTCCCGGGTGAATTCTCATCATTCACCTGTCATTCCTTGTATTTTCTACTATTTTTGCTATTTTTGCCGCCATGGATGCAAAAAGGTGTTGTAAGGTAGTTCCCCAACGCCTTCCCCAAAAATATTTCCATAGCCATGTTCTGTGCCTTTTTTCTCTCCTTGCAGACATCTTTATCCTCCTGCTTGTACTTTTATCTCCCCTATCCTATTTATGTTTGCCTTCCCCTTCTCCCCAACTGCCCCTATCTGCCATTGTCGTGTTGTTCTTTTTCGTCCACCGTGCCGGTTAAAATCTCCACCGGGTGGTGGTTCTCCGCCGCGCTCCTTCCTATTTCAATCCGCCCGGAGCAGTTCAGCCAGGCATCTTTTCTGCTGCCCGTTCATTCACAACATCTGCCATCGGTTTATCCCAGTCATTTAATTCAAACACAGTCGTGTTCATTCTTTTATCATGATTTTCACATGCTATTTCTATATTCTCGTTCTTGGTTGTTCAGTTTATAGCGTATTTCTGCTTTTCAGGTCCCTCTGTGGCGGCCGACAGGTCGTGTTACCTAACTAACCATCTTCTAACCAGAAACACGGCATGTTTCGCTACACAGACGGGTCCTACAACAAGTGAGTTTTCCTTGATTTTAGGCGCAGCTCGATGATTGGAAGTTTTTTATACGAGTCTAAATGGTCCAAAAACGGCTCAGAGTTTGATGATAACGACTGTTTTGATGTGCGAATTGTGCCACCGAATGGTGCTTCTTGCAGAGTGTGAATAGTCTGCTGTTTTACATTCTTAATGACTTTCATCATTATTTGGTGTAGTCGCGTATGGCCATAAGAAATTGCGTGTATTAATAGTGAATCGACCTTATTTCTTTCGTTTCAGCATGCCCTCCGGGCGCCCGGTGTCTTCGTTGTCCTCCGGATCCACAGACAGCGGTTCTTCGGCCATTCCCTCGCAGCTCGGCTCCAGTTCTCGGCCCGTCTCGGGCCCTCCCAGTCCCGCCTTCCAGCTGAACAACTACCTGCACATGACCAATTGGATGGCCGTCGGTGCCCAGCAGCAGCAACAGCGCAAAAGGGAACGGGAATCGTGAGTTTTGTGTTTCACTCGCCGCCTGTTTTTTGATCTGGTCGTGGGTGCATTTGCACTCTCTCTGTGTGGGGCTGTACTTCCAGCTGAGTCGTTTGTCCGGCGCCCGCCCATTCCGCCACTTGCACTAACCATGTCACTGCCTCCCAGACAGCCTTTTTCTCCGAAGCCTTTCCAACTTGCTACTCGTGTCTCAAATCCAATTTCAACTAAAATCCTCAAAAGGGCGAATCTTCCTTTTCCGTATTATGTGGAACGCCGCCTTTCTGAATTCGAAAGTTCTCGTTAAATGTTTGCGCTGTCTCGACATAATCTCTCAGTAATCCGGCATCTCATTTACTTTGTTTACTTTCAAACATGGAATTTCCTTGTTTGCTTTGTCTTCACTTCGAGCATGTCAGAAACGTAGGTTGTGTTCTTTTTATTGTACCTGGTAATGGCGAAGACTAATTTTTCATTTGTAGTTTTATTTTCTTTCAGAAATAGCCGCTGCGATTGTTAAATTATTCATCGTTCATTGTAGATTTAGACCTGACGAACTGCTGAGTTTCGAAGCTAAATACAGCCACAGTTACTAAAGTACCATTATCATGTCCTAAGGAAATGTAAGCTACTCAATGAACCGAAGTATTTACGAGCGTGGCTGAACATTGAGTGTGTGTAGTCCCCCAAATAGTACCTCGGAGAAACCGTACGGTCCCCACCTCAATTTTCGCTCCCATTCTTAGTCAAACACCGAGTTACGTAGGTACCGCACGCACCTTACGTCCACCAATGCCTAAGAGTAGGTGTATAAAATGAAATATCATTTTCTATCAAAAAACGCACTGTTCGATTTAGTACAAGTTATTATTAAAGGTCACTGGTATCAGATGTCGTTCCACGAATACTCCCGAATTCCGCGTGTCATTTCTGTTTATTCTCTTGTTTTCGACGTTTTCTGTTTCATCGTTGGTCTCTATTGATCTCTTCACAACTAGACCATTGCACTATGCTTCGTTTTCGGTCCCCTATTGTGTTCATCTCATTGTTTCAGTTCCCGTGCACCACCGATGGGAGGAGAAGTTCATTTTACGCAGCACATCGGAGCTCCGCAACACGACATTCTAGGATTCAATGAACCCAGCGCCTTTGCAGCCAGGTAAGCACTGTGGTTAAATGCGTTACTGATTTTACTCATTTTCTGTCACCTATCCAATATATAGTTAATACGTGTTTGATTTCAGTGCGGCTTCGAGGCAGCAGCCGACTGGGAAGAAGTCGCCGAAGCCCGATTCCTACAAGACAGTGATGTGCCAGGCGTGGCTCGAGTCGAAAGTCTGCTCGTTCGCCGAGAATTGCCGTTTCGCACACGGAGAAGCCGAACTTCGCCCTTCTAAGTCAGCAAATCCCTCGTTTTCCTTGAACCTTTGAATTTAGGATAATGCCGAAGCAGAACAGCAAATACAAGACCAAGCTCTGCGACAAGTACACCACCACTGGGCTCTGCCCCTACGGCAGTCGCTGTCTGTTCATCCACCCGGACAATGGAAACAATGCTTATATTCGTCCCGACAAACTCGTTGAAGTCCGTTTTCTTATTTATGTCTTGTAACTGAGGGTTTCAGGTATCGCAACGCCACGCTTTGGCCGACATGACAGTTCAACACCACGCCACGAACAACGTGCGCCCCGTGACGCCGGAGATGCCGCCGTTCGAGGCCCTGTTCGGAGGATCCGCCGGCCATCTGCAGGCTCAGCCGCCGCTCAGGCCGCACCCCAGCTGGCCTCTGGAACCGGCTGCCTTCTTCCAGGAGAAGAACGAGGACGATCCGCAACAGCAGGGGACGGCACTCGATGTGAAGGGGTTGTTCGGATGTGAGTTCAATAAATTCCTTGATTGAATCCTCCTTTGTTCCTGTTGCTATTTGGTTTATCCTATTTCTACCTATTTTCCTAATGTATTTTTTAAGGTTTCGACGCGGCCTCCACTCCCAACCGCGTGTCTCTGGCCTCCGGACTGTCTGGCTACGCCTCCGGTGGCTCCTCCCCCTTCTCGACCGTTTCGTGCTCTTCGGCCAATCTGAACATCTCCTCGGACGACGAGAAGGACTTTGAGCGGGACTACTTCCGCATCACTGGTCTGGAGCACCTGGCGGAGGAGTTGACGCGCAATCTGACCACGACCGAGCCGTGGTGACCCTGCCCGAACCCCCCTACGTACTAACCGAGCCCCCCGTACTCCTTTCGGGTATTGCCGTCTTTCTGTATATGCATGTTCGAATAGTCGTCTGCTCAATGTGTTTGATCTACTAGACGCGGCGCGCCGCCAGTTAGTGAAACTAATAACTCTGTACATTGCAATCGTGCGCCCCGCAATTGATAATAAGTTGAGCATATGTGAATTATGCCTTTGCTAGTAACTAGAACTATGATTGCCTCATGTCGGTCCTGTGATTGTTAACTCTCTTGCCCTTATTGTGTGTATTGCTCGCACCCTTTTAAGTCATACGAGTTGCATTGTTGGTACCTTTAAGTGCTAATAATTGTCCGTAGCATGTGAATAAAGCATAATGGGCACCTATCCAAGTTTTTTTTTTTGAGAGGTCATGCTTTCGAATGACTAGGAACACATCCCAAGTAGGCCCAGGGGTGATAATGTGCCGGGTTGTATTCAATTACGACCCAACCCGTTGTATGGGCCGCACTCCGACGCTGGGTATCGGCTAAATCCCTTCTAAAGTCCCCCGGCCCTTGATAACTGTCGCTATAGTGCCCGCCAACTTCGGCGGATTTTGGAAATGAGTCAGACTATTCTGATGTTGAAATTCAAATATCGCATTACTACATCATAATATTCGGCTACAAAAGGGGCGTGGCCGTATTTTGGCCGAAGTAGGATTGGCGAGGAGCATACACTTCTCGCCAAGCATGGCAACGGGCCGGCCCGCTCCAAAATTTTTCCCGACCCGGGCCGGCCCGACTCAACCGAAAATTTATGCCTTTTTTCAATGTAAAAATCAAAGAAAACAACAAAAAAAAATTTTCGGGCCGGCCCGCTTCAAAATTTTTCTCGGCCCGGCCCGGCCCCAAATTTTGCCATGCTTGCTTCTCGCCCACCGACCTTAATGGAAGACCTGCGATTCTAAGCTAATTAGCAGGAGGAATGGCAGAGCTATTTTTTCTCAGTTTTGCATAATTGCCAGATGGTCATTACTCAAAATCATCTGACTTCGAAGATTTGCGGTAAATCTCGTTGGACGACGAGAATGCTCCGAAGACACGACACAACAGAAACGATTGAACCTAAAGTGTTCGTTTTCGGACCGACCTTGCAAAAACTGAACATAACCCCTAACAGAAACAAACAAATCTAACCAATTCCAATACAATCACAAGAAAAAAGAAAATACACAATTAAATTATACAAAATAATCTTTATTCTCTAGGCGGCAGCCTTCTCCAACTCGATGAGTTTCTTCACTCCGTCGTACATCTGGTGCACGGCCTGGTACTCGGTGAGTCCAAGGCGCTGCTTGTTGGAGATGTCGTAGACGCCCTCGGCTGACTCGGAGTGCTCTCTGTGGATTCCCCTGATCTGCAGCTTCATTCCAGAGCAAATGTCCTTAAATTCGGGCTTGGCGGAAATCTTGGGCAGCTTGATGTGCACCGAGGCGCGGACGGTGGTTCCCAGGTTGGTGGGACAGAAGGTGAGCCAGCCGAGACGGGGGTGACGGGCATACTGCATCTTGGCAGAGATGGTGTTCAGTCCCTTGATGAGACGACCCAGCACGTCTCCGACATTGCCACCCGGCTGCATCGAGATGACGCGCAGGTGGTCCTCCTCATTCACCCACACCAGGAAGGTCTACTTCTCGTTGTGGAAGATGCCTCTTCCTAAACAGCTTGTTTAAGACCTTAGGGTCGTTAAACCCTTACCGTTGGGCCAGAAGCGGTTCGCATTGGCAGCCTGCAGGAAGCGATCTCCCTCCTTGAACAGGAAGTGGTCCGCGATGAGCTTGGTCTTAACGGCCTCGTCCATGCCAGTGAGGGGGTAGTAGGTACCCTTCAGGTCGGCATCGGTGATGCCGTTGAAGATGGCCTTCACGCGCTCCTCCATGTTCTTGTAGTTGACTTCGGTCAAACACGGGTTGAAGGGATAGCCGGCGAGGGAACGACCGCAGCGGATGCGTGTCGACACGATGAACTTGCCCTCGGGGTCCAGGTCCGTGAGTTCAGCCAACTGAAGAGGTTAAAGTGAGTGAGTGAGAGAAAGACTCACATTCTTCTCTCCCAAATCGGTGGCTGGCTGAGTGTCGCTGGCCTTGAATCCGTTGTGGTACTCTTCAATCACAGGGTTGAAGAGGTCGGCGAAGAGCGTGTACGCCTCCGCATCGGGAGCGTAGAGGCCAACTCCGGAATCCAGGTTCTCCACTCCCGACTGGATCACATCCAGCAGAGTGGCCCCCAATCTGGTCTTCTTCGTCTTGAGCTTGTCGACGACACCCTTGGTTAGGTGCTTCTTCAGAAGACTCTTGCAGTCGGCCGCAGCTTGCAGCTTTTCGTAGCCTTCTTGGATCTTCTTGATAACGTCAGCAGGAACAGCCATCTTCACTCGAGAGTACGGAAGGAATGATGGAATGCACGGGGCAACGGGTATTTATAGCCCCTGACGAGGGCTTCTAGAACAAATATACTCATTAGCATATTTTATTAGTAGTTTAATTGCAGCAATTGCATTAATTTAACATGGTAATTTTCCTAGACAGAGACAGAGACAGAGACAGAGACAGAGACAGAGACAGAGACATAGACTAAGACAGAGAGTTACGCCTGGTCACGCTCCGCCGGTTACGTGGCCCTCCGTGGCCTCTCCTCTCTCCCTCTCCTCATTGTCCTTCCCTCTCCTCTCCCGGACGGTCGCCATGACTGGGAAGATCATTGTTACTGGGACAGAAGTGAGTCACTTCTCATCAGTTCTCCTTCCAACCCTTCTATTAAGGTCCACATGAAAATGCCGCTGATCATCTCCGCCGTCGCCGCCTTCATCATCGTCATGGCTCTGGGCTGCGCCGGCCACATCTACTTCGTCAACATGTTCACCAAGGCTCGTCTGAGGCACTTGCCGAAGGCCAAGAAGGTGAAAGTGAAGAAGGGCAAGAAGAAGAAGGGAAAGAAGAGCGGCAAGAGCAGCAGCAAGAGCAGCAAGAAGAGCAGCAAGGATTGAAACAGGCGACTTTTGAGATAGAGGTGCAATGAAGATTTCCACAGGGCCACCGGCTACATCACATCATTTGTTATTTCGATGTTCCATTGATGAATGTTGTATCTCTGTTTACCTTGCAGTTTAAAGCTAATGTGCTTAGTTTAGTGGATGTGGAGTCAAGCCCGCGGTGAATCATGTAAGCTGTTTCTATTTTTGATAAGTCCCGCTTAACGAATATCGGTTTTCTCGATTTTAGTAACTATACTTTGGAATTAGCGCAATTATAAGTTCCCCCAATGGCTTTTTGACTTCCCAGTAAAAACAATGGAATGTTTCCGCTTTCCAAAATATTTCAACGCCTGGTCCCGCATGGAAATCTTTTCATTTGAACGCGCTTTTGATGCATCGCATTTTCATCCGAACGCGTTCGTTGATTTGAGTTGTTTCATTTACGTCTATCGGTGTTTTATTCGATTTATTTTCATATTTTCGTTATGTTTTAGTCAGAAATATAGAATTGATTGATTTAATGTGATCCGCTTGTCAAAATATACCATATTGCTCATTTTAACGATATCTACCTTTTGAATGCCAGTTCTCGCCATTTCTCAGCAAATTTGCTTTACAAAGCACAATATTGGTACACCTCTAACAAATGGAAAGACGTGTTCGTTTTTATGTCCTGGTCCAGTGACCCAAGTAGAAAACACGCAAATATCAACGCATTTGGACCATTTGTAAAGATTTTCTGCTTATGGATAGCTATTTTTGTGTGTTTAGTGAGCATACAAAGCCTTTACATTTGAATTCGTGGTCGTTGCATGGACAACTTTTTTACATTACTTTTGTTCTCTTTCACTTGCTGTAATAGTGTATATTTCTGTTCCAGAAGAAGCCATGTCGGAAAACGTGCCTGATCCCGATGATGGCATGCTCGACACTGACGTGATTGACCAGGTTTATCGTTTTTTCTAGTCAGGAGCATTTTATTTTTTCTTCAGAATATTGAAGAACCCGATGAGCCTTGCGACGAAGCCAGCGCCGATTTCCTGGACTCTACGAATTCGAATAACGATGACATCTTTGTAGCTGATATGGAGCCCAACACGGCCCCTGAGGATTGTCGTCTGGAAATCATCCCCAACCTAGGTTAGCCTCATTTGTTAACGTTTTTATATTCTTTATTGTCAGGTGCCCTTCTCGGAGACCTCGTGTCGGTCAACACCGCTGCCGTCGATATCGACACCCTCTGCGCCACTTTCTCCGGCGTCGCTCTCTGTGAAAGGTGACTTTACTGTTTTACATATTCTTATAATAAAAATAGGCTCCAATTCGTCGTAAATCACTGCCCGATGCTGCAGAGAGACGCCGCCATCGCCCTCACCAAGGCCCTCAAGGAGGTAGTTCTGAGAAATTTTGTTGTTTTACCCATTTTTCTTAGTTTACGATGAACGTTCCCCGCTACAACTCGCTCATGTCGTCGCTGGAGGGAATGGACAAGGACGCCAATGTATCGGTAGGTTTTTATTTTAATCTTCCTATTAATTTTTTTTTAGAAATTATTTGTTTTAAACTAATTCAAATGTTTCAGCGTTCGTTGGAGATGCCGCGTGTGGACCAGTCGTGGGTGGATCATACGCAGATGAAGGCCTCGAACCTTCTGGACATGTACCAGTCGGAGTACAAGAAACAGAAGGACGAGGGAGTAAAGGTAGATCAAAAGTAGATCACGAGTATGATTGTTGTCTTAGGAATCCACGCGTCGTGCCATGGAGGAGCTGTTCCATCACTACGTGGCTATGGGCAACTACGCGGAGGCCATGCGACTCTACGGAAGGGGAATGCGCGAGTACTGCACTCACTTCAAGCACATTATGAAGGTTAGTCACTTGTTTGTGTAATATTTGCGATTTTAATGGACGGAATTGTTGATAGTTTATAAATTTGGTGTTCAGATGTGGCTTGATTGGCTCGAGATCACCGTGGCCGCCGCCGAGTGGTCTAAGATCGACCCCCTGGTGGCCCAGGCTCAGCGCAGCATCAAAGAGGCGGAAGAGGCTGAAGAAGTGGCTGCCAACTCGCATCGCACCCCGGCTGACCAGATGGACGCCCACTCCCGTGCCAACCGGGCTCTGATCGCATCCACACAGGTAATTTTTCTTGTCATAGTTCGCTGTGATTCTGAAGGTTTCACAGCTCGCCACGAAGTAGCCTTTTTTATTTCAAATGTTCGGAAAACCCCGCGGTTAGATCCATGGGAACCGCGCAATAGTGTACGGCTGAATGCAAGGAGGGCGCAGTTAATTTACTAGTTTCGCGGTAGGATGAAGCCTTTAAGAAGCGGACATAAAACTTTTGTTTCAAATCCGTTTATCTATGATTTTTAATTGATCTGATTCTTATAATCTTAGAAAAAACTATCCGGGCTCTAATACAAACGGCAAGCTGTGTCCGTAAACATTGAAACTTCGTGGTATCTCAAGAAAATGCAGATGCAGATAGGAATATCAGGAAGCTTTTTTCTCGGTAGAAAATGTCTTTTCGGTGCCCAAAGCAATGCATGGCAGGTTTCAAACAGCTTAGTTTTCATTTCTCGGCTCCTTCACCGATCTGCGTATCACTGCACTGAGCTTCCAAGTGTTCGCCAGGGATTGCCGGAGGCAAACGAAACGCCAGAGGCAACTTATTTGGTTAAGAAATCTCATTAAAATGCGTTGACGCCGTAAATAAATGTGGCCCTCGCCAAAACTAACTCGGCCATTTTGGCTGCGTACCTGCTATTGCGAAGTAGTTTTGGCACGAACTATAGCCTTTTTATCAAAATGTCTTCAAGGGCGGCTTTAGTAATAGCTCTAATTTCATATTTTCAGACGAAAATCGACGCTCTGATTGGCATTTCGCGTTTGCGTAATGGCCGTTACTCCCACGCCATCGAAAAGTTCCTCAAGACGGATGTCGACCTCTTCGGCAACCAATGGATAGTCTCTCCCTCCGATATGGCGGTCATGGCCACGCTCTCCGCTCTCGTTTCCTTTGACCGCATGGAATTGAAGAAGAAGGTCCTTACGGACAGTCTCTGCAGGTACCCCCGTTGACATTTCCCCGACTTAGTTTTGTCTTCAGAAAGTTCCTGGAAGCGGAGCCCCGTCTGATTGAGCTCCTTCACTGCTTCGTTCGCAGCAACTTTGGCAAATGCCTGGATATCCTGGCCCAGATGAAGGATACCGTAAGTTTTTTTTTTAAATCGTCACTTAATTCATGGTTTCAGTTCTACCTGAACCCGTTCATTTCTCCCCAAGTCGACGACATGTACAGGCTGATCCGACAGAGGGCCATGGTGCAGTATCTGCGCCCCTTCGCCACGGCCCGTCTCGACCAGATGGCCGAAGTGTTCCGCGCCACTCCCATTGTGGTGGGAATGTCGATGAGAAATTGATGTGAATTAAGTGTTTTCAGATGGAGGACGACGTTGTTGCACTGATAGAAAAGGACCTGATCAGGGCGAAGATCGACTCTTTGGAGGGAGTGGTGCGCACTTTGGATGTGGACAAGAGGGTCGAGTCCTTCGATAAGATTGACAAGTTGTGCACGCAGCTCATCGACAGCGCCGATTTCCTCATCACCAAGGCTTTGATGATGGAGGTAAGAATCATTATTGTCTGTTTCAAATTTGGTTGCTTTAGAGTAAGATGTACATCGGCGGAGAGTCGCGAAACAAGCGCAAAGAGCCGACGACTGCTGACGAAGGCTTCGACCCGCGTGCGAGGGGAGTGGGCGGAATGCTGCGTACCTTCATGGGAGGATCCCGTCAGAACCAGTTCGGCGCGAATCCTCAGCCATCGGTAGGCATTCCTTTGAGTTCATCTGTTGAACTTTGGTAGTCATTCCTTGCCCACACATCCTCAGTAGTTCATTTCAGACTCCCGGAAAGCGCCGCGCCGAACCAGACAGCTCCGAGAATAATGTAGACGTCCGCATGCATGAGTTGTGAAATGTGGAATTCCGGGTGTTGTAAATAATATAAACATTGGACTGGTTGCTGTTGTTTTTTTTTGGAACGGCTGGGGGATTGATGGGAAAAAAGTTGAAAGTTCTGCTTGATTTGAATTCCCCCTCTCAAGGAGATTGCAAGATACCTTGGATGCCCGTTCACATTGCAAGCGGTCCTTCAGCTACCAATTCTCTTTCAAAAAGTACTCCTCCGTCGTTTTTGCTTCGAAGTATCTCTTTCTCCAAGAATCTCCCACTCCAGGAACCAGGGCTGGTCACGGGCCGAGCTCGTCTCCAAAACCTCTCGGCCCTGGACCGATTACGGCCCGTGGGCCCGTTTTCAAAATCGATTGACAGTTCTAGGTGAAATTTTCAGTCATTAAGCTTTAAAATTGCCTATAAATATAAATTAGATTAATTATATAACAAAAAGATTAAAAAACATTACCTTAACTAAAAATCCTTTACAAAGACGTTTCACTACACCACATTTGCTCGTTCCTAGCAAGATCGGGCCGGGCGCCACCTGGAAATTTTCTAGGCCCGGCCCTGGCTGGGCCGGACCAGGCTGAGCCCGATATTTGGCCACCCCTGCCAGGATCCACTCACTCACTGTTCGGCGTTAACCCAGACCAAGGCGACGTAAAATGGCAGATGTATCTGTCTATAACGAACGATGTGTCCTTGATAAGTTCTACAGCACAAAACATTTTATAGAAGTGTGGGTTATCCGCTTGGTGGGATTCGGTGATGATGCGACTCGTGACGAGACAAGCATTTGTTCCCTTTTCGTCTCCTTGCTGCTGTAGTCAGCTCGCAAAGGCATCTTCTGTAGCCCTGGTGCCCATCCTGCAGTACATCTTATTGGTAGCTTGCAAACTGAAGAAAGAATGCTCTTGATAAGGGCGTAGGTAGCCTATTTGGGAGGTGTTGTCGTCAGATGTAGATGTTGAAGCGGCGGTGTCTAGACATTCTGCAGTGGGCGCTGCTTTTCGAGAATTCCTGGCAGATAGCAACAAACAACAAATGCGCAAAAGGATAATTTGTTGACAAGTAGACTTGCGCTTGTAGAAGATTTCAGAGCAGCCTGTCCGTTCGTCATCTGTGCACTGTCTTGGGCACCGTGTTACAAGAGTTCGTAAAGATAGAGAGGTCGACTGGGGGTTTCAAAGCGTCGACGCATCAGAAACGGTGAATCATTTTGCTTGTCTCGCGTGCGACACACGACACGTGCGTGTTGTGTCTCGGCCCGGGTCGAGACACCATTTTTCCAAAAGGCAGAAAAAAAAGTTTTTCCTTTTGAAATGAACTAGAATTTAGTTTCTACCATTAGTAAACAGCAAAAGTACCAAAAAGTTTTGACGACGGAGGATCGAACTCGGGTCACTTTGGTTTGCCAGTCCAGCCCCTTATCCACTCGGCCATGGATTACATTAAAAAATTATATAGGGTAGTTCGGTAGTTCGAATATTTCGTATACATTAAACACTAAAATTCATCACGGTTTCTGACACACTCTCCGTCTCTTCTGACACTGTCTCAGAACAACTTGCAACAGAGGAACACCCATTCACATCCACATACACATTTAATAGACGGAACAATCTATTTTTATTCGTCTTTCATGGCAGCCCAGGAAAACACGGTACGCGGTGGATGGAACTTCCTCAAATGCACCACTGCGGGACTGGCTACCATTCGAATGTTGGCGTTCTTCAAACTGTTCAGCAGTTTTGGCGAGAAACTGCCTAAACACAGTAGTTATTTTGAAAGTTCCCTCTCAAACCCAGGCCTAGAGATAAGCTTCTTTTTCCGTCGTCGTCTGGGGCGAAGAGAGAGGCGGCCTCTATTAATATGACGAGGAGACAAAGAAAGATGAGAGACATCTGAAGAGACGAAAACAAGGCTTCGGGAGGACCAGGGGAAAAGCCAGGATCACAGGGAGAGGTGTCAACAAAGGAAAGAACTGAACTAACCCTTAAAAATTCTAGTTCTGGGCAAACAACAGGACAAATCATATTGTATTCACTCAACGGTCAGGTATCGTGCAATTGGCAACTTTAATGAAAAGTTCCTACGACAAAACTGAAAGAAATAACAGCTGAAGACCAGAGAATGAACAAAGTGCTTTAAAAATCACTCCTGGGCTCTTTATCCCTCCTAAACGAATTTAAACATGTCCAACATTGCCATGTAAACTAGAAAACTACGCGTGAAGGGTACGAAAACAGAGAAATTTTGTGGGCACATGTGCTTGACAAGTGCTGTTGTCTGTGAGTGTTCGTGAGCCGCGTATCTCCATTTCAGCTTCCGTTGTTGAAAAGATTGGCGACGTTTTCGGGTCGCGGCAGTCGAAGTATTCGAAAAACGTGGAGAATGGTGACTGAAACATTCAAAAAATAGGTGATTAGAGTTGGTAAAAACATGAAAGGAATTATCTTGGTTTGAAGGCATATTGAGATCGAACTTTTCTTGGAGCGTTTTTATGAAAACTCATTTCAATTGCAAGGTCGACAGACCCTTTTTTGATTCTTAAAAATTCACAAAGTCATCCATTCCAAGTGTTGTTCTCCAAATGTCCTTTGTCTTAGCCAGCGTTCCTTAATAAGTAATTCCTAAGTGCGTGGACTCGAAACTATCGGATATCTTTTTCTCATTTGTTTGACGTCGTTTCAAAAAAGTGTGTGTGTGTGTGTGTGTGTTTGTGTGTGTAAATACAATCCCAGGTTTAAAAACGGATTGACCGTCAGCCTTCTTCTCCTTTTTGAATGAATATCACAAACTCTCCTTGACTGTTTTAAACAAAAAGGACCGCGTAAAAAGTTCTGCTGTACTTGTGATAAGCGAGTGATCTAATTCTTCTGATTCAAAAAAGTGTCCGATTGTCTCTTTTTTTAAAGCAAAATGAACCAAATTAGAAGCGCCTGAAGTTTTGTATGGTTTGAATATCGCGCCACGCTGCATCTCGCCTTTTCCTGCGCTCTCTCGCCTTTCTCTGACGTGTACACCTGCACCCGTTGCAGTCCAAAGCATATAAATGGGATATGTTTCAGAATCGTGACAACGGTAGCAATTCAATGAACTTATTTTATAAAGATTTGAAAAATCAATTTTACGAGGTCCTTTCTCACCGGCTGTGGTCAGAAACCAAAATGGGTTCAATAAACCGATGACATCCCATCTTGGATCGAATTAGTGTTTCCTGATTGGGAAGGATACACGTTTCCGGAATCAGAGTGCTCATTGAATCGTTAACTGAATAATTTCTGATTTTCCAAAAACAACTTACAAAATACAATCAGCAGGCATTTGTCGGTTCCCTAAGAATACATCCTAATTGTATTTACAAAACCCAATATTTTCATTTGTGGTCAGGCGTCGTTTAACAGAACCATTTATGCACAGAATGAAGAAGAAGTCCCTCTTGTGGATCAAACCCCCCCCCCCCCCCCCCCCCATCCGAACCCAAATGAGTGGTTGAAGTGGCTAGAGTACTTTACCTCCTCCAACTGCTTCTTCCTCCAGCCGTGTTTGCCTCGTTGTGGTCGTTTGTGCATTGATTTGGCTCGCTTCCAACCCGCCCCCGTATCGACCGAGGCGAAACTCCAGCACATGCACTCCAACACTTAGCTCATCAAGGCGCAGCTGATTAAGCACCCTCCAGACACGAGAACCCTCCAGTGAGAATATTAGCCTTCTTTTTCCATTTACAAGTTGCATTGCTTTTATCGTTGATATAATGTTCATTGCTTACAACATTATGATTTTTTATGATGTAACACATGGATGTTAGAGTCCCATTGGAGAAATTATTTTGTAACTGAATATACATATTCCCCATGTTCTTCTAGGCTTCATCGATGTTCCATCCACAATTTTCGAGATTGACCCTTCCAAAACAAATATTTACACATCGGTTTTCAAAATTTTTTGCTCAACTTCAAGTTAATGATTCTTTCAAGCATAATGTTTGAGCTAGGCTAAAAGAGAGCGAAGGGGGAGACAGAAGCCGAGAGAGAGAGAGAGAGAGAGAGAGAGAGAGAGAGAGAGAGAAAGAAAGAGAGAGAGAGAGAAGAGAGAAAAAAATGGTGGGAGGGGGAGTGAAAAGGGATGAGTGAAATACTATCTCCCTCCCTTGGCTTCTAAAAACTATTTCGTCAATTTCTTCTTATCTACATTTCTCAATGTCTGCGCCTCTCTCTTCCCCCCCCCTCTCTCTCTCTCTCTCTCTCTCTCTCTCTCTTTCTCTCTCTTTGTATTTCTGTCTCCTTTAGAGGTTCCTCCCTATATGTCTTGATATCTCTTTATCTGCCTCTGTCTCTTATACCCCTTTCGCCTTCTCCACACCTCCTTCTCCTCCTCTCTGCTCGTATTTCTCCCCTCCGTTCCTCCCTTCCGCCCTCGTTCCCCGTCGCGCCAATTAATTTGCCATGAATTGTGCCCATGGCCGGAAAACAATGCATTCCCACGATCATTCGGCATGCGCATGGCGGCGTCCGCCGTTTTTCTGAAAACCCACACTCTAGCATAGATTTGGTCTCCTCTTTCTGGCAAACCTCCTTCCAAGGCCTCTCTCTCTCTCTCTCTCTCTCTCTCTCTCTCTCTCTCTCTCTCTCTCTCTCTCTCTCTGTCTCTCTCTCTCCCTCCCTCTCTCTCTATCTCTCTCTCTATCTCTCTCTCTCTCTCTCTCTCTCTCTCTCTCTCTAACCCTCACTCTTCCAGTTGCTGGGCGGCGATCGGACCCGCACCCCGGTGGAGGGCCAGGCGCCCTCCATCGAGGTTGCCATCGACTTCAGCCGCCCTGATGGCCAACGAACCAGGTAAATTCTTCTTCATTCGCTTTTATTTTCCTTTATAGACCCCTTCTCGTGGAGAATAAGCGTCTGTACGTGGATGAGCACTACATCTCCGTCTGGTCTCCCATTCTCAGGTTGGATTCCATTGCATTTCAAGATGGCGTGGATAATGCGCGTAATTATGCGTCCGTGGCTCATATTTCTTCTTTCAGGGCGTGGTGCGTCGAGTGTCCGGACCGAGAGTTGATCCTGGCCAATGTGCAATACGAGCATGTCCTCGAGATGTTGGAGTGCATCCACCCGACTTACAAAGCGGTTGATGATCAAAGTGTGCACATTCTGCTGCCACTCGCATATGACTATCAGGTAAGGTAGTAATGATTCTATTCTTACATCTCAATTGTGGTCTACAAAGGGGAATGGCTCGATTTCGGCTAAAGTAGGATTGGTGAGGAGTATACTCACTTAGAGTACTGGTCATATATATGTATCAAACTGGGTTTTGCGGCTTTTACGACCAAATGAATTTGCATATGTATAGTAACTTGGGGAAATATGCAAAACGACAATAATTTAGCAGTTGTTGCGTATTTTCAACCATGATTTCAATAAAATTGTCGTTTATAAAATATGTGCCCAACATCAAAAAATCGTTTTTAAACATGTTGGCTGGACCACTGAATATTTTCTTCTCAACCTACGCGTGGTCATATTTTGTTCAAAATAAAGTTAAAAATAACCTGTTAAAAATTCCTGGCAATCAGAGATGTTTTAAACGGGATGTAGAGAAAACGCCGCTTTTTTCTATGCACGCCAGTCCATTTCCGTTTTACTATGGCTATATTCACATCGGTCGTGTATTCATACCTTCCAATTTACAATGTACAATTCCACATATGCGGCTGCAAAAGAAGGTACCTCCGGTAAAACAGAACATTTTGCCAAATGGTTCAGAAAATCCCATCAAATTCTTCGCGTATTGAAAATTTGGTGTTACCCATAGAAGAAGGTTTGTAGAAGAGAATGCCAGCTACGCACCCTAGCAAAATTTAAAATCGTCTAAAAAATTTCACTGAAAATTACACTACAGAAAAACAAAAGCGAGCAAAGTCTCGGTAAACGGATTATGATGCAGTAAGCAGCATTTAAACAACTTTAACTCCTCTTTGAGTCATTTTAAAACTATAATTTCATTATTGTCATTTGAAACTTCAGATGGAAGGTCTGCTGCACCGTTGCGAGTGCTTCCTCATAACCCACAACCTCCCTTTCCTGGAGAAGGTCTGGATCGCCGATAGGTAGTTTCTTCCTCAATTCTTTTTCGATTTCCTCCCTTTCAGGTACAAATTGAACCGCCTTCTGATCCTTTGTCTGCGGGAAATGAGACCCAACAGCAAGGTGAGTTTCGGGAATTGGCAGACTACAGCGCCCGAAATGGAAGGGGGATCGCGGGGAATTCGCGCTCAAATTAGTCTTTGTGGCCAGTGAGTACTCTTTTCTTCCGGGGATTCACAACAAGTGAATTCTGGGAACGGCAATTCCTGAAAAGATCTGCAGAAAATACAAAAAAACCCACAAAAGCTCGAGAAAATAAAATTGTTATTTTAAGACGTTGTCTCTCTCGAGCCCTCGAGTGACATAAAAAGTGACATGAAAGTCCGAATTTTTGAAAACTTGTGTTGGACCTCCGTATGACCCAAATAAAAATTTGTGAAACTTTTGGTCCCAGGTCATTGTCGGATGACCAGTTACGGGAGGTGATTCCTTGTTACGGTCGATTGTCAAAATACTCAGATTCATTTTTATGTAGAAAACTTTTTGTATCTTGTGGCCGCTTAGGTAGGCAACCTTTGGCCGCCTAAGGACGTTGCGCGGCCTTACGTTGGACATTGGTGTGATTTCTGGTTGGATAGCAAAGGGCGACCATGTTTTGTCGAAAATATCGTTTGAATGACGCGCCGCTTTTACAGAACCGGCGTCCTAATGTTGAGGGTGTGTTGTAGTTTCCTTATCCTGTGGCCGCTTAGGTATGCGACCTTTGGCCGCCTCAGAACGCTGCGCGGTCTTACCTAGCACATACTACATATACTCCTCGCCCACGGACCTTTCCTAAAGTTTCGATGACCTGCACATCTAACGCGCGAAATAGTGTGCAAGTCGCGGAGACGCAGACAAAAAGCCGCTTGTTTCCCGCTGCCGGCTAGGAAAGCTAGCTGGGCGACGAGTATACTTACCTACCTCTCTGGTCGGACATAGGGCAGCCGATCAATCTGGTGTTTCGCCTTGTGCAAAAACGAACTTCAGATTGACCTCTCCGGTTCGCGGTACTACGCCCTGAGTGACCGTGTGAAAGTGCTTCTCCTCGAAAGGCTTCACGGCTCGCCGGCTCCCGAGGAAACCCCGGAACCCCCTTTGGACATGGAACTCTTTCAACGACCCACGGACATCCAATTTGCGGCGATCCGGGCCAAAACGGGAAGGGTTTACCACGTGAACCCTTATTATGTGGCGGCGTGGAGCAATGTATTTCAGGTAGGGATTGAGTTCATTTAACACTTTATCACGTTCTTAGGAAAGGGTGTATTGTTCATCGGCAGGGGCGGAGGAGATGTTTGCGCCTTGTTCTCATGAAGAACTCAAGGCCTTTCTGATGGCCATTCATCCGCCTCAATTGAGGATCAATGGTTAGTTCTCTCTCTCTCTCTCTCTCTCTCTCTCTCTCTCTCTCTCTCTCTCTCCCTCTTTCGTTCTCGTTCTCTATCTCTCTCTAGTAAACCTTACCAACAGAACCTTTCTTTTCAGAACAAAACATTGGTCCTATTTTGATGTCTGCCTGCAAAATGGAGAGTCCTGCGCTTCTTCGTAAATGCGCCACAATTCTGCTGAATCCACACACGCAACTCTCTGTTTTCGTAAGGCTGTCTCTTCTGGATCGATGTTTCCTTCATGAAATGGTTCCTGCCTGTCTTCAAATGGTACAACGGCCGGAACACTTGATACAAATGACTCAACAGAACACTTGTGAGTTCCGGTGTAAGGATAGAGGAAGGCATTGAGATGTAGTGATGTAGAGGTAGAAAGATAGAAGTAGAGAGAGAGAGAAAGAGAGAGAGAGGCAGACAGAGAGACAGAGAGATATGAAAAAAACACCTTTTCTTCAGATGACTGTCTTTCAACACGGGCTCGTGCGGCAATGCTCGATCGTCTCACTCAGCTATTGGACAACCCAGGAATGCAACCACACCACTGCAAACAGTGAGAATTCAGTAAACAAACATAATTATGCTGGAATTAAGGTGCAAAGCGTATTCTCAATGCGCTGCAGTGTCTTGGATGTGTCCCCAGTGCAGAACACATTCGAGCGATGTAAGTCTGATGAGAGCTCCACAGCCGAACAATCTCCCCCGGTGACACTCATCTGCCTCTAGGACTAGTGTGATCCAATGACGCAATAGCCAGATTTCTAATTATGTATTTAAATTATTTTTATGAACCAATAAGAAGAGAGAAATTCTGTGTGTTTATAAGAAATGAACGCGTGAAGCATTCACTCGCACACACACACACACACACACACACACACACACACACACACACACACACACACACACACACACACACACACACACACACACACACACACACACACACACACACACACACACACACACACACACACACACACACACACACACACACGAAACGTCTAACAAACAACATATTTATATTATGCACCGATACTTACAGAGAGACTCTCACATTCATAGCACAGCGTGACCCGTAGAAAACACCGCATCCGGTTGCGTTACGCATGGCTCCGGCAGGACGGCTTGTCTTCCAGCGCAAGAGGAGCCGGAGTCTTTTCAGGAATTGGCCCTACGGACCCTTTTCGGAAGGGAAGGGCGGAAAAAACGATTGGGAGGACGAGGAGACCGTGAGCCATTCCAAGACCGATTACGAGGATTACCACCTGAAAGAGGAGTGGTCTCTCTTTATCTCTCTCTCTCTCTCTCTCTCTCTCTCTCTTTATCTCTCTGTCTCTCTGTCTGTCTTTCCCTCCCTTATTTACCTTAACGAAAACTTGGACCATGTAAGCATGGACCAGTCCCAAGACAGCAATTGAGATAATAGTAGACACTCCGGCCTGGATCATAGGCCACGCGATGGAAGCCAAAGCATGTCGAATACGCTCCCTCTGGCTCTGAAAACCAACCTCAGCCACGAAAAAGAGAGAATCTACCTCGTGGTCTCCCTTGTAGTAGTGCCAGGTGATGTGAGCTACAAAATCAACGGAGAAGCCGATGGCCATGAGAAGAGTAGTCATGGAGATGGGGTCAAGGTCAATGTCCAAGTACACCAGACTTCCGAAGACACCTTAAAAGTTGTTTTGTCCGGCGCTATTTCCTGTTATGTCTCTGGATTCCAAGAAAAATCTCATAGATTCGTAGAAATCGAGTTTTCCCTGCCGTTTGCGGCTTTATTGAATTGACACGCCACCAAAACAGCAAAAGTTGAGACTCACCAATGTTGATGGAAAGAATGGCGGCGGTTGAGGTAATGATGGTGAGGGGAGAGGGAGTGAAGATGATCAACACGAAGACCATGCAGATGAGAGCAAAGAGAACTGTCTGTTGAGTGACTGGGACGATGGTGAGCAGCTGGTCGGAGTACATGGAGAAGTCTTCGTAAACAGTGAGGTTTAGATGAGTGTACTCCGATGCGATCTCTCTCCATTGCTCAAGGAGATCCAGACGTTCCGTCCAAGAGACGGCGTCGTGGAAACCAGTTGAAAAGGCGAACTTCTGGAGACAACGGGGACGCTCAGCGTAGCAGTCTCTGAAAATGAGTGATTGAGTGAGGTGAGGTGATGTTTGATAGTGAGTGACCGAGTGAGTGAGTTAAGGAGTTCGTTAGTATGAGAGTGTGTAAAGGAAATTAAATTCTTTAAAAACTCACTGATGATCTCCCAAGTTCACAAAATGACTCCATCTTCGGTATTCGAACTGCTTGAAGAACTCAGGCAAATACCTATATTTAAAGTCAATGCTTCCATGTTCCTGAATAACTTATAAATTATTTTGCGTTCTGTTCCTAACCTTCTCTCCAATATAAGGCAGATATGGCAAGAGCCAAATGTGAGTTGACTCAGCTCCTCTGCTGTTATTGGCGGTTTCAAATCGCCTCAGAATCCTCATGATTTCCGGCACCCTGTCGGGCTCACTCATATTTCCAGGATTGTTGACAAATAGAACAACCTGAGGAATAAAGACGCTTTGAGAAGAGACATACCTGGCCGCCTTCTTTGAAGATGACGTTGGTTTGGATTCGGACGAGGTCGAGGAGAGGAGAGTCGTCGAGGAACAACTTCTCAGATGAGAGACCGACCTAAAACATATGGTTTAAAGGGACCGTAAGGGGCCTTTTCGGATTGGAAATGTATGCTAATCGAGTCATTTCAATTGAAATCATTTTCTCAAACACCGCTCTAGCCAACGAGACCGTGCGCAAAATGCTTGCCAAGTCCTCATTCTGAAAAGGCCCCTGACGAGCCCTTTAAAATTTTTCTGCATCTGCCTCTGCCTCCTTTGCCCTCGCATTTCTCTCTCTATCTATCTCTTTCTATATATATGTATCTCTCTGCCTACCTTGATCTGCATAACTCCGTTGATCATGAAAGTCCAGTAAGTCAGCAAAACAACTGAAACCCAAAGTGTATTTTTCGACCAATTGAAATTCCCACCTGCCAAAATGGCCTTGCTCCAAATGCTCATACTGAAGTTGACCCACGTGTCCAGAAGCCAACCGGCAAACTGATTCACCATTTTGGAGCAGAAGTTCTCCTTCGGCTTTCCGTCTTCCTCCGCGGGTGGGGCATCCAAACACCAGATGTAGGCATTCTTTCTGTTTTCTTCTCTCTTTCCACCCAATACCAAAATTGCAGAGAAATAGACAATCTGGTAGACGTAGTCATATGCAACTGCCACGGAGATGAAAACGCAGAAGGTCTGAAAACAAAAGGGTTTGGGGAAAATAATGATGATTACGTAGATGGCAGGAGTTGGTGTGAAGATTCCGATGAAGAAAGAAAGGAAGTTGGTTAGAGAGGTGATGGAGATGGAGGGTCCCGCATCAGCACAGGTCTCCGCCAGACGTTGTCTTACGGTTTTTCTTAAACGAAAAATGCTTTAGAAGTTGTTTTTGTGTACTTGTTATCCGTCAAGTGCCACGCGTGCATGAATATGTAGGCATCATCCACTCCGATGGCAAGCACGAGGAAGGGGACTACGGTTAGGATGGGGAGGAATTCGAAGCCGAGCTGGAAAAGGCAATTGTCACACGTGAGTAAATGAACAATCAAATGAGATAACTGAATTAAAGCGATAACGTACCCAGAACAAATTTCCAAACGCGGCAATGATAGCTGTGATTGGGCATAAAACTCCCATGACGGCTTCAAAGGGTTTCGAACGAGCAGTGTCCTGTTTCAGAGAAGTCACCACTGTGAAGAACATTAGGACAACAAAAGTGACTCCCATCAAAGGCATTGCCAGAATTCCTTAAATTTTATGCGTTTAAAGTTAAATTTGAGGTTGCAACCGGTTCTTCGAACTTCTTCAGAAACGAGGCCCTCGCTGGTGCAGAAGACTCGAATCAGCGGGTCTGAGGAGGTGCTCATTGTGTAATCGAACACGGCTCGCTCCCATTTCTTCATCACTTGCACCATTGTGTCGTTGTTGTAGATGGCATGGAAGTTTATCGCAACTAGCTTGGATCCTTCGATGGCCTTTGACCTAATTCACAAATGGAATGGAGAAAATGAAACACACACACACGCACACACACACACACACACACACACACACACACACACACACACACACACACACACACACACATACCCCTTCGTCTATCCCACTCTCGCTCCCTTCCATTCACAAACCTGTTGTTAACATCAACAAGAAAGATGTTGTTAGCTAAGTAGACCCTGTGACCGAAAATATCCATAGACGGGTAGGTGATCTTCACATGATTCGTCTTTTTGTTCTGTTGATCACGGAAAACAGTCAAAAAGATGCTGACCTAAAAAGTTTTCATGTGTTTCTCTTTATAAATAACTTACAGCATCTGAGACTTCGCACTGAGTTCCACAGAAATCGGAATAGGAGTAGGTTCTATTGTCATGGGAAACTTTCAGTTTGTATTGGAGGTAGTCTTCGATTTCGAGGGCTTTGTCGATATACCTTGACGTAGAATTATACAAATGTTATATGTGGTGTGTGTGTATATATATAAAGAAATACAAACCCATGTCTAAGAATGGATCCTCCGTCAGCCGCTTTCATAGCCACCACAACGTGGAAGGGACTGCCCAGCTCCTGGAAGAATTCGCGCGCCACGGCGAATTCATAACGAGAAGGCGAGTTTGAGGCACTAAACACCATTTTATAACGTTAATTAGACCTTATTACCTAAAGTGATCCCTAACGTTGTTAACCTCTTTGAATCGACAAACCCCAGCACTCATCAAAAGAGCCCATGTTACACTGAAACAAAAGATATATACAATTCAGAAACATATATACCAGATGGTGATGCATGTTTTGGGGTAATCGGCGATCTTCTCTCCGACCCAGTAGAAGAGATCGTGTGTGAGTCTCTCCACACACGAGGCGAACTTATCCATCGCCCAAGTGCCTGAAGAAAATTTTTCAAATATAGAAATGCTATATAAAAAATAAGAAAACATGGAGCGTTGTCTGACGACATGAGATTCGATCAACACGGGGATCGTCGCAACCGGAAAGGGAAGCGATCTAGTTTTTGTCTGGATGCGAAGTGAAAACGATTGGAGAATTTCCCCGAATGAATGTTTCATTTAAAACTTCTTTCAGGCAGGTAATTGGATGCTAATCTAAACCAGTCTTCATAAAATACTTGAAATCCAGATATCTCGAAAGCTTTGAAAAATTGGGCATAAAAATATTTTGAGTTCTGATAATTTTCTGACTAGGTATCTACTCATTTTTCTTTTACAAACTATACGGGAAATGAGTAAAGTTTCGCCTTTTTGCTTGTTTTTTTTTTTGGAATCCAGGAGTAAAATGAAAATACGCATTCGATTCAGAAATTTCTTAGGAACAGATTCAGTTGGTGAAACTATGAATACCACACAGACAGACGCCGTTTGTAGAAAAAAACACACATTTACGACCCCGAGAGAAATGTTTTGGAACATTGTCCACATTGGAAAGCCCTTGAAAAGTTGTTTGGGAAAATGTGTTTGTTCAAATTCTGATTTTCGAGCGGTTTTCGAGAAAAAGCAAAAAATGCGGTTTTTCTGCTATCAAAATGTAATTTTCAAATTTTCTTTTGAATATCGAGGGTTGAGGGTGATTTCCTCTGTCAAAGCTTGTTTGTTCAAAAAAATGGTTTCCGTCATATGATAATGAATTTATCATTTCAATAACTAAGACTGTTCTTAAAAAGTGCCTCAATTGAATGAATATTCCCATAGCACTCCTGTAGCCCCGAAAATGACTTCGAATACCATCGAATAAAATGGAACTATTCATATTTCCCGACGGGTAGGTGCAAATGGGCAGTATTCAAGGCATGATCTGCCAAAGGCTGTCTTTGGTATGCCAATTAACCAAAAAATAACCGCACAATGACTCTATGACAAAAATTCTTGATCCACGGATTTGGCGAACGGAAAATGCCGATGCTGTGAGTCAGAGAGAAACTGTACAGTCATGCTGTATGGATTCTAGCTTAGATAAATCCGGTTTTTATTCTATGGATTTGTTGAACAAATACTGGGCGAAAAAGGCGGAAGCTCCTCCGCCTGAATTCGAGATAAAACCATTGAGACTGCTCAAAACAGAGTGTTCTGCTTTATGGAGAGAGAAAACGGATTTCGCATTTTGCCAGTTGCCTAAAAATGCAATCATTTATAATAAAAGAGTCCTGCCGCAAAAGTGTTGTAATATTACCAAAATCCGCGAGTGTGTTCTCTTCGCATACTCGCAGGCTTTGGCAAATCACCACCGTTTTTGTGGCGGAACTCTTTGTAAATATTCAGGAAATGGATGGGATTTGGCAAGATTCCAGTTATACTTTTGAAATGATTTGAGCTATCCATTGGAAAGACCGTGTGGTCCCGCCACGGAGGTCTCGTGACCTATCTGGGGTATGTAAAAGAAGGAACCCGCTGATTGAAGAGGCATAGAGAGGAAAAAAAACGACAAAAGAGGGTAAACTTGTTTTTAAGCATTAAAAGATCTGTATAACTGGATTGCTTTTGAGACAGAGAATTTGTTCGTGAAACACTTTGAGATCCCCGAAAACGAGTTGTGAACGTAAATAACAGATGAGAACCGATTTGGGTTATGGGAGGTCGTTACGGAAAACGAAGTTTCAGATGATATACGACGGACACGGTGGATAAGGCCAAAGAGAAACCGGAACACGACGTGGCTGCTATGCTCATTAGAAAGAGAGAGGGCGGATCAGATACGACACGGGAGGCAAAAACAGCTGCGGAATTGCATAGGGTGATCTGGGGATAACGGAGGGAGGAGAGGAGGTCATCCGAGGATCACATTTGAGGACACTGCGCAGTCGGGCGAAAGAATGGCAACAACAAAGGAGTGATAGGGGACAGACGGGAAGACTGGTCCAAGGAGACCCAAGGGCGCCCGAGGCTATTGCCAGCCGACGACCACGTGTGGACTGGTTAAAGGAGACACTACGACACCTCTTTGGCAGAAAAAGAGACTGGCAATTAGATGGTTATGTCTCACTCACTCAGTCACTCAGTCACATTTTTTAAACTTTCTGACTGTTCTTCAAGAGCGCACGGTGAGGTACACTCTCACTTTCTGTCACACACACACGCACACACACACACACACACACACACACACACACCGACCATTTTGAAACATTTAGGTCATTATCGGTTTTTTACCTGGGTTACGGTAGGTACTGTAATTTTGTAAAAATGTTCGAATTCTTTCGAATTGGTACTTTTCTAATAGCAATAGTAAGTAGTAGGTGCACCAAATTTAACGGTGAAATGTTTGTGTACTTTTGCAAAGGACTCAGAAAACATCAAAAGGGGGAAAAATGCTTTTGAAATTTCAGTCTTTCTCATTTTTCGACCTTTGTCATGAAAGGGCTGCCAAAAGCCACCATACTGTACAGATGCGCATTTTTTTCTGAATCTTTTTAAATATTGAAGTCAATAAAATTTTCTCGTTCAAACCGGATCTGAATGTTTACGGAGTAAAAAATAGCAAATTAAAGTTCATGTAAATTTTAGAGCAAAAACATTTCGACCTACCAAAAGTCAAAATTTTCTTGATCAATTGATGGTCGAAAAATGCGAAAAACTGCAATTTCAAACGCATTTTTTTTCAAAAGTACACAAACATTTCACTATTTAAGGGCTAGATTTGGTGCACCCACGACTAATTCTATTAGAAAAATACAGTTTGAAAGAATTCGACCATTTTTGTAAAACCCTACCGTAACCCACGTCTAAAAATCGATAATGACCTAAAAGTTTCAAATTGGTGTTGATATCAACTTTTTCCTTATACAGTGGCTTTAAGGCCGCCGCTCAAATCTTACGGAGAGGGCGTCATAACTCATCGACACTCTCATTATCTCTGTCTATCTCTGCCGTTCTCTCTCTCTCTCTCTCTCTCTCCCTCTCTCTCTCTCTCTCTCTCTCTCTCTCTCTCTCTTTCTCTGCGCGATTCTCGCTCATTCCTTTATTCTATCTCTTGATCTCATTCCCAAAGTCACTTTTTCCTATTATCTCTTTTTTTATAACCTCCATGCGACATCCGACTGGTTCTAACAATGATCTCCGATGGTCTGTGGGATAACACGTTGTCTGGAAGGATCTGAGCAGTTTTTGATCTGACACAGTCTTCTGATGACATTCGCCATTCTGCATACTTTGGCGCCCCTTTTCTCTGTCTCACGTTATTTATGGGGATCTCTATGTCGCGAGCTCTGGTAGGGATTATCGCGGCGGGACTCAAAGCTAGGAATGAAATAAATATAGTTAAAAAGAGCGATAAAAGCCACAGTGCTTATTGATGAAAACAGAGATGTCCTCTGCCGCTTGCAAGTGTTTAGGCAATTATCAGATCAAGTTCTCAGCGCCGCCGACGACGAGCTGACAATGGAATTTTCCGGAATCGCGAGTGTTCTTCTCCTTCTTTTGCGGGCGGAATGCGCCGCTGGCGCGAATTCTCCTCGAGGCAAAGGATTTGGTCATTTGCATTCTATTAGCATAGGAGAGAAACGAAAGAAAATGGGGGATCGACAAGCGATCGGGGAGAGATTTGAGACGAAAACAGCGGACAACCGGGACGCGGCGGAGGAACGAAGGAGACCGCCCGGGGAGGAGGACAAGGGGCGGCGAATGGATTGGGGAGAGCTTCTGAGAGGAACAGGAAGAGGTTACTCATTTGGGGAGGATGGTATGAGAGGGATACGAATGACTGCACGTGTAATTGGATCGCAATCGAAACCTGTCATAGTGAAAAGAGATGTTTCCACATGAGACATTTGTTAGAAACTCTCTCTCTCTCTCTCTCTCTTATGTGTGTATGTGTCTGTGTCTGTGTGACATGCGAGAGAGCTACATAGAAACAAAGCACTGAGAAGGAGAGAGACAGAGAGACTCGGAGAAGAGTAAACCGAAAGATAGATAGATAAAGAGAGAGAGAGAGAGAGAGAGAGAGAGAGAGAGAGAGAGAGGCAGAAAAGCAAAGATGCAAGAGGCAGAGAGTCGTAAAACAGAAAGAGGTATACAGAAAGAGGGAGTTAGAGAGTGCGCGCGAAAGAAAAAGAAAGGAGGGGAGAGAGTGGGAGAAAGAGACAGAGAGAGCGGGCTAAAGATAAAAGCAGAAAGAGAGAGAGATAGACAGAGAGAGTGGGTGTATAAGTAAAACTTGATTATTGAGGAAGTGAATATAAAAGTGTTGAAACATTTTATGCCTCCGATTGCTCATAAAATCTTCCTGAATATAGCAAAGATCGGGTGAAAACCAGCCGCAATCTCCACGTCAAAAATCGCGAAAGCGAAAATTCCAGCTGGACCGGTCGCACTGTTAGCCAGAATAAATTCCCGATCGCGCCGAGAAATGATCTGGAAAGCGCTGACCACAGGTTTCTAAAAAGCCACAGCCGAAATCCAATTAGCGCGATGTTGCTGTTTGGCGGCGGAGAAAACGGATGTGACCGGGCGATGACCGACGGATGAAAGCGAGAAGAGGACTGAAATGCAGGGAGAGTCCGTCGGACGAAGGAAGAGAGACGAGCACGAGGGGACACGCCTCTCTCGGACAACGGGTTCGGCAACTCTTTGAACTCGGAGACATGAGACGAAAAAAGAGGAAAGGAGATAAATGACACCGAAAATCGGAAGAGGGTAGAAGAATCTGGAGAGATACAGGTAGGTAACGTCTCTTTATGGTTGGAAGTAAGATACATACATGAGAGAGAGGAGAGAGTCGAAATAGGAAAGGCCAAAGGAGACATATGACGGATACTCCCTGATAGGAGGTATCACATGGTCTCTTTGCCCTTCATTGGATAAACTCAACCCCGATCCCCCTCCACAACATAGAAAACCCCCAAAAAAAGCCTTCAAAACAAGAAAAGCCCTCAGGAATGAGGATCGAGCTAAAAAGCTCAGAAAATGGACGAGATGGGGGAAGGTTGCCGAGTCGCGGTTGAACCCGTCCTGGCTACTCAAGCCGCCCGCGGCGAATAAACCCGTTCCGGACACGAACCGCCGTCCTCTGGGGCTTCAGTCGACGTCAGGAGAGCATTGGGTAATAGAGATGACGGAGGGGGAAAGTTGGTTCAAAAGGTAGTATGTGTTAAAGGCGACATTCTGATCAAACTAGATCCTGTGACCTCGATCGCTTGAGATTAGCTCCCTTCCGGATGTGTTAGTTCCGCTCGGAGATGTGAGGGCCTCACTCGTTCGTTTTACAAAACAGTTACATTAAGACGCCGTCTCTGTAAAACTCGAGCAGCCGCCTTAAAGGCAGAGGCCCACGAAAATGAAAATGGACCTGTCCATAGCGTAACGTAGGCGAGAGAGTGTCATTTTCAATGGTGAAATGCAGAGAGTTTTACGATTAGCATGGACAGGTCCCCCTCTTCATTTTACGTGGGCCTCTGCCTTTAAGGGCGCGGTCATTCGGAAGAACTTGATGTCTTAGAATCGGTCCAAATTTGGTATATAAGCTTCCTATAACAAAAAAACGCAATCCTGAAACTTTTGGCGCCAAGTCATTTTTTGGTGCCGGGTTACGGTAGGTGGGCCTAGGGGTACTGTAATTTTTCAACTTCATCCAAAGTACTAACATGTATATACCATACTGTAGCTAATTCCATTTCCAACAACATTGTCAATTACACCAACTCTTGATTATAGTCATATAAAAAAGTTTCGGCCCGAAAACCTTAAAAAACCATGATTTTTAGAGGTTTTTAATTTTTTTCTCGAAAATTTTCAAAAACGGTAAACACGACACTTAATTTTCCTGAAACTAGATACAATTCTGCGTAAAACCAGCACAGTCTCGCAAAAATCGGACCATACGTGTTTTTTGATAATCGCGCCTGAACATTCGCGCCAGAGTGGTCGGCAAAGAGACAAAAATTCTCCCTATTCTCCCCATGGCCCAAACAAGATTTTCTGAAACTTTTGGGCCCAGGTCATTTTCGGGACCCGGGTTACGGCACCCCTGGGTACTGTCGATATTCAAAACTTTCAGACTCACTTTTATGTATAAGCCATTTTGTAGCAAATTTATTTTCCAGAAATATTCTCAATTGGTGAAAACCGTAAAACTCCAGAGGAAAAAAGTTTTCGGGCAAAAACTGAAAATTTTACCCAGCCAGTTATTGATGCGAAATTTTTTCATGTTTTTAAAACGATTTGGGTGGACGGAAGTTCAAAACAACAAAAAATAGGGGCGCGCATATCCACTAGGTTCGGGGTCAACCATTTCTAACGCGTTTTTGAAAACTTTAGTTTCCGATTTTTAAGGTGTAAAAGAAAATTTGTGCGTTAATACCTGCAATGTTCACAATCACTAGTTAGCCTATTCCCGTTTTTGAAAGTTTTTGAGAAAAAATCCAAAAAGAAATTTTCCAGTTTTTGAACGAACTTGTTTTCCGTTGAGTTTTACGGTTTTGGCCAAAGGGAGGTTGTACATAAGTTTTCAGAAATTTGTGGATTTTCTCTGTCACTGCCCTTTTTAAAACTGCTCCAGTCTTATAAAGAAAATGTCTTAAATATTTCTGAATGATTCATTCGAGAGTAATCTGATCCATCAAGCATCTAATGTAGAACACGGACCGTCCACTTGTTCTCTCTCAGGTGGTGTAGTTCTCGTAGTCCTCCTCCCAGATGGGGAACGACTCCCACACCTCCTCCTTGTAAGGGTGGTGCAGAATCCACTCCTCATACGTCCTAAAACCTTTTTGATGCCGATTTCTTCTTTACACCCACAATACAAGGTTGAGAAGAGACGAAGCAGTGGGCCCGCGGCGAGTGAGGTCGAGGAACCAGCCGATCTCGCTGCAGTGGCGAACGGGGAAGTGGTAGGCAGTTCCGTCGTGGCACTTGTAGACGAGGAACAGAGGCAGACCAAGGCTTCCGAGGGCTTCGTTCTTCTCCAAACGGTAGTACAACTGCATGTGGAAAGGAGAGACTCTGGTGGAGGCCTCAACCCTCCCAATGGCTCCCAGGAAGAGGCGTCGACCCTGCTCCTCCTGGCTGATGGGCGATTGCCTCAAAAGAGATTAGTTATGCTTTGTTGTGAAACACTTGCAAAAGAACGACTGGGGAGTCTTCGCCAGAGTCGACCATCTGAAGCGAATGAAGATCACAGAATGAATGGGAAATGGGGAATTGACGCAAAGAACGACACGTTACGGACGAAACGCAAGAAATGCAAATTTGGCCAATTTCCCACAAATGCACGCCCCACCAATTCTATAGGTGCCCTCAAACGGGCATCATTCCAATTTGTGCCTTCATTCTCTGTTGATATTACGATTTTATGCTAATCTATCATCAACAGAGAATACTTGAACGATTGACATGATGCCCGTTTGGCGTCAGCTATACTTTGGTGATTCTTGAAAGTGAGCTACTTCTGATGTTAATCATCAAATTACGAATTATAGCACGAAACTGGTGATCTACAAATGTAGAGTGGCTTCTTTTTGACCAAAAAAATTTGACTAGAAGTCCATTGAAATTCGCAAGTAGCCCCAATCGCGCATAGCCCAGATTTGAGAGCAGTATGTTTGGTTGCAAAATAGATTTCGAACGGTCGAACTCGATTCTTCCAAGAATTCAAGCGGTGCAGTCCGATTTTCTAACATATAGCCACCGTGTCAGTTTATGTTTGTCGGGTTTTCAGCTGGCTTTGTTTTACTGTTCCCAGTTTTCAGAAGGCCACGCTTTCTGTCGTCCACCCGTTTGGGGAGTTCCAGTGGTGATTTACCTTCGTCGTTTGGCAATTTCCATTTTCCTCCGTCCAAATTTGTATAACGGTACGTTGAGTTGAAGTTTGCGCTTTGATTCATTTCACAAAGAAATTTTTTCATCTCTTTCCTGCAGCTACGGCCGAAACAGAAGAACTTCGACAAGGATCATGAAGAAAACCACGATAAAGAAGAAGAAGACAATTAGTGAGAAGAGATTATGAAAGCCTATATCTACAAAAAGCCAAGTAGGACCTTGTTTATATTAAAATTTCAAATTTAAACATCTAGATCTTGTTTGTTAGTGTCACAAAATGATTTTGTGTTGATTTTTTGTGTGTAAATGCGCTCTGAGAACAATTTAAAGAAATGAAATGCCCAAAGGCTAGGCGCTTCGTCATAAATTTTGAAATCAGATTCGCATTCCCGAAATTTGCAAACTGTTGTCGGAAACAGGTTTTCCACATGGTTGATGACAGCGCTGAATCACCGCAATTTCCCGGGCCTCAATACTTCGATAGGTCTCTATTCCTATCACGAAAAATGCGAAAAAAAACCAAGGAGAGTTTCTTGATCTACCAAATCTATCAGCTAAACTCACTTTCTAACCAAACTTTTCGATTTTTAAACGGGGCAGTTGACTATTTTGAATCACTAATATAAAGCCGCCAGTCCTATTTTTTCAATTCCTAAAATTTTTTGAGATTTTTGTGGTGTTAACATTCGACTTCAGCGCTATTACATCCAAATCACAAGGGTGTGGCCTATTTTCGCCCGAAGCCATTTTTGCGAGAAGAGTACTAACTTCACTAACCATGGTCCATCCAATGTGTAAATTGTTGCTTGTGTATTGTATCTCGATTAGCATGGATTCCCGTGTCCAAGTGGGTCAGTGGCGATCCCTTGCGCAACGGCGGAAACAGTCCGCTTCGGCCAAACCGTAATGCGCACCCGACGCCATTAACCACGACAGGCCTCTTACGTACACATCTTTATATCAACACACTCGGGCGACAAAAGATGCCATTGTTTGACAGATATTCCGCTGCCATTTCTTTCTTTCTTTCTCTGCATATCTAACACCCACTCACCAGACACGCTCACACACGCACACGCACACACACACGCGCGCATCTCATCTCCCTAATTGTTATTTTCCTTCCGTTTTGTCCTTTCAGTTTACTTTCATATTTTACTTTCTTCCTGTCGAATCCTTCGCAATCGCGTCCGTCAACACGCCGTCTAATCCCTCCAGTTCTTGCTTCCCGCACTGTTTTCTCTCTTTTCCGCCGGAAAGACTCATCGCCTCAACATTGTCTCCAATTCTTCTTAGTAGAAGTGATTCACGTACAACAGGAAACTTTATGGACAGAGTACTAACTATAATGGAGCCATTGAGATTGCTTCAATCCCCCTCCCCCTCCCCGGTATTTTCAAGTTTGCAGCGGTAAATTTCAGAAATCAGTCTTAGGTTCACTCATGAAATAGAGTCATTTCCAAAACTATTGGTTCGTATGATGCTTAGATGAAATACTTTTTGTGTGATTTTGCTATGTAATTTTTTAGACATCTTTGCAGCCAGTGTAGTTTGAAGACAACGATACTTTTTGAATCGAAAGCTTTGCTGAATTTCCATCGTCAGAAACAAATGTTTCAATAGCCTTTCGGGAGGGCGGGCCACAAAGGGAAAGTCTAGATTTTATCTAGCAAGTATTTTCCAAAGTGAAATTGACGAAGCACGAAGCTCGTCTTAACTTTGAAACATCGCCTGTTAAGACTTTAAGCCCACGTGAATCGTACCGCCAGCAGTAGTCCTTCGCTGCCATTTCGGCGTGTTCGTACCAATTCCTGTCTTTGTTTCCGGCTGCGTCAGCCCCTCCGTAGCCGCGTCAGCTGATTCCGCCACCGCCGGCGTCCATCACTCGCAGCCCACAACAAACTCGTCGCAACCCGAAATTATCACCATCGCGTCATCTGTCCTTTGGAAAATCAGAGGTCGCAAACGACCGCTAAAAGTGAGAGTTTACGATTTGGCGTTTGAGACAAAGTAAATCTATACAATAAACAGAAAGCCAAGAGAACGATAGATAGAGAAGGCGAGAGAAAGAGAGAGAGAGAGAGAGAGAGAGAGAGAGAGAGAGAGAGATAGCCATTCGCATCATACTCTCTCTTTTCTCATTTTGGAAAAAGGAAAGTAACCCATTCATTTTGGTCCTCATAGCACCGTCTCTATCTCGTTCACGTCTCCCTTCCTCTCTCTCTCTCTCTCTCTCTCTCTCTCTCTCTCTCTCTCTTTCTCTCTCTCTTTCTCTCACTCTCTCGTTCTCTATCTTATAATCTGGTTTTTATGATTTGCTCTTGAGTTCGAAATCGAGCAATTAGCGAAATAACCAAGAAAGCCCAATCATTCGTGCATATGTTCCTATCTCCCCCTCTTTCTTACTCTCTCTCTCTCTCTCTCTCTCTCTCTCTCTCTCTCTCTCTATCTCTCTCATTCCCTCCCTCCCTCCTCGTGTCTCCCTGGTCACTCAATCCCCGTAGTGCCTCCCTCGTCAGATCTCTCTTTGCGTGGAGATAGATGTTTTGGGTCCTGGTTTGTAATGGAGAGACAGTGTGTGAGAGATGAGACGCAGGTGGCTGGGAGTGCTTGGCCGAGCAGTCCCTCAGTCGCCGGGGCCATGAGCTACCTCTCCCCTCTCCCCCACTACCCCGCCCCCAGGTATGCCCTTTTGTTGACCTACGACAACTGAAATCAAACGAGTCGGTTGCACGAAGCGACAAAGAAATACATAAGAAGTCAGAAGTCGGAATGGTTTGAAACCTTATTACAAAATTCGGACGAGAACATAAAAACACGGCTTTTACTCAAGTTAACAGCTTAAAGGCACCCCTAAAATCAAGAACACGAAAATTAACGGGACATCCGTGACTCTACCGCAAAGTGTAATATTTGCGACTGCGGTCCAGTATTGACGACAATACGATGTGTTCCAGATCTCGGCCAATACCAGCCAAATGTTATCCTGCGAAGTGGAATTCAGAGAAAACCGCTAAAATAGCATTTTGTTATAGTTTTCTTTCGTTTTGAGATATTCGCATGAACTTTTTACTCTTCTAACCATAAGTTTTGATCGCCTTCGTCCTCAATCGTTCGTTTCTCTTAATCCAATGTTTGTTCCGGAAAAAAAAGCAAAATAATCTCTTTTTAAGTTATTTTATATCGAATTTCTCAAATTTTTCACATTCTCTTTTACTATCTGTATCTTTCTCTCTATTATACTGAATCACCTTCATTAAATATTTTTGTCTCTTTGAGGAAAACACGGAGCTGTAAAACTTTTTTCTTAAAGTCAGTCGTAACGGTTACGGGAGATCATTGCATTTTGAGAGAACGCAGATACAATTTTGAGTTCAAACGCGTTTTAATTCAAAAGGTGGAAAACGAAAAAGAAAATTAAGAGACTCTTAGAGCATTCAAATTTTGAAAACTCATCTTTCGTACTTCATATCTCCGTATGCTCTGCTTTTGATCCTGAAAATGAGTGAAAAGACTAATAGATGCACTGAAAAGTGTCCACTTTTAACATCAGATCAGTTTTTCCAAACATAAACTTCTCAAAGATCACCTCCTTTCGTTTTAGCCGTTTGTTTACCACAATTTGTACCTTGGTTTGAACCAAAGACGCCTGTCATTGGCTCGCCGATATCCTCAAAATTCTAACATTTCTTTCATCTCGTTAGTTACACTGTTTGTTACTGTTAAAAGGATTTTTTTTTGCCTCAGTGCAACAAATCAAATTATTGAGTGAGTTGCCACGGCGGGACCAGCGCGATACAAACCAGCGCGATACGATAAGAAATTCTTTTAGAAAAAATACTAAAATTCACAAAAACGCGCTCCACGCTGAGTCGTACACCTCAATGCGTCTTAACGTTCACGAAGTGGTTCTTGAATTTAAGTATTTTTTTTTTCAAATGAATTTCCGTACCAAATACGGATTTCTTCGACGAGTGCCAGTTGCATCCTGACTTGTACGCCATATTGGGTTGCATACATAGTGCTTCTAGTTTGATTTCTAATACCCACTTTGTCCTCCAAAACAAGAACTTCTCTCCATTAAAATTCTTCGATTCGTGTTCTTTGGTGTCCATCCATATCCAATCAGCCGTCCCATCGCTCAAAATTCGATGTCCCATTCGCAAAACCAAACAGTTCGATAAACTGGTTGTCGGCCGCAGGTGGCACGCGTTCCTCGGCATCCAACAGCCGTTTCTCCGCTCATTCCACCCCTTCTTTTGAGGGTTTAGAGATACTCTTAGTGATACAAATTGTTACAAGAAGACTTGATTGATATATCGATCTTTGCAATACACACTTCCAGGTCGCGTCTGCACCGCTCGCACTCGTGGGGCGATCTGAGCCGCACGGTCGATCACGTTGACACATGGGACCCCCGCCGCCCCCTCCTCCACCCCCTCCACTCGCAACCGTAAGTAAGGCCTTAACTAAGGCAATAAGGGCATTTTACAGACAGCGGTACTACCATCTGGCGGGAGGAAGGCAGCGCTTCCACCACGACGTGACAACCATCCCGTACCTCGTAAGAACATTCCACTCTTTCAATGAATACTCCTTTCAGCGCCGTCCCAGTCCTCCCGTCCCCGTGTGGACGCTTCGGCATTACAGGTAATTGTGTGGTTGCCAAAAAAAAATATTGGTGGTTTTCAGCACGCAGCCTCTCGTTTGCGCAAGACCGGCTACAACGAACAGATACGAGGTAGGGGGGTAAGGGTGAGGTTGGAGAGACATAGAGAAAGAGAGAGAATAAAGAGAAGAATAGTGAGTGGCGACGCAAACAATAACGGAGATAAAGTTAAAACGGAGTCAATGAGAGACCGACTCTGTGTGTGTGTGTGTGTGTGTGTGTGTATGTGTGTGTGTGTGTGTGTGTGTGTATGTGTGTGTGTGCAGCGAAAACCTCAACAAATGTTATAAAAACTTGATTTCCTAAAATGTTTTACAAATGTACTACACTTTTCGAGTAAACGTTTTTAAACGTTTAAAAACACTATAAGTCGAGTGAAAAATTGTTCAGGTTCCGATGCAGATTGTCTGAAAAAAAATCGAAAAAGATATACTCCTCGTTAATTCTACTGCAGCCGTAAAGCGGCCACGCTCCTTTTGTAGCGCACTATTTTGATGTAATAATGGGAAATTTAAATTTCAACATCATAATAATCACACTCATTTCCAAAATCCGCCGAAATTGGGTTGGCACTATAGTCGTTTTCACCAAGTCTGGACCGTGATAGAAAGCCTCACTTTAAAGGTTTTCCCATGTTGTCAAAAATCATAAGTCACAATAAGTCAAAATAAAAAAAAAGTTATAGTGCCCGTCAATCCTACTTCGGCGACTCTTAAATATGAGTGCAATTATTCTGATGTTGATATTCAAATTTCTCATTACTACATCATAATATTCTGCTAAAAAAGGGGCGTGGCCCTATTTTGGCCAAAGTAGGATTGGCGAGGAGTATACTCAAGGCAAAATGCTTTCGAATGAGCCTTACCTAGGTTTCATATGTTGTCTGAGAGCTGAGATATGAAAATTCACAAATTATCGGTTTTAGTGGGCGGGGCTAAAAAAAAACTTCGAGACCGACTTTTCATGAGCACGGATAGGTATAACTAAGAAATAAACTAAAAGACATGCTTTAGAAAGGTGATGCCCGCAGACATCGGTTTTTACAGATAGAGATGTGTGATAGATAAAACAGAAAAAAAAGTGTTATGGGCCACCCTAAACATTCAGGTGACGTCCCGAATCTATCCGATGGACGACTGGACGGAGCGAATCAACAACTGCCTGACCGAGATCGGTCGTACGGCTCGCAGCAGCGTGAGCTGGACCTCAATCCGCCCCGAGAACAGGTTTCTCTTCAGAAGTCTTTCCAATTTCAACCTTTGTTAGGTTTATGCTCCGCCCCCTCATTCCAACGACCCTGGTCCGTTCGGCTACATTCGTCGACCAGCCGATCCACTAAATGCACCCTACACAGTGGGTTGAAGTCCCTTTGCATTGGGAAGGAAGGGGAATAGATTGGGCAGACGCAAAGGATCAGAGAGCACTCGGGAACGGGCGAATAATAGGCCCTTGGGGGTCATTTGGGGCAGGAAAAGATGAAGGAAAAGATTGGATAGAGCACTTTTTTTTTAGAAAAAGCTTTACAGGATGTGAGCCAAAGATTAAAAATTAACAAAGTTAATACAAAAAATCCAATTTCAGGCCCCCGTCCCCCATAGATCTTCGTTTGACGCCACTCCGAAGAGTCTCTTCCAGACCTTCAACAACCCCAGCTCCGACTCCTTTATTGAGCATAAACTTCCTGCCAATCCCGTTCTTTCCACCTACAACCCACCTTCTGTTCCCCAATACTCCTACCAACCCCCCACTTATCAACCAAGTCCCCCTCCGCCATCCCGTCCTTCTCCCCAACCTTCGTCCTATCGCTCGCCGCCTGTTGCTGCCACCGCTCCGGTTAGACCTGCCGTCTCGCCAACTCCTCAGCACTCTGCTCGGTCATTCAATGCATCTCCACGACCATACAGCCCAGCCACTAGGGAGACTACTGTCGAGTGGACCGCTCCTTACCAGCCGTGAGTTTCAGACGCAAATTCTCACACACACACACACACACACACACACACACACACACACACACACACAAACACACACACAAACACACACACACACACACACACACACACACACACACACACACACACACACACACACACACACACACACACACACACACACACACACACACACACACACACACACACACACTTCTTCACCTCTGGCTCTTCTTCAAAAAAGCGGTTTCTAATTTCAATCTCTTCAGAAACCAGCCGTCCTCTCTTTCCGACCCTCGCGCTCTCATCCGTGATTTCGCCACCAACACCTTCGTCCAGGAAGACCGTCCCCCGTCCCGTCCTTCCTCGGCCCAGCGTGACTACTCGCCCCGTTCTTCTGGCCAGTCTTTCGTGTCCCGACACGATGTCTTTGCCCGACAACTGCGGGACGAAGGTTCTGTTTTATCAAAGTAAACGTTATGTCCTTTTAGGTTTAACGTCGTCTCAGAAGGCAGCGAACGAGAACCGAGGCACATTGAGAAGAGAAGAACTTCCCATCGACGCTCGACGCTTATACCAGGTTAGTTCTTGTTTACAGCCATAACTCGGTCATCTTTGACGTCTTTACAAGACTTCGTTTAATATTCATCGCCTGGCGGCCGTGATCCGCCGCTGTCGGTGCTAATTCGTTTTTCACACCCATTCTTTACACGATATCCTTATTCTATTTCTTCCGCTTATCGCTGTAAATCGCTAACGATTTCTGGGTTATGAGTGAGTGAGTGAGTGAGGAGGAGGAAAAAGAGATGAATATAAAAGAGGGAAAGAGTAAGTGCCCCGTTCTTCCAATTTTCCTTCTTTCCCATGTTTTGGCTGAAAAAGCCCTGTTGACTCAACTTCCAGTGGCGTCATTGCATCAAATTTGACTATCCAACAACAAAGTCGGCTGTCAGCAAAACTTCTGATCGCGAGGGCAAACTTATCCTCCAGAATTTCAATTTTGGGATAAAATGTCAATAGGGTATATGAATTGTCTCTTCGCCTCTTTTAATCAGGCGTCGTGCATGCGTAATTCAAGAAGCGTTGGCCGTTGTGTTGCGGCCCTTTTGGTCCGAAGTGCTGCTGGAATCGATCGCTTCCCTTCCTCGGAAACATGCCCGGATTACCTAATTCCGGCACCGACGTCGACAATATCTCGAGAACACTTACATTCCGCTGGATTGGCCCCCGCTTTGAGACCCTTTGCGGCGCCAGATGCTTTGTCATTCAAGCGCGTGGTTTCAGCGCCAAAACAGCACATCCCCACACACAATATGCAAAACACTGGATACTGAGATTGGAAAATTTTGGAAATTATTGTTAGATTCATATAGAGTAGGAAAATAAGACACAAAGATGCCTCCTCTTTCTCTGACCCCCTGGATAATATGGGACCTGCGTTCTTTGAAAAGAGTGGGTTCGTGATTGGAGGGTCATTTGTCACGCTCTTTTTGCCCCGTCTCCTCCAGAAAGTGTATTATCGGCGAGGGCTTATGAAAAACAAACATTCCGTATTGAAATATTTTCAAAGATAAGCCCCGTTAAGCTAACTGTCACGGAACAAATGAGGCGAAATGGAAAGAGAGAAAGAGAGAGAGAGAGAGAGAGAGAGAGAGAGAGAGAGAATGTGTTAGACAGAGAGAGAGAAATGTGTGTGAGTGTGTGAGTGTGTGAATGTGGGAGTGTGTGTGCGTGTGCGCGTGTGTATCTGTGTGTAAGCGTCAGTTAACACTTCCATTTGCCTCCCTGCCTTCTGAATCCCAACTCTCTTTTGTTTGTTTTGTTTTGTGTCATTTCGTGTTTATTCCGAATCTGTTTGTTTTGAAGATTCGTGAGAAATGGAGATGCATCACTCTTTTCTGACCAGATAAAATAAAAATAGCTTCCATTTCTCTATTTCTGAGTCCCGTACTCCTCTGTTTATTACTGGGCGGGTCGCATCAGGTTGCCTCCGAGAAGGCGGCAAATAAACAACAAACGACAAAACAAAAGAAACGACCCAGAAAAAACACTGAGCTTAAGCATTAGTTTGTGGGGAACCTTTAAAAAGCCTGCCAAATTACCGTCTCTCTGCATATTACACTTTTTAAAAATGAAAATACCAATTCCTTTATATTTACAATTAAAAACAACAAGAAAAGAATGAATAGGTCTCTATGTGTCACTGATGTGTCAATATGTACTCTTTCTTCTCCATCAAAGACCGCGCCAAATTCAAAACCTTCTCGCCCACGAGTTGGTTTGCCTTTTGTTTCTTTCGCGAACTCTGAAACTTACTATTTCCCATCTTTGAAAAACGAGTTTTTTTAACATCGCATTGAGTCCTGCAACGATATCTCTTGCACTACCCGGGAGCCTAAAAGATAGCATTTTGAATAATGAGACATAGGAAAAATGTGGCAAAAGGAAAATTCCCCGATATTTTTTGCCCCTCCCAAGTTCGGTTACCGGAAAAAATTGTTGTCAGAGACCGTCCATCAAACGATGCATTTGATCCACACTGACACCCGAGCAACGATTTCCCGACTGTATATTGTCGGTGAAAATATTTCACATTTAAAACCTTTGCACAGAATGTTGCCAAAAGTCATTCTTCTTGACACAATGGCTGGTCACATAGCTGTTTGTTGTATGAATCACTAGTGATCAATAGATCAGCCAGGGATGGAAACCACGATTTGTCTTCGAAAGAATCACTAAACTCTTCGAATTTTGATTTACTGTGAACTTTTTGCAGGAGTCGTTCCGCGGCGACGAGGTCGACAGTCTGGTGTCGAGGATGACTTCGCAGATGCGAACGAATGTCATGCAGTCACCTAGTGAGTTATAAGGTTTTGAAATCTTTCTCTCTCTCACTTGCTCTCTCTGTATCTTTTCCTCTCTCTCCCTGTCTTTTTGCCTCTATCTCTGCCTCTCACCTGTTTCTATCTCTGTCTGTCTTTCACTTTCTTCTTTGTCTTATACACTCACTCCCACTTTCTCTCTAACCAGCTCTCACCCTCTTTTCCTCTCTCTCTCTCTCTTTATCTGTCTCGCTCTCTTTTCCTTTTTCACATATCTTCTCTACCTCTAATCATATCTCTTTTTCTCTCTATCCCCGTATGCCTCGCTCACCGTCTCACCTATGTCTCTCCCTCTGTCTATCTCACCGTCTCACCTATGTCTCTCCCTCCCGCTTTTTCTATGCCTATTGGCTAATTGCACACTATTTCCGCCTGCTCATCGCACGAATGCTGCATTAAGGCCGTCTTTGGCAGGATGCCGCTTTGGCGAAAGCTATAATACCTAAAACCCTTTAACTCTCGATTACCCTTTTGAAACATACCATAGCTTAGTAACTTTCTACCTCGCTTTCACACAGTCTTTTGGGATACATGGTTCTGTACATGAGACCTTTCTCGATTACTCCTTGATCTCCGTGACCCTCTTCGTTTCGAGACCCATTGCCTCCTCCACCGCGCGTGTGCTGAGGAATGCATGACCCGACTGGTCGTTGCATGCCATTGTCTATTTAAACATTTGCCACGAAACGACGGCGAGAGCCCGAGGGCACGTGGGGTGAGAGAGAGGGGAAGCAGCTGATATCGGGGCAGTTGTTTTCCGGCGTCTCTGGGAGGGGCGGGGCCTCCCCCCGCCTAACTGACTGAAACCGACGCCCGCGGCACTTTCACAGCCCATCCCCACAACTGACGACATGAGCGACAACGACAAAGAAGGTCCGCTTACAATACAGCGACTTTTAAGCCAACTGTGCTATTTCCATTTGTAAACGCCTCATTTTCAAGTCTTTTAGTACTTTCGTTGTCTTTCATATCAAATTTCTCGTGAATAATTGAGCGGGCGGATGACTAAATTGGCGGGAAAGATCGCACGAGACAAAAGAAAACAGACATCGCAAGTATTGACACTTTGTGTAAGACTCTCCTGTTTTGCAGAAAAGAGAGTAGAGGTGGGAGAGATTGGATAACAGAGGAAATCTTGCGCTAACTAGGCTTAGTTGGCAGGAGATAGCACAAGAATTCGGTGAGGTCATGGTATTAAAAATTAAAGGAATCTATAACTTTTATTATCATTACATTTTATTTCATTACCTTTGCTTTCTTTGTTGATCTTTCTTTCTCCCTCTCTTTATTTTTTCACTTTCTCTCACTGTGTTTCTCACTCGTTCTTTTCTCTTCCACACCTCCAACGCATAGTTACTCAATCTCAGTCTTTATGTCTCTTCTCTCGGCCTCTCTTTGTATCTCTCTCGCTTTTTCTCTTTCTCTCTCTCTTTCTGTTTTATGTAATTTGTCTCTCCCTGCGTCCCTCTATTTTGCTCGTGTTCCCCTCTCTTTGTCTGTCTTTCACTTACTCACACTTTCCTTCTCTTTTACTGATTTTAATCTTTAAATTTCAATTGCTCCGTTTCTTTCTATTTCCTATTCTCCCTCTCCTTTTTTCTCCTCTGTCTTGTCTCTCTCATTCACTTTATTTCCCTCTCTCCCTCTCTGAGTGTTTCTTTTTGGTAGCTCTCTCGTTTATCCTCTTCAATTGTTTGAACCAAGCCGTCCTTTGTTTTCCTCATCAAGTGCATTCTTCAAAACGTGTCCTGGCAAAAACCTCTCAAAATGTCACCTCGAAAAGTTGCGTTTCATCACGTCGCCGCGCCAATTGTCCCTCGGCGGCGGCACCCGTCTATCCATCCATTCTCTTTCCCTCCGAACACAATGCAAAATACATCTCAAATTCCCCTCCTGACGTCAGAGAACACGGAAGGAGGAGGAGAAATAGCGCATTTGAAGGACAATTGTTTGGGCGAAGAAACACACACGCGCAGTTACATTTTCCGACAATGTTTAGCTTTCTTCTGCGCTTTGTTTAACCAACAGGGCGAAGGGATGGAAAGAGGGGAGAACACGGGAGATTAGAGAGGAGGGCAGGGTGGTATAAGAAAAGAAAGAGATATAGAGATGGAGAGAGAGGGTGAGAGGTTCCCGTAAAAGCCAATATCTCTTTGTAACTGCTTTTGGGTAGATCACCTCAACGGGACCTCACTACCATGCAGCCTTGGGCCAATACTGGCTTTTTCAAATTTTTATAATACTTCTCGCCAAATATACTTGGGCCAATTTGGCTGTGTACACGACCTCAGTATCCTATATTGAACGCTTTACTCTAGTTACAACATCAAAACATTGGCACGTTGTTCCGATGCAGTTTTTGGCACGAACGAAACCAACATTAAGTGTCATGATGATGTCAGCAGTCCCTATTGATACCCGGATGATACGAATTACGGTATAACACCCATGCGGTACCACATTTATTGCAAAAGGGGGTGCGTTCGGGATATAGCGCAAACATTTTGACCCATGACTGCTACCAGGCATCACCTAACACTGAGTTATACGTTAAATACCCACCAACCCCATAACAATACAAAGAAAAGAGAAAGAGCTTTGAGAAAAATTGCTTCTGATGCTGATATCCTCATTCCAGACGTGTGTGTCTCCTGCAACGCCGAGATCAGTGCCGACCGACCTGGCTGCACGGCTCTCGACCAGATCTTCCACATCGCTTGCTTCAAATGTGTCCGCTGTAGCAAAGTCCTCGCCGGCTCCTCCTTCTACAATATCGAGAATGACCCCATCTGCGAGGGCTGCTACCAGGTGTGTTCATTCTTTCAGAGACTCTCGTCGAATCCTGCTTCCGAACATTCCTAGACCCCATCTGAGCTGAGTTTCAACGGGTTCACCTTCCGTTTTGCTAGCTGAACACAAGACTTCTATAGGCTTCTGAACCTCGGGAAGATCTTTGATATCCAAAATGTTCCCACCGTCATCAGCTACAGCTTTTTCTGTTTCGTTTTAGGCTAACGACCGTTTTACGGCGCGACTCATCCGAGACATTGGACGCGGCCAAGTGCCATTTCCGCAATTTGGCTCAGCAGGGTTTGATTGACCACAGACGCGCACAAAAGAGAGGCGAAGACTCAAAGCCCCCGAAACGGAAGGCACCGAATTGGGAGGAATTCAGACAAAAGAAATGGCCTTGCGCAACACGCTGATCTGTGTTCCTTATGAACATATTTGGCATTTTGAAACTAAACATGGCATTTGAAGTACGAGCCTAACCATTCGATTGAGCATTAGCTTAGAAACGCAAGCAACAGCTGAAATCAGGGGATACTACGACACACACGCATGCGCGCACACACACATATACACATACACACACGCCTGTGATTTGAAGGCAGGAAAATGTCTCTCGTCTTCCAAATACACCCGTTTTTGAGAACGGCTAAAAACGAGTGGAGAAGAATGCAACCTTAAAAATGTTACTTTTCAGGATACTCTGGAGAAATGTACCAAATGTGGTAAAACTATCCAAGAGAAGCTGCTTCGTGCGTGTGGAGGAACCTTCCACGTGGAATGCTTCACCTGCGTTCAATGCCAACAGGCGTTGGATGGAGTGCCTTTCACCGTAGATGCTGAGAACAACGTGCACTGCGTGCCTTGCTTCCATGAGTGAGTTTAAACAGAAAATTTAGGGTTAACAAGTTCATTTCAGCAAGTTTGCCCCCCGTTGCGCAATCTGCTCAAAGGGAATTGTGCCCAACGAGGGAGAGAAGGAGAGTGTTCGCGTTGTGGCGATGAACAAGTCGTTCCACGTGGATTGCTATCGTTGTGAAGACTGTGGGATGCAACTGTCCTCGAAAGTGAGTTCTCTCTCTGTCTCTCTGTCTCTCTGTCTCTCTGTCTCTCTGTCTCTCTGTCTCTCTGTCTCTCTGTCTCTCTGTCTCTCTGTCTCTCTGTCTCTCTGTCTCTCTGTCTCTCTGTCTCTCTGTCTCTCTGTCTCTCTGTCTCTCTGTCTCTCTGTCTCTCTGTCTCTCTGTCTCTCTGTCTCAATGTCTCAATGTCTCTCTGTCTCTATGTCTCTCTGTCTCTGTCTCTATGTCTCTCTGTTTCTATGTCTCTCTGTCTCTCTCCAACCTCTCTTTTCCAGATCGAGGGTCAGGGCTGCTACCCCCTGGACTCCCACCTGTACTGCAAGACGTGCAACTCTAACCGGCTGCGGATGATGGCATCATCGGCTTGAGATATGAACCACCCCTACCGCTAATAAATCCCGCTTCCCCTGCCATCACTCGTTTTCTTTTCCTCCCTTTCTCTTCCAAATGAGCGTCGATTGGACCGAGTTCCCCCCGGGGGACGACCGACAAAAAGCCAGAAAAGTACATGATTGAATGTGCAATCAAGCACGGGACCCGCGCCACCCCGCGGGACACAAAAATCGCGGACGTCAATCTTGGCAGGGGATGGAAGGGAGAGACAAGACAACACGAAAGGGATCAGGGACCGAGGAGGAAAAACAACGGAGAAACAGGCTGCAAATGGGGTTTGGGGGAAAGGGGAGACATTTGGAAATGGTCAACGCGAACGAGAACGCCAGAAGAAACAATCCTTATAGAAACGCCCATGCAACGTTTTAACCGTAGTAAACCAACTTTAAAAGTGTACAGTGCTTCAGCTTACCATTTACGGCTAAGGCTGAAGAGCTGCTGTTTAAATAAGGTGTGGGTTATCTATGGAGCGAGAAGACTTTACGAATGTACAAAGAGAGTTCAACTCAAGTCGCGTCGTTCTAGGCGCGCGGGTTGTTGCTCACCGTACTTTTCTTAAGAATATGTAAACGACAAACATTATTGCCCAGACTGCACATTTCGTTTGTCCATAGAATATATGATTGCGGACAAGAGAGGCCATTTCCTAGGAATGTGCAGTGGAAACCACCGGTTACGTGAAAACTCATGGAAGGGGGCCACGAATATACGACTATGTGCTGCTCTCTCTCTCTCTCTCTCTCTCTCTCTCTCTCTCTCTCTCTCTCTCTCTCTCTCTCTCTCTCTCTATTCCCACTTGTACTCTGTGTGTATGTGTACACTTAGCGTTGGTATGTACTTTGTTTAGAACGTATGTGTTTTCGATCGCAGGCAGCCTTATTTAGCGACTAATGCCTTTCTAATGTCTCCCACCAGGAGTTACGGCCAGCTCTTCTCACCGTTGTATAGCTGTCGCCAAACGGACATCTTGCCCAAAACGGCCTCAATGCAGCAGTCGTGAGATACTCAGGCGGGAATAGTGTGCGAAAAGCGTAGATGCAGAGAAAAAGCAAGTTTAGTAGCCGGTGCTCGTTTGTCGATCGCTATATATACTCTTCGCCATTCCCACTTCGACCAAAACGTGACCACGCCCCTTTTGTAGCCGACTATTTTCATGTAATAATGGAAATTTTGAATGTCCACATCAGAATAATCTCACTCATATCCAAAAACCACTGAAGTAGGACTGGTGAGCCCTATATATGAAGGGATGGGATGGGATTTTGGAAAGCTCGTACATTTCTGTGCCCTTCCACCGCACTACCGGTTGCTCGTCTAGGAAATGAATGACCAATTTTCCGGAAAGACTAAATTTTTCAGAATGCTGAAATATTTTGTTCACAATCGTATTTCTATGTGCTTAACAACCGATTTTCTCTAAAACCTTTATTGTCCCATTATCTACAGGAGGACGCACATGGGAGCCGGCTTCTGAGCAGACTCGGCGTCGGGTTTCACATCTTCTTCGCTCCTTCTCGTTCCTTCTTCGACCTTCTCGTTCTTGTTAGTGTTGTCATCACTTTTGCTTGTCTTCTTCTCGTTGGGCAAAGTCTTGCTGATCTTCTCGTTCTTGTTCATCAGAAGATCTCCCTTGTTCCCTTCCATCTTCTTATGCCACCAGATGCGGGTCAAAATGCCTCCTGGTCTGAAATTGGTTTTTCATGGAACAACTTGAGTCGTTTACCCAGTGTTCATCAGGTATTTTATCTTCCCGTGTCCTTTGTCTCCCTTTTCGTCGCATGACTGACAGATCATGTACCTCAGATCTTCTTCGTCCGCCTTGAAAGTCGGATATTTTTCCAAAATGTTCGCTCGCTGAATTCACATTGTAAGCTAAAAGTACAAGTGAAAAGTCTCACGTCCTTGGAAAGCCTCTCCTTGACGAGGTTGGAGGCGTAGGTGGCCACATTTGCCTCCTTCTCCATTCTCAGCTTGTCAATCAGCGCCAAAGCCTTCGCCGTCATTCTTCTCTCGTACTCGTCCACTAAGCTTTCTAAATATTGATAATTTGTTAATATGATTTTCTACTAACTTTCTTCTTTGTTCAGCTTCAATGCCTGTCCGTTGTACTGCCCGTGCACGGTGTGTCCGTCGCACTAAATTAAGAATCATTACAGAATACCAGGAGGTTCGACCTGCATAAGGCGGTCTCACAACTTAAAAGGCTGCTATGCAGCTGAAATCTGCTTGAGGCAGAGTTCTTTGAAATAAAAGGTGACGTACCCTCAGGGCCGGAAACTGCGCCGTCTCGACTGTGGTGTCCGTGAGGGAGAGCACGGAGAAGTCCGGCGTCGGCACGTCTCTGTAGCACTTGGGAAGCTTCGCACGCTTGCCAGCCTCCGAAGGTGTTTCCGGCTTACTTTGCGAAGGCATCGTCACAGCAGACAACAAGGAGGGCATAATGACTGAAAGGAGGGCAAACCACGTACACGGCGTGATCACGTAACAAAACGTGACGGGGAGAGAGATCGAGAACAAGAAGCATCCGTCGCGGGGTATTTTTATTTTTTTTTTATAAAAGAGTATAAAACTACTCTTTTTTCCGTTTTCCCGTTTTGCAGTGTCGTTTCCCTGAATAAGTTTCTTGAAATTCACACGACTCGGAATAGTGGAATGGTAACGGAATTCTGGAATGAATATATGAAATTTTCGTTAGCTATTGAGGTTTTTCAATATTCAGGTTATCGTTAGGGGCTGATGCGCGTTTAGACTAGACAGCCGAACAAACCTAGGGTCAGGAATACAATTCTAGAGATTGCGAGGACAGAAAGAGAGAAGAGAGATAGAGATAGAGATAGAGAGAGAAACATAGAGATAGAAATTGAGATAGAGATTGGTAGAGATAGTAGAGAGCGATCAAGGGAGAGAGAATGTGTGTGTGTGTGTGTGTGTGTGTGTGTGTGTGTGTGTGTGTGTGTGTATGTGTGTGTATGTGTGTGTGTGTGAGTGAGTGTGTGCGTGTGGGTGTGTGTGTGTGTGTGTGTGTGAGTGTGTGTGTGTGTGTGCGTGTGTGTGTGTGTGTGAGAGAGAGAGAGAGATAGAGAGCGGAGAGGTTCCTCATATGACCTACGAATTCTGACGTAGACTGAAAATTTGTTTGGTCCAGTTACGTGAAAACTCATGAATAGACATTTGGGCGACGAATAGTTCCGCCTGAATTACCCAAAGCCAGGAGACTAGGAAAGCCTATTGTTATGTACGTCTGCTCCCCTGAAAGGCTTTTTTGCCGTGGCAGTCAAGAGCCACGGTTGGGTATCCGTAGACACAACTGTACCTTTTCAAACCTGAAGGAGATATAGATGTGACATTCGAAGCCATGTTTATGATTATTATTATTATCAGGAGCTACGCCTCGCCCCGAAGTCATTGTCGTTGCCTAAATGTATTAAGAAGGAAGGATCTGGAGATTTCAATTTCTAATTTCTATCATTTAACCGTCTTCACATATCACTTAGACTTCTTCGACTGAATCTATTCTAGTTTCACGTGGGAGAAGCGCGGTCACGTCGGTCTTGGCAGCTGAAAGCCATGGGGCAGATGATATCCAAGTTGCAAAGGACGAAGGTGGAAAACGAAGGCGAAGGGGTACGTCAACTCTGTCCCCGTTGTTTTCGAAACGAGGGGAAGCGGATTGAACTCCATTGCGCAAGCGAAGGATCAGACGACACAACGTTGCGCAAACTAGGGAAATGAACCGGAATCTCATTGCGATCGGTCGGATTTATTTTCCACACACCCCATACCCATGAAAATAGAACACAAGATCAGACCGAAGCTCTTTATAATGCACAATGAAACGACCGGTTGCATAACACACAAGGCAATACTGGCAGTTGGGTTGAGGGGGCAAGTGAGCATTTCAACATTCGATGGCCTGATATTGCGTGACCTGAGGGGAAAGAGGGGGTGAACTGGAAAAACAAAGAGAATGGCGATCTGGGAACAAATGGGTTAATCGTTTTGTTGGAATGAATTTTCAGACTGACCGTTTTGGGAAATAAAGTGAGGTCCCAGAGCACCGAACGACGAAACACAACTAACGGGAAAATATAGGAATTGGGGTGCAAGGAGGAATTATATCTACAGGGTGCCTATGCCATCGAATGCTGCTGAAAATACAATTACAGTTAAACATGCACATGACAAGACACATAACATTCACAGAATAACTAAGAATTTCGAAGTCCTTAACATTAAAATTCTGAAGGAAGCTAGGCGGGGGACTCAACCCAGCCTTTGCTCTTCAGATAGCTGATGTAGTCGCGCATGGTGACGATGAACTCGCAGTCGGCGCCTTCCTTTTTGACCTCCGTCTCCAGTTTATCCACATCCATGAGCTAAAAATGAGAATTTGAAACGAAAGAGATGGGAGAGGAACCTGGAAAGTGGTCAATCTCCCGATGATTGAGATGTAGAGCTCTTCCGTCAGACGGATGGCCTCGCGGAACTTGTCCTGGTCGTATTTTTCAAAGAATCTGAAAGTTCCACTTTGAGAGAGACAGAGACACACACACACACAGAGAAAGAGAGAGAGAAACTCACTTTAAGAACACTCTTGCCAACTGCTGCATTGCTTCACTAACTGCTCCAGAGTCCTCCGTCTTCTGTTCTAACCTGAAACTCTCCTCCGTACGATATCGGTCACAAAAACCCCCACCGTTCAATGGCCGCATCGGTCGCCTGCTTCAGAATGTACTGGAACCTCCGTGTCTCCGACGGGAATAACCAGCACGGCTTCTCCGCATCCGGAATGTTCGGCGGCACCCGTTTGTGCCAGGGAGCAGTGGTTGAGGGGGGCTGGACAGGAGCAGTTCCCGGAGCGGCACTGGGAGTGGGGGGAGGCCTCGTCTGCCGCACGGGAACGGGGAACCATTCGAGCTTCGGAAGCACTGGAGCATTCGAAGAGGCGGGACAGTGCTCTTCCAAAGGGCCAATCGTCGTGTTCACTGGGGGTTTCTTCTTCTTTTTCTTCTTGTTATTACTGGAAAAAGAAATTAGATTTTAAATGCTTATAGTTAGTGAAAACACTACTTCGGAACAACGTGCCAATGTTTTGAGGTTGTTCCAAGACTAAAGCGTGCAATATAAGATACTCAGGCCGTGCACGCAGCCAACTCGGCCGAAGTAGATTTGGCGAGAAGTATAGGAAGAATGAACAAATGTTTTCTACCGCATTCCAGTTTTCAATATAAGTTGCAAACATCTGTTTCAAAAGCCCGAAAAGGGCGAGGTTTCCGGGAAAAAATGGCAGAGTTTTTCAGCTCTATACAGCTCGACATTTCGAAACTCTTCCAAAATTTAAATTTGATTCCAGCACCAAAAACGGCCGCCGGGCGGCCCAAAATTGCCACCCCTGCCTCACGTCTGCCGCAGAATTAACACAACTGCGAACCGGGCGACCACTTTCGCAACAATTCTTAGTCCTGCATGTGACGCTGCCCACGGGAAAACGAACACAAGAAATGGAACGTACTTTGGAGCAGCGGGGGGATGGGTCTGGTTCAACGCGTCGTGAGGCTGCGACTTGAAGTTCATCAGATGCGGTCCCAGAGCCTTTTTATCCTTCTTCCGTTCCACTGGCAACTCCTTCTTTGGCCTCGGACTGGCCAAAAGACCGGAAAGGAATTCCTTTAAAACAACATATTTCCGTAGCCAATAAAACGAACCGTGGCTCCGACGGCCTTCAGCCCATCGGCGCTCGCCTTGACGCGCATATTGTAGTCGTTGGAGACGAGGACGACGCTCTGTTCATGGGAAACTTTAAGGAACACAAATTGACGAATGAAGTTAGGCATACCTAACTCTTTGGCACGGAGAGCCGTCTTGATTATGTAGTCGTCGGGGGAGGTCGGCTTAAACACGGTCAGCTCGCCTGAAGAGGCTCGGAGCTGAATTTGAGCCACCCTCTAAATGAGAAACAAAGTTAAGACAAGAGTCATTGTGTGTGTGTATGTGTGTGTGTGTGTGTGTGTGTGTGTGTGTGTGTGTGTGTGTGTGTGTAACTCACGTCAGCTGAGCTCTCGAATGAGATGAGATCCGGCTGTTCCTTGTGCAGCGTCTCCATCTGACTGAGGGCCGCATTGACGTCATACCGCAGTCGTTCAGACTTCTTCAGCCCGTCGAGTTCTTGAAGAGTCGTGTACGGAACACGAATGTAGACCCCAGCTGAAAGTATTTACATAATGTTACAATAAATAACAGAATCCATATAAATTAATAAATAAACATACCGGCGGCGGTCTTCTTGATGAGATTCTGAGTGCTGACGAGGACAGAAGTGTCGAGGACGGCCACAACCGAAGAGATCGAAGGCATCTTCGTCTCGTCCAGGGAATCCGTCATCGAGGAAAGTGAGACGGACTCCTGAAAACTGTTATTAGGTCAAAGCAAACTTTGTTTCAACTTAAGTTTTTACGAACTCCCCACATTGCGTAGTGTATATATTAATTCCCACATGGATCGTTATTCCATTTGAGCATAATCTGATTATTGCGCATAATGAAATAGTTTTCAGTGTTGCAGTGACAGCGTGTTGGACGCACATCGGATCTGTGATATAGCAATAAGCTTCCATAACGGATGCATCAAGTTCTCTTCAACGAAGCAGACTGTTGTGGTAGACGGCATTAACTTCACACGAAGACATGCGTTAAGACTGAACACAAATCAATCGATGGTCGTACATTAAACGGATTAATCATCAAGATCCGAGTTTATCATCACACCACGCCTATAACGATCGTCCCTTAGAATCCTGGGACGAAAATAAAGGAAATAAAATGTGAAGGAGGGGTGGAATTCAACTCGTAACTGTCAAACTGTCACACCCATAGAAAAATATGGACCGTGATTTTGAGTCAAGGGGGTAGAGCCGAGTATATTCAGAGAACCATACCTTGGCATAGTTCTCACGGGCCGGGCCGACTTGAAAAAAATCCCCGGCCCGGCTCGTCTTGCCCATCTTCTCGTACCACCTAGTCAAACTTTCACCTACACGACCGGGACACTTAATTTTTGCAAACTTAATATTAGTTCAAATATGTGATAGAAGCATTATGAAAGTTTGGAGGGTTTTAAAAATTAAATCTAAGCTAAAATAACGAATTAAAGTCATTTTGATCCGGCAAGTTCCCAAACCAGAGCAAAACGGCCGGGCCAACACTTTTCTCGGCACAGTACTGCTTGTAAAAGCTTCGCGGTACCGAGGGAGCTCAACATAAACTTATTTTTACAACGCTCCTATAGTAAGCAACCAGCCAACACCTAAAAGTTAGCGATTGAGCGGTTCCCTCTCTGCTCTTTCCGAGGGTGCGCCGGCTGAATATTCCGTAAACGATCGTTGGTAAAACTGTAACAAAACGACGAAACGATATGTAGCAATTCCGGTGCATCCCTAGCGATACGTATGGCTAACCCTCCGTAACCGCTACTAGTTCAGCGATGCCTGATGGTTCAAATTCACTACAGGCTCAACAGTGGTTAAAACAATCAAAGCTGAAAGTCACATAAGTCAAAGTTTAACGTTTAATAATAAAAATCTCCAAGGAATTCTGATACTAAACCGAACCTGTGTTTGGAAATGGCCGACGCCCTGCGACCGGTACTCCTTTAGCTCGTAGTCTATGTCCACCTCCATGGGCTCTTCTCCGTAGAAGATCTCCTGGACCTGGAGAGCCTCCTCCTTCCTAAGAATTTCTTAAATTCCCACAAATTGAAGACAAGAACCTCCGATTGCCTCCGGCCGCCGCCCTCTTTCCCAACCGGCCGTAGATCCTCTCAAAGTCCTCCGTCCACAGAGCCTCCTTCGTCTCCTTGTTGTAGAAGTAGATCTGGTTCTCCTTGCCCATGTGCTGCACGGCCACCCATGGCTCCGGCAGCCCCTCCATCCGGAGAATCACTTTATTCGACGGCGGCTTCTTCTCTCTCGCCATTAACTGAAAAAGAAAATTAACAAAACAAAAATAATATTTGGTGCAAATAAGTGGGATAAACAAGAGCGCACGGTTGAAAATATACGAAATAGCAATTCGCGGCGGGACCCAGCAGCACATGATTCGGAGAAATTGAATGGACAATGCCATGTTTAAATAGAAAAAAGAGACCTCTCAGGTTTATTAACCAACAGCGAAAATTCAAAACAAAACAGATGGCACAAGCTATTGATTAGTTACAGATCAGGCGACGGAGCAGCTTCCGCGCGAAGAAACCGACGAAAACGGCGGCGAGAGGGAGAGCGAGGGAGGAGGCGGAACAGCGGCCCGAGAACGAGAGCCTGCAATGAGAAGCATAAATAGGAAAACATGATGTAAATGGACTGTAAGATATTTCGTCAGAATAGCGTTAGTTGAGCCAAAGTTTATGAGGTAGATGCCCAGACAGTGAAGAAATTACGGGAGTTAGTAACTGTTGAAAAACATTTTTGGAAAGAGCACCTCTTAAGAACAAATATACCCCTCGGCCAATTTGGCTGCGTACACGCTCGGTATTATATATTGCACAATTTACTGTAGAAACAACATACAAATATTGGCACACTCTAACGGAGTAGCTTTGGCATTCTACCCCCACAAAATCATTTGTGGGATCGTCAACTGAAAAATATTTTCCTTTCCAATGAATGCGCCGTAATAGACCGACGTTAACACGGTGAGATCTGGCCCAAGTGAGGACGGACCTGGCACTCGTCCAAGAAATCCGTACTGACTACGGTAATTCTTTCAAAATACACTGAAAATTCAAAAGCCGCGCTCACGAGATGTACACGCTGAGTCATACACCCAGCGTACACCTAACTTGTCAAGAGGCGCGATTTTTGAATTTCAATGATTTTTCAAATGAATTACCGTAACCAGTACGGATTCCTTGGACGAGTGCCAAGTCCGCCTTGACTTGGGTGGCTGGTATCGCTGGTCTCGTCGTGTTAATAAAGATATTTTACGGTGTTTGATATAAAGTTAAGACTAAAAGAAACATCGACGCTACTCGGTACCCAAGTTGTTGAATTTTCGATGTTGGGAAAGGTGAGCCTAAAGCCAACTTTCTAGATTCTAGAAAATGTGCCAATTTCTCAATGTCAATGATGTGCCTGGTAGTCCTCGTGACACCGATGCACTACGCAAGATTTCGCTGCTAATGTTGTTTGAGTATCAAACAGAGAATCCTGCCGAACTCCTTAACTACAGTATTTGACATTGACAGCTGCAAAAATCCGCGCGAAAGGGTTTCTTCAAAACTAGAATGCAGTTTCGGTGGAGTAAAAGCGAGATGCGTAACGACAATAATGCCAGTCAGACAATCGTCTGTCAGATATGCGCTTCCCGCCATTTTCCTTTGTGTCTAGCCGTAAAATCTGCCCGCGGCCGTAAATCATTCTACGTTCATAATTTCACTTCTGACGGGATTGTGGTTGAGGGAAAGGCAAAGAAGGAGCATTTGAACAAAGAGTAATTACGAAGTCTGAAAGTCGAGGGTACTTCAAGTATTCTGCCTAGGTATGGTTGCGAATGGAGTAGACAGAACGAGTACCAGCCGCAGGAATGCGTGCCGTGTAGATATCGATAACATGGATGAGAAAGTGGCATTTGTTCCACAGGGCGGTGACTCATGAAAAGTCCATTTGCTCGGCATTTGCCACGACACAGCGCAACTTTCGGAGAAAATGTCAACCATTCCACGCACACCTTGGGAGAGGCCGGTCACGGAGGGACCCCCTATCACTTTTTGACGGAAAAACTTGGTTACCCCCCTCACTTTTTGGCTGAGAAACGGAATACCCCCCTCACTTCTTGTGAAGAAAAAAGGTTACCCCTCAATTTTCTGTGAAATACTAGACTAACCCCCCTCACTTTTGAAACCCCGTTCATTTGGTTCCCAAGGTATGATTCCACGGCGTAATGGGTCAATCAATTGCCGTGCCCTCACTCAGATGCACAGTTAAATCACGGGGATTATCGAGTGCACACATCCTGTAGAACATGCAAAGACGAAAGGTCAGCCCTATAGAAGAAATCAACGGACCGCTGCTGCGATACGCACCCGGCACATATTGGGTCCCGCCACGAAACCCCTGAAGATCATCGACGCCGGTTGCGCCTGGCGAACGGGTTATTTGAAATTCCCGCTGAACTTTTGCCGACTCTGTCGATGATCTCCAGAGCTTTCTGGCGGGACCCAATAAATGTCGCGTGCGAATCGCAACAGCGGTCCGCCTGTTTCTTCCACAGGGCGAAGTGCACTCGGTCCTTTATAAACAATCGCCGTGGAATGTAGAAGTCAGCAGTTAAAGAACAACGACTGATGCTTACGGATTTGGCTGTTTTAGAATGTTATTTTGGACATCTTAAAGCCCAAAAACTTGTGATAGCAGACAAGACGAGGATCATACAGACTTCTCGCATCCATTGGGAAGCATCGCCACTTCCATCTCCACATCTGCGTAGGAACCTTTGCTTTCCAAGAATGTCTGGGCCTAAAACGACTTTTACAAGGGAATATTAGAGTGAATCACCTCTTCAGGAGACCCGACGTGCTGAGTGCCGTTTCCATCGACAAAGTAGAAAAAGCCATTTGCAGGACAGTGCAGCTAAAGTTTACAAAGCTACAAAGGCTAATTGTGAACCAACCGATGGCATAATCTGATCCAAGACTATGCGAATGACGAACATCTGGGCATCCAACGAGCCGACCTTAAAACTCCATTAATTACGACCTTGGAAGGTAAATTACCTGGAGCATCTGAAGATCAACGGAGAGGGGAGGCAGCGGGGGTTCGATTTCATTGGTGACGGCGAATTCGACCGCCTGTTTGAGGACGTCTCGTCTGGCGCGGTCTATAAAGCAGCCGACGGCCTTTCCCTCGCCGTCCACGCCGATGACAAAGTCCAGTTTGCGACGAGAGTTCACAGCAGCACACACGATCTCCTGGATGAAGTGGGTGGACAGCTCCTCCAGCCCTATGGGACCGATCTTGACGCTCCAGAAGCCAGGCAGGGGCTGAAATAGAAATTTTATGGAGAGATGAAAAGATTTACCTCAACGAAGTCACCGACGGCAAAGGCGGCCTCATCGACAACATCGAACAATCCAGCAAGGTCCTTCGGACGAGCATTCGCATCACCACAATACTGAAATAACCAACGGTTGATTGAGACAAGGGAGTGTCACCATCTTTTCGATGTAGTCAATCTGGGAGATGCTGGCCAAACGGTGGATCTTCGCCTGAAAAAGGAGGTAGTTAGGATATGCTTCTGTTACGGTAAGCAGCAAGGCCACCACCCCATCGTTATCCACAGCGAGCGTTTGGGGGTCTCGATGCGTAAGTCCTCCCAAATGTTGCCTCTGAGGCAACGAAAGCCCCCATTCAAGTTTTGTTATTGTTTGCAACCAAACGCCGAATTACGTAGGCACCACAAATATCTCATGTCCACCTATGGTCGTAACCTGACTATAACCTCCGGCGGTACCCTAAATGAACAACGCGACCCCCTTAACCGAAAATCACGGTCGTTGTTTCTGTATGCGCGGTATGCTCTTAAGCAACTCAACAATCCAGAATCACTTCTAAAACTATGAAACGTTCCGCTTACAAATAGAGGTTTAGCCGAACTTTCCGTTTGAGCTTAGCATAATTGCAAATCATAAAACGTATGCATGACGACGTAAATCCTTGGATTACCACCGATCATTGTCTCATGTTCTGCTAAGTGTGCGGCCGTCAATGTCAACATGGACAATCCAGAATCTTCGGAACTTGACTCAACTCAACTGAGTTCGCTGCCGAGCACCCTCAAGCCCAAGTCAACGCAGCCAACCACAACAGCCGCCGTCCATGCGGCCAGATCGACGCAAGTCTCCACCCCAATCAGCAAAGCGGAGAGTTCGCCTGTCGAAAGCAGAGGAAATACAGGAGTGGTAGAGAAACAGAGACCAGTGCCTAAGGTTCCACAGCCGCAGAAGCAGAAGGAGAATGAATCCGCGGTGAAGGAAAGGGGTTCGAAGGGGAAAGTCCAGGAGACGACTACCACATCGCGAGTGAAGATCAAGGAGAAACAGGAGGAGGAAGAGCTGCCAGAGTCACCCAAGCACATACCCCTGATTCCGAAGTACCACAAGCAGTCCCGACGTGTCAAATACGGTTTGTTATCATTTCCACATTCGACTTATCGCTCTATTTCAGTTCAACCTGGCGAGGCTGTTGAGGAAAAAGAGTCTGAAGCCGACACGACCATCAAAGGAGAGAAACGATTTCTGAAACGCCTTGAGAAACACAAGTGAAGAGCTTTACAGATGACAAGAACTGTGTTGTTCAGGGGGAAGCGACTGCTGCGGGTGTGTTATTGCGACCTCACTTGCTGGGTTCGATTCAAGGATACAGCTGAAATTGTGCGTGACTCCGTGTCCAAGTATCTCCGTGCCTTCAGCATTCTCTGCTGCCCGCCGTGTTGCACAATTCCCAATCGAGTGAGATAACTTAGAAGAACAAACTAAACGTAAGGCCCTCAGATAGCCTTCTGGCCTCCACCGCGTGCCAATTTCTTCTTTCGAGCCGAAGAGGCCGATCCCACGACCAAGGCAGAACAAAGCACGGATAATGACGACGGTCGCTGGCTGCTCGAGTTGTCGGCGCGGAAGAAGAAGTACAAGAAGCTGAAGAAAGCTAACAAGAAGGCCATTGAAGGAACATGGAGGGTGGGAATCAACCACAGATGTGTGGAGGACGTTGAAGACGCTGAGGGATTCGTGCTGGAGTCAGAAAGTGGCAATGTGAGACACTATTTCCTTCTGTGAAAACGGAATTTTAGTTCATCGCCTGCATCAAAGTGCCCTGCCTGAAACACACTACCCGCTATTCTATCATTTACTCTCATCCCAGTGGCAGCGACCTCTCAGACCATCTGCTGGGAATGCCAAGTCTCAAAGACATGGCTAGGTTAGAAAAGCGGAAGAGAACACACAAGTGGTGTTCAGATTCTACAGATCGGACATTTACTCGTACGACTACAGTGGCTACGGCGTCAGCTCTGGAAGGCCCAGTGAATCCAACCAGAATGCGGATATTCGGACCCTCTACAGGGTAGGAACGACACAATTAATTAACCACCGCCGTGTTGATTCAAGAATCTCAACAGTAATTTGCAGCACCTGACCGAGACGTTGAAGATCCCGCCGTCGAAGATTGTGGTAATGGGCTACTCCATAGGAACCTCGGCTTCTGTGGACCTCGTTCTGTCAATGAACGTTCATGTGGCTGGTAAAAGGAGCATCCAAAGAACAAAATACCGGCAATTAAGGGCTTATTCTCGAGGCTCCGCCGACTTCCATCATGCGTGTGATTCTGTGGAACCGAGGGTGTTTCAAGCAGCCGTGGAAGGAGGAAACTTCCTGCGTCGACCGATTCTCCACCTTTGACAAGGTACAACTATTACAAATGTAAAATGAACAAAGGCTTTTAGATTGGTAAAATCCCTGTGCCGGTTCTCGTAATCCACGGAACTGAGGACACTCTGGTGCCGATCCAGCACGGGCACACGGTGTACCGAAGGGCTGCGAAGAAAGTGACGCCGCTGTGGGTCTCGGCCGACCACGACAACCTTGAAAACTTTAGCGAAGTGTGGAAGAGGATTCGAAAGTTCCTCAGAGAGGAATGTGACGGAGGAGGGCGTTAACAACGGAAACTGGAGGGAAAAAGGAGCTCGCTTTAAAGAAGATTAACATTACGTGTTTTCGATATAAAAATTAATTAATTCCAGTGTTTGCGTTCATACTCTTAGTGTTAGTCGATTTCGCGCATTATTGGTAGCCAAAACCTCGCGAAGTCATATTTTTTAACAACATGTAATGGTTCCAGTTGGTGACAATTCAGTTTCTTTTTTTTAAACTATTCACCTTTTTCTGAAAAGACACTACTCCGGCACTTTCCAGGTAGTAATCGTATCCGTAGACTTGCCTCTTCGATTCCCTCAAAACAGAAATTGAGTGCTTAAAATCGGACCAACGAACCACACATTCACTTGAGATGTCTCCGGATCGTACTCGAAGTCGCGGTAGCCAGGCGGGACGAAAGAGTTCTCAGGGATACTACTAACAAAATTAAAAATCAACCGCATCAAAACTAACGGGTCGGGTACATCTTCCTGCTCTTCTTCGACCTTTGGGGTAGAGATAACCATGGACGAAGACAGAAGACTATCCAGAAAGCTCATGTCACCGGAATTCCTGAATTCGCTCAATAATATGACATATGATAAATAAAACCCACTCCTCTTTCTCCTGGATCGGAAGTACAATTTCGATGTTCTGCTTCGGAGCCAAAGTCGACATACTTAAAACAGCAACTGTTGAAAGGAAATGAGAGGAGCTTACTCTTCGCCGAGAAAAGGGGCCACTTCATCTATATCGACAACCTTAGGAGAGGAGAGAGGAATCGGCAAAAAGAGCAGCTCATCCAACAGACTGACAGGTTTTCTGGAATATTTCATTCGACGGTTTACAACAGCGGACTCACTCATTTTCGAAATCGGCTGAGATAACGTCTTCATCGATGGCCTCGCGAGAAATCCTGAAAGATACACAGTTTAAACCTAATCTTAGAAAATGAAAATTAAATTTAGAAAAAAATAAAACTAACTCCTTCGTGGCCGGCACGACGGCTTCATCTTCGTTGGAATTCAGCGGAATCTCCCTGATAGCGCTAAACATGAACAATTTTTAAGCGAAAACACCAAAAACTCACACTTGGGCGTTGAAAGGAATGACGATTTCATCACTCTCCTCCACTCCGTCCTCCTCGCACTCTACAACGATTTCTCCACTTTCCTCGTCTATCTCTCCGTGGAAAGCCTCTTCCTGTTCGTCGACTACGGTCCCCTCGTCAGAATCCCACTCGGGCCCGCTCATCTCCGGATCGGAACATCCGAAATCGCCGGCTGGCGGCTGATTCCTCTTCATCCTCCGCTGCTGCTCCTTCACCTCCTCGTCGTAGCCCAAATAGGTGGTGAACATGTCGGAAAGAGGTTGGCGTTTGGACTCTTCAGAAGAAGATATCAATGACGCCTTCACGTCTCCGAGGGAGAAATCGCCTGAGTCGTTGCCGGTCGGGAACTCCACAACCGTGTCGGTGTCATCCTCATCCTCCTCGTCGGAGATTTCCTCGTCCCAGTCGCGGGAATGGACGTATTGCTGGACGTCGTCCTTCTAAAAAAAGATTATTACTCCTGCCACCTTCCTTCTGTCAAACAGCTCTATTTTACGTAATACTCAGTTTTTCACCGCTTTGAAACGGTACTAGCTTGGTTGGACAATATTTTCAAGTATTCAAAACTTACAAAATCGTCCTCATCATCGCTGTCGACGAACATCTTCTCAGAATGAAACGAACCGCCAAATGCGGAACCGGCGCATCAGAAAGATCATGATAGCCAATACCGTACACCCGTATGCGGTATTCCGTACGGGATTTTAAGTATCGTTTCAGGACATCCTGCAAACAGGCAATATTGACGTGTTTTTTTCAATGTAAACTTTTTTATAACTTTATTTTTTTATTTTGTAACATTTTTATTTGCTATCTACCCTCGTAAGAATTTAAATGGTTTTGTGCTGCTCTGGCGCTGTAAATTACGCGTACATTTTCCTCGGGGCGGCTGATTTATATGCATGCTTCAGGGCCCCGTTCCCCATCCATCTCCCTGAAGGAGGATCCCCTCCCAATATGATCAGGTTGGTTGTCGTGATTCGTTTTGGGCTGAAAACCAGTTTCCCGTGCACTAACTGTGTTTCCCTCGTGTTACCATTTGTCTCCGCCGACCGCAGTGGCCATGGGTCTATTTTTAATGGCTTCCGTTGTTCTCCTTCTCGCTTTTCCGACAAGGTATCGAGCGTGTTTCTGCAATTAGACCACGCATGCCCAATGACCTTGTCGGCCCGCATTGATTGCGTTTGATTCCTTTCGTTGTCAACACAGTTAGCCCTATCGGTACAGTGTTTCCTCTCAAATCACTCTTTTTTCAACCACAGTCTAGTTTCGATAAGCCTCATTATCTTCTCGGTGCGCCTGTAGTCACAGTCCTGCATTTTATTCTGATATTTCTCTTTACACCTTTTTGTTTAAGCCTAATTTGGGTTTTTAGAACTGTGATGTCGTCCGGAAAAGTCATCGTCTACGGTGGTCGCGGAGCCCTCGGATCCACCCTCGTCGAGCACTTCAAAAAGAACCAATTCGTGAGTTTTCTTGCTTATTCTTCACTTGTAAATTTAGAAATTGAAGTTATTTTTTTTTTTTGCTTTAGTGGGTGCTGAACATCGACATGGGAGCCAACGAAGCCGCCGACGCCAATGTGCAGGTCAACGGCAATGCTAACTGGGTGGAGCAGGAGGAACAGATCCTCGGAGCGTGGGTATTGATTTTTTTAAAGTTCCAGATATGATGCAGTTTAATCCTTATTAATGGCTGGTTTTGGCAGAATAGAAAAAACATGCAGAACATGCAGAACATGCAAACATGCAGCATGCGGCACCAAGCGCGGTATCAATTCACGCGCTATTACGGACCCACTAATCCTTCAACTTTAAATTAATTATTTTTATTTAAATATAATAAATTTATTTAAATAATATAATTTTAAATAAAATTACTTAATTTAATAAAATGTTTTAATAATAAAAATACAATAAACATAATTTATTCGGTAAATAATAAAAAAATTTTTATTAAATTAAGTAATTTTATTTAAAATTATATTATTTAAATAAATTTATTATATTTAAATAAAAATAATTAATTTAAAGTTGAAGGATTAGTGGGTCCGAATACGGCCGTAATAGCGCGTGAATTGATGCCGCGCTTGGTGCCGCATGCTGCATGTTTGCATGTTCTGCATGTTTTTTCTATTCTGCCCTGGTTTTCAGTGTTGGCAGCCAGCTGACTGGCACCGTTGACGGAATTTTCTGCGTTGCCGGTGGATGGGCCGGAGGAAACGCCGCCAGCGATGACTTTGTGAAGGTGAGGTTTCATCCTTTTTACTGCTAGTTTCCGGCGGTCCTTTCTGATTTAATAATTCCGTTCTTGTTACAGTATAACTGGGATTTTTCAGAACTCGGACCTTATGTGGAAGCAGTCCGTTTGGAGCAGCGCCATCGCCGCCCGTCTGGCCTCCAAGCACCTGAAGGAGGGAGGAGTTCTCCAGCTCACAGGAGCTGCCGCTGTAAGTTTATTTTCGTGGTGGGACCCACTGAGTTCTTAAATCCATCGGTAGAAAGTCATATTTTCCCGTTTTAGGCCGATGCCGGCACTCCTGGCATGATCGGTTACGGTATGGCCAAGGCGGCCGTGCACCAGCTGGTCACCTCTCTCGCCGCTCCTGAATCCGGCATGCCCAAGGACTCGGCCGTGGTGGCCATTCTCCCCGTCACCCTCGACACCCCGATGAACCGCAAATGGATGCCCAAGGCAGATTTCGGAAAGTGAGTCAGAGGCCATACAGCCTTATCCACGTTTATTCTAAAATATATCTCCTTGCCCTACGTAAATGTTTCAGGTGGACCCCGATGCCGTGGATCGCCGAACAGTTCCACTCCTGGGTATCTGGCAGCGAACGCCCTGCCTCCGGATCCCTTCTGAAGCTGGTCACCGAGGGAGGAGTGACCTCGGTCAACAAGTTGTAGAATGCAGTCGCCATTTTCACACACCTTCCATACCAAATTCACTTGTATTTTTGTAGATTGAATGAAGTACAGATTATTACTACTCTTTAGGGACAGCGACATACGATGTGATCCGAGACATAAACAGGGGCAAAGGTTGAGGGAAAAGAGAAGGGTAAACGTGATGGAGGAGGTGTTTCAAAAGACTGGATTTATTTCTTTGTCGTTGTTGTCTCGTGCTCCATGTTTTATTCTCAAATTTCTTGAGGCGGTGCACTGAAATCCTCATCTTCCCCTTCGGGCCAAATGAATCCTTCACTTTCCTATACTAGGCCTATCCTCAGTAGTTCTCTCCCGCAGATCCACCTGAATCCTCATCTGCCTCGTTCTCGCAGAAATCCCTAACTTTGTAGTCGAACCACTGAAATTTTCAACTGTCCACGGTCGGAACCACAGTACTCCGCAGTTTGGAAATATATAGTGTTCTCTTTTTGGTTCAACTCTATATGTCCGCATCACTTATTTCCTAAGCCTTTAACCTTTAAGACAAGCACGTCTACCTTGGCAAACACAGGAAATATGAAGACGGTGACATTTGAGTAGGCCAACAGAAAAAGCCAAAGAAAACGGCGATTCGGTTGAAAGGAATGAGTGCTCTCGCCCCTCTACGCGGAAACGGCGGACCGTTCTTGTGACTTAAATGCGTGTCAATCAGGGCCTCGGAGCGAAACTCCTGAAAATCAGCAAAAGTACCGGTAACACTTGGCTTGAATGTCAAATTTTTCAAAAACTAAAGAGTCAGAACGGCGCCTGAGTTGATTTTCAGGGCTTTCGTTCCGGGACCTATAGTGACGCGATACGTGTCGCGATCACATTCCGCCGGTTTTCGGCTAAAGAAATCCTTTTTTGAGAACTATGCAAGCAGGGTCTGTTGCGCAGAAGGAAGCTACGGCACGGTGACAATCGAGGCCCAGACCAGTAGCTGTGAATTCCCGTTTTCCCTTCCTGGTGATAAGAATCCTCAGACATCCTCGGTTTGTGCCACAGGAGTCCTTAACTTTCCCCTACGGGCCAAAAGAGCCTCAATCAGTTATTCGGAAAAGTGATAAGACAAAACAATAGATGCTTTAATCTGTCCCATAACATCAACAACACTGTAACAAAACTCAACATATTGGATAACAAGAGGTGCTTTAGTTGGCCGTCTTCCTGCCGGACTGCTTCAGAAGGTAGTTCCTCAAGCTCTGCTGTTGGTCGCGGAACGAGCGCTGGCGGTTCTTTCCGCGGACCTGCGATTAAATTCATATAAATAGTTAAGAGACACCAATTACCTTGTTCTTAACCATGTCGAACAGCTTCTTCTTCTGCATCTCGCGGTTCGTCCTACCAACATGAGGCCCCTGTAAAGGTGTGGATACGAATGGGTCTCGCAACGAAACCCACGTTCTTCTTGGGCTTTCCGAACTGCCTCTCCTCGTCGCGACCCTCGTGGATGTCAGCCATCCTCTCCTCCTTCGTCTGCTTCCTCTTCTTGTGGAAGTGCTCGATGTCCTTCAGCCTGGGCAGACCATCTCCACCTCCTCTCCTGAAAAATATTGTTAAATTAACGACAATAACAAGTTAATTGCCCCAATTAACATAAAACGAATTAAAGAAAACCACCCACTCATTGAGTTTCTCGCTAATCTGCTCGATCAGCCTGACATCGCCATTGCTCTTGTTCTTTCCAAGCTGTTTCTTCAGCCTCTTCTCTCCGATCAGCTGTTTCTTCAGCTGGAATTCGCGGATACGCCTGAACTCCTCCTGAAAAGAACATAATTTTTTATATAAATAAAATAGGTAGAAACCTGAGTGAAGATCCTGCCGGAGCTGATCATGTCCGCCTTCTTCTTGGGGTCCAACTCTTCCTCCTTCTCTTCTGGCTTCTCCTCACTTTCCTCCACTGCCTCCTCCTCTTCTTCCTCTTCTCCATTATCAGTGACCCAACCCTCATCCTCATCATCCACCTCCTCATCCGAACAACTCTCCCAACCGTCGTTATCCTAAAAAGAGGCATTGTCCAACTCTCCTTCAAGAAAATACCTCGTCCTCTTGTTCAACCTTCTTCTGCTTCTTGGCGGGAGGAGCATCGTCGTCGGAGTCAACCTCGTCCGTGTCTACATCTAAAAATACTTCTTTACACATTTTAATCTCGAGCCAGCCAGCTGTACAACGTGCAAAACTTCATATGTCACTAACCAGAAACGTCGATTTCGCTGTCATCGTCGTCGTCCACTTCCATTCCCTCCGCGTCCTCTCGCTCCTGCTCCAAAACCTCGGCTCCCGACACAAAATCGGCGATTTTAGGCTTCGCGAAGGCCACATATCTACAAAAAAAAACTTCAATAGCAAAAAAGCGGCCTACTCTTTGTCGTCGTCAGCTCCGTCGGTCGGACGGCCCCTGTCCTTCCTGGCCAGAAGTTTCGGATTGACGGCGCGGAACAACGTGATGAGGGCCCTGGCCGACATGGAAACGTTCTTGTTCTTGTAGGTTTTGTACTAAAATAATAAGGTTTTCTAAAATTGAGTGTCTTTTTACCTCGGCCAGGTCACGAAGGAGTTCCTCGGTGGCAGCGAAGGGACAGTTTGTGAAGATCTCGCGAATCGCGTTGATTCCGACGGTCATGGCTTCGGGGGAGTTTCTGAAAAGAGGAATAATGAGAGAGAGAGAGAGAGAGAGAGAGAGAGAGAGAGAGAGAGACTACCTGTCAGAGACAAAGTTGTTGGCAATCGTCCTAACCAGCTGCTCCACGGTGTCAGGGGGGACCAAATCGTGACAAGCTTGAGCGGCGTACAACAGAATTCGAGTCACCTAAACACGATAATTTGATGGCTGATTTAAAGGACTGCTAGTTATCCCGCAAGGGAGAGTGCTTAATAAATATATTATTTAAAATATAAAACGAACGTCTCTTTGCTTCGGCTGGAGATAGCGATGAAGGTAGGAGTAGAATCCGAGGGTGTGGAGTTTATGGACTCCGATGACACGAGCACACAGGGCGATTCGGAACAAACGAACCTAAAAGGGCAGTAGAAAACTCAAAAATTAATTTTTACCTCGAATTTCTCAACTTTCCGCCCTTCCAACATTCCAAAGAGGCGATCGACGAACTCCTGCGGATCGAAGAGGAGCTGAATGGCCAAAAGGTTGCACTCCTTACTGCGACCCTCTGAAGCATGCATGAATAATGAAAAGTCGAGTGGAAATCTGACCTTTCTTGGCCTTTTTCTTCTTCGACATTGTTTTCTTGGCCCGTTCGAGGTCCTTACTACGCTTCCTGGTCTTCTTAGCGTGGCGGAATGCAGTCATCACCTGGGAAACAAGTTTTAAACCAAAAATTCCGATAAAAAAGAACCTCCTTGAGGGTTTTGGAGTCATCCTCGGCGTCGGACATGTCTTCGTCATCGCTGCCATCGCTAACTCCTTCCTCATCTTTCTTGGATCCTATGAAGAATTTCATGGCTGTCACCTGAAACACCAAATAAACAAATACGAAACGACGGTATGAAAAACCTGAATCTTGGGAATTTTGTGGAAACAGGCATCAGCGATGACGTTGGCCGTCTTGGCATCCCTCCAGTACTTCTTTCGGAACGCATCGATGGCCACCAACTGAGCGGCACGAGCGATAATCGCACGAGAGTCCTTTAAAATACGTCATGAACGGTGTCTTTCTTGGAAACCCAACCTTCGTCTTCGCGAAAACGAAATTCTGAAGTTTCCCCAGCAGCTTGGTGTTCTTTTTGCTGTTGTACAAGCGCTTAAAGTGGGCCGAAATGGCGCCAAGAATGAATTTCCTACAAAACTAGTCTTAATGAAAAAAAAATGGTGGCGGGACCTAAGATGTTTGTCCTCAACTCGGACCAGTTCGAAGAAGAGCTCAAGGAGCTCCAGAGGATCGGTGAGGTTCTGATTCCGCAGCATCACCAGGGCCTTACAGAAGGACAACCGGACCTTTAAAGAAAATTCATTAAAAGACCGAAATGGGGCTTACTTCAGGGTCAAGGCCTGATGCCTGATCGCGGAGGACGGAGATCATGTTCTGGGAGAATTCCGGCGACTTCTCTGAAACCCGTTTGTAATTTTCAAAAACGCATTACTAACTGGGAAAATACTTGGCCAATCCGGCGAGGAAACCGATGCTGTCGAGCAACGGCTGCAGCTCCATTCTGTGCTGTTGAGGCTGAAGATGGAGGAGACGCATTGTGTGAAGGTAGTGGTCGAACTGCTCTTGGAATTCCTGAAAACGACCTTTACACAACAACTGAATTATATTTTACCTCTTCGTAAGATTCCGGATCCTTCCGAATCACTTCCATCATGAGTCCCAAATTTCGATCCGTCATGGCGAAGCGATTGGGCTTGACGCCCGGCGCCGAAGCCAACGTCTCCAGCACCATTATTACCTGAATTTTTACAAATACACATACAATACAAGAAAATAAATAAAAAGTAACAATGAGACAACAAACAGACCGAAATAAAAACGAAACCTTTCACAAGTACACCGTAATTTGTAGCATCGGCGTCAACCCGAAAATAAAAGCTCCCTACGGTACTCATTTTTGGTCTCGCGATATGGCATACTGTAAGTTCTACTCGGCCGATTGGGCGCCATTTTTGGAGATGTTTTTCTCCTTTGTTTTTATTTTTGTGACTCAACGGATCGTGTTTATTATAAAGTTATATGTAATTATTGCTTTCAGGGAGAAATGGTATACGAGGACGAGGATACTCTAGACGATGCGTCATTCGCCCCCGAGGAGGAGAAAAAACTTGGCGAAACCAGGAAAAAGAAGAAACCTCTGAAACCGGCTTCTAAAGCCGAAAAAGTGAGTTTTTGAATTTTAGTTCTATTTTCACTGTCAGAGTGCAATAAATGACGAATCGCAGAGTAGTGATCGAGATAGGGTACACCAGAAGCTTCGAAATTACCGTAGGTTCGTTTTTGTCGTAGTTAACCGCTGTATTTTAAGTGTTTGTCGGAGCATACAGTGAAATGGAGACCTACATGATGGAGAACGTCGCCACGCAGGTCAGTTGATGACATTTTATGCACAATTGGGTTTTAGGAAATGCCCCACCCTTGGATTGCCACCCCTTGGTCAGAAAAGCGACTGAAGAGAGCCCTCAGTCGCTGCGTTACTCTCTATCTCTCGAAGGCCTTCGGCAAGTTCAATGCCATCGATGTGGGTATGTTTTAATCATTTTTCTGTATGATCTGAAATATTTCTAGAAATATCAGAAAAGTGTCACCAGGCAGCTGCCTCGATCTCTCAACTGAACGACGAACTCGTCACTTCCATCCTCGTTGTCGGCAATTTCACGAAGGAAGTCGACATTTGCGCTAAAAGCACCTGTGTTCGGGTATGTTATATTACTCCTTTTTAAACCTTTTTTAGTATATGGTCGGACATGCTGATGTCTCGTCTGCGGTGGAGATTTCCGAGGTTCAGACTGCCTGCACGGTAAATGCATTTTTTCATCGAATTAATCTTTTTTTAGGTTGATGGCTGCCACAAACGGAATACGACTCCCCGTTATATCGTCTTGGAGGATGGGAAATACGAGGATAATTTGGAGTTTGATGGAGCTGCCACACAGCAACAAAAGGTTTCATACAGTCACGGGCTCTTTGAGCCAATCGGGTGTCATAAATATCTAAAATCTGTCTTCAGGTGATCACTCTGTGCCGAGAGCACTCCGTGTTCTTCGAATTGATGTGTAGCTTCCGTCACATGTTCTGGAACATCCACAACAACTGCCTCACTATGGTAGAGCCCTTCTTTCCTCGTTAGCAACTGTTTATTCAGGTCCGAAAATACCACGAGCAGGCGTCCCCGGATGAAATCTCCTTCGACGGTTTTCAGGCCTGGTTACCCACCACCTTTGGAACAGTTAGTTCAACTTTTGCTGTCTAATCTTTTGGCATTTTCAGAGGCTGGTCGCGAGCTACATGGCGAGGTATCACACGCTCTGGGCATTCGGCTCCCCCGACGATTGGCTCTCCAGAGGCTATACCATCAATCATTTCCTATACAAATAAAATCTGAATGTTTTGTTTTTCTATGTCTAATTTGTGGTTGGAATACCACTATGTTTACCTTATAAATTGTTTTGTTTTGCTCTAAATCCGCTTCAGATGCCAGTAGAAGATGTGAATGGTAGTGATCAGGAGCGGCTGCTGGAACAGGCCGTGAAGGTCGTCCGCGCCGAATCTTTTGAGATGAAGCGCTGTCTAGATAAGGTCAGGAATACGATAAAAATATCCTACCAATACTGGTAGTACTACCGAAAGCACCACCATTTGAGGCTCGTGGCCTATTTTAAACATCATTTTTCTTTGCAAGTAATCTTCAGATCTAAATATGTCATTTTTCGAAACTAAGCCACTCTCACTTGAGTATTTTGTTAGAACGGAGGATTTTTTTTATAGATTCTCCGAAATACTGCATCATACACTCCGGCAGTCATACACTTCGGCAGATTTGTCTGCGTAAATGGCCTGATCATACTATATTGCGCGATTTACTCTAGGAACAACATCAAAACATTGGCACGTTGTTCCGAAGTAGTTTTGGCACGAGGTATACAAGTTGTTAAGAAAGGTTCGGACTTTGGAACGAAGATAAAAAACAGGCGAAACACTGTAATATAGTTTTTAACAAGCGATCACACTTGGATGGTCAAATATGGCTGTACCTAGGCACTCGAATAGATATACCGGCTCTCGATGGAAAAAATTTCCGTTGAAATCCTTTTTATTTGGAATATTCTGCACAATTCGCACGAAATTTTCTGAAAACAGCGGAATCAGTTTGGATTCCGCAGCTAGGGGCTTCACCCCGATCGAATGAAGCATGAACACTACCGATTCCCACAATATTTCGAATGTATTCTTGCCTCTTTGACATACAAATATTTTGTGAAATTCTAAAACGAGTGATAATGTCAGTGTTTCCAGCAAAGGATTATGGACGCTCTGAAACACGCCGTCAATTTCCTCAACGAACTCAAGACGAGTGACCTGTCGCCCAAGTTCTACTACAGACTATGTAAGTTTATTAATATTTTATCGACGTTTACGGTTTCTGGCTGCATTGTTTTATCGACCAAACGGCTCCCTTATATGTTAATAATTCGTTCATTTGCAGACATGGATGCTGTGAACGAGCTGAACCACTTAGAGTCCTGGCTGGTCGACGAATACGAACGCGATAACACGAAATTGGCCAGTCTCTACGAGTGTGTCCAATACGCGGCTTCCATCGTCCCCCGATTGTGAGTTCCTTTTGAATACATTAACCTTTGGACTTTTAGGTACCTCCTGACGACCATTGGCGTGGTCTACATCAAGTGCGGCGAAGGGTCCCGTCGCGACATCCTCGCCGACGTGGTGGAAATGTGCAGGGGAGTGCAGCACCCGCTCAGAGGCCTATTCCTGAGGTTTGTGTTGCGATTGGCATTTAGCTCGGTTCTTTTTAGAAACTACCTTCTACAGACGACCCGATCGTTGCTCCCTGATAGACCGGACGATTTGGCAGAGTGGTGAGGCTTTTAAGGCTTTGGAGATTTAAAAGTACTTTAGCAATGGGGAGGAGAAGAAGCACAATGGAGAGGAATGGTCTCCGGATAAGTCTACAGAAGAGGGAACGGTACGATTTTCGAACATACAAAAATTCGGGGGGGGGGGGGTCTGAGGCGCACCTTGGGAAAAGCAGGAACCCACTTTTCTCGGGTACGCCCTACCCCGTTCCCGGACCCAATGTTAAGGGTTTTCGAAAGAAGCAGCCCAGAAATTGATTATTTTGTCTGTTTATGGCTGAAAATCGAGTGACTCAAAATCAGACGTGTCTATGGTCGAAAATTGGAATTCTAACATTGAAATTTGCAGATCAAGGACGCGATCGCCTTCATCCTTCTGAACTTTGCCGAGATGAACAAGCTGTGGGTGCGAATGCAGCACCAGGGCCCTTCGAGAGAGCGCGAGAAGAGAGAGAAGGACCGAATGGAGCTCAGGTAGCGGCTCACTCAACTCTTGGCTTAGTTTACTCTTAGAATTCTCGTTGGAACCAATCTGGTTCGTCTGTCGCAGCTGGAACAGCTAACTGAGGAGATGTACGTGAAGGAGGTGTTCCCCAGCATTCTGGAACAAGTCGTTTCCTGCAAAGATCCCATTTCTCAGGTTGGGAGGGAAGCTAAAATTGGATATTTCGGGCTTATAGGAGTACCTGATGGAATGTGTCATTCAAGTCTTCGCCGACGAGTACCACCTGGCCACACTCAAGGATTTCTTAAACGCCTGCGGAGAGCTCTCGGCTGTAAGTTTATTTATCTGTCCGTTTCTGCATATTCACTGCACGCTGTGAGGCCACGGTCTGCGTTTGAAGGAACCTCAGGTGCAAAAAACCGGCATGGGCACTATGCCCGCCACGAATAGCATTGGCAAAGTGCCAAGGCAAGGAATTGCAATCATTACGCTATTTTCGTCAAGTTACCAGTGCTTATCGTGGCGTGATTTTTTGTCCAAATGTTGGAAACGGGGCGGAGTTTGTCAAAAACCAGCTCTTTTTCTTCTTCTTTTTTTTTATTTTAAAGGACCCGAGTTCCGAATTGGAAAGGCCGAGAGACGTATCCGTTGCGCGATGATTGGTCCACAGAAATTACAACCAAACGGGTGTCAGTAATGATAAGTATGATGGCATGCTGAACCACCGATTGGCTTCGAAAATGAAGCTTGACGCTTGCACTACCACTTAAAGGGCAGAAAATAAACTGTAGTACCATTTAAAGGATGGAATGGCTTCACCTCGGGACCAAGGGGGGGCTACAGAGCTCTCCAAAGGCCCGGCCCTAGGTCAAGATTTCTGAAAGTTGAAAAACCAATTATGAACTGTAATTCTGTGTTTATAAGAACTAACGTATAAAACTACTGAGGCAAAAAAGTTTTGCCGACGGGGGATCGACCTGGTATTACATCGGATTAGCTGTCCGACCTCTTAGCCACTAGGCCAAAACTTTCAAGAGTTAGGGTTTTACCGGTTCATGAACTGAATTTGTACTTCGGAATCAACGTAACGTTCCATACAAATGTCTTGTGTAAAGAAATTCAATGAAATGTCGTGTTATTTATCCCAACCAATTGCTTCTTTTCAGGAAGTGAACGTGAAGAACATTCTGATCGCCCTGATCGACCGTTTGGCCATCTTCCAGACCAACGGAGGCGGTATTCCCTCAGAGGTACAGTGTGACAGTCCTTTAACTATCCCTATTTCAGCTCCAACTCTTCAACATTTTCTCGGAACAGTGCAAGACGCTGATCATGGCTCGTCCCGACATGCCCGTGGAGGATGTCATCGCTCTTCATGTAATTAATGCGTGAAATGGTCCAAAAACTTGCATTCAGCACGCCCTGGTCAGTCTGGCAATCAAATGCTACGGAGACAAGCCGGAATTCTGCAACATCACTTTCGGCGCGCTCAAGTGCATTTTTGAGGAGAAGGGAGTGCAGTCGTTAGTTTCGAATTGTTCAATAACTGATTCTGGAATTAGGATCGAGGCCTTCGGAAACGTGGGCAGGGAGCTGTCGAAGCTGCTCCGTTTCCCCGTGGATGAGTACAACGACGTGTTGAGGGTGGCCGAATTGACCGAGTACGTCCCGGTTATGGAGACCATGGACTACAAGGGACGCTGCCATAACGCAGCCTACTTACTCCAGGTTTGTATTCTTTTTACTCACTGGTTTTTTTACGTATCCGCTTTCGCTATATTCTGTGCGTTCCTCCTTTTGTGGCCTTATTTTCAGGTGTGGTAAAAATCCAGGGCCGGCCCCGCTGAGCCCGGCCTTCAAAATTTCACAGTTCTGGTGCTGGCCTTCAAAATTTCACAGTTCGCGCCATTTATGCAAGGGCCGGGAGGGCCCGGGGCCGTCAAGGCCGGCCTTTTACCATCCCTGTTATTTTGTGTGTCTATCGCCATAATTATCACGATAAGGGCCGGTCGAGAAAGTTGTAGGCCCGGCTCGGTTTATGAACTTGTCAAATTAAAATTATTTTTAAACGTTATTTTAGCTTTCATTTAGATTTTAAAACATCGCAAGCTATTTTATAATACTTCTATAACATATTTGAACTAATCCTAAGTTAGCAAAAATTAAGTGCCCCGACCGGGATCGAACCTTGGTCGTGTGGATAACAGTTTGACTAGGGAAACTGAAGCTTGTCGAAGTGCAGATTTTTTTTTAAGTTGATCCGGCCGGTAAGAACTGTGTCTACCGTAATACCGGCAGTATGGCACTCTTTTTTAAAACCGAATATGACGATAACCGTGGCCGAAACCTATTGTTATTAATAAATTCAAATTGTTAGCACGATTTGGCTCGTACACGATAATACCTCAGTGGTGTTATCGTGTACGCTGCAAACATGTAGTGCATCGAAAGGCCCTCTTCGGCATTTTGTGTGAAGCTAATTTTTAAGCTTTCAGAACATGCTGGAACACGACACTCTTTTGAAAACGGAGGAGAACCTGGCCGTGATGTGTGCCTTGCTGGATTCCCTGCTCGCCGATCAACCCGATCAGCCGTCCGATGCCCCGGTATTTATTTTGTTAAAAGATAGAAGTTAACTGTGTTTTCAGGGATCGGAGGATTTCGAGGACGAACAACGCCTCGTCGCTAGGATGATTCATCTGATCCAGGCGGAGAGCGTCGACAGCCAGTTCCTTGTGAGTACGTTTCTACCACAGGTCGCTTTGTTAACCTATGGCCGCCTTGTATCGGCGGATTAAACTATTAACCCCGTTTCAGTTGCTGAACAATGCCAGAAAGGTGCTGGGCGCCGGAGGCAAGGCTCGGATCAAGTTTACTTTGCCGCCCATCGTCTTCTCTACGTTGAAACTGGCCCTTCAGTACTCTGAGATCAGGGACAAGGAGGTCATTTCCCTTAAGGAATTTGAAGTAAAAAAGCAGTTTCAGGAGAACTTTGACGAGAAGATCAGGAAAATGTTCATGTGCGTTATGGGCACGATTGGGGCCCTCATCACCACTGCCGAACTAGATGAACTCCCACTGAAGCTTTACCTAGAGGGCGCTGTAGTTTCTGACAAGGTCTCTTTCGAGGACAGCTACACCATCACCTACGAGTTTATGTCCAAGGTCGGTCTTTCATTTTAAACTCAAAACTAAAACATTTAAACTTGTCAACCCGTACTACCAACCAGCGGTGTGTCAGTAATGACCACAATGACCAGAGCCTATACTCTACTATGCCTTTTTTTTAAATGGATTGTTCGTTGTCGCTAGTGTTAGAGACATACATGGGCAACCCTCGGCGAGGGTTATTTTTGCGAAAGCCTGTTTATTACTGCAAGTTTCGAAAATTTTCGGTGGGCCTCCTCTTTTAACAAAATTCTCCGAAAATGTAAAATTTCGGAGGCCCTACCGCCGCTTATCGCGGAGATTGACAATTTATGGTTAAAGGGACTATAATTGTCATTTCCGCAACTTAAAGGCAGTGTGCAAGGCTAGACAAGGAGTGTTTGGGGGGCTCGATGCGTATGTCCCCCAAATGGTGTCTCGGAGACTACGTAAGCCCCACTCAATTCTTTTGCTACCATTTTCAACCAAACGTCTATTTACGTAGGTATCGCAAGCACCTTACGTCGGCCTATGGCAGTGTGTCATTAAAAATGAACGTACGGGTGGATACAGCGTGCCGTGAGGCGAGAGATCCATTTTCGTAATTAAGAATGAAGAGAGCGGCATGCTAATTGCAGTTCAAAAATTATTTCCAGATTACAAATGACTCGGCACGATTTTTATCGAGAGTCATAGTCGCTGCCCACCGAGCATGGCTACAAAAAGGGTCATTTTTGAACAACCTGCGCATCTAATTAGCGAAATAGGTCACGTAATAGAAAGACGCAGAGAAAAATTGTCAGCCGCTTCGGAATGCTCGCTGGGCGAGAAGTATATTTGCAATCTCAAAACGGTCACAATCATCTTTTGAAATTGCTGAATATAATTATTTTTAGGCCCTCTCTGTGCTCGAAGACGACATCGCCGACTCGCGCGACCGCGTGCGGTGTCTTTCCCTGGCCGCCGGCAGTTTGCTGAAGATCCACAACCTCCACGAGGAGAACTGGACTCCCCTCGCCACTCAAATTGTTCTCGCCGCCTCCAAAATGTTCAAAAAGGTATTTTCCTTTAGTATGTGGCTCAACTAATTTATAGACGGACCAGGTGCGTTCGCTGTGCTCCACGGCTTCTCTCTTCTGGTTGGGCCAGACGTCCGAAAACGACGGTCCCATGAAGAACGGAGGAAAAGTGGCCGAAGTGATCAAGAAATCAGTCAAGGTTAGATTCCCATCCGATTTCTCAGGAGAATTGGTTCAGATCGCCACCCAGTGCTTGGAACCCATTGTCCAGCAACAGCTCTTCGTTCACATTTTGGAGACCTGTCTTTTCTACTATTTCGATGGATGTGAAGAGGTTTGTTTACGACACGCCGCTTATCAAGTGCAGTGTTTATGAGGGGGTAAACAACCGGCCGACGAGCAAGCGGGGATGACTATAATTATTAGGGAACTTCACGGGACAGTTAACGTAAATTTTTGGAATAACCTCTTTTTGAAGCGAACCTCTTAAAATAGCCTCTTTGTAAATAGAGCTATTCGAAAATAGATATCGTAATAACTACCAGTTGGCTGTCACTTACAATAGGATCCAAAATGACGCCATTTTGATCGATGACCCACACTTCCTTTGAATTAAAGTTGTAACACTGGTCAAGACAGTGTATAGCTCTTGGCTGTTCCTAGCGAATCTAGCTTATCTGAAGTGACGTGGGGTTGAATATAACGACTCATAGTGAGTGATAACAGGCTGTAATAGTTAGTCACATTCTGCAAACTGGAGAGCTTGTGAATGGTATTGACTTTTTTCGTCAAGATACCAATTGGAGAAAATCGAAAGATATAAGGCAAATGTTGTAGATGGTGTGGTTTGTTTTGCGCAACCCCCACATTCTACATGCGACGTATACGCGGGTCCCCCAAATGAGAAATATTGTGTCACCCTCTCAGATGAAAATGGGGGTTCTTGTTTCTCTACATATGCCTGTGGGGTTGATTATTGCGCGAGTTCCTTTCAATTGTGAAATTCTGCTCGGAGCGACCCCCTTCACCGAAAATCTCGGTCGATGTTTTCATAGTGGTCGGGACTGCACTCAAAGTGCATTTTCCTCATACATGGGCGTCAGCCCGACGTTGACGGCTCGCCAAGAAGAATTTTACAGACGAGGGATTTTTAAAGGCAGTCTCGCCACTATCCAAACGACGGATCAGTGCCCATGCATGACTTTCACCCGAAAAATGTTCCTTTCCAGATCTCAGAGGACAGTATCAGCGAATTGGTGACCAGAACCAAGGACAACGCCGTTCAGCTGGACGTGTCGGCCGAGGCAGACGCCCTCGACAAACAGTTCGCCGCCGTGCTGCAATTCGTGAAGAGTCGCCAGTCGGACTTCCCCTCCCTTATTGAGAAACTACATGTATAATACTCATCCCCACCCCGTTTAAAGTTTAATTGATGCCAAGGTTGCCGATCGATTCTCTTCCTTTCTTCTCTCTTGCATAGTACTTACAGAGACCCCGATGATTGTAGTTTGAACCTTTTATTTATGCCCTATTGTGATGTTTATACAGGTATCCACATTTTATTTTATAAGAACAGGATCGTTTTAAACTATTTATTTATCATAAAAGGAAGTAATTGTGTTTGTGTGGTTCGTGGAAATGGAAGGGTTCTGTCCTTTACTTCTCCGATTTTTTCGGTCTGTCTCTGTCTCCCCCTCCCTCCTCTCTCTCTCTCTCTCTCTCTCTCTCTCTCTCTCTCTCTCTCTCTCTCTCTCTCTCTCTCTCTCTCTCTCTCTCTCTATTTTCCCTTATCTCTCGCATACTCTGACCGCATGGTTAGTGTCCGAGTCAACATGAAATGGCGCCACCTCCCTATCTCTTCTCTATCTTATCTCTCTGTTGTCCCCAGGCTATGCCTTGGTTAACATATGCCTTTCTATCCCATTTTGCATGCGTCATTCCCAAACCACCCATGGCGTTTACCCTAAAAAACGCGCTTTCTTCCCTTTAAAAAGTCGTAATATGACTAACCCTTGTGGAAGTATGAGCATGGCGTCACATTGTTATCTTCTGTGAATCATCACCCTCCGCCGTACGGTTCCACACATATCATTTCGCATTTCCGTCGCCTGGAGACGAACACGGCACGGCGTTTCCACTGGCAACGAACGGCCGATGCACCCTCATTAGTACTTTTACTTTTTAAACGTCCACTGCCTAGTTGTGTTAAAATACATAATTTTTTAATATAGCAATGATCAAATAGTATAAAAAAACTTAAAATCTTCAAATTCGTTCTTCGGGACAGCTGGGTGGCACTAACACTAACTTTTGTTTTCGCTATTTAATGTTTTTGGTTTTGCAACTGATCCTAAGTGGTAATTTATGTTCTTGCTTCTCATTTCATTACCTGTTTACTGTGAAAGGGGTTTCATAAACCGTTCAAGCTTTTAGTCCATGTTTATGGCTCGAATGTCACTAATTGCATTTCAGTTCCCCGTAATTTGCCGTGAACAATGCTAACCGAATGATATCTGTTCCTTCGTAGTCGTATATGCTAAAGTGTGCTCATACATGAAAAACAATGCTGATGTGGTTCGTTTTGCACAAACCCCACATTTCGCATGCAGCATGCCGGCGCGAGTCCCCAAATGGAAAAATCCAGCTCGGTGCTTCTATGATTGTGGCCGTTGAACTGAAGTCCAGTGATTGTACTCAACCATGACATTGTCAGTGGACGGACTGCTCTCATCGAGACCGCGTTACAAATTTAGATTGAAAATATGGAACTGGGCTTGACAGAGAAAGCCCATCGAAAGCCCATTTGTGGAATTTGAATGTCGTGTCTAAATGAAACGAGCAATCATGCACCGCCGTTCCAAACATGGAATTATGTTCACGACTGCAATACTGTTGTAGCCATTTTGTTCCGACTGAGATATCTAGGTACCTTAGATGCCTGAATTAAGCTAAGTCCCCAAGGATGTCCAGTTTGAAGCTATGACTTCACATGTCTCAAATTTTAGGTTATTTTAGACAAATTTTGAATCCAGTGCCCATGACCACTGTTTTCTTTTTTTTGTCTACCCCTTGTCTGGAGAGTGTGATTTCATGACAGCCAGCTGGCAGGCCGTGTTGGTTCTGATAACGATTGGAGTACGCTAGGAGCGGCTTTGATTTGATCGAGCTCTCTCTCTCTCTCTCTCTCTCTCTCTCTCTCAATTTCCCCGATCCTTGTTTTGTCCCGTGAATATATTCCCCTAATCGCCTCCATTTCCATTCCCTGCCCTGTCAGCTGTTCCTGAATGGCTGAAATAGAGCCCTGTCTCTGTGTATTTGAGGACCCTGTTTGCCTTTTTGACTAAAGAGAGCTGTTTGTCTAGTCGTTGGCACCGATCCAAGTAGAAGCTAGACCTTTTCAAGCCCTTTCTTTGATAATTTATTCGCATTTTTGTTTATTCGAGTAGAAATATTTTTTTTTAGAACTGGCTTCGGTAGACTCCAGTAGCGGCCTGTTGGCGGAGCTGCCTCTCTTTTTAAGGCCCTGGATGAAAGCACAAGGATCATGGCCACTCGGGTACGTGCATTTGCTTTATTTTAGAAAAAATGCGAAAGGCACGTATGAGCGCAGAATTTTGCGACGGGCGCTCAGAATCACGCGCCCGATAATTTACATTTTGGCGGTTTGGTACTGTGTAGGCTCGATGTCCAGTGCCCGGGCTGGAAAAAGACCGGCTCTAGCTGCCCCAAATGTTGCCTCAATTTTGTATTTTGTAATTTTCCGAGAGCTTTTTTTGTGACTTTAATTGACATAACTTTCGGTCGAGGGGGGTCGCCCCGACCCGAATTGCTCACTTAGGGGCTTACACCGTACGTCGAAGTTGTCATGTGGGTCGCGCGAATGGACCCCACCGGTAGCTTGTTAATGTATGGATCCGGGCTCAAATTTACCAGCACTGTCAGCGCTTTTGTTATGGAACTGCTTCCCCAAACAGCAAATTTCTTCCAACTCTAGTTCTCTGTCAGTTTTGGATAAAAGTTTTTTTGTTGTTGAAAACATGGAAAATCATATAGCTGTTGCAAAATCGCTTCGGACCAACGTGCCAATGTTGGGATGTTGTTCCTAGAGTTATCTCATTCCTTGAGTAATGCCCGCAACATAGCTGGGCAACCAACCGCGGTGGCCCATTTTGCGACAGCCCCCTCAATTATTGAAATATTCGAAAATACAGCGACGGATTCTTGTACAAAATTTGCCGAAAAGAAATTTGCGACGCCCCCTACCGCCGCTTTTGGCGGAGCTTGACATTGTATGGCCCGCAATGTTGGATACTCAGGCCGTGCCAAATCGGCGTAAGTGTAGATTTGCGCTTGATGCTTGCGGGATGTTTTTGGCATGTGGTTTTCTGAAAAGGTGGTGTCCTTTTGTGGGCTCTTATTTTTTGAGACCCCTTCCGTACCGTCAACATATGCAGAATAGCTGATAAAGTGAATTTCCGGGGGCATTTTGTGATTCCAGAATTCCACAAAATTTCATCCGATTATATGAAAAAAATCAAAGCCAATTCCATTTCCAGTGATTTCGTCAATGGCTACGTCCTCCCCAACCTGCCTCTGGTGGCCGCCATCGCTGGTCTTGTCTTCGTCACCTGCCTCTACATAATCCACACTATTGCCTTTTTCTATGGGTCCGTTTTCCCATTCCTTTTCCCTCAAACGGTTTATTCCAGTCGCCATCGCCTTCACAAAAAAGTCAAGTTCGACCGCAGTCTCCCCGGCGTTTCCATCATCAAACCGCTCGTCGGCACGGACTCCAACTTGGAAAGCAATCTGGAGTCGTTTTTCACTTTGGACTACCACAAGGTTTGCTAGTTTCGTCTTTTTTCGTTTAATTTTGTTTCAGTACGAGTTGCTTTTCTGCGTAAACGACAAGAAAGACGCCGCCGTGTCCATTGTTAAAGGACTGTTGGCTAGGTTTCCGGAGGTTTCTGCCACTATATTTTACGGTAGGTTGCCAAAACTTCTTTATTTGGATTGTTGGCGTAAAATGACTATTATGCTTCTGTGTTAAGCTGTTTTTCCGAATTGCAGGAGGCGAGAATGTGGGTCTGAACCCGAAGATCAACAACATGATGCCGGCCTATCGCGCAGCCAAGTACCCCTTCATCCTGATCAGCGACAGCGGTAAAACGGCTAGAAGTACGTCCTACAAGGCTCCGTTCAGGCATTTTCATGAAGCAGGACGCCCTTATGGATATGATGAATTGGATGAAGGAGGACGTGGCCATAGTCACCCAGACGCCCTACTGCATGAACAGAAAGGGATTCGCCTCTGCTCTGGAACAGGTAATTCTTAGGTTGTAGCAACCCTTTCAAACAAGACATAATTAGATTTCTGAATTATTTAAAACTTTTTTTGATTGAAGAAAATGTGGTGGGTAATCCGTTTGGATGCTGGAAAACAGAGACCACACAAAAGTTATTGACAGAGACCACCAAAAAGTTATTGACAGAGACCACCAAAAAGTTATTGAGTACGGATTCCTTGATCGAACGTAAGGCAAACACCATGAACGGAATCAGAAGGCGCGGATAACACGAAAATTGTGTCTAACCCCTTGACTACTTCTTTTTGTGGTCATTAACTTCAGATCAAACATGGCTTGGACATACATGGGTCAAACTTCACTAATGTCTGGGCGACACCCCCATCCGTTGAAAAATAGCCCGAGGGGGGCATAGCGAGACCCCCCCCCCCTCTTATAGAAAACCCTCCGAAGCGAGACCCCCATGCCGTCACAGTCAGGCTCATATGGGGCAAGGGCCGACAAAGTTTTATTTCTAAAAGGAAATGTAAGGTTTTCACTTGCAATGCACAAAAGATGTGTTTCTAGCTTATATATTGTTTAACACTATTGATGCAAACAAAAGTATTGACCACAGGGGATCGAACTGGGGTCACTTTGGTTTGTCAGTCAAACCTCTTAGCCACTCGGCCATGTTTAGCATTAAAAATTTACATAGAGTAGCTCTAAAACAATATCTTTTGTACATTGAGAGCGGTGTTTTCCAATAATAAGAATCGGAAAATTTGATCTTGAAAAGAATTACATTAAAAAAAAAATATCACGGCCCGACCCGGGCTGGCCCGCTCTAAAAATTTCTCGACCCTTGATTGTGTCATGCTTACTTGGGATAAATGGGTCAAATCCTCCTGAAATATCGTTCTCTTTCACCCCCTAATTTCAGATTTACTTCGGAACTAGCCACGGCCGTATCTACCTCGCTGGCAATGCCATGGGATTCGTCTGTTCCACCGGAATGTCCTCTCTTCTCAGAAAATCAGTTCTTGATGACTGCGGTGGAATCCAGGTTCTCCCGTAGCCCTGTCAATCCATAGGTGATTTCAGTCGTTCGGTGGATATCTGGCCGAGGATTTCTTCTTCGGAGTGGCTTTCGAAAAGAGGTATTTTCACTCTTCCCTTTCCCTCAACTTCGTTTCTTTCAGAGGATGGAGGGCTACTATCTCCACCTATCCCGCTCTCCAGAACACGGGAGACCTCACTCTTCCCAAGTTCCACGCCCGCATCTGCAGATGGATGAAACTCCGCATTGCCATGTTGCCCCACATAATTTTTGTCGAACCGCTGCAGGTGATTAATGTCGTAATTTCTTTTCAACAACATTTTAGGACTGTTTCGCCTCGGGTGTCGTCATGTCATGGTCTCTTAGCTTTCTCTTCGGCATCAATCCCTTCGCCTGGTTCACGGCCCACTGTCTCACTTGGTTCACCCTCGATTGGAAACTCATCCAAAGGCTACAGGCAGGGGTGAGTCGCGATTACCCATCTTTCAAACTCTAGAGAGTGGTGCCCGCAAGCCCAGAAAACGATTGGCAGCTTCAAAAATCTATCGATTTTGCATAGACGCGCGGGAGAACCTATTTTGGTCAGTGTGGTCAATTGAACAGAGGGGCACATTTTTGGATAAACCTAGGCATCCCAATTACAAATCTGTTCTCAAAATCTGTAGAGCACACCTGCAAGCCGAAATATTTTAACTTTTATTTTTTCGGATGAGCATTGCAACCTGATTCCGACTTTATCACATCGACTGATGAAAGCTACAAAAGAATCCAACATTTAATAAAAAGTGTGTAATTACAAACTATGGCCCACGCCATCAACACCCATGTATACACTACGCGCGTGGATGTTAAATTTTTGTTGGTTCAAACCTGAGTGTGCGGTACTTGAGGCATACATGAACAAGCTACCTGTGGGGTCCGTTTTGCGCGAGTCCCCCAAATTGCAAAATTAGGCTCGGCGCGGTGGACCAATTTCCTCGGTCAGCCGTTTTCGTAAACGGAGCAGGGGGGCTCGTTTCTTTCAGAAAATTAGTGCTAGAGATACTCTATATTTTAAAAAAATAATATAGAAACAGTAAATATATGAAGTCAAACACTTTCGTATCGCAAAACCCACTTTCTCTTTTCAGAACGGCCCGTTGCCCTTCTCTCTGCCGGAATTCCTCAAGCTTTGGGCGATCCGCGAGGCAGTCGGCCCTTTGATATTCCTGAAGGCCCTCTGGGAGCCGGACATCCACTGGCGCTCCGGCCGCTTTCGACTTCGCTGGGGCGGAAGGATCAGGAAACTGTGAATAACCTCGCCTTTCCTTCATGAGACTTACGAGTATTGCCACTTCAAGTGCTTTTCCCTGTTGTTCCGTGTTGTGCCTTGCACTTTCCCTTTCTCAACCAAATCATATCCTGTCCAGCTGCTTTAGTCAACAGAGTAGGCTATCTTCTTCAGAAGACTACGTGTTCCGCTTTAAGTCAATTAAACTGTCAATAAAGAATTGATTATACACTGGTGGAGAGGGTTCTGTTGGATTTCAGAGGTATATTGTGCAAGTGAGGTGATATTTCCTCACGGGAGAGTTATAGGAATGTCATTTCTGCGAGTACTCCCCAAGCAGTCTCTCTTTCGAGGTACGTTCTCTCTCTCTCTCTCTCTCTCTCTCTCTCTCTCTCTCTCTCTTTCTCTCTCTCTCTCTCTCTCTCTCTCTCTCTCTCTACCTCGCTATTTAACCCTTTCTTTCAGCCTTTTCCTCCAAAGTGACGCCTTTGCAGTACGAAAAAGCGGCGAATGACTCGCTGGAAAAGTTCGTTCCCTCCCTTTAACGCTAATTTTCCGTTCAGGATGACAGATTACCTGGACATGTTGCCTGAGGCGTTGCCAGTGTCTCCTGAATTCGACGTGTCCCACTCCATGGGTGTCCTCACCGTCGTCATCAGCAAGAAAGTCGGTTAGTCTTTTCATTTTCATGTTTTTTAATACAAAAAAGGTTGTATATTGTGTTTTCCAGGTACCTACGTCATAAACAAGCAGACGCCTAACATGCAGATCTGGTTGTCCAGCCCCATTTCTGGACCGAAGCGCTACGATCTTGTCGATTCCAGGTGAGAAATGTTTTTATAAAGGTCTGGGCTGCAAAATTCATATTGTATAGGGGAAATTGTGCCAAATCGTGTCAGGACCCAGACGTCCTTTTAATCTCGTCCCCTCTCTAATTCTTCCTTTCCAGATGGGTTTATCTGCACGATAACGAGCACCTCGACCACCTGCTGACTCGCGAGTTCCGATCGATTTTCGGCGACGACAGCATCGACTTCAAAAACCACATTTAACACGGGAGAATAAAGTTTTAATAGGTCGTCGTAGTCGGTTATATGTCGGCGGAAGAGCTTTCCGTCCCTCGGTTACCTCACGTTATGTGCATTTTTGCGGTCAGATTATGCTACTGGTACTTTGTTGTAAATTGTTCAAATGCTACATTACGATTATGCGGGCCAGCCCGCTCTTCGAATTGTTGTCGACGCACGGATGGTGATTTTGCGATGCTCCATTGTGGCGCTACCATGGTAACTCGATGGATCGTTAGCAAAAGTAGCAACCTTCGTTTGGCCAGAAGCATACCGAGGAAACGGGGTGTTCGATTGAATATTTTCGGAGATTCTTTCTTGATCTTGAGAAAAATCTTGATCTTCTCTTAAAACGCCGCATTATTTTTTCATTTTGCGAGAATGGCCACAACCAGCTGGTTGTCTAGCTGACAGATGACTGGCTCGTATGAGTTCGGACGTCAGTCTAAATTGTTGAAACCTGCCTGCTTTGGCTGTGATTATTCAAGTTTAATTCTCTCGTTGTGACCATAGTTCATTCAAACCACTTGATATCGGTTCTGCGACACGTTTTTACGGTTTTCTCTGTTTCCAGGAGCAGATTTCAATGTAGGACTCCATTATAGCTGAATTTTATGAACTGTCTATTGCGTATAATAACAAATAAATTTAATAAACAGGTTGTCCTCCGATTGCGATTCTGCAGTTATCGCGCCCCAGTGTCGCCCTTTTGCCCGGCTGCCAATGCGTTCGTTTTGAACGCTAAAAGGGCAGCCAATGGCTTCACACTCTCTTTACCCTTCCTCCGGCGATTTTTGAACACTTCCCATATTTAAAAAAAAGTCAATTGGTTAAAAGTGAATTGTTTTACATTTTCATTCGTCTTGACTCATATAATTGACGCATGTAAATTGCCTTTTTTTCAGAAATATCTTCATGTTGGAGCGGAAGAATTTCTTGTAGAACACGGAGGGTCCGGACAGGAAGGCGCAGGCATAATGAGGTATTGTATTGTTTTATTTATTTATCTATCGGTTCTTCAGCCGCCCTTCGAATTTCTTTTTCAACGTCAACGGCGACGAGGCGGAGCGTCTGTTGCGACAGTACGGGGAGGATGGGGATTTCCTCGCCCGGAGGAGCGAATCACAGCCCAACGGATACACTCTATCCATTCTGTCAGTTTTTTTTGACTTTTCATAGCTTCAGAAGCATGGTTGTAGCCATATGCTCACAGTGATTAGAGCCAAAAGGGTGTCAGGAAGGCGTGTTTTCTTTCTTATGTATTTTGCATTAATGTTTTCTTTCTTATGTATTTTGCTTTAATGTTGTATATTTCAGACGGGGAGGCTCCGTGACGCATGTGAAGGTGAACACTCACAGTAATAACAACGTGGATCTGTATGGGGGAGAAACGTTCTCGTCGCTACCCGAACTGGTACAACACTACATTGAGAATCCTGCACAGCTGGAGCTCCGGGAGGGAGGCACTATCACTATGAGGTAAGTGAGAAGGTTCCACAAGTCATTTGTTTAAGTTCTTTGCAACGAACACTGAAGCTACACCCCGGGAAATAAGTATGGTTCCAGTTGTGTTGATGTTTTAAATATTATTTTTGAGCTTCAGGGTCGCTATGGGAATATTCATTCGGTTCAGAAATTTCTCATGGACCGATTCAGTTGTTGAAACCAGAAATTCCTTAGCATAAAAAATCTGTTCGAACAGATAAGGCTAAAACTTTTGCTAATAAAATGACAATTTTCTAATTTCTCATTTGACTACCGAGGGTGGTTTCGTTTTTCAAAACTTGTCTGGTCGTTAATTAAATGTTTCTGTACCTGAACAAAAACATTTTCCATACAACTTTTCAAGAATTTTCCAATGGTGATGTGAACTTCCAAATATTTGTCGTGATTTTGACAAACGTCCGTCCGTGTCGTATGCATAGGTGGGCAGTACATCACACCAATCTTGTGCAAATCCACAGCCGATTTGAAATTCCGATTGTTTCATCGGTCCATCACCCGAAAAAAAATTGTCCAATCATTACCGAACTGAAAAATTTCCGGCTTTCGGGCCAAAAATCCCTTCCCACTACCGAATTCCCAAAAGCCCCCTTCACTCCGGAGGAAGCCTCGCCTACCTACGATCGTATGTTAATGAATTTCTTGTTTCAAAATCTAAACAGGTTCATGAGAAATTTCTGAATCGGTTGATTATTCCCATAGCAACCGTGACGCTCAAAAATGGCTTCTTTTAAACCAGCAACGAAGAGGTACTGTTCTTATTTCCCAGGGTGTATTTTGGCTTCAAGATCCGGCCGTTTTCTATCCCTTAGAAGCCAAAATTGGGAAAGCTGGGAAAGGGAACATATTGGGAAAGCCGGTGGAATGATTGTCCACCATAAACGTCAACATTTAGGCGAGCTCTGTCGATTCCCCTGAACGAGCCGGCCGGAGCCGAAGTCCGTGTGCCCGCCGCACAGAAGTGGTTCCACAATAACATCACTGGCGACGAGGCGAATCATCTGCTGGAGAATGAGAAGCCATGGACCTACATCGTACGGTTCGCATTTTTTCTTCTTCTGTCGAAATCCCCATTGTTCAGGGAAAGCCTTCGGACGCCCGGTTCCTACGCGATCACTGTCAAGACAGACAGGAATGAAATAGTTCATATTTTAATTAAAAAGAATCACGAGGTTGGTTTTCCAATTATTTTTTAAAAATCAATTCTGGATTCAGACGGATATGTTCACTGTGGGCGGAGGGGACGAGTTCGCCTCGGTCACCGAGTTATTGAGCCACTATAGGAAGAATCCGATGGTGGAGGACAAGAGCCAGAGGGTCGTCTATCTGGCTGAGGTTAGTTCGGACGTTGATGCGATTTGACAAAATCACGGATGGCCGAAAAAAATGGAATTCGGGGCCATGCAGACTTGGCTCTTGTCGTTGTTAATGGGATTGATAAGCACAGGGGTAACCCAAATGAATAGATAAAACTTCTGCTTAAGCGAGAGATTAGAAACCGGCTTGTGCTTTTCGGTGAGGTGTGAGACTTCGCAAAACTGCTGAAACCATAATTTTGGGCACACTCTGGATAAAACATCTGAATTGTGTTCTCTCCACATCTGGACAGGGAGCATTTGCGGGATGCGTAAGCTCCATAAATGGTGCTTTGGAGATAACGTAACCTCTTCGATTTTCCGCAAGGGCATAACGTCCACCGATGTTTCCGTAGAAGCCACAATAGCATACCTGGACACGTAGTGCTTGCGGTGCATGGTTTTGGTGGGTTACTTGGTAGGGGGCTTTGTAAAAATGGGCCTTTTTAGTTTTTAGGGTCCCCTCCCTTTGGGGGACCTTGCTTTTTAAGCCTCCTCCGTACCGTGTCCAGGTATGCGCAATAGTTCATAGCCTACCTGTTGGCGACGTCAGTCGGGGTCAAACCTGGCCAACCTCCGCGATGCGCGTCGGTAGGAGGTGTAGCAATCGAACTTTCACCCAATCTTTGTAAAGGGTGGGGCCGCCGTATAAATTTCCCTAATATTTTCTAACAGTCTCAGATCTTCTAACACACATTTGCTTTTGAAGAAGTCTCTTTTTAATACCCTTAACCTATTCGACCATCCCACAAAACCAAGGTATTACCGGCCCTACCCCCAACCTATTTCGGATTACTTGTTCGGCCTGTCTGATGTCGCCACCAGTATCTTTCATAGCAGCGGGCCAACCCGAAATTTACCGTGCGGCCACACGCTAGATTATCGATGCATGTAGGAAACTGCTGGAAATCCGTCGTTTTCTCCTATGTCTCACTATTTTGTTGTTTCAGACCGTTCCATCCACCTGCCTGCCGGCCGATGCAATCGACGAACGCATCCGTATTTTGTCCGAGATCGACCCAGTGTCGAAACGCGACGGCTTCTATGATGAATTCGACGTTAGTTCTCTCGACAAATGGTCATTTTGTGGCGTTTTCAGGTAATTCAACAAGCCGACGACCAGTTCTTTTCGAAGCGTGAAGGAAAGAAGGACATCAATGTGTCGAAGAACCGCTACAAGAACATTGTGCCCTACGACCACACGAGGTAGCAGAGTGAGAGGCCTTTGAATAAGCTTCGGAAATAGAGTCATCATCACCGACGACGCGGACCCGGTGGACCGCTACGACACCGACTACATCAACGCCAATTACATCAAGGTTTGGCCAGATAATAAATTAGCTTATTTGCGTTAGAACCCATGAAAACCTAAAATTATATTGTAAATGGAGTATTGATTTTGGATATGAGAAAGAGTAATCGACTACGCTAAACTATTAGCGGCAGCTATATACTGCAGGGTTTCCTGCGTCTCGCGCGGCCGTGCGGTCGGTCCCTTCGCCGCTCTCCCAACCGGGCCTTGATTGCCCGTCCTCAAGCCGGAGTGGAGCCCCGTGAGGACGTAGCTCCAACCAAATGGAACACAAAAGTCGTCTACAGTACTTCGACTGTCCCAGGAACCAGAGAAGACGCTGCTTCCCCCAAGGAGAGCTGTACCAGCAACTTGGCCAGGAAGCAATTGACGCCGATTCAATGGAGAATGGAATCAAGACAACGTCGTGGGATCGCATTCGACAACTGTGATTCATTCTGGCGGTCCAGGGTAGATCCCTAGAGAATAAACCGTTTGTATTGTATTATACTCCTTGCCCATAGACCTTGACCGGAAGTATAAAGAACCTGCGAATCTAAGCTAATTAGCGTGAGCAATGACAGATTTACAAGTTCACATTTTTGCATAAATGTCCATTGTTTATGATTGAAAACTATGCTAATGCCCAATATTTCCGGTCAAGCTCTATGGGCGAGTAGTATATATACTGCCCGCCAATCCTACTTCGGCGATTATTGGAAATGAACCAAATTATTCTGATGTTGCTATTCAAATTTTCATTTACTACAAAATATTCAGCAGTAAGAGGGGCGTGGCCCCATTTTGGTCAAAGTAGGTTTGGCGAGGAGTATACCCAAAAACGCCCTAGTCGTCTTTTGATACTTTACGTTGATAAGCTATTTTTTCTGTTTGTAATAACTTTCGGGGTTCTGATGGGCCCGGCGGGGTCATTTGGAAATTTTTGGTCGGCCCGGCCCGTTTACCTTGACCACCCAGTCAGATTGCCAACCATGCGACCAGGGTTCGATCCCGGTCGGTGACATTCTTTTTTGTACAACTAATATTGTTATTTAATTTCTCTACATCGTTATTGTAGCTTACAGTAAAACTTTAAAACTCCGCATACACTTATAAACATATTTAAACTAATTATAAGGTTGGACATGGAGCGTTTGGGGGTTGATACAAAAGTCCCCGAAGTGTTTCCTTGGAAGTTACGTAAACTCCCCTTGAATTTATGGTCACAATTTTCAACCAAACGCCGCATTGCGTAGGTACCGCAAAGAGCTCACGTCCAGCTATGGTTAGTAAAAATAAAGTGTTCCGAACGGGATCGAACCTTGGTTGCGTGGGTGGCAGTGACGGGCCGAAGCGGGCCGGGCCAACCTGCTCGGTCCGTGAGAACTATGCTTGATTGGTATGGGGCCTTGTAAGAATGCCGCAGTTTGATTTTTTTGGGTTTTCGCGGGGCCTTACCTTTCAACCCCCCCCCCACCTCGGAAAATGTATTCTTTTCAGGTCCCGGAAGGCATTCCCAGCAGAAAAGTGTACATCTCTACCCAGGGTTGCCTAGAGAACACGGTACTCCCCCCGTTTCGCTCTCGTCAATGTTTCCTTTCAGGTGGTAGACTTCTGGAGGATGCTGTGGCAGGTGAACTCGCGAGTGATCGTCATGACGGCCAAGGTCCAGGAACGAGGGAAGAACAAGTGCTTCCAGTACTGGCCGGAATTGGGCAAAGAGAAGACCTTCCGCGGCTACTACGTCAAAACAGGTGCATTTTGTTTTGTTTTAATAAGAAATCCCGGTTGCAGTGAGTGAAGATGCGACGAAGGACCGCGACGGCTACGAAATTTTCGTCAGAAGGCGGTTTATGGTCTCCAGAAAAGGTGATTTCTTATTTCGACCCCTGTGAATCTTCAAATCAGGCGCTCCCCTCCGTGAGATCTTCCACCTGCAGTACGTCGGTTGGCCGGACCACGGCTGCCCCGACCGGGCCGAGAACGTCCTTCTCTTTCTGGAAACGGCTGATGAGACCTACTTGGGAGCCCCCTCCATGCAGGGACCCATGGTTGTTCATTGCAGGTTCGTTTTGTCTCCAACCTTAAATGATTAACTAACTCGGCTGGCGATAATAATCAAACGACCAGAACTGCGTTCTTTTAACTAATTATTTGTGGTAAAACCTCGGGAGGGTATATCTGGATTTCCTGGCGTGGTACATACTTCGAGTTAAGGGAGGTTAGGGGTTAATGTGGTGGAATCCAGTTTTTCCCGAAGAGTCAAGTTAAGGGTGTTTTTAAGGCGGTTCAAGGGTTGGCACGTCAGTTGCAAGACCCTCCCCCGGGTATGTTTTGGAAAGCACCCTTTCTCCGCTTAAGAGTTTTAGGCGCCGCGGTACGCTCGCTTAACCGAAGGTTTGGCGCATCTTTCAGCTGACATCATAGCTGGACAAGGGGTGCTTGCGGTACCTACGTAATTCGGAGTTTGGTTGAAAAATGGCAACAGCAGATTAATGGGGGCTTTCGATGTCTCCGACGCACCATTTGGGAGACTTACGTATCAATCCCCCAAACGCTCCATGACTGACAAAATGTGGCGTGTTTTAGAAGAAGCATACCGTAAAGCTTCAGTTGAAATTCTCGCATACTTGGGCGCCAGCACGACTTTGACAGCGTGGGGTCTCGCCTAGAATGGTTTTATTTACGAGGGGAGTATCGCTAGGCCCCCATAGCATATTTTTTTCAAAGAGCCGGGGTCTCGCCGCGACCCGAGCGACGCGCTATGCCCTGTGTGGCCTACAGTATCGACTAAGTGCCTCTTCCAGCCGCTGAAGTATCCGCTCGGCCTTCCGTGGTATTGCCATTTGGAGTATGCTATTGTCATTTGGAAGGCTACCACCCGAAAATCTCAGCGTCTGCGTGAGCTCGTTTACGATATTATACGCTAATATAAATGTCCCAATTACTGGGATGTTGTGGTACATTGACTTTTGCAAATATTCCCACAGTAATCATCTGTTTCAGTGCGGGAATCGGTCGTACGGGTACATTCATCGTAATCGATATCCTCCGTTCGTTGATCCGCAGCCACGGCGCCGCCTCTCCGATCGACGTGCAGCGGATGGTCCGATTCATCCGAGAGCAGCGGAGTGGAATGGTGCAAACGGAGGATCAGTACGCCTTCCTCTACCGGGCCGTCAGCGCCTTTGTCCGTCAGATCCACCGCCGCTCCCTCGATTACGGAGACCTGCCCCTCTACCTCCCTCCTCCGCCACTGCCCGTTCGCCACAAGTCCGGATCCACCGAGACCGAATAGTTGTTTTTCCATTTAGGATATAGTCACATTTAGATTTTGCCACTTTTCACTGCGGGATCCGTACCGCGTTTTGTTGATTTTGTTGTCCCTTCCATATCACACTCGTTCCCCTACGCGACGTATTGCCCGGTTGTACTACTTCCTACAGGGTTCCTTTCTGTCTCTCGTCCCTCTTTCCCTCTCATCCTGCATTTCTCTCACCCCCTTCCCTTAGGAATCTTCTGTTCTAGTCGTGTTGTTCCACCGGTTACTCTTAACAAAATACGTGTTTCTGTGAATGAGTTTAACCTCTTTTAGACATAAATTGAATCTGTCTAATTTCCGTTCCTTCCGATTTCTCGCAAATGTTGAAGATGTTGCCTGCTTTGTTCGCGTGGTTTATTCACGGAGAATGCTAGCTGAGACCAGTCATGGGCCAAAAGTTTGCGCTATAGCTTGACGCATCCCTCTTTTGTCGGTGGTCCTGCTGATTCGAATTACAACGAAAATGTCCAAACTACAATACAATACAATATTTACTCCCGAATCACGGCTGGATCATGTAGATCTTGAGCGGGTGTTGTTGCTCTGCCGGCGGATCCCAGTGCTTCTCGTGTAGGTTAACGTTGAGCAGGTGCTTCAGCAGTCGATCCCTCACAGCAACTGGGAGTTGTGTCGATGACGATCCCTCCTTGACGAGGTTCTGGGGCCGGATTCAGCTAGGCGGTGGAGCGAAGGAAGAACCGACCGCTCGGTGGTGAAGATTTAGCGTGAATGTGTCCAAACTACAAGTGGACGTTAAATCCGTGAAGTGAAATCACTACTGGCCGTAGAGAACGGTCAACAAATGCGGTCTAAGGTAGAAACAGTGTAAATTAAGCCCCACAAACTTATATAGATAAAAATTTACGAGGGGAATTTAAACAACAGTCTAAAAGAAATGATAATTGCTCTAAAAAATCATTTATAATCCTTAAATTTGATAAAAAAAAATCGAATTCAAAGATTCACGCTAAATCTTCACCACCGAGCGGTCGGTTCTACCTTCGCTCCGCCGTTTAGCTGAATCCGGCCCCCGAACCTCGTCAAGGAGGGGCCGTCATCGACAATACTCCCATTTGCTGTGAGGGATCGACTACAGAAGCTACTGCTCAACGTCTGCCAACACAAGAAGCACTGGGATCCGCCGGCAGCTGGAAAAAACTCAGGCCAAAGCCCACGCATGTAATACTGCGATTTATAAAACCGTTTCATCACAAAAATCGCCAGAACTCTCAGGTTCGTGGCGGCCAGTTTCCACTCGTATCAATTGAACTAGGCTGAGGGTCCCGCCACGAAAAGCCGGAAAAAGCCGCTTGCCGATTCTATAAAGCGTGCGGCGGGGGGTGCGCCCACTTGGGCGGCAATCTCAGTTTTTAATTCCTTAAGTTACGTCATCTGCTGCTATTTTCTTAAATGTTCTTATTTCGAAACCAATTGATTAAATAGAATAAAATTAAATAAATAAACGTCAAGACTAAAAGGAGTTTTAGTTTGTTTTAGAAAGAACACATTTTTGGTTTCACGCCATTTCTTCAAATTTCTCAGGCAACCTTTTTCATGGACATTCATGGTAAATTTCATGAACATTCATGTCCGGTGCAAGCATGCGCTTTCCATGAAAGTTCATGACCGGTTCCATGAATGTCCATGCATTTTTCGCGCCCCGCTTGCAGGAAATCGTGCCCTTCTCCCGTTTTCCGTTCAAGACCACTGAACTGCCTAAATAGCTCCTCCCCCATAATTATCCATATTAATCACAGCCGAGGCCGGCGGGTTAAAGGCGGTCTTTTCGAATTCGCGCTCCATCGCAAACGCGTAAACTGTAGTAGTAATAATTTAAAATGCTTATTTTTATTTATTTTAACATGTAATTTGTTCTTTTAATGTTGAAATAATAAGAAAACCGTAAATTTCACCTAATTATGGAAGGAAACCAGTCCGGAAATGTCGAATTCGCGACAAACAGGTGGCTCATGAAACCCAAACTTGCTGCAGGAAACCTGGACGATCCAGCCGTTTTCAGCAACCATTCTTTTTATCAATGTTTAGCCCAGAAAAGTCTTATTTGGCCTGAGTTTTTTCGCGAAAATTCTTCAACTGGAAAATAATGAAAAACACAAAAAACCGAGTTTCTTTGGCTGTACATATTTTCGGGTCGGAAAAAAACTCAGGCCAAATGGTAGAAATGTTTTTCATCGATTTTTAAAAAGAGATCTACAAAAAACACCCCAGAATTCTCACGTTTGCGGCGGCCGTATTTCTGAAAAAGGCTGTTTCAATGGAGCTGGGTCCCGGCACGACAACCCTGCGTTTCAAACTGGTGAAGGAAAAACGTTTTTTAAAACTCATTTTATCATGGAATTTTCAATTATTCAGTTTTAAAGGACAGAATGAGGTGTATTACGCCAATATATGTAATGTTTCAATTAAATATGTGATTATATAAGCTTAATCAGAGGCAGCCATCCTACCGTATGTAAACAGCGGTCATGGCTAAACATCGTGCACAACAAAGATGCAGCAAACGTGAAGTCGGCACAACATCAAATTGGCTGTTCTCTACACCAATCTGTAGAGCAAAAACGCATCATTTGGCGTGAGTTTTGGCACATATAGGTTCTTGGGTAATATTGAAGAGAAACACAAAAAACCGTGTTTCTTGGGATGGAATCATTTTCGCTCCTCGAAAAAACTCACGCCAAATGGGACATGTGTGCACTACCCATTTGAGATGTCAAATCTGTACCAAATTTGCTAGTTTTCTCAGGTTTGCTGCATCTTTGTTTCGTTACTTCAATGCATTACAGCAGTTTGGTCCCGCAACGAAAAGCCACTAAAAGCCGCTTGCCGATTCGCTAAAGCGTGCGGCGGGCTGTGTAATTAAACAAAATCACTTGTGAATAGTAATTAAAATGTTTATTAACAATGGAAATGAAAATAATACAAATTGTAAATCTGGAAATATGTATAAACCGCCAATAACACAACGAAACAATTCGAAATTGCGAAGAATGAAGTTTTCTGCTTCGCTTCCACACGACAGCGTCATCGGGACTCAGAGCTTCGAAGTGTAGTTGGCGGGGGTACATCAATTGTCAACCTAAAACGAGTTTCATTACTCAACAAGCTAGGGAAATACCTGGATATTCGTAGGCGTCAGGTGGGTCTTGCGCGTTGATTCCCGATTTCATCCATTCACACCGGGTTTTTCGTCATCGAATCCTTAAAAATATATAATTAAACAACTAACCTGTCGAGTTGCGCCGCTCTGGAGAAGTTGAGACTGACGTTTCCAAGCTGGGTTTTCGTTTAAATGGCTGAAAATTGATTGTATTTAATTGATTTTATATAGATTTGCGATAGAAAAAAAAAAGAAATTAAGCAAATAAGCAAATAAAACAGAATGTATGTCCAAAAACAAAACAAAAAACAATAAAATGTGACAAGTAAAAAAGTAGATTATCGCGCTGTAATCAACAGTCCTTTAAATCATGGAACGCCATGTTTCATGAATGTCCATGAGTTTCCATGAATTTTGCCATGAATGTTCATGACGCCGGAAAGTATCGTGAATGCTCATGAATTTCCATGATATAGCATGACGTAGCATGATATACCATGAAATTACCCTGCATGTTCATGAAACTGCCATGAATGTTCATATTTTTCCAAATTTACCATGAATGTTCATGAAAAAGGTTGCCTGAGTTATTTTATCGTCACGAAGGACGCCGGCGTGCTTTTAAATATATTAATATTATATTCTTCACCGGATACTCCTAATCGCAAGAAAGTGTAAATGAGTTTAACACATTTTAGACATAAATTGAATTTGTTTCATTTCCCTTTCTTCCGATTTTTCACATTGTCACTGTTTCTTTCCTTTTCACAGATTAGTTCATTTTATGACCTTCAGATGCCTCCCAAAAAGCAGAAACTCCACCAGTTGGCCGTCGAAGTCCCCGTGGGCACTCCGTTCAGCGACGCATCCAAGAAGTTGGACTTTACCATTGGAAAACAGTTTGCCACGGGAGGCTTCGGAAGGATCTACACATGTAAACAGGTGAATAAAAGCACCTACTTTGTCTCATACTTGTTAGGTACGACGAAGGCTTCATATTTATAGCCAGCGGCGTTTCCAAGGTTATTCTGGGTAAATCGTAGGGCGAGTCACGATACTTGTTGATGTGTCCGGCGAGCATACTCACAGAAGCTTACGTCTTTTTGGATGAGACACTCACATGTTTCAAATTCAGGCCCAAAGGCGGAGGTTCGCAAAATGCCAGTGCACAGAAATCTTATTTTGTCAAAAGTTGGTATTGTTTGAACGGTTTCCTCTGCCCAACGATTATTTATTTTAATTGTCAGCCTTCGGAATTTTACTTGATGGGGAAGCACGCACCTGGACACTTGGTTCTTGCGGGACCTTGTTTTTGGGGGTTGCCTTGTATGGTGATCTTGTAAAAATAGGGGCCCTTAGCTTTTGGGGTCCCCCTCATTGGGGGGACCTTGTTTTTTGTGCCCCCTCCGTACCATGCCCAGGTATGGAAGCACGTTTCTCCCAGCGGCAATTGCCAACGTCACTGACAAGAAGTTGGCGAAAAAACACGAGTTCCAGATTTCATTTGTTGAAGTTACGACACACAATTGTCAACAGCCGAATTATGGAACGTCGTCACTTATTATGTCGAGTATTTTCTCGGCTTCTCACCACCAAGCATGGCAACGGGCCGGCCCGCTCCAAAATTTTTCACGGCCCGGCCCGACTCAACCAAAAATTTATGCCTTTTTTCAATGTAAAAATAAAAAAAAACGAAAAAAAAATTTTTGGGCCGGCCCGCTTCAAAATTTTTCTCGGCCCGGGCCGGCCCTAAATTTTGCCATGCTTGCTCACCACGGGCGTCACACAGTTCGTCTGCGCTCACTGGGCAACTTGGCTCAGTTTGTCGTGGAAGGATCGTGTGAGGAAACGCAGTATATGCCGTATTTTTATTGTATGTCTAGACTCGATATTTTAACTCATTTTGATTAAATAAGAACTTCATCATGCCCTTTCATACCTCGGGAAGGTATAAAAATTCGGAAGTTAAGGGGAGTTAGGTACTTCGGTTTAGGTTCCAAAAGATCAGGGTCGGTCATACATGAATAAGCTCCCTGTGGGGTCCATTTTGCGCGACCCCCCCCCCAACAGTACAAATGATACGCGTGCCGTGAGTCCCCAAAATAGGAAATTAGCCTCGGCGCGACTCCCTCTACCGAATCGGCTGCCGATTTTTCATCTATGGGGTCGGTACGTCAAATATTGGATCCTCGTGCTTCACCTTAAAGCGGGGTTCTCAAATGACGGTACGGGCCGAGGGATTTTTTGGGACGACCCGGCCCGGGTATAAAAAATATTATTTTAAATTTTGTAAAAATCGGTTCAATAATTTTTTAAACTGATTTAAATCGTTTAATAATGTGTGTTACTAACATATATTTCAATATTAGTCGTACAAAAGAGAATGTCACCGACCGGGATTGAACCCTGGTCGTGTGGGTGGCAGTCTGACTGGGTGGTCTAAGGTAAACGAGCCGGGTCGACCAAAATTTTCCATATGGCCCGGCCCATGAGCATACTTGGGCAACCCACCGCGTGGGCATTTTGCGACAGCCCCCTTAATTATAGAAAAATTCGAAAATATGCGACGGGCCTTCTTCTTTAACAAATTTGACGAAATTGCGACACCCCTTCCCGCCGCTGTTTGCGCAGCTTGACAGCGGCGGGAAGGGGTGTCGCAATTTTTTTTTTTTTTTTTTTTTTTTTAAGATAATTCCGTTTTCAGAAAGGAGTTTCTGGCGATTTGGTGGTGAAGGTGGAGCCATTCGCCAACGGCCCTCTCTTCACGGAGATCAACGTCTTCAGTCGCATCTTGAAGAAGGAGATGTTGGACGCCTACGCCAAACAGAACAGTCAGTTCGAAATGTCGTCTTTTCTCATTTTCTTCTTTTCAGAAGGCGTCGGCCGAGTCGGTCTCCCATGGATTGTGGCATCCGGCTATTTCGAGTACAAGGGGGAGAAGCTGCGCTACATGGTTATGCCCAAGTACGAGACATCACTCGAATCGATACGGTTGGTTTTAAAGTAAAATCTGAAAATCCGTTTTTTAGGGAGAAAACGGGTAAATTGAGCTCCAGCGACACATGGAGTGTGGCGGCGGCTGTGTTGAATAGTCTTCAGTATATGCACAAACAGGTGGGTTTTTATTTATTGTTCTAGTCGAACATTTTATCCATTTTTACTGAATATAACGGGTTTTAGAATTACGTCCACGCTGACATCAAAGCGGGCAATATCCTCCTCGAAAAGGCGTCGGATAAGAAAACCGCAGGTTCGTTCTTTTTCCCTCCGCGAATCTTAGTTTTCTTTAGTTTTGGTCGACTTCGGGCTAGCCCGCATGTCCGCGAGCAACGTGGACAAACCGGACAAGAAAAGAGGTGAGTGCATAAAAACCGTGACTTTCGTTTGAGAGGGTCGCGCCAAGCCGAATTTCTCGCTTGGGGCTTGCGCCATACGTCGAATGTTTAATGTGGGTCGCACAAACGAACCCTAAGGGTAGCTTATTATTGTATGGGTGAGTGTCTTGTTTTGGAAACGACCGTCGCAGATACCAGAACGCTGCCGTGTCAGAACTGCTGAGCACGGCTAATCCTCCGGATTTTCGAAAAGAGGAAATGAGTACCCCCACATGCCGTTTTGTTGAGCGGCCGCAGGCCGCGAAACGGCCGGAGCCCCAGGCCTGCCTACTAACTTGTCAAAATTCGTACAGTAAGGTGCAGACTAATGCTTAAATTAGCAACGGCGGATGTGTCAACGGTTTTGATGACACTATTTTGGTCAGTTTTTACACCCAGCTGATCCATATTACGGCAGATCACCCCAAAGTGGCGCTTGGCTCGCGGGCTTGGTCATCATTTATCGCGGCGGCTACCCCCCACACCGGGACACCGAGCGTTTGGGGGGCTCCATGCCTAAGCCCCCCCTCAAATGGAGCCTCAGAGGAAACTTAACTCCCCGTTTAATTTTTATTACCATTTTTCATCAAACACCAAATTACGTAGGTACCACAAGCACCTCACGTCCGCCTGTGCTACCCTCAGCTGCTCTGGGCGGCGCTGTGGAAAATCGGAGTTGCGCCATGGGCACCGGTTGTGCCCAGACTCGGCTTTTAGCCTTTTTAATGTAATGAAAATAGTAGCTAACAGTCTATTTGAGTTCTCGGGACCTGCGAGTAAGCACCCCCTCGAAATTTGGGAAAGATAGAGTGAAAGATCTGCATTCCTAAGACCCTCTTCTTGTGTGAACAAAGCTAGATTTATTGGGAAAGTGTCACCCAAATTCGTGAATTACCTCCGGCGATACGATTCAAGTGATACGCGGTAGCCGCCGCGGAGAGGGAGAGGGGGTAGCTCTTCCCGTCGTGTAGGTCTATTTCATGTTTGGTGTGAATATGTGTAATCTGGAGACAATCAATCTTAATCTGATGTGTTTAGCGCACAACGGGACAGCTCTGTTCACTTCGATGGATGCCCACCGTGGAAATCAGCCGTCATTCAGGGGAGACATCGAAATCCTCGCCTACAACATCCTCTATTGGCTCACTGGGACACTCCCCTGGCAGGTCAGCCCTTTCACCGTAACCAGTTTAATGACCAAGACTAGGCCTTCTCCTGAGCCTAATTTTTAAAATCCATTTTCAGCAGTTGGAATCCACCCCGGACAAAGTATTCACCTCGAAACAAGCCTTCACCGCCAATGTGTCCGCGTCTTTGCAAAAGGAACTCAAGGTTGGCCGACTAATTGAATGAGAAATCCCCTATTTAAGGGTACTTCCTCAGCCACGGCCCTCAAAGAGTTGTTCGATTTGGCCATGAAGACCGGCTACACGGAACATGTGGACTTCGTTGCGGCGAAAAAGGTAAGAAAACGGTGTTTTGGCGATTTCTGTTTAGTTTTGTAGAATTTGATGGCGTATTTGTCCTTGTAGAAGAAGTAGAGCTAGATTTATGTGAGTATGTCGTCGTTCCTTACCCCAACCCTGGCTTTTCCCGTTTGTTCTCTCTCTCTCTCTCTCTCTCTCTCTCTCTCTCTCTCTCTCTCTCTCTCTCTCTCTCTCTCTCTCTCTCCTCGTGCGACAATTATCATAAAGGGGGACACCCCGTTTTCAAGCGAATCAATCGGTTCAGGGGTGCAAGGGCGTAGGGGCACTTGAAGGAGTTTTGAAGAAGCTGCCCAATAATTAGGCCCAACCATGGCAAGAGACAGGTCTGGTCCCAAATTTTCCACGGCCCAGTCCCAACCAAAAATATATGCCAGTCAAAATACAAACAACGAAACAAAAATTTGGGCCAGCCCGTTCCCAAAGTTTGGCCACTTACGTTAGTAGGCAGGCCTGAGGCTCCGGCCGTTTCGCGGCCTGCGGCCGCTCAACAAAACGGCATGTCGGGGTACTTAGGCGGCCTTAGGTCCTACAGATTTGAGACTTTTGGCCGTACAGATTTGCGACACGTGGCTGTTCAGTATGGCGGCCTCGGCCGACGGGATTGAGGCTTTTGGCCGTTCAGTTAGGCGGCCTGTGAAGCCGAAATGTAGCCCCACAATCCGGGCCTTTATGAGGATATGTGATTGTCAAAAACCGCCTGGTAAAAAGGGAATAATAATAAACTCTTTGCGATTTTATTCACGCTAAATCTTCACCACCGAGCGGTCGGTTCTGCCTCCGCTCCGCCGCTTAGCTGAATCCGGCCCCAGAACCTCGTCAAGGAGGGACCGTCATCGACATTACTCCCAGTTGCTGTGAGGGATCGACTGCTGAAGCACCTGCTCAACGTCTACCTACACAAGAAGGCACTGGGATCCGCCGGCAGAGCAATAACACCAGCTCAAGATCTACGCTTATGATCCAGCCGTGATTCGGGAATAAAATTGTAAATTGCGATTTTAAATTTAAATATAAAGCTATCTCTTGGTCGATCCCACACGCCCCCAGAATTTCACCTACCCCCTCTTTAGCACTGATTCTTTGATTCCCCTGTTCAGTCCGTTGAACGCGCCCTTTCCTCCGCCAAAACCGAGAAACCCACCAAAACCCCCGTCGCTGTCGTCGCATCTCCACCATCTTCCCCTGAAGCTCCTCCTGTTAAGAAAACCCCCGGTGAGTTTGGTTAAACACACTTTCATTTTCCATTTATAGTTCGCCGTCCCGTGGCCAAGGTGGCTGTCCCCAAGGCGAAGAAAGAGGAGAAAAAGGAGAAAGGTCAGCTTTGTTGAATATATTCTTTTTTAAATTCTGGTGGTTTCAGAGCCTGTGAAGGCGGTGCCTACTCCGGGACGATTGACCAGAGCGAGTCGCAAGAGACCGTCTGAAGAAATGGCAGAGGAGTCCGAGGATGAGCCGGAGAGCTCGGCGAAGGAGAACAAAAAGAGTGAGTTAGAGAGGGAATTGCCTAAGGTGGGCGGAGCTTCCCCCGGAGTGAAGGTTTTTTTTTTGGAATTCGGTTGTGGGAAAAGGATTTTTGGCCCGAGAAGTCGGAAATTTTCTATTCGATAGTCATTGGGCAATTTTTTCGGGTTTTGGTCCAGTGAAACCATCGGAATTTCAAATCGGATGTGGTCCCGCACAGGATGGCGTGATGTCTCTGCCATTTATCCTAAAAAGAGAAGTTTTAGGCAAAGCCTTTTGATTTTTATACCGGAAAATAGACTTTTTCTTAAATTTGGGCCTAAGCTAGGGTAGCCCCCTCAACATTTGACTAAAAATTGGTGCGTTTGAATTTGGGGTGTTTAAATATGATATAATCCCCAGAACTGTGGGGCTGAATCCGTACCCTGATTGGTTCGATCCGATGTATACATAGGAAGTATAGTCCTTTTTTAGCCAGATCCGGTTACATCTTCCTTAAGAGTATCAAAATTAAGTACGGTTTTCCAATTTTTAGGCCATAAAGTTGGGTGAGCACTTCCGATCCTCTCGGGGTATGGTTCGAATTCTTCCCACCACTGATTCGCCATAACAACTCATTTCTGCCCGGAAAAAGACCAATAATACACCAACAACCAACCTCTGAGTGCGCGACCCCATCATCAGCCTTGCGCATGAGAAGAAATAGGGTTGTCAAAGTGCAGTATCAAAAAGTGCTTTATTACATGAAGGCGTATACAAAGTTTGGTTTGAAAATATTCCCTTTTGTACGGTTGCTTGGGTCGCACCCGCATTACGGCTTTCACTTCTTCATACATTGGGGACTCCCCTAACGGGGCGACCACCCCACCCGGCCCTCCGGGGCTTGTTCTTCTATGAGGCCAGTCCTGTGGCTTAACTGATTTGTTGCAGGCAAGCCCGTCTCTCCGGCGACAAAAGCCGACGCCGATAGAATGCGCCAGAATGTTCCCGGAATGCTGAACCTTCCCAAGGGCAGACGCAGCATCATCATCAACAAGGTTTCCTGCTTATGTTAGCTGTGATCCTAAAATTTCTTCAGATCACGAAGAAGTACCAGCGCATGGCTGCCAAGAACCCCCAGTAGGATCTCCCCCGAAGCCGGTCTTTCTCCCATACGAGTGTCTACGGTCTCTCCTTTTTCACTTGTTCCATACGGATTATTCGCTAAATAAACGGGACTTAATCAAATCCGCCCGTAACTTTTTGCTGGGGAAGCTTTGTAGTAAAGGCAATTATGTACAAGTTCATGGTAGTGAGAAAGAGTTGAAATTGCTTTCGGGGAGGGTTAGACCCGTGGAGAATAGGCGGTCTCAGAGACGTCTCTTGTCTTGGGCCGTGCACCAGTAGTAGAAACCGACGAGATTGATGCCAACCGACGTGAGCAAGAAAATAAAGAAAAAGACGAAGAGGAAGATGCGCTCCACGACGGCAGCCAGCCAGTCGAACTCCAGTTCTGCCAGGTTGCGCTGCTGCGTGCGAGGGGAAATGACTGAAAAGGCAATGGAAGGGGAGGGGGATCGAACCTTCTACGTTGCGAAGGACGCTGTCGAAACTGCCGGTGGTGCTGATTTTGTGAAGGCCCTAGAAACAAGTTGTGAAGGGAAAGGTCTCGAAGCAAATTTTATTTATGTTTCCGATACAGACTCCTTATTCAATTGCAACCGGTCTAAACGGCGCAGCGGGGATTCAAATATGCTTCAAAGCCAAAAGTTGAAGTTTAATTGTAGGGACAGGGCTGGACGTAGGGCCCAAATAGGGGCCTGAGCTTTTCCGAGCAAAACTTTTTTTTTATGTTCAAGATTTTTTTGTTCTGAAAAAAAAAACTGACAGCGCGTTCAAATAGCTATTTAGCGATACTTATGTTTTTTGTACTTTATCCGACTAAAGGCCAAATATGGGCCTCTAGGGCCTAAATTTTAGACGGATGAAAAACCACAAAAATTAAAACTTCTAGAAAAACAAAAATGAAGTGTCCCGACCGGGATCCTAGGTCGCGTGGGTGACAGTCTGACTAGGTGGTTCGAATAGACGGGTCGAAGCGGGCCGGGCCGAGGATTTTTTTCCAGTCGGCCCGTGAGAACTACGGGAATACCGTACACCTTCTATGAGAATCTAAGCGCGTTACGGGGTGCCTAAATTTGTCTGTCCTTGTTTGTTTTATCCTCTAGTCTCATTTTGTTCAGTTTGACAGGTTTCCAACTTTAAAACAGTCCTTTAACCGGAATTTCTTTTATAGCGTTTTTTATGGCCGTGAGGGCTGACTGGTAAGAGCAACGCGGAGCACTGTAGCTTTTGAGCAGACATGTCAACGAATGAACAAACATGAGCGTTAATCGGCCTTTTTGCGGTGTTGTGATGTGTTTTATGGTCTTTCTGATGCAACATTTTAGAGTCTTTGGGAGTGTTTTTCGTCTTTGTGAGTCATAATTTGAATCAGAAGATGGAATTCACCGTAAATTTGGAAACGGCTCCGGGAGGCAAAGGCGGAGCCATGTAGTCAACATCGATGAAGGAAACTGCTTCCTCATCAGAAGCGGCGATATCCAGAAGATCGCCAGGCTCACTGATACAAGTGACATCGGTGTTGATCGTGAACTTCTTGCGATCCGCTGAGACTGGAATCTCCAACTTCGGAAGATCGGCCGACACTCCGTTCACTTTTGAAGAAGAGGACGAGTGCTGAAGCTGGTTTATAGTGCTAATTCTCACGCTTTCACTTAATGCTTGAACCCTTACTTTTCTCGTGCCAGCTTGTTCCTTTGCCACCCTGTACACTCGTTGCCACAGACTTGTCTTCCGGTTCACATGCTGGCGCTTCAGTTTATCTTCCTAAACCCAATTCTTTTCGTGGTTGGGGGGATATATACCCTGGCTTTCTGGGCGTAAGCCTGTTTCATTAGGAGAGGCATCTCCATTCGGATGAAGCGAGCGACCGTACGAGCCCAGGCCATTTTCCATTTGGCCGGGGGTTTGCCAAGAATTCCTAAACTCTCAATGAGACATCTCTTTCAATCTGGTGTTGATATTACTAATTTATTATTTATATCTTCGGTTTCACTCACTCACTCACTCACTCCATCTCTCCATCTCTCTATTTCTTTTCTCTCTTTGCTTCTATTACTCTCACCTTGTTTCTGAATGTAAATAACCATAGATGCAGCCAACGTTGAAAGTGAAATAAGCAGAATCATGGAAGTGTAGAACAACCCAATGAGTGGAATGAATGAAGAAGTGGAAGGCATTTTATCCGAGACCATGAAGATGAGAATAGACATCGATAGCAAGGTTGTTATCCCCAGGGTGATCTTCTCCTCCCTCAGTTCGTTAATCGAAGAGGAACTGAAGAATCCGACGATGGAGATCAGAGTAATAATGGAAGTGGGAGCGACGAGGTTGATCACCCAATAGAGGGGTTTTCGTTGGACGAAGAGACGGAACTCCAGAAGAGTGTAGTTGTTGGGGCAGCAGTCGTACTTGTTCACAAGACGTGCCACTAAAGAAAGGATAACGAAGAAAGGGAGGGGGTAGTTACCGCTTGTCGATAAAACATCCCATCCTTCGTTTTCGATGCAGTTTGATGTGCCAATGGCATGAGTGACGTTGAAAGGGAAGTAGTCTATCAACGTGTTGTCGAATGTCCAACTGCCGAAGGTCAGTTTGCATTCCTAAAATAAAGATCTCGAGTGTGTGTATGCGTGTGAGTGTGATTGTGAGTGTTCACGTGTTTGCCTCGTCGTCTTTGATCCATTAAAGTTGAATTTTCGCTCTTTTCGCCTACTTGTTGATCGGCCAGCGCTTTCATTTCCTGTTCCAAATGAGCACTTATAGTTCTTTCCACTAGACTTGCACAGAGGTTTAAACAACGAGCGGTTCAAGTGCGCAGTAGTTGTTAAATGGACACGGCTGGTTAAGCAATTTTAAACAAACCTGTAAATCGAAAGGGAAAAACCGCAAATCCAGGAGACAGCTGAGTTTATAGATTGTTGGGTACAGCAACTCCACAAGTGCTCCCTTCGATGCTCCCTTCGTGGTCAGTTTCACATGAAGTAGTCTCCTCGTGTCTTCGTCTTCCATAACCAAAGAGTTGTAGAGAGTGGTGTCAGGGATCCATATCTTGTCGTGTGGTATCATGATTTCCGTCAGATTTCCGAATTCAGCAGGATCCCAACCCAAAAGGTTGTCCACCCATCTCTAAAGTGATACTATTGTGAAAAAATTTTTAAGCCAGGATGGCGGGATGTATACGCACCCTTGGAGAAAACGGCTTTCTAAGTCTACCCTACGTAATGCTTCATGTTCTTTACACATTGCTTTATACTATAGTTTATTAAAAATGTGTAATCATTTAGTGTATTCTCGCAAAGTACAAGCTGACGTGGCTTCATTATGTGGGAAACTGTCGTTAGGATCGCTTGCCCTGAATATTCGAGATATCCAGAACGCTAAAACATTGTAACAGAGTTAAAACATGTTGTTCTGTTTTATCTCATTGTGAAATAATGCAAATTCTGAATCACCCGTTTCCAAAATTTGGACAAAGAGTCCCGTCACGATAAGCGCTATGGGCTTGCTTTGCCAATTTTGTTCGTAGTGGTACCAATGCAACCTATTACACTTAACGGAGTCATTCGCTAAATCTCTTGAATTAGAATTTTGCAAATTCCAGCGGTTCTTTTTAAATGACGGGTCAAACATCAAGTTTTCAGCAACAGAAAAAGCCCAAAATTCGGAATTCCCTTTCCCGGAGATCTATTTCTTTCAGTAATGCTTCCTCGTTTCCGGTTATGTGATCTTGGATGACATTCACATTCTTTTTTTAAACTACGAAATGTTTATTTTTACGAACATGTAGCTGAAGCGTGTACACATTTTCTGTGTTCATTTATAGAGGAACTGCCCTTCCTCGTTTAAGAGAGTGTCCATACCAAATTCTGATTAAGAATCAATGCTCTTATGAGAATTCAGAAGTCAAAATCCTCAAGGTTGTTTCGCGACCTATAAGCAAAGCAGCATTCTGCCGCATCAGGGCCGCTTGGCGGCCTTAGGTAGAATAATACGGCAAGTACCTTCGCGCCAGAGCGGTACCCGGCCGCACTTTGGTACCCTCCCCTACCAAATGTACATTTTGATATAAGAACCTACGTACCTCGACAATCCAAGCATTCAACATGACAAATTGTTGCGGTTCATTCTAAAACCCTTGGTATTCGAAGGCTCATAAAATGAGACAAACCACTTGGATGATCTGGTAGAGCTCCATTGAGAAGGAGACTTTGATCGACTCATTCTGCAACCTCTTCGGAATGTAGCCCTTGTTGTACCGTGTGAGGATCTGATCTGCGATTTGATAGTGTTCTGGCACATCTTGAGAGGCTGAAAATAGATTTTGAATTGAGGCAAAACCCCTCGTTTTCCCTTAACGTTCCCCAGTCTAATCTGTTTCTCTCATGACGCAATGAAATTCACTCTTGGTCTCGCTATTCAATCATTCTGTTTTTGCGATTCGTTCAAAGACCAGATGAGAGCAGACCTCGGAGGATGGAGTGGCAGGAGACAAGGAGGAGGGCGACGAGGTAGACGTCGAAGAGAGACATGGAGGAGGGACCATGGACGGGGAAAGAGGCCGCCGCGGCCGGTCTGAGAGGGAGAGTTAGAGAGAGAGAGAGAGAGAGAGAGAGAGAGAGAGAGAGAGAGAGGAAGGAAGGGAGGGAGGGAGAGAGAAAGAGAAAGAAAAAGAACGTGAACGAGATGGGAATATTTTTCTCTCTCTCTGTCTCTCTGTCTCTCTGTCTCTCTGTCTCTCTGTCTCTCTGTCTCTCTGTCTCTCTGTCTCTCTGTCTCTCTGTCTCTCTGTCTCTCTGTCTCTCTGTCTCTCTGTCTCTCTGTCTCTCTGTCTCTCTGTCTCTCTGTCTCTCTGTCTCTCTGTCTCTCTGTCTCTCTGTCTCTCTGTCTCTCTGTCTCTCTGTCTCTCTGTCTCTCTGTCTCTCTGTCTCTCTGTCTCTCTGTCTCTCTATCTCTCTGTCTCTCTCTGTCTCTCTGTCTCTCTGTCTCTCTGTCTCTCTGTCTCTCTGTCTCTCTGTCTCTATGTCTCTCTGTCTCTCTATCTCTCTGTCTCTGTCTCTCTCTCTCTCTCTAACATCTTCCCAACCACTCTCTTTATGTCTCCCTCTGCAAAAAGCCAAGAATCAGACTAAATCCAACAACCAACGGTTAATCAAGAAACAACGAGAACATAGCAGTACGTCCGTTTCCGTTCCCTCTTTCGTTTTGGGCAGCAGAGCGAATCTGGTGGGAGGAGAGAGCTATTCAAGAACAAAAGGTGGGTGGCAACACAAAAATTGGGTTTCTGAGTTTTTAGAGGGGAATTGGGCTTCATTGCTATTTTTGCAATCGATGTGTAACTAATACTCGAAAGCTCCGGAAGGGGGTTTTGAAATACACAACTGTAGACACAACATTGAGCAAGTCGTCTGCACCTTCAGATGACCGCATTACAGGGCTATTATTCGCATATAATCACATCAGACACATTTTTACCAATAGCTGAGGACATAATGATATACAGTGCGGGAAATAAGTATAGGTCCACTTCAAAATTTCGATTTTTTCAAATCTCGCTCAAAATCTTAATATGCCCTATACGTCATCGTTTTCCCCCATGGTCGATTACCCCTTGCTGCAACAAACAAGAGCTTCTCATTTGCATATTCAAATTTTAGGCTAATTTTTGCGAAAAATGCAAAATTCAAGTGGGAAAAAAGTATAGGTCCACCCTAAAAAACTGAGCATTTATTGAGACAGAAGAAAAATCAATAGTCAACAGGTCCTTTACGACGAAGGAGACACTCCGAAAGACGGCTGGAAAGGGAAAGAAAAAGTTTGCAACTCATCGAAGGCGTTATCTAAGCCCACTTTTGACTGAAAACCCTCTTTAGCTGATGGACGGTGAAAAAATGCTTTTTTCTTGGGTTTTTTGGGGTCTCATTGAGCTCCAAGAGTGTCTGTATTCTTATTAAAGTGATAAATTTGTTGGAAACAGTCCGCTGAATACGACACATACCGTCACCGTTAGCAAAAACACGCGTATCAGGATACGGACAGGAATTTTTTGAGACATCGAGACAGACACCATTGGAAAGCCCATGAAAAGTTGTCTTGGAAAATGTTTTTGTTGCTGTGCAGAAAAAATTCCTCTCTGAACAAACACGCGTTGAAAACAAAATTTACCCACTGCATTCCAATTAAAAATTAGAAAATTGCGATTTTTATAGCAGAAAAACAGCAATTTTTATTGTTTTCAACGCGTGTTTGTTCAGAGAGGAATTTTTTCTGCACAGCAACAAAAACATTTTCCAAGACAACTTTTCATGGGCTTTCCAATGGTGTCTGTCTCGATGTCTCAAAAAATTCCTGTCCGTATCCTGATACGCGTGTTTTTGCTAACGGTGACGGTATGTGTCGTATTCAGCGGACTGTTTCCAACAAATTTATCACTTTAATAAGAATACAGACACTCTTGGAGCTCAATGAGACCCCAAAAAACCCAAGAAAAAAGCATTTTTTCACCGTCCATCAGCTAAAGAGGGTTTTCAGTCAAAAGTGGGCTTAGATAACGCCTTCGATGAGTTGCAAACTTTTTCTTTCCCTTTCCAGCCGTCTTTCGGAGTGTCTCCTTCGTCGTAAAGGACCTGTTGACTATCGATTTTTCTTCTGTCTCAATAAATGCTCAGTTTTTTAGGGTGGACCTATACTTTTTTCCCACTTGAATTTTGCATTTTTCGCAAAAATTAGCCTAAAATTTGAATATGCAAATGAGAAGCTCTTGTTTGTTGCAGCAAGGGGTAATCGACCATGGGGGAAAACGATGACGTATAGGGCATATCAAGATTTTGAGCGAGATTTGAAAAAAATCGAAATTTTGAAGTGGACCTATACTTATTTCCCGCACTGTACATGACGAATAGTTCAGGTTTAAGTGAAAAACAGCCTGACGTGGCTAAATGACAATCAAAAGATTTACGGCGACCGGCCGTGCGGTCAATGACTGCGTAATTCGGTGTTTGTCTCCTCCGTTCCACTGACCAATTCTATCACTATACTCACAGTCTTCAGAAGATTTCAGAAGCTTAGAGAAGCCTTCAGAAGACTTCAGAGGCTTAGCGACTTCAACACAGAAGAAGCAAATCAAGATGTCAGTACGGATAGCAAGGTCGTTATGAATAAGTGATTACAATCTAGGTAGGTTGGGTGAAAGATGACAAAGAAATTCTGCGTTGATCTTTCAAAAGGGTGCCGACATGAACTCCCGACGGACACGTGTTTATGAGGAGAGTCGCAAGAGGGTGCAAGTTTGATGAGATGTCGATCAGAATAAGTGAAGGAGATAGGATGCAAAAAATGAGAGAGACATTAACAGAGAGATAGAGATAAAGAGAGATTCAATAGAGAGAGAGAGAGAGAGAGAGAGACAATGAAAGAAAACGCTCGGTGGACAGCAGGAATCAGGCACCAATCTATATTGGGATATATTTTTTGTTATCAATCTGTTGAAACATAACTCACTCTCCCTTCTCCCTTGTCTCTCTCGCCTCTCTCGCCTCTCTCGTCTCTCTTGTTTATTTCGTTTCTCTCGTTTCTCTCGTTTCTCTCGTCTCTCTCTTTCTCTATCTCTCTCTCTCTCAGAAGATGTTTGTCGTTCTGACTGCATTTACTTTTTTCTTCAAGGATCTATCTTGGTTTCTTCTCTTCCTATGTCTCATATTTCGTCTCTGTCTTCATATTTCCCTCAGTGTTTTTACAACTTTTTCTAAGACAAGTCTGTTATAACCTTTTCGAATTGAGTCTTACCATTTAATGCTCTCCATTCTCAGAGAGTGAAGAATAGAAAAGCTTTCTTTAAGGTTCAAAGATCGCTAAAGTTTTCTTACTCTCAAAATAACACGCCCTTCATATGAATAGAATTCTCGTAAAGTGTTGGTCAGCGGTCGCGCAGAGCCCTATTACATGTGTCCATGGGAGTCCCCGAGTGTAATTGTAGGAGATGAGGCGGGAGAACTCTTTGCAGGTGGAGGGGAAGTGGTTCCGGAGGAAGGAGATGGAATTCCGTTTAGGTGATCCAAGACCAAGGTTTAGAGCATAAAATAGAGAGAGAGAGAGAGAGAGAGAGAGAGAGAGAGAGAGAGAACGTTAGACCGACCCTTCTCTTAGACAGACAGTCCTCTGTGATTTTTCTCAAACTTTTCTGTTTGTTTAAAACAAACCCGGGAATTCCCCCAGAAAGACTCAGAATCAGTGAGGTTTTTCACAACAAACGAATAGAAAATGATGAGAGTGGGAGGGTATTGAACCCGAATAAACAGGAAGAAAATATGTTATCCGAGCTCGGTGAAAAAAGAAAGAAAACATGCTGGCTCCGCTTACTGATTCGATTTTTGCTACTCAAAAAATTCGTTCTTGTTTTTCGAACAAATCGTGGGTACAAAATGAAATAACGGCTTGTAGCGGCGGTTTTCGGGCCATGAATATCCTCTGAATACACACACACACACACACACACACACACACACACACACACACACACACACACACACACACACACATACATACACTCGGGGCATACGCTTCTGAAGTGGCCACCACTTCCTCCAACAAAATTCGGTTTTTGCCGTCTGAAGAACGTAATTGGAGCGTAATTTAACTTTCCCCTTCCGGGTCTTAAATTCGATCAGGGACCAAAAACATCCTCCTCTTTTCTGTTCTAAGCCCTCTCCTCTGCTAAGGACCACCCAGAGCGCGATAAATTGAATGTGACGGGAAAAAATTATGCAAAGAGAGGATATCGGATACGATGTTTCAGGGAATGGCGAGAGATGAAAGAGCGACTGCAGAGGAAGGGTGAGTAGGCGAATAAATTAGCGACACACACGAGGGCGGGACCTGGGGCGGGGTAAAGGCGTTTTTTCAAAGGGTCTCCGAGGACCAAATGAACAGGCGACTGACAGACTGACTGACAGGAGAGGGACAGGAGGAGAGAGCGCTCTTTGGAGGGGAGAGGGAGGGATTTTGCAGAGAGGAGAGAGGGATGGAGAGGGAGGCAGGGAGAGGGTACGCCCACAATGTTTTCTTCGCGAGTTTTCACGTGATCAATCGTCTTTATGGGGAGAGAAATGTAGTTTAAGAAAAACAGAGCTAAAGGTCGAGAGAAATGAAGAAGATGCTGTGCAAACCAGTTAGTCTCTTTGTTCTTCCATATTTTACACCTTCGTCTTGTTACAATAAATTATATTTATACACCTAGGCCATCTTCTCACCGAAAGATAATTTTTTGGTCTTTCTAACACTACTCTTAACAATTTTTCGAATGGTTTAACCGTTAAATCCTACCAAAAAATACCAAATCACAAACCTGAAAGTGGAAGACGCACGTAGAAGAGCAGAAATATCAGACGATTTGAGAACATCGACCGAGAAGAGGCCTCAGAGGATGGTCACTGCTCGAATTTAATTTAAATAGGAATAAAGAAAAGTGAACATAAAAAGAATGGGGAGAGAAGATCAGAGAAGTGTGGGTGCATGTGTGTGTCAGTATGCGCGCGCGTGTATGCGCGTGTGTGTCTTGGAATTGGGTCCCGCCGCGGTGATCCTACTCGTGTGCGTAAAATAAAGAACAAGCAAAGACAAGAAACGCAGAGACAAATACTTGGCGACTACAGCCTCAGTCCCACAGCTGTTCTCTCTCTCTCTCTTTCTCTCTCTCTCTCTATGTGTGTGTGTGCATGTGCGTGTGCGTGGCGTGTGCGTGTGAGCCAACAGAGTGAGAGAGAGAGACCAAATTAGAATGATATTGATCTCTACACTGGTGAAGGATAAGATCCTTCTTCTCTTATTTTCCTCTATTTCTCTGGGTAAGAGAGAGAGAGAGAGAGAGAGAGAGAGAGAGAGAGAGAGAGAGAGATTTCGTGGAAAAGAAAGAGGGGAAGAAAGAGAAATTGCGAGAAAAAAATAGAGAGAAAGACAAGTGAGTTGGTCTCTCTTTCTTACCCTCTCTAAATGTCTTTTTTCTCTCAAAAGAGAGAGATTTAGAGAGGGTAAGAAAGAGAGACCATCCCACTTGTTGGTGTAAGTAAGTGGTCCCGGAAGAAGAGGGATCTAATTCAGTTCGGGGTCTAAGAACGAGGTCCTAGGGGAGTTGGAGTGAATGTAGGATGGCGTTTTTGTTCAAAGAACAGAAAACACATTTTGAAGAGTTGATTTAGAGCTTGTTCCGAACGGAAAATCCTCAGTTAAAGGATCTTGGCATTGGGTCCCGCCGCGCTGACCAGTGATTCTTCCGGGCGCGCAAAAGAGAGAACACGCTAAATTTAAAAAAAAAAACACAGAGACGAAGCTTAGACGACTACAGCCAAGTCCAGTAGCTGTTCTTGTTTTCAAAAACCCCGAATCCGGCCAATCCTTGAGTTCTCTGGGACGCCTGGTTAGCAGTGCATCTACGCGTGAAATCCCTTCGGAACGCCACAGCCACCTCCAAAATACATGTGAATTCCCGTTGTGAATGGCTGAGAATTGACACAATGCTCTCAAAAGCCTTGCCATTTATTGTGCCTTTAAGGTTGGTAGTAAGGAAAACAAGATCCAACCGAATGCGTGGGTTTATAAGGGAAAGGACATAAAGTGAAAGGCAATGCACGCTTTAAGGATTTGGTTATTGATTGCAAAGAAAGAATGTTTTTTTGGCAATTGAATGTTTTTTGTGACAAATTGATATTTATATGTGGTTACTAAAAATCTAGAATGTTTGCAAAATAATGCTCGAAATATTGTAGGCAACACAACACAATGAACTTCTCTTCTTGTAGTTGAAGCGTTTTCCCGCGAAGTTATGCAGAACTTTGTAGTTATTTTTTAGTTATTAAAAAATTGAATTGATTTTCTAGCGGAACAATCTAAACGAAGTTTTTTTTTGAAGAATCATTTGGGATTTTGGAAGTACATGTTTATTTACAGTTAGCTGTCCGTTGTTTAACGGTGTCTGCGCCCTAGGGTGGACAAACCCCGTTCACCCAAGACGGTTCAGAATTGGACTATTCGAAAACAAATAACTCGCTTCGCTTCGAATGAAATTTAATTTCGTGAAATGAAAAAGTTTAAGTAAATTTATTGTCCACTTAAATATTGGCATTAAAGACAGAAATTTTAAAAATTGCCTAGGGAGCTTTAATAAAACAATAGGATTTGCTGCCGACGATGGCTTAAAACTGCTACATCATGAGATATTTTGAAGTTCTAATCCGATATTATTGTGCCGAGTACAGGCCACTCGTCGCTTAAAATGCTATCTACGTGTGTTTTCTTGTAACGAACTTTTTTTCATCCTTTTCTGCGGAAATGCCCTCTAGCGCAATTTGCTCTGGAAATACAAAGCCAACGCTTAGATTCAAGTGATGCTCGGGGTTGTAGACGCACTTTAACATTTCAAAAAGCGCACTTGCCTTTAATTTCATGTTTATTGTATTACTTCTCACGGGTCTTGTTAAAATGCGATGCTCCAAAACCTAATTTCAAAGTCTAAACAAGAGTTCCTTCTGAATTACTGTAGTTTAAACGTTTGAATCACACGCACGTACGCACACACACACACACACACCTTGAGCTAGTTAACCTCTATTCTGGTTCTTTTGTTCAATCTTTGTTCGTATTTCCTAGCCCAAACAGGTAGTTATTCTCCTTTTGATGGTGTTCTTGACGTGTGTTGTGGTCCTTGCGATCCAACTTTTTAGGGTCTTTGGGTGTGTTTTCGCCTGTCCTCCCCGGGGGCCATTGAACAACCCGAAATCAGCCGAAAGGCTAGACATTTCTCGCGGAACCTCCACTGCGCCTATTTTTCAAAAAGACGGCGCTTGTGAATTTCCTGTTTGCTGGAGTTGTGCAAAACGCGCGGAAATCGGCACGCTATTTGTTTTTTGGAGGAGGAGGAGAGTGACGTTTGGAAATGGAGTTTATTTGAGAGAGAGAGAGAGAGAGAGAGAGAGAGAGAGAGAGGAGAGAGGTGGAATTCATAGAGTACGACCACCAATGTTCCCTTTCATTTGTGTGTTTGCTCATCAGACAGGAAGAAGAACACGCTAATTTGCTTCTAATTTTGTTGTTCCATTGATACCTTCCAGAATTTTCAAAATCTGGATGGAAAACCGGAAAACGGATGGAAAAGAGAAATAAAGAAAAAGACAGATTATGAATGGTAATGGAGATAGAGATAGAGATAGAGATAGAAAAAGATCTTCTGAAGACATGAACAAAAAACGAAATTCTAAACGAAGGGGGTAATTTCCGTCTTCCAGACTAATTGCATACTTTCACGATTCCAAGAGTTAGAAAAAGTGACAGCCTATTTAGAAAATCGCCAGTATCCTGAAGTTTATTCCGAAAAAAAGCCAAACAAAAAGGGGAAAGGAAGGTTTTGAGAAAGAGAAGTGTTAACATTGGGAGATGGATGAGCGTGGCGAAATCCTTCTGAAGTGACATTTGTAATCTGTCAGCTTTTAGGGAACAACAAGGATTGAAAATTTGGTTCGAGATTTTTATGACCAGTCTGTGACTTTTATGAGGTTAAGTGGAGTGAAAAAGTGGAAGCGTATGTAACGTGTACTAAACTGCTTACGCTACGCCGGATATATTGTCCTCGACGGAAGGTACTTAGGCAGAGCAGGAAGTGAGAGTGGCAGAGACCCACGCACAAAGAAACACTCTATTTACAGATTTTCTTATTTTGGTAATTCCATTTTGTCTCTATCTTTCTCTCTATTTTCCTTGTCTCTCTTTGTTTTTCTGACTATGACTCTCTCTCTCTTTCCGAGTCTCCTTTTTCTCTCAGTATATCTCTGTGTGTTTTTCTCTGTTCTCCTCTTTCTCTGTCTGTCTCTATCACCTGCTCTCTCCTTCCCTCATTCTACCTCACTATTTTCTTCTCTTTCCCTTTCTCCTTTTCCCAATTTCTCATTTCCTTATTCTCTCTCTCTCTCTCTCTCTCTCTCTCTCTCTCTCTCTCTCTCTCTCTCTCTCTCCATTGTTCCCAAAGGACCAGTGTCATGTTTATCATAACTTATTCAAATGGCTAGTTTCAATGCAGTTGTCCTTGTTGACGTTGTTCACTTTGCTGTTGTTATTGTTTTTTGTTTGTGTTGTTTGCCATATAATTGAGATGGGGGCGTCTCTCCTTCCAACTTTTGGATCCAGAGGGTGCACAAGAGATTGTTGCTTAACGTATAGGCTTTCTTTCAAAGCCGGAATTTCGCAAATCCCCTATACCATAAGCACTACAAATGAGATGGCAAAGGAGCCAAGTTGGCTATGTTTAGATCGGCAAATTTCATTTCAAATGCATTAAATAGATGTCTACAAGTTTTTTAAACCACAGTTTGGTCCCGCCATGATGGTCTATTATCTCATCTGCGGGAAATAAGTATAACTGTCGGGTATTACCTAAATGCATAAAATTGGAATCGGAATGCGATTTATTAGAGCAAATTTCGTTAATAAAGTTGTCTTGGAAAATGTTTTTGTTGAAGTTCAGAAAAGTTTTCTTCTCAAACAGACAAGCTTTGAAAACCAATATCACCTTCGGTATTTCCACGAAAAATTAGAAAATTCCCATGCGGGGAGCCGTTAAAAGTTTCTTTTGAAAAGGAAAATTTTCTGAGCTCTAACAAAAAAAAAACATTTAACAGGACAACTTTTCAAGGGTTTCAGGAATTTCAGGTTATGGTTTTTGGTTCTAGGAAGGTTTCAGACCGCATTTCAGCGAAATTGGAAACTATGACTTTTCTTTATGACAGAGCACTGGAGATTTACAGAGACGGCGCCTTAAACTGTTAGTACACATATTTTAATCTGAACAAAACAAGATTCAGCGTATTCGTTCTTTGCTTTAGAACCTACTATATTTTCTTCTAGCTGCTGTTTACAACGGTTTCTTTATTGTCGTCTACTCCGCAAATGTCCTTCGGAGCAGACGACTTGAGCGAGTAAATGGAATTTCGCTAGAGAAACATTGAGAGAACAAAACAAGAGGTCAAATGGGGATTAGAGATGGCTGGTCGGAGGCATTCTCCTGTGCCAGACCACAAAAAGCCATTAATTGGGAGAATTCGCAAATGGCGGTCGACTTTACGCGATTGGTGGCCGGCGGTGGCCGGATGCAACGGAAATCGAGTGCTGGAAGGCAGAGGGACCAGCAGAGATTGCTGCGGGAACAACATGGTCCCTTTGGAGTTTACGGCAAGGGATTAAGGCTTCATTTTGCAGGCGTAAACAAAAGAAAACACGGCAAAGGGAGCAGAAAGTTCAATTTGACCCCTGGGGTGGAAGGTGTTATTTGGAAAACAAGTGTTTGTTTCTTCCGGCTCTTCCACAACAATGACATCTGGGAAAACAATACTTTTTTATGGGCACACCGCTGGTCGGAACAAGTGGATGTGGGGATGGAGAGGGGAGTCTATTCTGCTTTTATTCGGAAATTAAAAAATCTGGAAAAATTATATTCTGTCCAAAATACCTAGCTAAATAACATAAAAAATCCGTTTTCAGGCTGTCGCAGGAAAAGTTCGTTTTTTTTAATTATTTGAAACACTTTTTGAGCCAAAACATTTCCATACTAATGAAATCTATCTGGATGCTAATTAAAGTGTTGGTCAGCTTAAAATTTTCTGCTGATATTTTACCTATAGTTGCCGCCAAACGGGCATCATTCCAATTTGTGCCTTCATTCTCTGTTGATATTACGATTTTATGCTAATCTATCATCAACAGAGAATACTTGAACGAAATTGGCATGATGCCCGTTTGGCGTCAGCTATAATATTTTAGTTTTTTCTCAAATTTGAGGGTATGTACACTACTCCGACTTGTTTTTCCAAGTTGTTTTAAATGTTGAAAACTCCCTCTTGACCATATTTAAAAAATTTCTATTGTCGAATTTTCAGGGTGAAAAACCTCCCTGATGCTCCCTTTAAAGGGAGGCCCATGTAAATAAAAAGGGGGCGTGCCCATTTTTGCACCATTGAAAATGATACTCTCACATTTACGTTACGTCATGGACAAGTCCATTTTCATTTTCCTGAGCCTGTACCTTTCATTACATCTATTCAGGGACCACCTGTCTTCCTTCCAGCCGCGCGATGTGTCGCCATGGCAACCACTCCTCCCGATGTCCAGGGAGAGCAAATCCCAATTTATCGTCGTATACCATGGTAAAATTGAAAAAGCTGTGGTAAAACACAATCATTCAATTAAATATAATTAAAGCATTGCAGTTCCCGGAGACCCGAGATGTCTGCGTCCGGCTTTCTTATTCCAAGTAAGATTATTTCCCTTTTTTTATTGTATTTTTTATTCAAAGGGGCCAGGACTGGACTCAATCAGGAGGACAAACCGACGTAGTTTCTGCATATTGTAATAGAGGATCAGCTGCTCACTTTGTTGTGGATTTGTCGTTTGAGGCCACTTTTTCGTCTACGAACCCTTATAAATGTAGGTGTGGATGTGTGAGTGTGTATGTGTATGTATGTGTGAGTGTGTGTTTTTGTGTATGTATGTGTGTGTTAATGTGTGTATACGCGTGTGTATGTGTGTGTATGTGTGTTTATGTGTGTGCGCGTGAGAGTGCATGTGAGAGTGCGTGTGTTTATATGTTTGAAATTGTGTGCGTGTGAGAGTGTGAGAGTGTGTGTTTGTGTGTGAGTATGCGTGCATGTGTGTAAGTATGGATGTGTGTGTATGTGTGTGCATCTTTCTTCACATATTCTCTTTCCAGGGCCTCGTCTAGTCCTCAGTTGCTATGGAACAGACATGCTTGGCCACGACGTCGTCCGTGGCTATGGCTCCGTTTGTCTCCCTTCGAATCCTGGAAGGTTTTTCATTTTTCTACCCATTTGCAAAAAAATTCCAGTCATCAATTAAAAGTTCCGTGTTTTCTCCCCCAAGCGTCTTCCACTTTTCAACGAATCGTAGGTCAACTTTGGGGTAAGAGTCCGGAATTGGTTGACCCTTCCCTAGTTGCCAAAGCCGAGGGTAGACAAGGTAAAGTTATAAATTTTCGAAATTTCTTTACTTTTTTCAGCTCTGCGAGTCTCCACTCGTGGAATGGTCCACGTCTCAGTCAATGTTGTGGTGAAGGATCTTAAAAAGTTCGGCTTTGACGCAACGGGCGGTTCACTCTCAATGCCTTCAAATCTACCGCTGCCAGATTACGGAATAAAAGTGGGTATTGGAGATTTATAGATTGAATTTCTAAATACATTAAATTTCTTTATTTATTATTTGCTTTAGAGCCCTCATTCACAAGAACCTGAGGACTCGCGGAGAGGGCTGCCGAATTTGGTGGAAGAAGAAGGCTAATGCGCAAATTCAACAACCGTTTCAATACAATGTCTTTCGCTTTTTAAATGAGTAATGTTCCTAATGGATTCTTTTTTTTTAAATTAACCCTACAGCGGGTTAACAGGGAATACAACTTCATACCAAAACCAATGGTCATTTTTCATTTGATTTTCAGGCTGAAAATTAGAATAAGGGCGTTTCTATGCAAACGAGGCGCAGCTATTCTGTTTTGGGGAAACGTGTGGTCCACCACGTGACTAACTTTCTCCCTCTTTCATTTGTACCTCCACCCTTCCCCAGGACGGCTGATGGCCTCAACTGTGCAGTCCCGGGACCTCCACAAGCTCCTCTCCGGCGAGAGCAATGGTCGCATCATCATCCAGAAGATCAACGACTCCGAGGCTGGCGGCTTGACTTCAGTCAAGAACGACGAATTCTTCCACGGATACATTCCTACCAAACAGACGCCGAGGCTTCTGATCAAGCACGGCGACTTTCTGGTGCGACAGCCGGTGAAGGCGGAGACGAAAAGCAGCCAGGAACAGTTTGTGATTTCCATTCGGATGGGGGAAAGCAAGTATGTGCTGAAGGAACACGAAGACTGGTACAACAAGAACAAGGGAGGCGATGTGAGTTGCTGTCTCTGTGTCTCTGTGTCTCTGTGTCTCTGCGTCTCTGTGTCTCTGCGTCTCTGCGTCTCTGCGTCTCTGTGTCTCTGTGTCTCTGTGTCTCTGTGTCTCTGTGTCTCTGTGTCTCTGTGTCTCTGTGTCTCTGTGTCTCTGTGTCTCTGTGTCTCTGTGTCTCTGCGTCTCTGTGTCTCTGCGTCTCTGCGTCTCTGTGTCTCTGCGTCTCTGTGTCTCTGCGTCTCTGCGTCTCTGTGTCTCTGTGTCTCTGTGTCTCTGTGTCTCTGTGTCTCTGTGTCTTCTTTCGTCCTGTTTATCTCTCACTTACTCTCAACCTCAATTTCCCCGTTTCAGGACGCCGGCCGAATCATCCCCGAATCGGATATCGCCAAAATGCAGGAAGCTGAAGCGGACTTGTACCAGATGGTGGAGGAGGGCGTCTTCCACTATACCATCAAGTACAGTCGTCGTGCCAGGCTCTACTACATCAACGGATTCGGCTTCACCTACGTTTCTGGACTGATCGACTACCACAGGAGGAAAAAGGTTCGTCCACCCATTTCGCCTCTAAAATGGATTAGATCCCCGTGGATGGGAACGACCCCTCTGCGCTTCTGAAAAAGCCGATCAAAAGAGCCTGGTGGCAGTTCAACCACGAGCAGATCCATAGGGAGAAGAAGCTCGGAGACGGAGCCTTCGGAGATGTGTTTCTGGGTCAGCTGCGTCTGGGACTGATCAGCACGAAGGCTGTTGCTGTGAAGACGATCAACGGAACGATCACGGCCAAGGAGAATGAAGAGTTGTTCCAGGAGGCGATGCTCATGCAGAGGATGGACCATCCGAACATTGTCAGACTCTACGGAGTGGCTTCGAACGAAGACCCCGTGATGATTGTCATGGAGCTGGCTCCGGGAGGTTCTGTGCTGGATGCCGTGAGGAAGAGGAATCCAACGATCGGACAGAAGATCAACTACGTCTACGGAGCAGCCAAGGGGCTGCAGTACCTTGCAAACAAACATGTGAGACGGAGAGAAGAGCGACTGAAGGAACCTTGTTTAGATTGTGCATCGAGATTTGGCAGCTAGGAACACGTTGATTGGAAAAGGAGAACAGGCAAAGATCTCTGATTTTGGTCTCTCGATCACCGGAGGTCAGAAGAAGGAGAAGAAGTTGAACAAGGTGCCCACTCGCTACTTGGCTCCGCAGACGCTGAAGCACGGAGACTACAATGAGACCACGGATGTCTGGACCTTTGGGATATACATGTGGGAGGTTAGTTTTTCTTTCTCCTTGCCTCCTTGCCTCCTTGCCTCCATGCCTCCGTGTTTCCCTAAACTTTTTAACCTCGGCTTTCAGGTGTTCAACAACGGTCCCGAGTGTCCCTACCAGACGATCGAAAGCAACCTGGATGTGAAGAAGTACGTTTGCGAGGGAAAGCGTCTGGCTCCTGGCTCCCTCGGCTACCCCGTGTTCCTCTGGGAACTGACGAAGCACTGCTGGACGGCCACCAAGAAGATGAGGATCACCATCGACGCCCTGGTCGATGCGATTGCGATGGAGGACCAGGAGCAGAATGGATCGTTTTTCCAGCGACGTTTCATGAAGAATTGGAGGAATGTGAACATGGAGGGGATCCAGGAGGTGGAGGGATGGATTGTGGCCGACCTGAAAGAAGCGGAAGACGAGGACAAGGAGTACAAGAAGAAGAAACAGGAGGAGAAGGCGGCTGCGAAGAAGGAGGGCGAGGCGGCGAAGAGGAAGGGGAAGGCGGCGGAGGGGAAGAAGTAGATTGAGAACAATAAACAATCAACAAACAATAAACAATCGAGATGAAATCGAACGCTCTTTGGTTTTTGTTGTGCTATTTTCATGTTCATTTTGCATAGTTAGCACCGTTGCCTTGTTCTAACTAACTTCACCTCTCCACATGAATTTGGCACATTTGAAAAGAAAGTTTGTTTGCCTTTCCCACTATCGGAGAATCCGTGGGTTGTTCGTCGGTTCGCGGGCTCCGCTAATCCTTGGCGGCAACTCGAAGCCTCGTGGTAAGCCCCGTCGCCATAACACATCGCTCTTCGAGAGAGCCGAGGCAGACCGCCTCCTCCGAGCGTTATCACCCCCGGCCACAAATCATCGGACGACACGTGCTGATGCGCTCCCCAGGGAAGAGGAGGAGAAGGTGATCAGCGTTTTTACTATGGGGAAAGTAATTAACAAGAGATACAGGGAGAGAAAAGAGGAGACAGACAGAGAGAGAGAGAGAGAAAGAGAGAGAGAGAGGGAGAGAGAGAGACAGAAACAGAGACAGAGAGACAGAGAGGAAGACATGCAGACCATCGACTGAAAAACAGTGGAAGGAGCAAAGAAGTAAAGATACTGAGCGACAAATACAATCGAAGGCACTGAGGCGAAAAAGAGAAAAGAGGGAGAGAGAGGTGAAAGGAAGGCAGAAGAATAGAGACAGAGCGACGAAAAGAGACGAGATAGCCTGAGTTACAGAGAGACCAAGAGAGAGAGAGAGAGAGAAACAGAGACAGGGAGACTCTGGGAGTACCCAAGTTCTGTTCAGTTCAGGGAGACAAGACAGGCAGTACAGAGAGGCTGATAGGCAGAGAAGTGAGGCAAGAAAACGAGAGGATCACATTTATTGTAAATTGCACCGAGAGGAAGCACGCTCTGACTTATAATACAACCGGTGTATTCGACTAAATCTGAAGTCCATCCGACTTTGGCGGTGGCTCGGGTCGTTGCAGAGGAAGAGGCAGTTGGGAGAGAAGCATCTGGCCGAGGAGACCAGGAGCCAACGGAGGCAGAGCACGAGCAGCCGCCTTGAGGTAGTCTAAAGAGAGATTATGAAATGGTAGAAGAGTAACGCTCACATTGCCCTAGAAGTGCTTGTTGAATGACTGCTTGATTATACAATGGAGGGAGGAGAATCTGAGGCTCCTGGCGAGGTTCTCTGAAAATTTACGGATACTTTTACAAAGATAAGAGAACTAACGGGTCGTAGTCTGGTGAACGGCCGCTAGGGTCACGGAATCCTTTGGCGAAGGGGTTCTTTTCGATTTTGAGCTTTGTTATCTAAAAACTCAACGTCAAATGGCGAGAATAGAAAGAAAAGTCAGAGGAAGAGCATGAGAGGCAGAGAGGCAGAGAGGCAAAGAGGCAAAGAGGCAAAGAGGCAAAGAGGCAAAGAGGCAAAGAGGCAAAGAGGCAAAGAGGCAAAGAGGCATAGATGCAAAGAGGCAAAGAGGCAAAGAGGCATTTCCAGCAACTCACTAATTGGTTCTGATAAGCAGTAACAGCCATAAATTGTGTCTCAGGAAAAACGACTGTTCTGTGTACTTCGTCAGCCAGTTGCATCTGAAAATACAGCTTATAAAGTTGTAAATACAATACAATTTCTAACCTTGGCTGCATCAAGTGGTCTTCCCTTCGGTCTCCTAACCAAATGAATTCTCGGCTGGTACTTGTGCATAGAATTCAAAATCAACTAAATATATTTTATTGAAAAGTTTCCCATAGAACTCACATGTCCCGTCCTATCCACTTCATTGTTCGTAAGTTTCGCTTTTTCAAAAGAAACCACTTGTTTCATTAGCTGTTCTCCAGTAAATGGAGCATCTGGGTGCAGATACAGACGATTCTTCGGCGCCGGTTCAGCCTTTCCAGCGGCTAACCACGCGGATTTATTGTATATGTAGCGATACCTAAATATTCATTTTATCAGTCTTAGAAATTGAGCCACCTCTTGCCGTCCACTGGAATCACGTCTAGGAATACATAGTAGAGGGCATCGGAGTCGATGTTATTCACGCTCAGCTTCACGGTGGGAAACATTCTTCTGAAAAATTCAAATATGTCGAGATCCAGAATTGTGTGTGTGTGTGTGTATGTGTGTGTGTGTGTGTGTGTGTGTGTGTGTGTGTATGTGTGTGCACATGTGCGTGTGTTACCCTCTCCCAGCAGTCCCCCTGTGCCACCCCATTGCCACTCGAAGGTCGTCTGCCTCAGTCGTTTCTCCTCCGTCCTACCGTATTCCCACCAGCTGACACACTATTGCAAAGCCCCTCGTTATGTAAATCGAATTAGCAAGTTCGGCGCCTCGCCGACCGCTTTTTGCATTAATATGCGCGACCCGCTCGACGGAGGTGTGGTTACGGTAGCACTGCGCGGGAATTTACGACTTGAAGAAGTTCATCGATCGCTCAGCTCAGGTTTCGGCGACAACGAAAGAGACGTCGGCGATTGTTTTACAACGGGAGTGATTAGCATATGAGCGGAGGTTAGTGGCTGTCGTTGGCGCGTTTTACGACCGACGACCCCATATGGCAGGGATGCGTTCGTTAGAGAGAGTGGCTGAGACGCTCAAGACAATTGGGAGAGAGAGAGACACTAAAGGGAGGTGGAAATTACGCCTCACTTAGGTGGACGGAGAATTTCGGAACATTGTGCTGAGTGGAAACTGCCTTATGACAAGATACGAGACGGTCAATACACTTTATTTGCTAGATTTGATGAAGCAACTACCAATTTTTTCACTCAAAAGTCGGTTTTTTACATGATATGCTGACTGGTTCTTTATCGATTTTCGATAACTTGTCACGGTACCCACAAAATGCGCGCTTTCCGGTATAAAGTATTTGGCGCCTTTGTAGCCTACTCCTTTCGTGACAGGACCCATTTTGCTTCGAAAATGACGGCCGTTGTCTGAGTCAATTAAGGGTTTAAATTAATTGGTTTCTAAAATGAATTCGTAGTTTTGAGTTTTGTTTAAAAAAAACAAGCTCGCAAGTGAAAATCCGGCAGAACCATTCAAATTTTGATCTCTTACCTTTTCACCTAAAATACCCAAATTTCTCTGGTCATTTTTGTGTAGGGAATTGTAGCTTTGTTAAAAAAATATATATAGCGGTTTCTATGGAAAACCCCAGAAAAACTAACGAAATTTCGTTCTCTTTGGGTCTTTACCTTAAGTACCCTAATTTCTTACGAAAACCATTTACAACTTTTCATTTGTTTAACTTAGCTTACTGATTTTCACTTTGCACGTCGCATATATGTTTTTATGTGCGCCGCGCGCAACTTTTCTGTTACTGTAGCTAGAAATAGAGAAAGATTACAGATTTGTATATCAACCAAATTCGTTTATTAAGCTACGAATTGTTTTATCCCTGCTAATATTTATCTTAATTTGATTTATACGAACTGCGGTGTTTTGGTCTCTCTTTTTGATGTTTCCAACCCTAGGGTCCTAAAATACAGTCAAATTTTGAAACACAGTAGAAACTTACCAAAACGAAAACGACGGAATCGGCCCCAAAACAAAGCAGGCGCTATTTGCGAAATTTTCAGGTTCAATATGTTCGGACCTAATTTGAGTTTAGACACTCCGTGGCCATATTCTCTCAGTTCGAATCCACTCCGCCACTTATGCTCAATTTCTACCGTACTCTTAGTCCCTCGTTTTCCAATCACAGGGCGTGTCCGTATGGTTTTCGCCTTGTCAATCATTGACAAAGAGCGATTCGAACGAATTGGGCCGCCCGTCAAAGACGCGTTTCGGCGGCGGACATTATCGCCGCCGCACCTCCCTCGCCCCCACGGCTACTGTAGAAGCAGGGAAGATTGGCGTTCGCTTTAGGACCAATCAGGCGAGTGGCGGCGACGGCGCGAAATTGCGAAAACAAATTTCCTAAATGGAAACAGCTACTGTAATTAACACTTTGACGGCCACGCGCATTTTGAAGATGAGTTGCCGCGAAAACGGAAGGTTACGGTAGGAGAGGAAAGGGAGCAAAAAAAGGATCCCTACCTGCCGCTCTTTGTGATGATCATCTCCGTTCCCAACTCGTAGAATTTGGACCAGAGTTCGGATCCTTCCAGACGAACCTCCACCCCGTCGAGAGGGTCTCCACGAGGACTGCCGCCACATTTTCTGAAAGCAAATGGTTTGAACCAAGACAAACGATAGCTGTCGCCAATGCGGCATCCTGCCAAAAAATGACCTGAATGCAGAAGCCTTTGGCGACAGCTATATTGTTTCTTTTCAGAAACTCGAGTTCAATCAGCAATAGATGAATTTTAAAACTTGTCTATTCAAATAAAAGACTTTTCTTAACCATGAAAAAATAAACTTATCAACTTTTCATGGCTTTCAAATGGTGAAAAAGTGAATCAAAAGCTTCTCGAAAGCTACCAAAAGTGAATTTTATCCATATCGAATTGATGGAAAACTCACTATCAAAGGAAATTTTCGTCATGGTTTTGATACTTTAGGAAAAGTAAAATCAATGGTGTGAGTTTTATTTCACGTGTCTTATAAGTAAAATCCCAAAAATGCGAGAAACTGCGTTTTCAAAAGCAAAATTCACTCTTTTTTTTTGAAGGTTTGGGTCCTGCGCGGAAAAACAGAAATATGTCGTTGATTAAGGGGGTTAGCATTCGTTTACTTACGACAAAAATATTTAGGGAAAACCCACATCCAACAATTTCAATCAATTTTTCAAAATTACAGTACCCTACCGTAACCCAGGTTAAAAATCTATTTTGACATAAAAGAATCCAAATGGCCAATATTGAAAAAAAAGCTGGTTATTGACCAAATGTGAGCCACTTCGACAATCAGCTATTTTTAAAAAAAAGGCCGCGCGACTCTTCGAGCAAAACCTCCCTCCATGTTAGCGGTTTAAAAAAAACTTACTGTAGCAAGTGTCTGAATTTTGATTATCATCGACAACACGCCCAATTTTGCAAATACTTATACAATCGTTTAAAAATTATGAATTTCCCAATGCCTTGTGATGGAATTCCAGTACTTATCGACAGCCGTCGCCAACCCGTTTATGGCCATTTTACCGCTCCTTTGCGCGGAACTGCGGCGGGAGGATTTGATTTTATGGGGAAATAGAGTAATCAAAGAGATTTCAAACCGAGTAAATAGAATATTGCAAAACAAATACAGTAAAAGAGACGGTCATATTTACAGAGAGACAATGAACATTTTTTATTTATTTTCGTTTGGAATCATGTTTCTAAACTAGATTTGTTCAATAACTACAATTATTCTTTGTTAGCAATCATTCTAACTGTTAGGGCCTAAAGTGTAAATTTTTACAATCTACGTGGTGTTGGAATGCAAAAGAGACAATAAAGAAGGCATTGTAAACCAAGCGTGACCCTGGTTTGGGAGTAGCTGCGGAGGAAATTTGGAAAACTAAGAAACGGTCTGAAAATAACCCTAACCATGAGGGCATTACGTGGAACTGAAGGAACTGAATAAGAATCAAAGACTCTGGCTGAAAAAATGTTGTGCGCTTTAAAAACAATTCATTTCTTATCGTTCAGTCGTTCTTCGCAATCAATGTTTTAACAAGGACCAATCAATGTTTTAACAAGGAATATGGTTAAATTCTTCGTTAGAAAACTTTAGAGCTAACGTTTTTTTTTCTCGGTGCGCTACGGTTTCACAGGGCTCTCTACCTTAATGGTAGTTCCTTATGTCAGTTTCACTGTCATAAAAGTTTTTGTTCGTGGAAATTAGCAGATGCGTTTTGGTTTTTGAACGCTTAGTGCTTAAGAAAATTAGATTTAGCCTTGATAGTTCAGCTAAAGGACAAAAAATGTGCAGAAGTTTACTAAGGAAATATACTGTAAAATTTTTAGAAAAAAATTTTGTCGTGTTTGGTTCTGTGTGGACTTTTTAACATTATTATAAAAAAAACTCTAAAAATTTCTTCTTACAACATTAAAACATTGGGACAAGATGAAGCATGAGCGATGTGAATGTAACAGTCCTAAGCCTAAATTTTTCTGTTTTCCGCCCGAAGGCCAGAAAGCTGAACATAATTCAGCGCTTATTCTCAAAACTTTACGTTAAAAGGGAAAAGGCTTGTAATGAAATCAAACGTTTGCAATGAAAAATGCACAAAATCCCGCAGGTAAACTCCAGATCAAGACTTTTCAGGTATTATTTCTATACGTGGAATGTTTTTTTTCCGCAAAGGTTTAAGATAGTCCTCTTCGGGTTTGATTTTTAAGAAAACTTTTTCCGTGTGTCTATCCTTCTCCCTCGTTTGCAAATAATCTGAGCTCAGCGAATCCATCGCGGAAGGCGCGAATCAGCTGTGGAGACAAACGCGCCTCAGGGAATTGTCGCCTTTCAGCATTTTAGAGCCTTTCTCACAGCATACGGTAGCCTTCTGTTTTGTGATAGTATTGAAATGGTTAGATTTACCTGCTCGGAGTGGGTGGAGGTGTGATGTTGTTGACCTGTTGTTCCACTTGTTCCTCCTGAGGCAGGTCTTCCACGGGAGGCGGTGTCTCGAGTAACGTGTCGATGGAGAACCTCGTTCTTTTGCTGGCCGAAGGCCCGGAAACGTCTTCGTTCGGTCGCTTTAGAGCCATCATCTGAGCAGGAATTCCGCGGAGGCGGGGCGACGGAGGACGAATGCCGATGCACGGGGTACGGTAGGCGGCGCGAATGGACTGCTAAAAGATGGCCGATAAGGGGAACAGGTTGGCAGGGGAACGGGTGGGAGAATAGAGGAATTATTACATGACAGAGACAATTATTCAATAATTGATTGAATTTTAACAAGGAATTGGGAAAGATATAACTACGACGACAAGAAAGATTCAAAAATGGAACACCTTTCTCTTCGAAGGGAACAGATTTTATATTGGGCACAATTTAAATGCCAACATATGGTACCTTAAAGGAACCATAAAACGCCTTTTTTTAATTTTTTAACAACGAACTGTTACAACCGTTGCCTATAGGTATTCTGATATTGGTAAAGTCATACTAAGCGTCGACCCAATACTAGAACCCAAACGTTTCCAGATGGCTCTAAAACGATAAGAGACCTTTGGGTGCGCGCTTTTCCTTTTCAGACATCAGATTTTTTTGTGAATTTCAGCCCGCGAAACCTATAAATTCAAAATTGCGCGACAAATAAGGAAGTTTTCTGTGTAAAACGATTTCTAATTGTTTGTGCGTACGAATAATACGTTCGAAATGCCAAACGTTTATTTAAAACTTCCAAAATTCATACATTAGGCTTAAAATATACAAAGCAAGCTGCAAGGTTGGATGTTTCTGTAAGCTCCAGTTTTTTTTTCATGTTCTTGCGCCAGTTTTCACCACCTTGCTAGCACATTTAATACTCAGGCAAATATGATAGCAACATTTAGATGAGTCGCTTCAGCGAGATATAAATAGAGTTAATTTACACCAAGCTATTTAAATAACAACAGGGAAACTATGGAGCATCAAATAAAACACTGAAAAAATTAAAACCGTTTAACTAAACTTAATACACTTATGCAGGAGAAAGTATTGGCATTTAGTTGATTTTCACTGGTTCTAGTGCAAAAAAGTGAGTGACCACGATGTAAGCCATATTTGTAGCAAAAAGTTGCTGGATTTTTGGAAAACTGTTATTAAAGGCAGTGTGTCACCAAAATTCGACCTACTCAGAATTTAACAATTATGCTTTACAAAATTAGACATTGTCAAGACAATTCGAACAATATATATATTTTGCCAAAAATCAATGTTCGTTACTCGTGTTTGGCTCGTCAAAGTTTTCCCGCGAAATGTTTGAATTGAAATTAGCATGCCGCTCTCTCCATTTCCTATGCTGAAAATGGCTCTCTCGGCTCACGGTACGCTGTGTACAGGTCCACCCGTACATGCGTTCATTTTTCATGACACACTGCCTTTAAACAAAGCATCTTCAGCTAGGAGTATCACAGAGTCGCTTCGGCCAGAAGTTTCCGTTATTTAACAAAAACCAGCTAAAAGAAAGTGGTTGAGCATCTATCATTAGTAAAATCTACATTCTTGTTGACATAAGTCGTAAGAGTCGAAATGCAGCCGTGTATTCGAGGAAGAGACAAATGTGGGAGGGTACGGTGGCTGCGGCCATCTCCTCTTTTCGGCTGTCAACAACGCAGTGTTGGCTAGTGACAGCCGGGATGGATATATGATAATAAATCGGGATGCGGACGGTAATCATTGTCTCAGGTGCGACCTGAGTTGTCCTCCGACTGCTCGTAAACCGCCTTTCGCCGCGGGACTACGACAACATGCGCCGACGCGCCCTTTGTGTTCCATACGCTTTCAGAAGACCGACGGGGGCAACGGGAGCTGTTTTAGGAGAGAGGAGTGAGGGAGGGACGGAGGGAGGGAGGGAAGGAGTGAGGCGTTAAGGTGAGTCTAATTTACTGCCAGACACATACACACACTCACACACACTCACACACACTCACACATACACATACACACACACATGTGTGTGTGTGTCTTTATGTGTGGGGTGCGTCATCACGCCCTTATGAAACGCAAAGGACTACGGTATGTGTGATGAAAAAGAAATCGGCTTCCAGGAAATCGCTTAGAGCCAACCGGGTGGCTGCTTGTTCGCATGATAGTATCTGAGGGATTAGCATAGCGGACCAGATAACGACATGGCAGAATGGATCACCACAGCGGCGGCGGCGACCGACGATTGACAACCGGCTGGCTCTGCGTGACGACGTCATCTACAGCAAATGATATAGAGAGCAGGAGTCTATAAGTGGTTCTGATTATAGAAACTTTCAAGTTTAATGCAGTAGATCAAAATTCATTCAGTTGAAAGAGTGAGAGATGAGAGAGAGAGATTCAAATACAAAGAGAAGCAGAACCACAAAGTGATGTAGCAACACTTATCTCCGCCTTTCGTCTTTCCGTCTCTGTGTCTCTGTAACTCTCTCGTTTTCTCTGACTCTCTTTGTCTCTCTGTCTCTCTCTCTTTCTCTCTCTGTCTCTGTCTCTCTCTCTTTCTCTCTGTCTATCTCTCTATTCAGGCCACACTGAGTTCCTTTCCCCTCCTCTTTTTGATCTCCATCCCATCGTCTCTCCCATATTGCTGCCACCCGTTGTTCGTCTTGTTCCGTCACCTCGAAAACCAGCCGTGTCGGCTGTCACTAAGCGGTTACGGTAGCGCCCCGACCACCGCTGTGCCGTTTTTGCATTCTGGGTTTGTACTGTGGCGATTACGAGCGCCACACATAACGGCGCTAAAGAAGTGAGCGAAGGTCGTCGATGTGACAGACGGTTGGTTCTATGGGACTGAAGGCAGCCGATTTGTCTCAATCGCCGGGGGACTCTGATATCGGGGCGTTTAATGTGTTCCCGGCAGAAGAACGAATGGCTGCACCGCTTCTGACAGACTGACAAATGCGGCCAGATTTCGCGGATTTGCCGAGGCGCCACTTAATGGTATTAGCGGCAGATCGGCGTTCTGATAGTGGTCGCCGCGTGAAGCGCCCGGAAGCGCCCGAGGCAAAAGATTTAACAGGGAATTCGCAGCAAGGGGCGCTTTTTCAAGTTTTACTTGTCTGGGAGCATACGGTAATTTCATTACGGTGCGGAAAATACGGTAATATGCGCATTAACACGGGGCGGAAGGCGTTTGATCGCATTATTTACAGAGGGAAAACGACAAACTAATCCCCTTTTAAATGTTTTGGTGTTAAACGATCACATTTATAAAAACACACGGCCAATTCATTCACTCCCTTTAAAGCCGAGAGATTTTTCTTGTTTTTAGGTTTATAATTCCCAAGACGCAATTTCGGATGTGTGTGTGTGTGTGTGTATGTGTGTACGTGTATGTGTGTGTGTGTACGTGTATGTGTGCTTACGCGACACTGGTTTCAGTGTTGTCGCTTAAGTTTGTGAAAAAAATCATGTAAATGGTGCATTTCCACAGGCACGAGAGCCAGAAATTTCAGTTTCTGCTTGGGGTGTCCAAGAATGTCAACATCCTAGCCCGCTTCTCTAATTTTATCGCGGCCGTAGTGTCTTCTCCTCTGAAAGGGCCATTGTCGCCTTCCTCCGTGTCACCAAGACGTTGACCTACCCCCTCGGGACTTCGCAAGTGTTAATTCGCGATTTTGACGAGGCGTTTTGACGCGCGCCGCAAGCCACGGGGGACTTGGACGGGTGACAACGGACTGAACCGTCAACAAGCACCTCTGTGTCCAGCAACACCTATATACACAGATAATACTTTTAGTGTTACATGGCCGGCCCCGGTGGGTTAGATCATAGATAGTTCTCACGAAAAGGGCGGTCCCGCGGGCACAAGCGGGACGAGAAAAGTGTCGGCCCGGCCCGGTTTTTAAACTTGTTAAATCAAAACTTCTTGCGGTCGTTATTTCACTTTACATAAGTTTTTTATACTTCACTAACTCTTTTATAACTTTTATAATACTTCTGTTACATATTTGAACTAATTCTAAGTTAGCAAAAATTAAGTGCCCCGACAGGGATTGGATTCAACAAACAGGTTTACATTGAACCACGAAAGCCTGAAACTTTGTAGCAATAACGATGATAACATTCAATAACAACAGCAAAATACAAATAAACTAACTATTCGCTTTATAACACATACATGAGAACAATCGTTAGAAGACTCTGCAAATCTTTATTTGCCGTGTACTTTTCTTCCCTCGTTGGCTACTCGAGGACCTCGAGCGACGTGTACTTGACCTTCTTGTCGCTCATCATCTTCAAATTCACTCTGATCGTATCTGGCTTTGTCTCCTTCGCCATCTTCGCGTACAACTCTTTGACGTCTTTGTCGGAAGCCGTGCAGAAGACGTACTGGACCACGAGTTTGTCGCTCCTCCCGGCTCCGGCCATGCGAGTGACATTCAGGTGCTGGCACTGCCCCGGTTCGATGAACATCATCACGGGGTGCACCCGGAACAAGGCGTTGTTACTGCAGCGGATCTGAACCCTCGTTGAATTTCTCCCGATTCCGTGGTTACCTTGATGGCCAGACGTCGGTCGCCGAGGTTGACCAGCATGTGGTCGGAAGTGCCGCCTCCGGGGTTGAAGTAGGCAGTCTCCGGGTCGACGGAGATGATGTGGTTCTCCTTCACAGAGGTAGGCTTCTCTCCCTCCTTCTTCTCCTCTTTTCCTCCTTCCTTCTCAGCCGTTCCATTCTTCTCCTCTTTGGCTTCCTCCTTTTTCTCCTCCTCCTTCTTTTCCTCTTTCTTCTCCTCGGGCTTTGGCTCCTGCTCTCCGGACGATGCCATTGCGGTGTTGAAGAGGCGACCTTCCCAGGCGAGGAAGTGAAGAGAAGTTACTCAGTGAGGTCATTCTACGCTACGGTAATTTTCACGCAGCGATACAGGAGACTTCTGGAAAGGACACATTCGGAACGCAGTTTTACGCGTGGCCGTGATCGACAATTTACGTATTCTGAGTTTACGTATCACTTCTGTTACAGCTGTCGCCAAACGAGCATCCTGCCAAAAACGGCCTTAATGCAGCAGCCGTGCGATATTCAGGCGGAAAAAGCGTACGAGAAGCGCAGACGCAGAGAAAAAGCGGTTTCTAACAGCCGATGCTCGTTTGACGAGGACTATAAGTAAAAATGGTATCCTGGGGTATTTTTGTAGCCCTTCTTTCTGATGGTTGTACTGGATTTTGAAAATTTTCAGTTTTTGGCTATGTTTAGCGCATTTGTCGCTAAATTCCAGAACGCAGATACAACAATGAAATTTTGCATAACTTTAGTTTTCTGGATATTTACCATCAAAAACTTATCTGACCAAAAATGACGCGTAGAAAACGAAAATCGCAGTCTGAGCGGAAATTTTTTTCTGTAACTTTTCAAAAGTATTTTGACTTCGTGGTCATATTACTCGAAGATACAGTTTTGCTCCTGATTACTAACTGGATTTTTGTAAATGTTCTATCGATTGCTTTTTTAAAGTAAAAAAGGATCAGTTTGAAGCTAGATATGAAAATAAGGCCTTAACGACCTTAAGGTATCAAGGTCGAAAATAGGTATGTTTTGCGACTACTTCCTAACCAACTAATTTTAACAGTTTCAGCTGAATCCATTTTCCCAAGGATCGCATCATGGGGATCTCACGGGCCGGGCCATTTAGTAAATTTTAGTCGGCCGGCCCGTTTACCTTGGACCACCCAGTCAGATTACCCACACGATCAGGGTTCGATCCCGATCGGTGACATTCTAAGAACCCCGGGCCCAATACTTCATAAAAACAAATAACCTTTATTAAACTTATTAAAACTCTTATACCAGAAGACACAATATGTATACAACCCTTAATTTAAACTAGACCACTTAGATCATCAATCAACCGGGGGGAATCAGGCCTTGTGCAGGAGAGGGGCGTCCTTCTTGGGCTCGTAGCCGTAGAGGAAGGTGGAGCCAATCACAACCGTCGCTCCGACAACGAAAGTCCTGAAAGATCGAATTAGCTTCAGAAGGCATTCAGAAACAAACAAGGATGGGGTAAAGTCGCCTAGGAAGAGCCAGGAGCAGAAGGAGGAGAGGATGATGGAGAGAGACACGGCGAATCCCTTCAGGATGTTGTCTGCGTACTTGACGACGAGGGCGATCACGAGGCCACCGTAGGCCTAGAATTTGGTGTAAAGGGCGGGAATGACAGGATTACGATACCTGGAGGAGAACTACGATCCAGATAATGTTGTTGTAGCCTTGGAAGAAGCCGTTGAGGGCGATGGCCTCGGAATCGTACAGCCAGCACATGAAGAATCCACCGAAGATGGAGAAGAAGGCTAGAAATTGTTGAATTGTGAATAGAAGGAGAAAGGGAACCAACCGAGCTGAAGATTACGCATCCAGAGAGACACCTTTGACGTCTTGAGGATCTTTTCGAAGAAAACGCCGGCGAATCCAGAGGAGAAACAGGCGGCCAACACGCAACCGAGACCTTAAAAGAGGCAATGAGGCACGGAAGGAGGGGAGACTTACCGACAAGACTGTCCCAGGTGTCAGTGTCCTTGTGGGATCCGTTGCCAGAGGGCATCTGAACGAGAGAGAGTTAGAGAGAGAAAGAGAGAGAGAGAAAGAGAGAGAGAGAGAGAGAGAGAAAGAGAGACTCACCTGAACGAGAGCGACTCCTCCCGTGAGTAGAATCAGCGCCACCCACTGCAGTCTGTTCAGAGATCGCTGCAACATAGTGACGGAGAACATGGCGGTGGTGAGGATCTTCAGCTGGTAGGTGACCTGGAACACAGAATACAGGTGCTTTTCAGGGTTCCAAATACATTCACGGCGTGTTCAGGGCGCCGGGTTTCCAACTTATGACCGCGACGCGTCCCAAAGTGAGCGACGCGGTCTATATTTAGTTTTAGAGTTTACAGACGGGATTACAGACGGTTATTCATATTTTGGCTTATTCAATATACAATGTTTCTTCTATATCATCGATACTCCCCAACAATTGAGTTTTTTTAAAAAACAAAAAAGCGATTAAATGATTGAAGAAACATTGTAAAATCCAGCGCCTAGACGAGCAATTCCAAGTTATATGTGCTAGCTGGCACCCTGCCAATCAGTGAAAACTAAAAAACGTGATGAAACACTTTTTGTGCGAAACTCGAAGCAGATTTGGAACGTTGCCATTGAATGTGGAAGATCATCAAACGGGCTGCCAACACGAAAATCTGGTTGGGATTTCTCTAACCCTGCACGCGATATAATTTTTTTGCGATCACGGTTCGCGGATGTGGGCAGTTTCATTGCGCCTTCTGTTTACAAGTTTCCCACACGGAATTTCTTGATTTTGGCATTTACAGGCCTAGCCTGTTCGTGGGCGACCGATTGCAATTTTTTCAAAATTCTTCTATAAAAGTTCGGGTGAATTCCCAGCTTCACCAAAATGACCTCAGAAAATTCTGTGTATTTAAAGCCAGAAAATCAATAAAAACCATTCAGAAAGCCCAAATTGCAAGAGTCGGAATGTTCCAATTCCTGCCCGACGTTTAACAGGAGAACGTTTAACAGGAGAGAGTCCTTTAACATGCTCGGAGCTTCCATTGAACCGCGGGCTGTGGCAATTTCATTGAATTCGCACATTTAAGAATTGACAGATGTCCAAATATAATAAAGGATTTTGGCAAATGTCCAATTTCAAAGAAACCATCCTACTCATCCAGTTTTCTTACCTGGTACGTAGCGGCGTCGAGTTTTGAGAGTGCGAGGAAGAGGAGGTTGTTCTGGATGACGTACATAATGGCGGGGACGGCTACCTGAACAGGCATTTCAGAAACGCTCCAACACAACTCCAACCATAAGGGTGTCCCTGGGTTTCTCAATGATGTCCTTGTTGATTTCGTCCATGAAGCCAGAGAAGCGCCAACCTGATTAGAAAAAATAAAAACTAAATAAACTGGGACTAACCATGGTTGTAGAGGAGAACAATAACGCAGGTGATGAGTTTGATGATCTCAGCATTAACAACGGCGGTGGAGGAAATATAGCGAGGGCCTTCCGTAGCCTGAAAAACAGGTGATTTAGTTGGGTTTTTAGAAACGGCGCTAAAACAATATATAAACAACGTTTAAAAACAAAATAAAATCCAGAAAACGCCTTACCTGAGTCCTAGAAACCCGGAGAATGAGGACGAGTGCGGTCGTCTGAGCAATGAGAACTATCAACGAAATGAGCTTCAATCTGCTACCCGGCGGCTGTGCAACAGCACCCATACTGAAATTTAAAATTAAATTAAATAAAACTTTATTAAAATAAAGAAAATAGATTAGAAACGTGGAAATGGTAAGAATTACGGCAGTCGGTTGGCAAACACAACTGATACGCGACCACAGATTTAAAGGACTGCGCCCCGTTAGAGCACATCTAACTACATTTTTTGAATTCCGTAAATTCTTTGGTTTTTTTACGCGAAAATTTAAAAAAAAATTAAATGAAGGGTGGTTTTCAAAGAACTTCGGATCGATATGCACTGAGCCACATGTGTCGCAGGTGGTACGAAACACGGGGGGCGCATCTAAACAAACTGCAAAGATCGATTACAAGAACAGCGCGGTTTTTTTTTTTACTTCCTTTAGCGAGAAATAAGGGCTAAACAACAATAATTGGTGATATATCTTAAAATAGACAACATACATCAAATTGTGGTAATCATCCGTTCAATTGCCTGCATTTTAAGTCCCGAAATCCCATCTGCGAATATTTCAGGGAGGGGGAAAGGGGTCGAAAGCTAGGTTCTGAATTGTCTCAAACGTTTTTCCACCACATACATAAAATTGTGGTAGTTAACACCGGTGTCACAACTATATCATAGTGATGAAAAAATATGCCCACATTTTATGTTCTCGAACCCGTAGCTCAATTGATGGCTATAGCCAAGCAAAATTTGGGGGCGGCCCAGATCGTTTCGGAAAAGGGGCATTGAAATTGGGGATAAACTGGCTTGGGCCGGGCCGTAAAAAATTGGGGATGGGCCGGCCTTGTGCCATGGTTGGCTACAACCTTCATATCGGCTCGGTATATTCTGCTTAAATATATAGGTCATTATGGCGATATTTTCGTAAAACTTTACTATACGACCAAATAGGGAGATATTCCATATTTTACCCTAAATGCTAAGGGTGGGTCTTCAAAAGAAAATTCAATATTTCTGTCTCGGTCTGCCCTTATCAGCCCTGTTAAGCTTATTAAAAAGTCACTACCTCGGCTCTTCTGGTGGGACCTCCACTCTCGTCTCTACCATTGGTTTATCAGCCATCGAGAATAGTTGTCGAAAAGAGTAATTAATGGGCGAAGAGATAAGTGTGCGTTATGATGATAAGCACTTTGTTCCACGCACAACCGGTTCCCCCTTCTTCACACCTGCTGACAAGGGTTATCTCATTTCGTCGTCTCCACAATCACGTAGGAGGTGAAAAGGACAGGGATCTACGGGCAAAGGACCGGGAAATGGGCAATGAGGTCATTTCTGTGGAGGCGAAGAGAACGGACATCAGATGTTTTTCAATCTCACCCAACGTCTCTGTATTTGTCTCTGTCTCTGTCTTCTTTCTCTCTTGTCGCGTGTGGCAGCGCTCAGTTACAAGCTAATTAACCTCATGCGGTAAATAAAAAAACGCCATTCTTTTCCGTTCGTCGTTGTTCAACGTCAACAATAACTTCCATTATCTTTTCTATAAGTTTCGCAAACGGCTCAGGCACAGGACAAAATTACTGAGAGAGAGAGAGAGAGAGAGAGAGAGAGAGAGAGAGAGAATGAGTGTGAGTGAGTGAGTCAGTGAGTGATAGATAGTGAGAGAAAGAGATAAGGGTTTGTTTGATCTTTTTCCTTCTATAATACGAAAATAGTTGTTTTTCAAGGTCAATGCTTCAAATCCCGACTCCCCCGCACTCTTCCGCGCGACACTCTGATTTTTGTCACTTTCAATCTTTTGTTTTTAATCTTCTTGAATTCGACCGTTGATCTCCTTCACCTAAGCCTCCTTTGAGGATTACGTTTACTGAAACGCGTCATTCTCAAAGCGACACGTTTCTTAAGAATTTCCGTTTCATCTCCAGTTTCAAGGATGAGGCGCCATTTGACGCCAGGAGAGATATGCCGTGATTATTTCAAACCCGGTCGTTTTGAGATTAAATTACAATTTTTCGTACTAAAAGGAGAACATTTAGGAAATTACGGTCTACGTCTGAAAATTGTTTCTCTTCAGAGTGCACAGTAATTTTCACGAATTCGTAAATTGAATGCTATAGATTGTATTATGTTATATTAATCTATACATCATTTAACTCACGCGCTCTCTTCTTTCTCTACTGCTCTGATTTCACAACTTGCAATACTTTTGCTTATACACCCACACATTTAGCTGTCGCCAAACGAGCACCCTGCCAAAAACGGCCTTAACGCAGCAGACGTGTGATACTCAGGCGGAAATAGTGTGCGAGCAGCGCAGACGCAGAGAAAAAACGGCTTTTATGAGCCGATGCTCGTTTGGCGACAGCTATATACACGCGCGCGCGTCTTCTCTGTTCTTCGCCTTGCATATTATTCTCTACGCTCGCATTATTCTTATTCTGTCATTTCTCCCATTTCGGCCTCATAATTCACCGTGTTTCTCGTTGTCTCCGAATTCCTAAATTGTTCTCCATAAATCTTCTGTGGAGACGTGTCTCAATTTCTCTTGGAAACCAAGACGGAAATCAACCTTTGCCACGTGGATAATTCGGAAATTGCTATATTTCTCGATAATTCAACTTTGATGATTCGTGTGCATCAGTGAAGCATTGCTGATGTTGCTATTAAAAAAACACTTTCTACCGCGATTTTGAATCATCGAGAGATTACAATCACGGTCTTTCCAATTGGTAACTCGGGTCTCTTCAAACACAGAACTGGAATCTCGCCAAACCCCGCCCGTTTCCAGCATTTGGGCAGGGAGTCCCGCCACGAAAAGCGCGAAAAACCGTGTTTTCAGCATATTCGAGAGTTTTGGCACTTTGTCAGTGCTGTTCGTGATGAGACCAATGTAACCTATAGTAATTTCTTCTGGGCGATTACCAAAGTGCCCATGTCGGTTTTCGCAGCTGGAGTTACTTCAAACTGTGAGGAGGTAAATACCGTTTAACAATTGCTGAATACAACCCGTACGTTTAAAACCTGCCAATTGAGAAATTTTGAACAGGACTTATTGCTTTGCAGCTTGGGCCAGATGTCGTTTGGGAAGATAAAATGAAAATGATTGTGTTATGTTATAGGTGAAATTTGCCCCATTTGGAAATTGGAAGTAAGTAGCATGTTGCAGCCAGGTTCGAAAATGCCCACAACTTAAAATGTCCGGCACGGCAGTCGTGTGTGTGTGTGTGTGTGTGTGTGTGTGTGTGTGTGTGTGTGTGTGTGTGTGTGTGTGTGTGTGTGTGTGTGTGTGTGTGTGTGTGTGTGTGTGTGTGTGTGTGTGCGTGTGTGCGTGTGTGTGTGTGCGTGTTGTCTCCCAATAAACCTCTGCTGTGATCCACCACGTGTGTACCTCTCGTATCACATTCCCAATGCCTTGTTTTCCCATTTTATTTGCATCTCAACCACTCAACCTCTCTCTCACATCTGCCGCTTCAAAACACGATTACTGTTTCCGGTTTCCTTGCTTTCTCCATTCTCTTTTTTTTCTGAAGAATTTCCTAATTATAGAAGTACTACCAATTAATTGCAAACGATGTACTTTTAAAGTAGAATTATAGGTGTCCCTGGTCCTAATTAGGCCTCTTTTTGTCTACGTCAATGGTTTCAAAATAGATAAACCACTACGTCAAGGGAAAATAAGGATTGGGCCTGATCCTGATCCGGCATCACTTTTCAAGATTCAGAATGCTCATGCATGATTGAGTGTTTTCTTTTCTGAAGAAAAATAAACCACACCTACTTACGAGAGGCAGAGAGACAGAGAGATAGACATATAGAGAGAGGCAAAGATGCAGAGAGGCAGAGAGACAGAGAGGCAGAGAGGCAGAGAGGAGAGGGGCAGAGAGAGAATCTACTCCAACAATCACCCAAATTCAGAAACCTCCATCTCTCGTTCCCGTGTTCTCTTGTGATGTTTACTGTTTCCTAAATTAATTAACCCGTGTTCCCCGTCGTCACTGCTCGTTGAGGTTTTCTCAGCAAATTCAGCCCCAATCATGTATTGCCTCCAAAATTACCACGTATATCACATGCCTCACGATGTCTTACCGGAAGCGGTCGCCGGGAAACCGCTTTTAACGTTGCGCCCCCGCGCGTAATTTGAAGCGCATCCTCCTTACTACTGCAAAGTCTAAAAAGTCTAAGGCTTCAGATGGCATTGTTTCCAATTTTCAACTTTCTTCGTTTGGAATTTCAGCTAACTGTTCATTGAAAAACCGACTTTTTGATAATTCGAAAGCAACACTTCTTAGTTGCACGTACTTTTTATAAAATACGAACGTTTGTCAGTGTGTAAAACCTATGTCAGTGTGTTTTATTTTGCGTCAATATAGGAAAACGTGTTTTAATGAATTAGAGATCTACGCATACATAGATCATAAATCCGGAAATTCAGGGTAACCATTGGTTTCCCAAGGACTTTTCTATTTGGAGACGTGGTAGAGTAAGTGTCTCTTTTCGCGGCATTCTCTCGCCGAGACTCATATTTTGTGTGATCTCTTTATGGCACAGCTGGGTAGATCAGGATAATCGCGGCAGGACCCAAAACCTAAAACCCTATCTCGTTCTCCGTCATTCAGAAAATTGTACCTTTTTTCTCTTTTTGGAGCAAAATGAACCGACATGGGAATGCTTGTCGTGACACAGTCTGGCGTCTTTTGATAGCTCACACTCTATTGCCTTTCTCTGCCGAGTAACCGTGCACCCTTTGCATTGCTCTGCCGTGTTACGTGCACCAATGGCAGTCAAAATCATATATACTCGTCCCCAGCGAGCTTTCCTAGCCGGTAGCGGGAAACAAGCGGCTTTTTGTCTGCGTCTCCGCGACTTGCACACTATTTCGCGCGTTAGAGGTGCAGGTCACCGAAACTTTAGGAAAGGTCCGTGGGCGAGGAGTATAGAAGGGATATTTTTCAGAATCCTGGTACAGCTAAGTAGTGTCTTTCCAATTGTCCACTTCAAAACAGAACTGGAATTTTGCCAAAAACCCGCCCCGTTTCCAGCATTTGGACCGACAGAGTCCCGCCACGATAAGCGTGAAAAAATTGCGTACTCAACACATTCGAGTTTTGGCCCATTGCCAATGTTGTTCGTGGTGGGACCAAGGCCGCCTATAATATTTTATACCTGTCTCAACACGAGCATATTTTGTAAAAAAAAAAAAAAACCGCCTTTTCTCTGCGTCTCAGCCAGTTGCACAATATTTCCGCCTGCTCATCGCATGATTGCTGCATTAAGACCGTTTTGGCAGGATCGAGTTGCTTCAAATGTTAAGGAGGGAAAGGGTATATCCAATGAAGCCATTATTTACAAAATTTTACGAAATTTCCAAGTCTCCGACAAAATTTCTTCTTGTAAAACGCAGACTTACCCTTTGGGAGCCAATCGTAACAATTTGATGACTTTCTGCAACGCTGTTTGATCCCCGAAAACCCAAATGCGTCTGTTTCCCGATGATTTCCCAGCAGTACGCCCCGTGTCCTTCCCACGTTCTCTGTGTTGTCCTAATTTTCATTTTTCGTCTAATGACCTCGTTGTTATTTGTGCCGATATTTTGCTGTCGTAGATTAACATTAATCTACTAATACGCAAAACATCCCTCTGATTGCAAATTAAGAATCAAACATTTATGGGATTGCCACAGGGTGGCACGATAGCCCGCTCTTTAAAGAAATTACACGGCATCAGAATTGTGACTAAGCAAAATAGCAAAGCTATTTCGATATAATGGATTCAATTATTCGTCTGGCAGTTGCAAAAAACTATTCCTAGAAGTATAAACATTGACTTCTGTGTCTCATAATCACATCTTGACGTACTAACTAATATTTCTGCAGCACCTCATCATTTATGCTTAAATTGTGCGCAAAGCGGCAAATGCGATTCCAAAAACCACTCTATGCGTAGTCCACCCACGTGGCAAATGTATCCTTAAAAGAGTCTTATAACCTCGATGTTGACTTTCGAATTACAGAACTCTTTCATTTTTTGAAAATAAAGTGCCTTCTCTTCAAAGGTGGTCTCATTACGCCTATTCAGGAGTTCCACCAGAGGGCGGATAAACTCAATTGTCTTCCTCATTTCTAGTTCTTTCTTGTCAGATTGATCCGATTAGAAAAGAACCAAAGTTACAAAAAAACCTTCTTTTTAATTTCTCTTCTTTAACCGATATTCCGTGGATTGGTAAATGCGTTCCTCCCATCAAATAGGCACCTTTGCCTCCGTCACAGTGCAATTGTCTTTGATGAGGGGACACTTTGCTCTAACTGTACCCCGCCTCTTCATTCTCTTATCCTCGTTCTTTCCGTTCATGTTCAACACCAGTAAAAGACGCTTATTTATGAATCCAGTCAAAGGGTGATCTGCATATCCTTCTTCACAACGATGCGTTTTCGTGAAGAATGTCAACCGTTGGTCCCTATTATTCTGCTGCAATTAGAATGATAATTGAACGTGATAGCCAAGCAGAGACCAAAAGTCAAATTGCAGGGGTTTCCCAAACATTACCTGAAAAGAAAGATTGTTTTAACCGTACATGACATCAACACTTGAGTAATTTTTCTGTAAGTGCATGTGGCCTAGTCGATCACATGCCTTTAAAATGCATGGTTTACTTACTAAGGAGGGGTTGCCTGGAAAACTATGGGTATATAAGGCTAACATGGTGAAACACCGTTTAATGGACGTTTTATTTCTTGTGGAACTCACTATGTGGGTTCTCTCTTTCTTCTCTCTCTCTCTCTATCTCCCTTTCTGTTTCTCTCAGTTTCTCTCTGTGGCTCTAACTACATCTTTCTCTGTCTCTCTTTCTCTCTCTCTCTCTCTCTCTCTCTCTCTCTCTCTCTCTTTCTCTCTCTCTCTCAACGCCTCTTTTCTGCGTAGGCGGACAACCTTTGAATACGGCAAATATAGCAAGAATGCAGCATTTGTTTGCCTCACAGTAACACATTCGCCGATCTTTTGACATGCCAAAGTCATGTATCTGACTCACCTTTCCCTATAAAATCATCCGCCAAATACGTTTTATCTGTGCCCTTTTCAACTTCTCGACTAGAACACTTTTACATTTCACGAAACAGAATTTCTGCATGAAACCTGTAATTTTGTCACAAGCAATCACATTTTATAGTCCATAAATAATGCCCGTTAATCCTACTGGGACGATTCTTGGAAATTATTCTCATAAAATTCTTATTAGTGAAATTATTCCGAAATAACTTCGTAATAATAGGATACAGTTGCACCACGAACCATTTGTCGATCGAGGGGAGAATTTAAACTTTTGCTTGTATCGCTTGACTAAAAAAAGTATTTTTTGTATTGGCCGCAAAATATAAATGCCAAAAAATCAACGAAAATGTGTGTGTGTGTGTGTGTGTGTGTGTGTGTGTGTGTGTGTGTGTGTGTGTGTGTGTGTGTGTGTGTGTGTGTGTGTGTGTGTTCTGAGTCAACCATTTCCTCTACCTCAGACATTAACACGTGTCCCCAACCCATTGTTGTCTCCCAACTCTTTTAAAGTTCATTTACTTCGTCTCTTTTCGATGAATATGAAATGCCTCTTGTTTTCCCTCTCCCAACTCCTCCCAATTGTTTCTCTCAGGTACCCGCCATGCACTGCTACTGCTGGATGTTGATCTCCTGTCTGATCGTCTCTTTCGCCTCTTGTCAAGATGACCTCCAGGGCTACCCGACCACTCCCCTCAGGCACTCGAGGGCCATCTCTCCCTCCTTCAGCTCCTGGTGCATCTTCTACCCCGAACGCTGTCGAATGCTCGCCTTGGAAGACTCTCCGCTCATGAAGAGATTCCGATTTTTCTGAAGACCAAGAGAAGAGTAAAGTGTTACTGTAGACACGAAGCGGTTCAATAGTTGTTCTATGGTCGCATAAAGTCAGGAATTCTTGTTGTATAAACTTGTACTCCACAACAGACTCTTCCAATAATTAACGGAACCCAATCCTTTAGAAATTTGTAAGATCAAACATGGAAGTGACACAAACTTCTACTACATAATCTTCGGGTCAATTTAAAAATAGGGTACTTTACTGGGGCGTGTATTCCGCTCTGTGCTCCAGGGGTCCAGGGATGTATGCTTCCGAAATGTCCTAGAAAGCTGTTCAGAAACCTGTGGCCCATGGGATCTGTGGTTCTGAAATCTGTGGTCCGTCCATTACCTGTCTCTGGTTCTGGGACATCCCTTTAATTCTCCTTGCGACTCTTATTGTCAAAGTTTTCAGAAAATGTGAATTCTACTCGGTTAAAGAAAAGGTTTAAGAAGGGTGCATGTGCCTAATGACTTAGGTGTGCTAAAGAAATACTACGCGTTAAAAACTTTGAGGCAATGATGTTTGTTCCCCCGTAAGAACTTGGACAACAACAATTTTGTTTTCCCTGAGGCTATCTAAAAACTGTTTTTGACTAACCACCTTCATAATTTAATGATCACTTTAGCTAACCTTCAATACTACAAACATACGTCTAATCTATTTGGAAATCGTTATGTTTTGTCCATTAACCTTGCCTGAACTTAGAAATTTTCCGGACTGCAGGTTCTTCTGGACCACAAGTATCGTGGACCACACGCCCTTGAACGACAGGTCCCAGTAACGCATCCTTTTTTTGGATCTGACTCTTATCTTCAATCGTGTGTGTATGCTATTGAGAGACGGGAGCAAACAGATCATGCTGAAATTCCGTAAAATTTAGTGTGATCGTCGAGAGAGAATTTGTCCAGTGGTAACTCTGATGTCGTCAAAAACGAACCTGACATTTCGCCAAGTCCCGTTTTCTTAATTGGGACAACAGGGAATCCCCTGTAAAAATTCGGGCTGACCCATAAATTTGCCCCACTTTTGTATTGGTTTTTCAAGGCCGGGTCGGCCCGCTCCCTAAAAAAATCCCTAAAGGCCGACCCTCAAATTTACCAGCCATGCAGTTCCGATATATTTCCAACACCAGGAGGGTATCACCCTCCTTGCGGCCTTCGGCGCAACATTCGTGGCTTACGGCTACGAATTTCTCGGTCGACGGTCGTAAAAATGACGTGAAGACCGTTTAACTCGGCCTACGGCCGACCTCACCTTCCGTTGGGGGGAAATGAACGCGTGAACTTCCGCTGATCCACTTCAGACACACACACAGAGACTACAGCGTTTTATCACAAGGGATTTGTGTCGAGACGGGCCGACCCGCTGTCTTTTTTTTCAATGTTCTCTACCAACTCCGGATTCATCTTGGCATTTCCCGGGCGGCAGTCGGTTGTAAAATCCTGGATAATTTTTACGGGTCCCAAAAAGGCACAATTGTCCCGATCCGACACTTTTGTGAAGGACGTTCAAAGTTCCCGCAGGCTATAGTTTTCCTAGCTACGCTTTAAAGTGATTTAGCAACTGTAGCCTAGTTATGAATCTTTCCACCATTATGTTCCCCGAGCGATGCTACCGACCGAAAAGCACAATTTGAAACTTTAAAGAACAGAACAAGTTAAATATTACCAACACATGGACACTAGTCTCGGAGTCAACAAGAAAGCCCGGCAACAGTAGAAAATCGGGATAGAAAGTGCATAACCAGGTGGGAATGGGCGTGGTCGCCTTGCTAATATACAACCAGCATAGATACGAGTCGAATACTGCTACCGGCATTTGAACCAGTCTTCGATATAAAGGGATCGCCTCGGTTCCGGGAGGAGGGGAATAAAAACTACAGGGAATCTAGTGGAAATGAGGTCGAATAACGAGGAGGAGGTTTTAGGTACAACTATGCTAGGATATGTGATCACCACACGGGGTTGTTGTTCTGCTGGTTACGGCTGAGGATGCTACGCACGTCGGAGCAGAAGCGGAGGGCGTCTAGGAAAGGCAGAAGGTTCAGGAGACACGTGTCGAAGGGGTCCGAGAACCAAGAGGGGATCGGGATGGCGTTCTCTGAAAGAGGGCGATTAGAGAGAGAGAGAGAGAGAGAGAGAGAGAGAGAGAGAGAGAGAGAGAGAGAGAGAGAGAGAGAGAGAAAGAGAGAGAGAGATACTCACGAGGGAATTTCCTGTAGGCGCCGGGCGAGTTGTCCAGGATGAAGATGGACGATAGATCGTGGTGGATGGCGCTCAAATCCTTCGTGTATCCTCCGTAATCCATGGTGCAGTGCTGGCGGAAATACCTGAAAATGGAGACTGTTTATTGAATTTTTAAAGTTTAAACTGAGTTATAACACTTTTTTACCCCGTTGTTAAAATTTTACCAGCGCTGGCAGCAGATCGGACTTACACGGAAAGCTTCCTAAGCGTCTCTGCCAGAGCCGCCAAATTTTCTAGACCCGGCCCAAAATCAAAACATAACGGGCATTGTCATATTCTTCTTACGATTAGCTTAAAAAGCTACGTGTAAAGCCATTCCAGCAAACTTCGGTCAAACCTCGGCAATCCACAACCCCGAGGGTGAATTTTGCGAAAACCCCTTCCTTTTACAGAAAGCTCCAAGGATTTTCGACAGGCCCCCTCTTTAACAAAACTTACCGAAAACTGCGACGCCCCCAACGCCGCATTGGCGGGGCTTGAAAATGTATGACTTCGGTCGGTAGGCAAAAAATCCTACCAAGAAATAGCTTTTTTTTAATCACTTGCAGCTTTGAATTCTCATTACATTTCTTTTTATGACAATTCCTCTTTTTTTAGAAATAAAGTTAGACTTCAACTGAACTATCACATACAGTCCTTTAAACTGTCCCAGCTTGTGACAGCCAGGTTGTTGAATATCAAAAGAGAAAAAATATAATTCCGCACCTCCGGTTCAGAATACCCCGTCCTCTGTCCAATTTGTCGGCGACGTGTGTTCCATAAACCTCCATACTAGCCGTGAACACAACCAAGTCGAACCTGGAATTGCTCCGTTGTGTAAAGCAAAATGAAGAGTAAAAATAAAAGAAAAGAAAGAGCGTACCATTCGCTGACGACGGAGAGGAAGTAGTCTACATGCGGCCTCGCGTGGACCGAGAATCTGACCGGGTGCCGGTCGATCACTACCTGAAAATGTAAGATAAATTTTAAAAGTAGAATAAAAATGACAAGAAGCCCAAAACCCACCTTAATCGTGAAATCCGAGGGCGTTCCAGGCTTGACCATGGGCCGGATGACGCCGTCGTGGTGCGAGTGGATGAGGGTCTCATCCAAGTCGAGAACTAGAATCTTCTTCCTAACCACCACTAAATAAAGGGTTATTGCGTTAAGGATTTAGACTTACTCAGTCTGTGCGAGGTCAAAGGAGACAGAGGCACGTGGTCGTACCTCACCACCTGGTGCTTGGCATACTGAAATTTTAAGTAAACTAGGAACATCGCAATTTATCACGGTAAAACTGTCTTTTGGTCGCGGAAAAAAAAACTGGGATATAATGGGTTGCGCAATAAAAGTTCCAAAATTCGGTAAACGCTAGAGGCCGACAGCCGAACATCAAAATTTTCTTGTCAGAGCCCATAAAACGTAGATCTCTACAACGTCGGCTACTGACGCACATGACTCCGAGTAATGTTAAAAAAAACAAATAAAACTAAATAAAATTAAAAAAAAAGAACGTACAGCTCTGTAGACCCTTCGGAAGCCCTGGAGGAAGAAGCCGAAGACGGATCCGACCATGACGACGAGGGCGGTGACGAGCGACATCATGGTTTTGAGGAAACTATTCGGGTGATGGATACGGCGATCGACTGGGGCGTGGATTTGCATAACTTAAAACATGACAACCTCTGAAATACGATATTTTGTATGTAAATATAATGAGAAAGCGACAATAATAGAGTAAATGCGTGGAAATCGATGCCAGGAGTGAAGGAGACAGAAAAAGTTCCTGCTTATCATCTGAGTGGCACTTGGCGGCAACACGGCTGAATACTGCACATTATTTTTTTTTAGTTTTGCGATTCAGCTAGTAAAACGTGACGTTATTTTTTATTGTAGTTAACACCCTGGTCGTAGCAATATCCGCTGGCTACTTGGATATTATCGATTTCGGAGGATAATGACTCACTGCTTCCAATTACAAACAAAGGCAGCGGATCAAACCCCGCCCCTCTTTCAAATTCGTGGTGGAACCTTAACAACATCGATTCGTTAATATGAAGATAGACGTTCTATCGAACCAACTGGTTCAGAAAGTCGATATATACTAGGAAGAAAACGCAAAAAAACATAGCATTGCGTAGCTGAATTACGAAAAGTAAAAGCCAGTGAATTGAGAAATCTCCGCCGCCAGAATTAGCTTGAAAAAAGGCGTTGCCGGTTAATTACGACTTGTTCCGTGCATTCCCAGTAAACAACAATTACGGTGGAAATTTCGTAAGGGGCTGTTTATACTAAATCAATCACACTGCCGACTCCAATATAGGCCTGGGAATTGAGTAAATCTAAAGGAAATGGGGTTAATTGCGGTTTTAAGTTTGAAAATCTCCCGTCTATCGACTTAAATTGTTCAAATTTGAGCCCCGGGGCATTTTGCAACAACCGACCCAATCGTTTTCATTCAGCCAATGAAGAATCCAAAAGGCGGGAAATACTCTCAAATGCATGATTTCCTTGGAACAATTGGGTCTAGCAACATAATCTGTTTCGAAATTCGTTATTAAAGTGATTTGAAACTGGAAAAGGACTAGATTCCCTAGATTTGTTCCAACGTCGAGAGAGTAGGCTTATAGGAAAACTCGAGCAGATATAAATCGGGCTTAGGCGGTAAATTTAAACAGATGCCTCCGAATTCTCAGCCCTCACTTGTCCGTTTTGCTTTAAATAAGAAAGTCGAGCATAATTCAGTGTCGATATCACGAAAAACAACACATTTACCGACCATATCTTCCTCTGTCGGCTCCAGTCTCTTAGGTAAATAAGGTCTTTCGAAACCAATTGGTCCGGCGCTTTCTGTGATTCACGTGAAACGGAGGAAAACTAGTTTCTTTTTTTTAATTCCAAATACGGCGCCGGATACGTAAGATAACACATGACTAATGAGAGAACGAGATAAAAATAAAAGTGCCTCGGGCGCCATTCGGAAAGAACGCCAACCTCCAGCCGTGCGCCAATCTCGCCCATTGACGCGGATGGCGTGTCCTCGATCCGCCAAACACCTGTTTGTTTTTTGTTTGTTTTTGTTTTTACAACGCTCATTTATGGTTCAGAGAGTAGATTATGCGAATAAATTAGTTATATAAATAATTAGAATTATATAGAATGTGTTATTTCCTCGTTGTAATTAGGAGAAACGCCAAGGTCACTGAGAAATCCGATACTAATACTATAGCACCCGTTTCACGCTGGGCTGCGAGACCACCGGCGTTTTGGTCAATTTATGTGTCCAATAACATCTTTTATGTTTCTACCTCGTTTATGTGTTATAGCTATCAAAACTCGGCATAGCAAATCTCGGCAGTTTTGCAGTTTAAACAACTGATTGTTGAAATTCGATATTTCCGGTGGTTAGTGAAGTTTCATGTGCACTTGAAGCATATTATGCTTTTTGGTTAATCTATGGTATACGTGATTGATGGATATAGACTGCAAAAAAGCTGCACTTTTATCAGTTTTGACCCTCAAGGGACGTTTAAAATGTACAGTGGGCGATTTAATGAACTTTTAAATGTGCAATGGAAATTTTACGAACTTTTTATTGCCGTAATATCGTCGTTTAACAAAAATGCCATAATTTCAGCTATGGGTGAAACCGAGGCAGCGGTTCCAGCGGCACCGGAACCGGCCAAGGCTGCTGCTCCACCGGCACCCGATGCAGTGCACTACTTGGACCCCCTCGACAAGTATTCCGCCCTAATTGTCCGCGTGAGTTTTCTTTGTCAATTCCCCTACAAAATAGCAAAAGGGCTGAAGCCGATGACGTCCATATCGGACATACGGTTTTCATCGTTCATTTTTTTTTTTTAAATTTTAGGGAACTATCGTCGCTCTTGGCCTGGCTGGTGCTGCCCTCTTCGTAAAGAATTCTAGGATCGTGAGTGAATTTGTTTTGATTCAATCGATGGTCGTGGTTTCAGTTCGCCCGGTTCGAACATGTCAGTCAGATTCCCAAGGAGTTCGTTCGCAAGGAGCTCGAACTCAAGGGACAGATTCGGGAGGTACGTCGTTTCTGTTGTCTCCCTACGCATTTCATGCCTGAGCTATTCCGTGTATGGCTCTCAGCATGCTTACGACCCTTTCATTTTTATTATTTTGCCTTCAGGTCCTCCCAAATGGAGATCTCCGAGTACTGCACGAGCCCATCGTCAAGCTGCCTTCCCTTATGCGCAGGAAAATTACCGACAAGGCTTGTTCCCCTCCCTTTCCATTGAAATTCCGTTTTAGACGGGTCTTTTGAACATCCGCGTGGCTGGAATCGACATGTCTGACGCCGGTCAGCAGTTCATGTCGAAGGACCTCCGTCTGAAGACCAAGCCAGTCGTTTTCACCGTTATCAAGGTGACTCACCGCCTAATAAACCGAGAATTGAGTCATTTCAGCCCACCGACGGAAATGCTGACTCTGTCGACTGCGATGTCACCGTCCGACGGGTGCGTTTCCTTTATTTATTTTATTATTTAAAGTTTGTTTAGAACTTTTTGACGAGGACTAATCTAAATGTGGAGTTGGTGCGGAGGGGATACGCCCGGGTGCCGGCCCCCGATCACTCTCGCCATTTGAAGGCTCTTCAATCGAATCCCACCTATTCACGATTAGTCAGCCGTCTCCTGATGAGCGAAAAGGTCGGTTGCGCTTCTGTTTACACGATCGTTCTGTGCTATTTAAACATCGCGGAACTATTTTTCTCGAGATTGGACGGGGAAACGGGAAACATGAGGTTTTTAGTTAACCAAATGAAACTCAAGTTTTGGAGACAATTTTCTAGATTCTAGATATTCACCCGACAGCACGATATAATTTAATTGGAAAACTTATGCAGTTAAGGAAACGCTCGGGAGATTAATTTATAAGCTATATTGTTTGCCCATGTTTGCAACGGTATTTTTTGTCGAAAAATTATAGAACTTTATGTGCAGCGGTTAAAACTTTTTTGTGCATAGTGTGCATTGTCAAGCTCCGCGATAAGCGGCGGTAACGCTGTCGGAATTTTTGGTTTTATGCCCATTTTGTTAAAAAAAAAAAGGTTTGTCGCAGCTTTTGGAAACCTTTTATTATTAGAGAGAGGGTGTTACAAAATTGACCCCGCGGTGGGTTGCCCAGGTCATAGTTATTACGGGCCGGCCCGCTTCGGCCCGTCTACTCGGACCGCCTAGTCAAACTGTTACCCATGCGACCAAAGTTCAATCCCGGTCGGGACACTTTATTTTTGCTAACTTACAATTAGTTTAAATGTGTAATAGGTATTATAAAAGTGTTTGTGGGGATTTAAAATTTTTACGTAGGCTAAAAAGCGATTAAATGAATTTTGAAGTTCACAAGTTCATAACAATGGCCCAGGTAGGATGCATACACGTAAAATGGTAAGCCGTAAGATCTTAAAATCTCAAAATCTCAGACTCGATCGGACGTTAAGTCACAGTTCCATTTTCCCGTGGACCTTCGTAGGGTGTGCTTTAGTTTTAAAACAGCTAATCGTTATTTTTTTCTTTATGACTCCCATTTACCTCTGTTTCAGATCGCTGAGCGTCGTGGCGTGGGCATCTGGGAGCGTGACACGTGGGTGGAGTCCGTGCAGTCGTACCCGTCGCAAGTCGGTCAGATGGTCCGCGCCGCGCCCATCACCAAGGCCGCGGTATCGATTTAATTATGCCTCGTCTTCCTTATTCCTCTGTTTTCAGGTGCTCCTCTTTAATATCACCCGCGACATCCTCATCTACGGAGTGAAGCTCACCCAACAGACCTACGCCCTCGTCTTGGCCACCTGTGCCAGCATTGCCCGAGGTTATGGGCGTTTCGCCAAGGGCGTGGACCAGATGACCGACAAGTACAACAAACTGCGCCAGCGCATCAAACAGTAGAAGCTCGGATAGCCTTGTTTGTTGAGAGGAGACTGCGTTTTCCCCGTTGCAGCCTCTTATTCTCTGCCATAGGTTATAGCTAGTTCTCCTTTTGGACTTCTTTTGTCATTGTCCCGGTTGATTTTTTATGAGTTAGGCAGTGTACATTATCTCAGAGGTCAGTTAAACGGTTATTTATACGTCTTCTGTTCGATTCAAATGCCCGTCGCCACGGCATCCTACCTTTGCAATTGTTTTTCTTCGTTTCGTGTCTCATTTCCTCTTTTAGCGTGATATCTGGTAAGAACCTTCGACTTGTGGAATGGAGTCTCTTTAAATTTACATCTTAAGGTCAGTTCTTTTTTAGCCTTAAAAAACGGGTCGCCCAATGGAAACAGTAAGCACTTTAAAGATTACTGTCAGCTAAACCTAGGACATGTAGTTGGCGCCAAAACTGCTTCGTGACAACGTGCCAGTGTTTCGATGTTGTTCCTAGAGTAATGTTTACAATATAGGATACTCATCATGCATACCTGGACACGTGGTGCTTGCGGGACCTTGATTTTGTGGTGGTTTGTTTATTGTGGGGGCCTTGAAAAAAGAGGGATTCCTGGTTTTTGGGTGCTCCTCCCACTTGCGGGACATTACTTTTCGAGACCACAGCCAAATCGATCGATGAGGAACATTTTTTCTAAACCCGGTGTTTAGAAGTTCTGGAGAAGTTCTGGAGAAGTTCGCGCCCCTTTGCATTCACACGTGCGCACCAGAATATCGCTGGAATGAATCCAAATATGCGTTCAAACTTCGATTCACCAGCAGTTAAATAAATGATTGTTAGATTGTCTCCTGTTGGAGAAAAAAACGAGACCCAAAACGGTTCGGAACATTTGAGTACCCGCCTGATGTTCAGTAGACGGCATTTTTAAATGCGCTCACGGTTTTCTTAAGGAGCGCCGTGCCGTTGTATTTAAACATCTTCGATAGTTTCTGTGACTACCTCAAAATTATGTGAAAGTTACTTATTTAAAACTAATTTTAAAAAAAAATATAGCAACAACTCGAGAAATATCTCATTTCTCTTTTTCAGATTGCAAAAAGAGTGGTAACAATGGATTCTAAAAACAAATGGTACCTGGACAACCCGCCGCCTCAGAACAGCCCAGATTCTTCCAAAATGAGGTGAGATTCGGTGCGGAGTGGGCCTCCTCTAATTGCTTTCTCCGCACAAATTCCCTCTTTCAGTGCCGACCCGGCCACTCCGACCTCGCCTTCCACCGTCAAGCGACGCGCCATGAAACCACCCTGTCTCGCCAGGGACAACATGCATGTAGGTTTTTAAAGTTTGAAGCCGAGAAAGAAATTTGAGGGATAGTTTACGCCGTCTTAATCCAAAAAAACTCATTTTGGTGTTGTTAAAGGAAAACATGTGCAAACATCATGGAAATCCCAAGAATGAGCTAATTATGAATGTGGTCTTTTGTCCCCTCGCGGGCAAATCCGTTTTACCGCTAATGACCGGACGCCGAGTGCAAAATATGCCAGTCTTCGTGAGCCGGGGAGATTAGGATCCGTGCAGAATACGTTTCCGGGGTCACTTGTCCTCTGGCCTTTGTTTTCGGCTCTTAGAATTGGTGGAAACCCCAGTTTTCTCAGATTTCGGAGGCCGGGACAATTTCGCAGTGTTCTTACTGATATAACCACCCTAAAACGCTCCCTGTTCATATGAAATATCGAGTCTAGCAGACAAAAGAAGTCCTTCGAACACACTCGCGGACACCTTATTCCGAGACATATGATATACTGGCGAAAACTTGTTTTTGTTACAAAACATGTTTATCCGGTTTGGTTAAGTCGAACATGAGACATCTGTAGCATGGGTACAAATGCCAGGCTGCTGCAAAATGTTTATTTATTGTCTGAAGAAAATATGGAATACTGAAAAGTAAGTGTAGGTCTACCGACTGACGGCGGTTGTAGTTGGGCTTGGTTGTTTCACCTTGTGGTATTTAATTGTCTTTTTACGTAACACTCTGTCATGCTTGTTTTTAATCCAGTTGTTTATCGCAAATGGAGGGCTTGAGTTTCCAATAGCGTCAGTTTGATCCGAAAAGAGCAACTCTTTAGTGAAATCATTGCGAGAGCTTTAATTTTGCCTATGGCAAACTTTGAGAGTACGAATGTTTGAAATATTTTTGGGATAAGGTAATTTCTGTCACATAGGTGGAGTGAGGTGGTTGCGATACCTACGTACTTCGCGGTTTGCTGAAAAATAGTAAATTAACGCGGGCTTGCGTGTTACCTCCCAGGAACCATTTGGGGGACTTACGCATCGAGGCCCCAAAACGTCCCCAGTATAGCCATGATAAACTTCTCGATACTAAAGTTTTTCTCCCGTCTGGAATACAACTTTCTGCGCTTGTTATCGTTTGGTGGAACCTTTCGGGCTGAACTAATCTTTGCTAAAGTTCTTTCGAATGAGCTCATCTGGAAAGTACTCCCTCCGTTACGAAGCATACCTGGACACGGTACGGAGGCGGATCTAAAAGTAAGATCCCGCAAAGGGAAGGGGCCTCAAAAATCAAGCCCCCGTCCATGTTTACAGGGTCCCCCCAGATTAAGAAACTCCTAAAACCAAGGTCCCGCAAGCACCACGTGTCCAGGTATGTTCCGAAGTCTGTCTCAACTGTAAACACACCGTCTTCTTAGCTAGACTTTCTTTGGCTTTCTCTCATTTGGTGCTCGTTTTCAATTACGTTGCGTGTAATTTGTTGTGTGGGTTGCCTCTCTCATAAACTGGTTAGCTATTGTTTTGCAAAACAACACGCTCGTATCATGCGATGATTAATTCCATGCGGGGTCGTTGAAAGGGCCTCTCTGCGTAGTCATCTCGTGTTTTATATAATGGAGCCCTCAATGGGGGCGCAATTGGCTCAAGTCCCGCCCAGACCCGCGGAACTCTCCCCCGTCGACAGCTGCGGACGGCAGGAGCAGGATGTCACACGCTCGGTGGCCATCAATGTCGAATTTCCTGTCACACGATAATGTCTTCTTCTTTCATTAGGCTAAGCCTGCCCTCGCCCCGCACAGATTCACTTCTATATTGCGTTTCTCTCTCCTGCTCTCGCGGCTAATTGACAGATAATCCAAGCAGATTCTCCTATGCGGCGACACTCAGTCCCGAATCCGCGTCTCTATGGATTCCCGGTGCCTCCTCGTGCAGTCTTCGCTGGCAACCACTAGTAGTACCCCCTCTTGTGGCACCATGAGGGCCCGAAGCGTCAGTCCCCGCATGCGCAGACTGGCCTCCCAGCTGGGCGCCATACGCATCTCTTTGGATCCACCCAGTCCTCCGCCGGTCGACGCCTCGTCCCGGGGGACGAATTTCGTCTTTGAGGCACAAATGAACTACCTGCAAGTACCCGGATTCGACACGGAGACGGAGGAAATGGGCAGGATGGCCTCGCCCCCGCCGGACAGAAGGGCGAGCTTCGCTTCGACGCTGAGCGATTCTGTGACTATTCCTATGAGCAGCAGTTATCAGAACCTTTTATCGCCCATGTGGACTTGTGTTAAATATTATGGAGATGAATTAGAAGTGTTGCCACATGAACCCATCAGAAGACCTCGAAGTGCACAGGTGTGTTGACTGAATAATTTTTATGATCTTAAAAGGAAATGTCCCAGAAAATGTGCTAGTTCAGAGTAGTACTAGAATTTTAATTTCAAGGAACGCCGCTGTAAATTTGGCATAAATTACAATAGTTTGTAGAAGGATTTGCGAAAACTATTTTTTTTTCCTTGGCGGAGTTGAGCCTTTTTTTAAATCAAATTATTTGTTTCCTATTTAATCATACTTTTCTGATGTTTGAAGCTGACAGGTCAGAATTTGATGAATGAAATGTGCTCTATCCTACCAAATGAACTAATCAGCTAGGCTGCCTTTGTCCAATACATTGTTCTTTTCGTCCACTGCCAAATTGAAAAATCCGAAAGTGCATCGAAGAACCAGGCAAACTTAATTAAGGGAGAATTCAAAAAAGAGATATTTGTCCGGACGGTGAGACTCTCTCTTCACAAGGAAAACTATTGGGTAGCGAATGGCCTCATCCAGACGGATTACTGGTCCCTATTAATCTAATTTTATGCCATCTCTCTTACCGAAATTTATGAGAAACGTGGAATAAGAAGCTCATTCTAAGCAAAATTACATTACTGGCTTTCGCCATTACAAATGTATGTTTTGATTATGGTCCTTGCGTAGAAAAATAACCTTTCCGGTATTTTTCGCAGACATGTGTACTTTTATATACAATTTTCGGAATGGATTGAGTACTTTTCGAAAATAAGAAACATTTTATCGAAAAACATTCGATAGTCGTCAACAAGTGTCAACAGAAGGGGTAAATTGGCAATTTATTTGCTTTCCATGTTTTATTTTGGTCGATCTCGAGCCACCTCCGCATATTTTGTTATTCTGCTTGTAACCCTACCACTTTGCCCTTTCTCATAATCGTGAGAAAGTGCTGGAATCAAACCGACACATGTCAGGAGTTGTTAATCACGGCTACACAATCGCCGTTTTCTGGCCATAAGCCAACCCGTGATGGTTCTGGGCACAAGACGGAAGCTATGATGCGACTGACGAACACGGTAGTGACATGGCTTTTCCCCTAAACCGTCGAAAACAAAGTGATCCCACTGCCGGCCGGATTAGCCTTTCGTCATGTTGTCGCGAATTCGACATCTTCGCTTAGAGTAGCTTAGTGGATGGATTAGACGGCACTCTGCGAAATTTGACCAACGGACACGGGCTGTTTTTCCACAGCTCAAGAAATTGGCTGCGTTTTGTGTCATATCGATCAATCACATTTCTTTCTCTTGGCGTGGCGCACTCGCATTCTCCGTAATTTACGATGATGGATTTGTCATTACTTATGAGAGGAATGCGGGCCGAGGGGCTAATATGATAATTCGCGGATATATCCATGCGAGGCGGCAGGTGGAGGATTACACCTCGCGTACGATTGAGCAGACTCAGGTGTTTACGAGATCAGCTATCGCTGTAGCCACGATAATCACTCATTTAGTAGTTGGGGGAGAATGTACAAGGGGTAATAAAATAGCACCAGCTGAGGGAAACAGACAGCTGGCAAGGTGCGGCCGGGTGCGAACCATGGTCATTTCACTGGGTGACATAGTTCTCACCTGCTGGGCCGATTTGAAAAATCCTCGGCCCTGCCTGTTTATTCGGACCATCTAGTTAAACCCACGTGACCAAGGTTCGATCCCGGTCGGGCTCTCAATTTTTAATAACTGGAAATTAGTTCAAATCCAGATTTTAAGCAATATATAATCCTTTCACGAGTTTAAAATATATAATGTATGCTCACATAACGACTTGAAGAAAATTATGTTTAAAAATGTGGCCATTGGCATTTTACGACTTTTGGGCACAATTGTTTTTTCTTTATGTGGGCTTATATCATTATTCTTCAAAACCGGGAGTATAATTTGGTCACATTGTATTGTGACGACTGTTGTTTGTCTTGAATTTTACCCGACGCTGTGCAATTCATATGAAAACACGTACAGTGATTGACATTTCGTCGTGTGAGCTCGTATCGCGTTGAGATATTGGGGGTTGTAAAATTCAATCCGGAAGACAAAATGTCCAAAGAAACCAGTTTTTGGCCCTAAGGTGGTTTTTGAGGAAATGAAAAAAGGAGATTGTTGCATCTGGCAAACAAGATGAAGTATATTTTCAGAGTTCCCTGGGTGGCGCAGAGTCTCCGATTTGCGTGCCGCCCGTGCTTCTGTCTCCGGTGCTCTCTCGTCCGATTCGCTCACAGTCCGCCGCCTCTTCTCCCCTTCCAATCAAACACCAGGTTAGTTTTGGTTCAGTTGACCTTAAAACTGTCTGATGAGGATTGCGGAACTCTCTGCAAAGAAAAAAACACATGTTTCCGTCAAACGGGAATCTGTTTACCAGACGACATTTGAGTCGTAAACAGGACAAACTGATTTACTTCTACGTCAATCAGGGGTCGCTGACAATATTTTTGTTTTTATTTATCCGGGGAAATGTTATCTGGAGTTTATGACTATTTTTCAGAACTCGGATTCGGAGAGTGACCATGGTGTGCAGTGGCGCAGAGAGGGAAGCGGAGGGATCGCCAGAAGGAGTCTTGCAAGCAGTCTGGCCTCCGGCGGCAGCTGCGGACGGGAAGGTTCTCGACCGAACACGCCAACAATGTCGCCCATTCTCAACAGATCTGCCAGTGGCAGCCGCTTGGCTAACGCCTTTCAGAGTGAGTTCAACTGCTGACATTTCCAGGAATGGAATTAACTTAATTTGCGTTAGCAGACGGCGTCATCTGAATTAGTCCAACAGCGGTGGTCGCTCAGCCGAATTTTGTTGTGGAAACGGGGAAATGATGGGAGCCACAGATGAACAAGCGCCGGTATATTCGTTAGAGGGGGTCGCGCCGAGACTCGTTTCCTATTTGGAGGGACTTGCGCCACACGCCTCATTTGTATTGTGGGGGGGTCACGCAAAACGGACCCCACAGGTAGCTTGCTCATGTATGGCGGGAGCGCTTTCTCAAACTAAGGCCTCAACACGATCACACGGGTCATTCCGTGTATATTAAAGCAGATATGTATAGAACATAATGAAGGCATTTTGAACCTTACTAACCACCCAGCTGGCACGAAAATGGGTGGGTCACATGTATATTTATTAAAAAAGGGGGGGGGGGGTGGGTGCGCAGTGAATATAGCGCAAACTTTTAACCCGTACCGGCATGGGTTTGTGCGTATGCATCATTAGTATACATCGTATACATATGATATGTATAATCGTATACATCGTATACATATAACGTATACGTTACATCGTATACATATAATCGAGTATTCTCAGCCAGCATTGCCACAAAAGGAACAGGAATTGTGTCTCAATAGTACCTAATGTATAAATCAAGCAAGTCAAAAAAGTTTTAACAACGGGGGATCGAATTGGGGTAACTTCGGTTTGCCAGTTCCACTTCTTAGCAAATCGGCAATTATACAACAGCAATCATGACAATTATACAACATTTTTGTTGGGTAGTTAGAATCCTCCTTAATACAGTGTGTTTTGCCCAATTAGAACTATGTTTTGCAATTAAATGAACTTAAAAATTATACCATTAAAAGAGTTACATTTTTAAAAAAAAGTATTTTCAAAAATACTCGGGTCGGCCCCTTCCTCAAATTTTCTCGGCCCGTCCCGCTGATCAGCCACAAATGACCTTTGGGGAACCTAACGTCACCCCCTTTATACGAAAACTTCAAGACCCCCACGCTGCAATAGTCGGGCTAACGCCCATGAATTGTATGAGAAAGGTACCTTTGAATGGAGGCTTAACTGATTGGGGGACAGTATATACTTTCGCGATGTTCTTATCATTCCTTTGCGGACCTTGCGTAACGCTAGCTCAAGCCCAATTGTGAGTGCTCGTTTTCGTGAGAGCGGTCTGATTTCTGTTTACGGTTGTGTATTTCTCACAGACTGGGCGTTGTTTTTCCTCCAATTGCTAGCAAAATAAGATGATTCCTATATTCCTTCCTCTCTGTTTGTTCCCAGACAAATCAATGTTGTTCAGGCGGTGTTTTGCGGAACAGTTCTGGCAACAATCTGCTCGGCGGAAGGCCCGGCGTGTGCAGGGCAGAGTCGATGTCTGATCCGGACAGGATGCGGAAGAAGAGGCTTCGAAGGAGAACCATGGTTCACGGTTAGTTTACCTACCCTTGTTTTCCCACTCGAATGACGTCGGATGTTGTCCTGGGAACTCGTTTGAAGGGTAACACGATTGGCAGAACTATGGGGCGTAGAGAAACCAGCCGGGTGATGGTAAAAGTTACAACCAGGAAACCTATACCGACCTATTATCGACACTTCACAATTTATTTCACCGAATTATAGCTTGAAATTTTCAAGTTGGCTTCTCACAATTTGTTTAAAACAAGTTATACGGAACGTGCCCGAAAATATTTAAAAAAGAAAATCGCTGTTACAGTAAAAAAATAGTTTATACGAAGAGGGATGTGGTGTTTTTTTTGTTTTGAAACCAATTAGAACGAAAAATAGCGTTTTTTTTAGTTCACGCATACTTCTTGGGTTGAAAAATCGAACTTTTTACAAACAATATAATTTCTAGAAGAAAAATTGGCGCATGACATTTCAGACAAATCAATCTTCCGTTTGAAAATTTGAAAACTATTGATCGTCTGTCAGAATTTCGCGACAAGAAAATTTTTCGTTGGATTCAATGTCTGTCTCAAATTGCGGATTAATAAGCTATGTTTCTTTTACATGATTTTCACCGAAATCTGAACAGGGGCTCTTAGAAACTCTGACCTTGGCGAAACATATAAATTAGCGAAACGACTCACACTTTCTGAAAAGATTTTTTATAAAAAAAAAACCGAATTGTTTATAGGAAATCTCTTTGCCTCACCCACAATTCTCTCCTATTTTCTACCCAACTTGTTCAGGTCATCCCTGACAGCTGAGTGTCAGTAAATGATCTGGCAATAATGAGAAGCAGGGCTGGCAAAGGTCCTGCCCTCAAATTTGCCTCAATTTTGTATTGCTTGTTCCGAGAGCGGGCCGGCCCGCTCCCAAAAAATCGGGCTGGACCGGCCCTCAAATTTACCAGCTCTGATGAGAAGGAATTGTTGAAATTACTAACTTTGACTATCATCGGCTTTTTACTAATCGAAGAAAATTATAGCCGACCGAGTTCCTAAACATCTCAATGATAAATAAATGGCGTCATTTCTATTCCATTCCCACCCTCTCCCGCTTTGGTTGAAAAAATGCCCTTTCCGCGGCTGATTCATGCAGTTTTTGTGTATTTGTGGGGATTCTCATAACATCGTAGGCGCGGTTGCGTGCAATCCTCCCGAGTTGCTGTTGTTTCCCTAAGCTCTGATGAATTTGACCTTCAACACATGGTGTTTTTCTCGTAAAACTAATCAATTGCCCTTTTATTCGTGAAACAAGCCTAATACCAGACTGTATCGCTGGGCAACGGGAAGTTTTTTCCTGTTTTCTGGTTCAGGCGGCTGCGGTTAGACTATCTCATACCTGGACATAGTACGGAGGGGGTCTCAAAAAGTAAGGCCCCGCAAGTGGGAAGGGCATCCAAAAATTGAGAACCCCTCTTTTTACAAGCCCCCCTAAACAAACAAAGCACAAAAACCAAGGTCCCGCAAGCACCACGTGTCCAGGTATGGACTATCTCTCCGGGAGACTTTAAAAGAGACTTACCCCCCCTCTCTCTCTCTCTCTCTCTCTCTCTCTCTCTCTCTCTCTCTCTCTCTCTCTCTCTCTCTTAGGGCTTCTTCCCTGTGTGAAATGGTTGTGAATATGGCTGGAGTGATGTCTCAGCGCCGCTCAAATACACGGCCATCGCGTCATTGGCTCTTGACTCGGCGCTCGCGCCACTCAGCGTTTCTTTCTCTTTTATCCGCACTCATTACCCGTCGTTCGCGTCTAACTACGCCCTCTCGAACACCCGATTATCCCGCATAAACCCCCAATTTCGACGCTTTTTTTTCGACAGATTTCCGCTTCTTTCGGCTTATCCCCCAGTCTGCTCCGAAAATAGCCGGAGACAGTAAACACTTCCTCTGCATATCGGATGCGGTAATTAGTGTGTTTTGAGCGGAAGTGTCGTTTTCCACTACAAAGTCGGCCGTTTAATTGTCATCGAATCGAGCGGCGGCCGTCTTGAATTCGCTTAAATGGCCACACCCGTTCTCCTAATTTAGTTGTGGCTGCCACCGATGCAGAGATCAATTCCACACTCGCCACCGCGCACGTAAATCCCCCATTAGCCATTCCATTCCTTTCACTCTCCCACCGCTCATTTCACCTCATTTGCCGTCTTTTACGCGCCCTTTTGACAAGTACCCCTCCCTCTGTTGAGACGGTCTCCCTCTAACGAACAATTGTTTGTTGCTTTCTTCCACGAGATCTATTTTCCCGGCTTATGAATCTTTCATCAGGTGACGATGAGTTGGCGACAGCGCTCAATGAGCGCACGCTTGTCCGTGGCACATGGAAAGAACAGTGAGTAAATGAGGAATATGGACATGAAGAAAAACATTATGAATGAGGCTACTGAAATGGAAAATACGTGAAAACCTTTATTTTGGTTCAAAAGTTTGTAATGCGGCTATTATTCTGAATTTGATCGAAATTCCGTTCAATTGTAGGCATACCTCGGGGGGGGGGGGGGGGTAAGTTAACGTTGGGTGTGTCAATTACCAGACACTCAGGGAAATGAATGGAAGTTAGCGCAATAAACGACGTTTACGACTTTAAGTACTCATAGGCAAGCATGGCAAAATTTGGGGCCGGGCCGAGAAAAATTTTGAAGCGGGCCGGGCCGAATTTTTTTTTATTTCGTTTTCTTTGATTTTTACATTGAAAAAAGGCATAAATTTTCGGTTGAGTCGGGCCGGGCCGTGAAAAATTTTGGAGCGGGCGGGCCCAGGCCGGCCCGTTGCCATGCTTGCTCATAGGTATGTACGGCGTGAACAAAGAAGAAAATTATTAAGCCATTTTAAATTTTTTTGTTTTGTAGTAATTGGGGTAAGTCTGACGACCTGAAGCCTCCTATAGACGTTTGCTTGAAAACTCGTAGTGTCTATTCATTGGTTTTCTGAAAATTTGACGTTAAAGAATATGTATAGTCTGCGACAACCCTTCGGTATTGACACAATTTTCAAAATCTGCGCCGGGTCCCTTGCGCTAACATAATTGTCGTTAACTCGAATTTCGGCAGCCCTATTGCATCGCCCATGGACATATATGAGCAAGCTATTTGTGGGGTCCATTTTGGCGATACATTACACATTCGGCGTATGGCGAAAGCCCCCCCCCCAAGTGAGAAGTTTGGCTCGGCGCGACCCCCTCAACCGAAAGTCACGGTCCATGTTTTCTATGCCCGTGTAGCTTGGCTAAATGCAATCATAGTTGTGAGATCGGGTGGAGGGTTTTTGTTCAATTGGCCCTTCCCCACACTAAGAAATGATTGTGATTGACTGTAAATAGTTGAACCGGCTACTTACCGTAATATTGTTTTTCAAAATGACCTTATATTTTTCAAAATGTCACTTTCATTTAAATTGTTCAATGTGGACCTTTATCTCGTGCCTTCCGTTGTTACCGTAACTTCCCCACTTCAATTAGAGAGATACAGAGGTAGAACCGAACACACAGATATCGCTAATTGTTTTCGTGAAATCCCAATTATCTGGCGTTCATCTTCTGTTTCCCTGGCCACTGCCCCAGGGCTCCCCTATGCGGGTGCTGCTTATCCAGCTGGCACGAATAGCCTAATAAGATGCGCGCTACAATTAGGTTCTTCGTTTCAATTAATGCCTCATCAATAGGGATATTGGCACAAAACAGCTGGATGAAACGGGGCTGTGATTGACGCTGAATGCGAATTATTGTTATCTGCAGAGGAATGATGACATTTCTCTATTCACAAGCATACGCCATGTACGAAAACAGACACAGAATGCACAGACAGCGGAAAATCTGAAGCAAAGGTTGGCATTTCCGAAGCAAAATAGTTATACGGTAGTGGGCAATTCATTGCTTTCCTGGGAAAATAAGATATCACTTCACATTTAAGAAAGGAAGTGTAAAAATATCTGTGGGAAAAGCGCACGTTTCCCTCGAAAGTGCTGAAATCGTCATCGCTGAGAAGCGAAAGCCATGAAAAAGGATAATTGAAGGTTACTTAAGAATGTTTTTGCTGTAAATAGGATCATAGGTGGACATATTGTGCTTGAGGTACCTACGTAATTAGGCGTTTTGTTAAACTTGGTAACAAAAATTAAAGGGGGGGGGGCTTTGTCGCCGAAGCACCATTTGGGGGGCTTACGTATCGAACCCCAAAACACACTCTGTCCAGCTATGAATAGAATATTCAGGCAAGTGAAATAAAATTTTTTAAGGAGTAATTTCCATTTTTCAACGTTTGGATTTTGATTTTCGCATTTGTCCGTGTCAAAATCGTGGAAAATATCGAAACCTTGGGTGATCAGAAACCAAAAAGTCTTCTGGCAGTAAACATTTCACTCATTCTCCTTCTCCAGGTGTGTGCAGCGAGTCTTCGATGGAGAGCAACATGTCCAGCTCCACTTCGAATCTCCTCCGTCTGCGCAGCTGTCTCGGCCACTCTGATCCACAGATCTCAGCCAACGGAGGACTTGTGCAGTCGCCACGCAGCAGGGTTCGTTTCTCTCGTTTTTCTTTACAAGATGGTTATGGAATATCAGCTCACTTTTGACTGTGGGTAGTAACGGACACCTTGGAGAGTCAGAGTGAGCCCCGTGTGCATAATGGGGTTGTTGTCACTTCAGACTTGGGGATTGGTGTCTACGAAAATAGAGGGTCATTAGAAATAACAAAGAGACATCATCGCAGATCCCAAGTGGCTGCAGGGTGTTTGCTTCCATGAGATTTATTTGATTGGGTAGTGTGACGTTTTTGCAATAGAATACTGTGAGAAGTGTCTTCCGGAAAATATCCAGGGGCGTGTGATCAGTTTGGACCTTATTCCGCAGCATTCTGGATATAGTTTGCAATTACAAACGTCTGCCTTTAATCGCACGTACAATACCTAGAATATGTTGTACCAATTGTAAAAAGTTTCCCGACATTGAGTATGGCAGTAGTCGTCTTGAATTTGTCGACGGTATTCAGCATAACAAAAGCACGGCCTGGACCAAGTAGATCTTCACATCTTTTTGGGGTCGATCCGAGATCTGAGAGCTGTGTTTGTCTGAATAATCATATCCACTTTAACAACCGATTGTTGCAAAAATCGATGAGTTTTTTGTTGGAAGTTTTTGTTTTTGAACCGACAGCGAACTCCGTATGGTACAAATTACCGATACGGCAATACTTCGAACAATTTCAAGATTCACTTTGGTCTAGGAACGTTTATAAGTACTTAGTGCGTGCCGTGGAGCTTTCGCAGTGAATTCCGTGATTTCCGTGTTTTATGCTTTTTAAATTACAGGTTTCACATACATACCTGGACACGGTACGGTGGGGGCTCAAAAACTAAGGTCCCCCAATGAAAGGGGACCCTAAAAATCAAAGACCCATACATTCACAAGACCCCCATACGCAACCCCCAAAAAGTAAGGTCCCGCAAGCACTACGTGTCCAGCTATGTTCACATATTAATCCGTTATAAAAGGTGGTTGTCTTTTTCGGCATGCCTCAGATTTTTTGTTGATTTCAACGGGATACTTGAAACGACCATTGGAAAATTTGAATGATTTTTTTTCTATTTACCCTGCCAGCGATCCCCTTATTCGGTGTTTTTAACAGCGCCTGAGATAAATCATGTGTTTGTGAGAAGCCTGGTGGCAGCTGTCAACAATGGCGTTGCCGTGGGAATCCGAGGCTCTCTTCCTCAAAAGTGATGTATCCGCCCTGGTAAAATCCCCGGTCACGAGTGGTTCCGCCGTCTGGCAACTGCATTTATGAGAGCAAATCGTATTATCTCGTGGACGCTGTTTTGCGGAACACAGCAGAGGGTCTCTGTGTGTTGCTTGTGATTCAGGCCTTCTTCTAATCCGCAGTCGATATTCTTCGCATTGTGCGGGTTCTTTCAGCCACTGCTCCTCGTTCTTCCCTTCGCCAAAATCCAAACATCAATAACGAGTGTGCCGAAATATTAGATTAGCTTAATTGATTAACGCTAGCCCTGGTGGTAATTGGCCTGCCTCCAGGGGGCGGGGTCTGCTCGTTGACGCACGGAAGCTCCACCCGGTCTCGTGTGTGCAACAATGTCCACCACGATCTCTTCCATCTTCTAGCCTCTGCCTTATTCTCCTCCAAACCCGCTGAAATGATGGACAGACGCCGTTCCCGCCGTTGTTCCCTGCCCTTGTTGCCCCTCGGACTCCACCTGGGACAGTCCGGTTCTACGGGACCGCTCGCCCGACCCATTCAAGTCACCTGGCGCCAACAGCAACCTCGCTACTCCATTTCAACATCTGAGATTCTGAGAGTACCCAGTCCGATTGGACAAAGAAAACGAAGTCCTTCGAGAAGCAGACGAGTGGGACTGGAGATTGGTCACCATTCTCCCCCTGTGGTCAGCGGATCCTCGTTTTTCGAGGACTATTCCCCACCGGAGAACAGCAGAGTCATGGCCACCAGCTACTCGGTGAGTCATTCTGGGAATTGGGAACAGATTCGACGGGTGGCCGACAAATAAGACGAGAGGGTATGCATTACACATCTACTCGCTTGATGGCCGGGCGTATTTTTAACAGAGATCAAAACACGATAACACCTAGACCTACTGCGTAACAGAGTTAGAGGAATCCTTTCAACACATGCTCATTTTACATCATAAGGTTGTAATCTAAATATTAAAAAAACAAATAAGTGAAGCTGGGGTTCGTTTTTTTACAGAGATAGACCATACATAATTCGTTATTACGATTTTTATTGCAGTATTTTTTAGATGTAAATGGAATCAAACTACAACTCTTTAAGAGCCCCAACTCTTTTTAACGAATTTTTGTTTTACATCTACCTCAAATATGTAGTGGAATTCCTCTAGTTTGTGAAAAAGACCGAAAATGTATCTGTGGAATTCTAGGCCAGCACTAGAAGTTCTCTAAAACTATAATTGTAGTTTGGAGCCAAATCAAAATTTTAGTTGTCGCCATACCTGGGCAACCTACCGCGGGGGTCAATTTTGCGAGGTCCCCTTCAATTGTTGAAAGCGTCAAAAATTTGCGACGGGTCTCCTTTTCTAAGAAAAACTGCCGAAAGCTTAAAATTGCGACGCCCCTACCGCCCCATATTGCGGAGCTTGCCCATGTATGGTTGTCGTAGAGAATTTCTAGTTTAGTTGGCGGATTAGCGTATCGTATAGTATGCCCTAACACAAATTGCTCCCTTTATATCCTTCTCTGAGACCTTTGCACTTACCCTAATAGAGACGCGTAATTTCCTTCATTTTCCACACATAACATACGAATTCTATGACACTCGCTACATATTTCTTGAATCACAGGTTAGATTGCATAGTTGGCGAACAGTTGTAGGTCTTCCGGAAGATGATAATCAACGGGCTCAACATCAATCGCCCTCGTGGGGTGCAATTTCCCATCTTTTCCTGGCCTCGTGTGATTTACATCCGGCAACAAGTTATTTCCTCTCTTTTGGAGCCACAGAGTGTGTGGGCGCCTATATTTGCTTCATTAGGTCGCTTTGATTCTGGAAAGACGCGGGCACCCGGAATGATACGGCTGTCTGAGCCTGCCTGAGGCTATAATTAACGAAAGCACGATGATTGCATCCGTTTTGCGTTTCAAACCCTCGCGGCGTAATTAGGCGCGTTCGCAGGGAGCAATTACAAGTTTGAAATGGGAAAGAAGACTAATTGGACGTTGCACTTCAATTGAAAGATCGAATCGGACAGCTGGATGCAGAAAAGAGGAAAAGTGCGTGAGATTGATCGCGTGAGAGTTTTTCTTGAGAATGTTTTGGCATGCTATAATTAGAACGCTACTGAAACACATAAGCAGCCCTTTAAAAGGATCAGCAGGGACTTTTTCAGAATGGAAATATACTAATATCCATAATTTTTTTCGCTGGGCTTTTCGTGTTTTAAAAGTCACACAATACTGCTAAAAATTAAATATTTAAAAGTCAATATTGCTCTTTCCGCATGTGAAAAAAAGTTGCGTGCAACCTTAATCTCGTCGGGACCATTAATCCACTGAACTTTGATGATTTCCTCGTGCAACTCTATTTTGAGCGCAAGCGGATTAAACGCAACACTTGGCGCTGATTTTGGTGTCCTTCTGTTGTTCGCTAGAGCCGAATTCACGGAATTCGACCAGGAACTATTTTTCTCTTCATTTTGCAGAAGAAACCGTGAAGATTCAACAAAAACAGGGCGTAAACGTTTTCTCCGTATTCTGTTTACCGTCTGCTTGTTGTTTTCGCCGTCCACCTTCTAATGAGCTCATTGCGAGCCGTGGAATGTGCCGGGTGTTTCTGGCAAATGATTGTCGAATTAGGTCGATAATTTGCGGTGACGGCGCGAGCCTTTCGCTCTCTTGGGGCTTGAGATTTGTGCCGCCTATTGGATGTTGGCTAGTCGATGCCTCACTCCACTTGCACTGGAAACTTTGCACAACACGAGATTCACTCCCCCTAGTCCTCTGCCCAAGTCCTTCCTCGTTCCCTGAGGGGCCAATGTTCGGCTACAAGAAGTCCTCTTCCTTCGCGTCCGGGGCTGAAGAGAGCCCGTGGCTTCGTTTCCCCACCATGTTGGCTCGTCTCACAAGGCAGAAGAACCGAGAGTCGCATGTAGGACGCTCCGTGAGCTGTTTTGTCATGGGATCCCACGAGCACCTGCCACTGCAGCACTCACTCAGCCTGTCGCCCCTCACAAAACTTAAGGTACTACTAGTACTTTTATGCTTTTCCGCCTGGATCTTTGAATTCCCGTGGTTAGAAACAGCTCGTGACGGAAGATGAAAGTGTTTCCCAGTCAGACACAGATAACTGCGATGGGAGAACTTTGGTTCCCGGGGCCGTGTTGTTCACAAAACCGAAAACTTGAGCGATCTTGTTTTTCCGAAACATTGGAATGTTACGTGGCTTGCAATTTCTTGCTTTTTTGAAATTGGTGTATTTTATGCTAATTAGTGCATTCATACCTTTATTTTCAACAAATACTCTGTGAGATTTGTTGCGTATTACGCTGCTTTAAGATTTAAAAAAAGTTATAGAAACACATTTCTTTCTATTTTTAATAGATGTTTTGAGTAATCGACCTCGTTTAATTTGAATTATTCTGCCCAATTGATGCTGAACAGAAATTACCGAAACGCCATAGAATACGTGAAATGTACCACATTGGCTATCAACAACAGAATTCAATTGCACTTGAGTGTATGTGTGCGCAAGCTAACCGATCCCCGTGGACGTAAATTTCCCACTCTCAAGAATATCCCCCACGTGAATCACAATTGTTTTCCCGCTTTCCGGCTCATAAGCGAGATTCCCAAGTGATTCCATCGTGTTTCTCTTCGCGTTTGTTGTGAATTCGCGCAGCACAGCTGCCTCGACAGCTAATGGCGCCTGGCGGGGACAACGCGACCGCCGCTCTCAGTATATCCATCGCGAAAACATGAATATTCGAGAGATTGACACAGGACACGACGGGCTTTTTAGAAGCCATCTGTTACGGAGAGTCACTCGGTAAACGACGGGCGGAGGGCGCCCGGCTCATTGAGTTATGGCCACGGACGAAGGGCCAAAGGGGAAAAAGAGGGCAGGAAAAAGGGTCTCAAATTGGGACTTATGTGGAAAGTAACTCATTTAAACTATCAAGCGCGCTGCCAGTATACAGACTGTCTGATAAATTGATAGTTTTTATTTTTGGCTCTTAAACAGTTTTTTTTTGGAGTCTTTAGCAACTTTTTAGGGGCTTTCGAATACAATACAAATTAAGTTTTAAATTTTGCATAAATCGGCATAATAATTTTTAACAGCTTTAAATAACTTAATAATGTTTGTTACTAACATATAAGTCAATTTTAGTTGTACAAAAAATGTCACCGACCGGGATCGAACCTTGGTCGTTTGGGTGGCAATTTGTCTGGGTGGTCCAGCGTAAACGGGCCGTTCAGGGCCGGGCCGACCAAAATTTTAAAAATGGTCCGGCCTGTGAGAACTTCGCATTACATTAGAACAGTTGGAAATCCGCAAAAACTATTTTAATAGCTCGATTTTTTTTTTGGATTGAACCAGTTTTGGCACCCCTTTGTGTGAAAATATTTCCGAAATGTCTTTGGTAGAGAATTATTAGCTCTGAATCTGGGTGTAATCATCCATTTCCGGTGGCAAACAATGAAATGAAAGGGCGTGCGGAATTTCAGGGTTGTAATTACAAACTCACCCTTGCCGGACAGAGAAAACTTTTTTGTTTTCAGAAAGACATCCAGGCGCTGTCAACGCATCCCAGGTCCAACTCTGGTCGCCTCGGCTTGAACACGTCACCCATCATGGCTCCGCGCTGTAGGAGTCCCGCGAGACAGCCGGGAACATCCAAGGGAACCACGGCCCCCGTTGTGGTACCTCTCAGGTAATCTCTCTCTCTCTCTCTCTCTCTCTCTCTCTCTCTCTCTCATATCAAAAAATACTCAACTTCAGATCCTACTCCACGCGAAGCGGAAGCTCTTTAATGGCCCCTCAACACGACAATCGCCGTTGGTCGCTCGCGTCTCTGCCGTCTACGAGTGGCTACGGGACGCCGGGCAGCAATTCCGCCTTTTCGGTGTTTGCAGCCGGAAAATGGAAGATTAACCGGAGATTCAGAGCCAATATTCTTCGTCCGAGCACATCTCGGAAATGCTGGAGTGCATGCGGCTGGGCAGCGGCCGATTCGACAGCAACGAGAGCTATCCGTCGACGGAGGACGCACACGGAGGATACAGGCCGCGCAGCCGCAGTCTCACGTTAGTTTGGGGCATACATAAACAAGCTACCGCGGGGGTCCGTTTTGCGCGACCCCCATAATACAAAAGCTGCTTGTGGCGCGAGTTCCCTAAGCAAGAAATTTGGCTCAGCGCAACCACCGCAAACGAAAATCACGGTCGATGTTTTTGTATGGTTCGGGCAAGGATGGCAAAATCATTGGCTGACCCGGGCCGAGAAATTTTAAGAGCTGACCAGCCCGTGATTTTTGATAATTTTTTATGTAACTCATTTCAAGGTTAATTTTTTACATTATTTTTGTTGCAAAACTATTCTAAATGTGCAAAAGTCAATGGTTAAAGGAGGATTCGAACTACCATATATATTTTTTAATGTTGTTCATGGCCCGAGTGGCTAAAAGGTTCGACTAGCAAACCAAAGTGACCCCAGTTCGATCCCCTGTCCTCAAAGCTCAATAGTTTTAAACAATCGCGCGCACCGCGAATATATAAACTAGAAACACAATTTCAGTGCATTGCAACATGAAAACTTTATTTTTTACCCTTAAAAAAAATAGAAAAAAATAGCCCAGTCCTCCGCCCTCATACTTAGTTTGGGGAACATACATCGGAATAGTATAGCCGACTTTGACCAGGTTAAAGGGGAGGGGATGGCTAACTAAAAACTTCATCATTTTCTTTCCAGGAGTCCTGTGAAGTTCGGGCTGGAATTCAACAACGTCGACGTTGTCAACAGAAACAGTGTCTACAAAGAGCGGTTTCCCAAGGTACGGCTCTCTCTCTCTCTTTCTCTCTCTCTCTCTCTCTCTCTCTCTCTCTCTCTCTCCATAACCTCAATTCCTCTTTAGGCAAAAGACCAAATGGAACAACGGCTGCATGCCTTCGTCGCCGAGAACGCTCCTCTGAGTGGCGGAGCCTCTACCAGCGAACCGGACCCAGATCTTCGGAATTCCCGCAGATCCATGGTTTGTTCAGTAGAATTTTGAGATTTTACCTTATTTACTCAGGTTTTGGAGGCGGAAAAGTCTGCTGATCGTAGTCTGCTTCGTCTTTTGGCCGATGGAGCCACTCGGTTCCTTCATCATCAGATTGTTGAGGTATTTCTGTTTTTTTCTCTATAAACCTATGAATTTTTCAGATCGCCGCCGATTGTTTGGCCAAGTCAGTCGACGATTCCATCACCTGCTCGTACTTTTGCGAAATGAGCCAGCGGCTCGACGAAACTCTCAACGAGGTTTCTTAGTTTCTCTGTTCTTTCGTTATTGTTTTTTTGTTTAGGCTCGTCAGAAATCCAATCACGAATCTTACTCATTCCTTTCCAAGTTGGTTCAGCAACTTCTGATGATTGTCAGTCGACCGGCGCGTCTTCTGGAGTGCCTGGTTCGTTAAAACGCAATACTTTCTCATTTTGAGTTTAGGAATTCGATCCTGATGAGTTCTACCACCTGTTGGCCGAGGCTGAAGGCGTTGTGAGGGAGCAGTTGGGCAGCGGAACGGCCCGAGTGCCCGATCTGCCGCAATATATAATTGGGAAGCTGGGGCTGGACAGAGACCCTCTGATGGATGTGGAGACAAGGGCTGACTCACCCCCTTCGGTACCAAGGAGAGAGGAGACACCGTCGACACGACAACAGTGGAGCGAACAGAGACCGCCCTGCGAGGAGGACTTTGACTCAATTAAGGTGAGTTTTATAAATGTTATATACCAAATTCGAAAACGGAAGACCACACAATAGCTGGACTTGAGGTGTTCGCAGTACCTATGTAATTCGGTCGTTGGTTGAAAATAAGAACAATTTGGGGGGCTTACTTATTGAGCCCCCAAACGCTCCTACCCAGACATGGGCAACACAAATGTTTACAAACAAGCATGGCAAAATTTGGGGCCTGGCCGAGAAAATTTTGGGAACGGGCCGGCCAGAACGAAATTTAGTTTTTCATTTTTACATGGAAAAAAGGCACATACTTTTGGTCGGACCTGGGCCGGGCCATGAAAAATTGGGAGCGCCCCCCCCCCCCTGCCATGTTTGTTAACAAATTTCACTGGGTGGTGGGTGGTCCAGGTTAAACTGGCCGAGGCCGACGAAAATTTTTCAAATGGCCCGGCCCGTGAGAACACCGTGGTTAAATGTTTGATCAGCCACATGTGCTTCCAAATATAATTTTTTCAGCTGATCAGCAACGGAGCCTACGGCGCTGTTTTCCTTGTGAGACATCGCGAGACCCGCCAAAGATTCGCCCTGAAGAAGATGAACAAACAGATGCTTCTCCTTCGAAACCAAGTGGATCAGGTAGAATACCGTTTTTTTGAACTTTATACACGTGATTTTTCTAGGTGTTCGCCGAAAGAGACATCCTCACAATGGCTGACAATCCATTCGTGGTCTCATTCTACGGATCCTTCGAAACAAAACAGTATCTGTGCATGTTGATGGAGTACGTGGAGGGAGGCGACTGTGCTGCTTTCCTGAAGACAGCCGAGGTTCTGCCAGTCGAAATGGCGAGGCAATACATTGCGGAGACCCTGCTGGCCATCGAGTACCTGCATTCGTACGGAATCGTCCACAGGGACTTGAAACCGGACAAGTGAGTAATTTTTGTACTCTCTGATTTACCTCTTTTTTAGTCTCCTGGTCACGGCAATGGGACACATAAAACTGACGGATTTCGGACTATCCAAGATAGGTCTAATGAGCAGAACGACGCTCGTGGCGGAGGGAGTGGAGGTGGCTGAAGCACAACAATTCAAGGACAAACAGCTCTGCGGAACTCCAGAGTACGTGGTTTTTACGTTTTTTTCCCCTTAAAGGGACCAGCTGGGGCTCGCTTTGGCTGGAAATAAAACATATGCGTCAGGAAACGGTTGTCCACTAAAACACTTGCCAACTCTTGTTAGCACTATTTTACAGAAATGCAGAAAAGGCTCCCGACCGTCCCTTTGATGAAAAATTCTACTTTGCTGGTTTAAACATTCGTATTTTAGGTACATCGCCCCTGAAGTCATCCTGAGACAAGGTTACGGCAAGCCCGTAGACTTCTGGGCCCTGGGCATCATTCTCTACGAATTCCTCGTCGGAGTGACTCCCTTCGGTGGAGATTCTCCGGAAGAACTATTCGGAAGAGTGATATCTGGTAAGAGGAACTTCTTATCGTCTAATAATTAGAGATTTTCAGAAGAAGTTGAGTACCCTCCCGAGGGAGATCAGCTGCATTTGCTCCCAGAAGCGGAGGATCTCATCAGGAAACTGCTGGAGAAGAACCCGGCCGAGAGGCTGGGATCCAGTGAGTTTTACAATGAAATTAACAACAAATTTAAAAGGAGGCTTACGCTGCCTCCGCCATTAGGGGGGCTTACGTATCGAGCCCCCAAACGCTCCGTGTCCAGCATTTGACATGGACGTGGATGTAATTCGCAATAATAAAAGCCAAATTCAAGCACAAAATTTCAGTAAAAACAATATAGAGCGAATGTTCATTTGTGTGCCAGGCATGGCCAAAAGTTTGCGCTATAATCTGAGCGCACCCCCTTTTTGTAATAATTGCGGAATTTCGCGTGGGTCTACCGTAATTAGTGCCAGCCGGGTGTGAATAGAGACTGAAATGACGTCATTCTGACCCTAAACGCTTCCTGCCTTTGTAACAGAAGTTAGAAAAAGCAATTCGTTGTGGGCTCCAGAAAAAAATGGACTATTTTTGCGTGAATCTGACCATACTTCTAATTTCAGCCGCCCCCAACGGAGCTGCTGTTGTGATGGCCCATCCTTTCTTTACCCTCATCAATTTTACCTCCATTTTGCGAGAGAAGGCGGAGTTTGTGCCGCAGTTGGACAACGACGATGACACCAGTTATTTCGACAGTGAGTTCTCTCTCTCTCTCTCTAACTTTGACTCTTTTTTCAGCCCGCTCCGACCGTTACAACCACGACGCTGACTCCTGCGGTGAGGAGGACTCTGCCCCTATGTTCCACTCCTTCTCCACAGCTAGTCCTCGCCATTCCATCGTCTCTCTCGATCCACCACCTCTTCCACCGCCGCAGGTACTCATTATGGCCTCGTTTTTAAATCAAGCCTCATTTTAGGCTTCATCTGTATCCCCACAGCCAGTTATGAGGTCCCGTAAGCCTTCTACCGCCACTCAGTCCAGCGAAGATCAGGGAACGGACAGTGCGGATTTCACTCACGACACCACAGCCACGGTGAGCTATTTCCCCAGAAACGACACACAAGATCGACCCCTTCTTGACATTTAAAGAACGCGATTAACCTTGTTGATGTAGATTGTTCAGGCTGTCCTCCTCCGGCGACGGTTCTCCGCTCAGCGCCAGGCTAATTTCTCCACCTCTTCCAGTGGAACAACCGGGACGGGGTGTATGAACACGGCGTGTTCTTCGACGGACAGCAGCATGGACGCCAGCCACATCAGCACGGTCATCATTCCGGATGTGCAGGCCAAGTGAGAGAAATCCTTTTTATGCAAAATTTGAACTTTTAAATGGTCCGGAAGCCAAATAATTGTGATACTCATTATGGCTCTAGAAAGGACAATTTCTAATTTTAAAAAAAGACACTTGAAAGTCCGTGCAGTTTACATCCCGTTAAAACGAAAATATTGGTTGATTTACCCTTTTGCACCCTGCTACGTTTGCGCTGAATACACGTAGTGTGTCCTGATGCTTTCTACCCTTGGTGAGGCTTTCGATGGGTTTTCGCGTGGCGGCGGGATCCTTCCTTTCCTCTCTTTTTCGTTAGTGTGTTCCAACATTTAGATGTTGTTATGAGACCAGGGGTGACAATTTTAAACGGGCGGCGGTCATTTAGCACGGGAAATCAAATTATAAAATTTTACACGATTCACATTCAACCTAAGGGATACATGTTTTGTTCCTTGGTAATTTTACATTTCCTTTGTACAAATTTTCAGTTAAAAGTACGCTGAGCCAATTTGAGAAGCAATTTTTTTTTACTCGCATCGTGTTTTCGCGGTTTGAATATGTTGCGATAAACAACTAGTGGAAACTAAAAATTTAAGGGGGCTTACGTTGCCTCAGAAGTACCATTTGGACTTACGCTTCAAGCCCCCCCCCCCCGAAACGATCCCTGTCAAGCCATGTTCCTCTCCTTTTCGCTAGTGTGTTCCTTTATTTCGATTTTGTTATGAGACGTATGAAAAACGCCATACTTATCTTTATGTTCCAGATCCGTGCTTCCTCGCTTCGCCATCCATTGTGACCCTGACGAGGGAGGGGACCAGCACCGCCAGAACAAGGACCTCTCTCCTGTGGATGAATCCGTCCGATTCAGAGTCGGTTCCCTGTCTAACCCCATTTAATCAAGGGCTTCAGAATCACTCTTCTCCTCTGCAACTCGTCATTCCCCCCACTTCTTCTGCCAGCAGCTCGCCCAATTCATCCAAGGACACTTGCTACGTTATCAGCTCCAGTAGCCAGCTCTCGCCAGGGGCTGGCTCGGTGTCCTCCGCCTCTTCCGTCGACGGATCGCCTCATCCGGCTGTCGAACAAATCAGCCCCTCGACTGGTTCGCTCAAGCCTCCTATTTCCATCAGGTGGGTGCTCTCTCTCTCTCTCTCTCTCTCTCTCTCTCTCTCTCTCTCTCTAATCCTCTTTATTTTCAGGAAAGGCCCCCAGGGTTTCGGTTTCACCATCAAATCGGTCCGTGTCTACCTCGGCGAGCAGTCGGAATACTTCACCATCGAGCACATCGTCACAAATGTTGTAGAGGGTTCGCCCGCGTACGAATCGGGTCTCCGCAGCGACGACCTCATCACGAGCGTCAACGGAGAGCCCGTGCACAACCTCACCCACCCGCAGTTGATGCACAAACTGCTCAGCTTTGGAAGCGAGCTCCACCTCAAGGTTCGATTGCTTTCTTTTTTTCGCTTGTTCTCCCGCTTCAATCCCTATCCTGTTGACCTATTTCTTCCCCCGCTGTCTACAAATTTCTCCCTCTTTAGGGCTTTTTACAGGTGACGCCACTGGCGGCCACATCGATCAGAGAGGGCGCTGCGAGGAAGACTGTGGGCAAAATGGCAAAGAAGAAGCCAAAGAGGCCGCAAAGGAGGGTTCCTCTGGAGAAGAAGCCAAGGAAGCCGTCGTCTTTGCTGAGAAGACTCAGTGGAAAGAGGGCCACCAACGACATAGTTCCCGGCAGTTCCAGCCAGAAACAGACATTTATTCCGAGGTTTGAAATAGATAAAGACGGGAAATCTTTGGGTTTAGGTCGGTTTCGAGCCAGGACGGAGGCATGCTTCAGGCCACGACCACCGCCGTTCCCCATGTGCCTGCGGTCGGACCAACGACGTCTGTCTGTACCAAGAGGATGAGTGATGTGGGACTTAGGGAGGAGAATAGGTAAGCAAAAAAGCAACAACAAAAAAAGAATCATTACGGTTAGGGTGTTTAGCTCGAGGCAACTATGGCAAGGGGCCGCCCGACCCAAATTTTCTCGGCCCGGGCCGGCCCGATATTTCTTAACAAGAACCCTAAATTTACACGGTCCGGACGCGGTGCACAAAATTTCTAAATGGTATACTCCTCGCCAAACCTACTTCGGCCGATTTGGCTGCGTACATGCCCTGAGTATCCTATATCGCACGCTTTACTCTAGGAACAACATCACAACATTGGCACGTTATTCCGAAGTAGTTTCGGCACGAACTATAACTCCTTTGTAGAAAAAAAGCTGAAATTATTCCAAATGCATATCTTTTCCCGGTTTTTTCGTGGCGGGGTTCACACCACTGTAGTTGTAAATAATAATAATAATATTGTTACGCTACATATAGTTGTCGCCAAACGGGCATCATGCCAATTTGTGCCTTTATTCTCTGTTAATGTTCGATTAGATTACGATTATATGCTAATCTATCATCAACAGAGAATAAAGGCACAAATTGGCATGATGCCCGTTTGGCGACAACTATATTTGTATGGAAACATGTTTTACGCAATGATTGCTACAATCCGAAGTATTTTTTTTCAATCGAAGACACATGATCCCAAAGCATAGACTTGAGGTACCTACATTTATCGGCGTTTGGTTGAAAATGGTAGCAATAAATTAAAGAGGGCTTACGTCCTTTGAGGCACCATTGGGGCGCTTACGCATCGGGCCCCCAAACGCTTCCTCTGCAGCCATGTCCCGAACTATGCAAGGGTGATTCGTGTATTTTCAGTCGCTCGCCACTTGTCTCATCATCCCGTCCCTCCTCGCTCCGTGGGCTGAAGCAAATCCCTCCCCTGCCGACGACGCCGATGGCCAAGATTCCAACCTCTCCGATCCCCGTCAGTCCGTTGGCCAGGAGCGAACCTCCCGCCGCCCAGGAGTTCACCCGTCCTTCGAGGTACCGTTATCTTTTCTTTCTTTCTCTCTCTCTCTCTCTCTCTCTCTCTCTCTCTCTCTCTCTCATCTCTCTTCAAAACCCCTCTTTCAGGCGTTCTCCCAGTCCGCCCTCCAAATCGAGTCCCGGCCGTTCGTTGATGAACCGCCTGCTGCACAAGGACGGATCTCACTAACCCCCTTGATTTCTGGCGCATTTCTGCCTATTTTATCTCTTGCCTGTGTCCACCGCAGGCCCCCTTATTTTGTCCATGTTCCCACTTTGCTGTGTGTGGGGCTTCCTTTTCACCGTCTTCGTGTGAATGATCTTCTCCCGTGAGCTGTGTTCCGAAACGTGTTTGTTGTATTAACCTTATAATTCAACCCCTTGTTTTACATTTCCCTACAGACCCACACTCTCCATAAGTTTTAGTGACCATTACGGTACCGAGTAGATGTAACGGGTGCTTTTACGGTGTACGCCACCAAATTTTGTCCAAATCTAAATTTGTAAATAATGAACAGTTTTATTCGGACTATCATGTTTATTGCAGTGGATTTGGGAGTTGCAAAATAGGTTTTGTCACTGCCGGGCCATTTTGAAAATTTTGGTCGGCCCGGCCGGTTATCACCCAGTCAGATTACCACACTACCAAGATTCGATTCATCCATACAAAATTTAAAATTTAGCTCTACAATCACGGGCCGTCCCAAAAAAATCCCTAGGCCCAGCCCCTCATTTAGGAACCCCATAGTTTCCTTTTTCGGAGGAAACGTTTTTTGCTTGAAACTTTGGGGGAGTGGGCCGAGAAAAGATTATTCGATTGAATCTCGGCATAAATATTGAAAAAGTTTTAGGAGCGGGCCGGCCCGCTGTCATGGCTGTGGATAAGAATGAGATATGATAGGAAAACATTTATTAATCGGGAAAACAATCTGTGAAAACATGTTCGTAAATGAAAATAGCAAGTGGTGAACCCGTGGAGACACGAGAGTGCTCTCACAGAGAGCATAGGGAGGGACCGCGGGGGGCGATCACATAGGGAAGGCGACCTTCAGTTTCTTCCGTTGGGCGACCTCGTTCAACACCTGAAAGTTTAGGTTGATTTTATAATTTACAGGATGATTCCTTACCTCGTTAACGGTTTTCTTGCTCGTCTCCGGACAGAGCGCCCACATGAGAACCATAAAGACGGCTGTTGGGATGAGGAACATGAGGAGGGAAGACGCTCCGACGACATTGGCCACTGGGTAGAAGGAGAACTCGACGACGATCTTGGTCAACGCCTCGAACATAGTCAACGTGGAGACCGAGGAGAGAAGGAGGGAGCGGGGGACGAGCTCAGCTGCGTAGAAACGGGAAACGGAGCCAATGCCACAGGCGTTTATGAGAAGGAGAACCGCCAATCCGGTGAGGGTGGCGATCTAGAAAGGGAAAGGGGTTAGTTAAAAAAGATGTTTCACCTTCCAATCTGAGCCTAGGTCAATTCCGACCATCATGCAGACGAGGGCGAGGAAGGAGACAGCGGTGGACATGATCATCAGAGGACGACGACCGAGTTTATCAACGAGGAAGACGGGGACGAGGGTCACGGGGAGGCGAAGGAGACCTGGAGGAGATGTCTCTCTCTCTCTGTGTCTCTGTGTCTCTGTGTCTCTGTGTCTCTTTGTCTCTGTGTATCTGTGTCTCTGTGTCTCTGTGTCTCTGTGTCTCTTTGTCTCTGTGTCTCTGTGTCTCTGTGTCTCTGTGTCTCTGTGTCTCTGTCTCTGTGTCTCTGTCTCTGTCTCGCTTTCCATCTTCTCCCTCACAAACTTACCAACAAAGAAAGAACCATAGAGAGCTTGCTGGAAGGGCCAACCACCCATCGTGTGCAAAATGAAGGTACTGTAAGAACGAAGACAACGAGCACCCGTGAAAACATAAGCAATCTAAAATCATAAATCCTCCCAGTCCTTTAAATTCCCCACCTTGACCATTATTCCCAACCAGGCTGCATGTCGGATAACCTTCGACATGGCATCATTCGCCCTCCAGGGATTGAACATGATCGTGGATCCGCTGTGGTCATAGGCGCTGTCCCTCCTCTTCGTTCCATCCTTGCTCTGTTGACTCTTCATAGCATCTTCGCAGATTCTCAGCTCAGCCTCAACCGAAGCATCGTCGACGGCCACTCCGTGATAGGCGGCCAGGGCCTTCCTCGCTTTGAATTCGTTTCCCTCCCTCTCCATGATGTATTGAGGAGACTCCCACACGTAACTGAACATGACCAAGGAGATCAGCACGACGAAGATGTTCGGGATGAACACCAAAGGCCACAGCTCTTCAGAAGAGAAGGGAACTCCAACGGCCTGGGTTAAAAGGGAACCTGAAACATAGTATTCAACCAGTTTGAATCCCTCTGAGACTTATAATTTCAAAACAAAGCTAAAACTAACCAAAAGCCATAAAGAACTCTTGCATAGCTGCCATCCGTCCTCTGATCTGAGGTGGGGCACATTCGACAATCCAAACTGTTGCGTTCACACTGTTAATCCCGTTAGCTAACGACCTAAATCTTAATTTAGAGTACCCTGAGGCTATGTTTCACCATATGATTCTTCCGAGAAACAGGAGTTCGAAGAATCCACCAGAATACTTGGCTAAGGCACACAGCAGTGCACCGGGAATGTACATTGTCGACGCGATTATCGCCGTCCTTTTGCGGCCGAGACGTTTGCACATCCAGGCGGCGAGGAATTGACCAAAGATGGTGGCCACGGGGAAGGACACGTTCAAAAGAGACCAAACGACGTTCTGAAAAAAAATCATTTGCAAAAAATTGGGCCGAGCCGGGGATCGATCCCGGGACCTCTCGCACCCTAAGCGAGAATCATACCACTAGACCACTCGGCCACACTAAGCGCGGTCTAGCGAGCAGTGAAATCCTATGGGTGCACTGCTTCAGAAACTGACCAAGGTTTGCGTTCCCATGGGAGCTCCTGTTCTCTCGATCCAAGAGGCGTTGATGTACTGCTCAATGTACATGTAGGGCTGATTGAGGACCGAGGCAATGTAGCCTTGTTGGAAGCCGGAGGAGAGACATAAGGCTAAGGAGAGCACGTGTATAGATAATGACGGCATCTGAAAGAACTGAGGGTTGATCACAAAGAGATTTGTACGATTTTTGGAAGAGACGGAAAAGTTGGTTATGAAAAAAACACTGTACGAGTTACTGTACCTGGAAAGAGGCGAACACTTGAGTGATACTGATCGTAAGCACCGGGAACTCTCTTTTTGTACTCGACTGTTTCGTCACAATGTTATGCAAATTAGGAAAAAGGGAGGTGAACGAGTCATCGGGATGGACGCTCATTGAACCTTCACGGCATGTTTTGGCGAGGGTGGCGGGGAGTTTTGTACGTCAGGGAAAAGAGAAAATGCACTTTGGATCGCTCAGTGGTCAGAAATGGCATAACACACACACACACACACACACACACATACACACACACACGCACACACACGGGTCTGTTTCAGTTTGCGGAAACCAGAGAGATGGAGATAGAGAGAGGGGGAGGGGGAGAAGAGAGGATAAACATATGTGATGATAGCCTCAAAGAAGCTGTTATTTTCTGTGGTCACCAGACGTCCGTGGCTGGTAGCGGTTCGTGTGGTCAGATCCCTTTATTGACTCTGCGCGGAGGAAGAAACGCCTCAAAAGCCCATGAGACAGCTGCCGGCCGGTTGAGAACCACATTTTCACTTTCTTTTAAAATTTTTAAAGGCATGTGTATCCTGTTTTAATGCTCAAAGGCCACCCCTTCACAAATTAACGGAGCCACAAAACGTTCGCAGAAAAAGAACTTTGGTAACAGGACAGGAATTATGGACCCCTGTGCGCAGTAATGTAAGAGACGTCAAGGAAAGAATGCTGAAAATTGGGAAAGTGCAATAGTAGGCTTGCAACTTTACTTTGTTGCACTGGGGAACCCGCTTTTGGACGCACTCATTTGAGAGAGGAACTGGTTTTGCTGAGAGAGCGACTGTGAAGGGAGAGAGAGTATTTGTTTTGGAAACGGGAAGTAAGATGGAAAGAGAATACATACAAAAAAGATGCTAAAAGAGAGACAGAGAGAAAGAGAGAAAGAGAGACAGAAAGACAGAGAGACAGAGAGATAGAGAGAGAGAGACAGGCAGACAGGCATACTCCTAGATCGTGAGGTTGAAAGACACAGATACAAAAAGCCAAAAAATCAAGAGTCAGAGAGACAGAGAGAGATAATACCAAAAAGTCTCCCCACGATCAGTGCTCATTAAAAAAGAGGCGCGAGGTCAGTGCGATAGAAGCGGGGAAAGTGCGCACAATGATGTCAATATGCAAATGAGCGTTATCTCGTTATCAGGTTGACCCAGCGATCTTTAGAGAACGTGTCGAGGAAATTTATTATCAATGAGGATGGAAATACGTGCAAATTGAGAGACGCAGACGTCACGGAGACATTACAAAAGAGTGGATGGACAATCGCAGAATTCGAAGAGAAAGTGAGAGATTCGAGAGGAGGGGAGGCTAATCGCATTCGAAACTGATTTTTGTGGTCTTTCAGGCGTCACTGGAACATTTTGTCAATGGAAGTTCGCTGTATTCACAAAGTTGAATGATTTCTGGCGAAAGTTCTTTTGTCGAAGGAATCGCGTCGAAAATCAATTCAGCTGTTTGTTTCTGCTGAATTAAACAGATTGGTCAAAATCTGTTGGGGAGACATCTCGAGTGATCGCAGGGAATCTTGTAAACGGGCCGTAATGTCTGTGAATCTCTTTTTGTTTGGTTCTTTGCGCCGATGCATATTCATCCCCGGGGAAGAGAGCGGCCGCCGTTTTAACCCCTCGGTTGTGAGTGACGCCATGAGACTTGATAACGAAAAGAGAAAAGACGGGAGAAAGGACACATTGAGAATATATTATGACGCCGGTTTATATTCTTCAGGCGCCGAGCTTTCCCCAGGAAACTTGACGAATTCTAGACCAACTTACACTTCAGTGTATAGTCCGTGTATAACGAATTGTTTCTTTTGGCAACTCAAAAGTTTAATGTACAATGCCCCGCAAGGAGGGCATAGATCATAAAAAGCGCAAAGCGACGAACGACCGCCAAAACTTGAAAACATCAATCTAAACTCAGTGAAAGGGTTTTGAATCTTAGGAACTAAACTCACTTAGGCAAATCCAAATTTGTCCGTTTTTGAGATTCTATCAAAATTGGGTACGAAAAAGAGGTGTGTGCTAAACAACAAAAGCTCACTTTCGTTGCGCAAGTTATGACACAACATTAAATTGAAGATGTTACCATAAAGTGTAAACTATATTAAAAAAAATTATCGTCAGTTAATGGTTTAAGAAACACGTAAGTTTTCAACAAATTGTATAACAAGCGTCTCAAAAACATGGGTGAACTGAATCTGTAGAACTGGATGATTGAGATCCCCTGATAAAAAAAATATTTGCATTTTCCTCTTTTAAATCAAAATGTCAATTCTGCGGAAAATTCAATCATGCCCGAATCCATTTCAATGGCTAAAATCTGAATTAGACGGCACTTTATCGTTTCAATTAAACTGAACTAATTAAGCTCCGCAAAGAAAAAAGAAATGGGTCCCTAGAGGTATTAGGTTGGTGCTTATCTGATTTTACCAAAGAAGATACCCGTTGTAACATTGTAGAAAACCAATTCATTTTTTCAAAAATAGAAAATCGTGACTTATCAAAGTGTGCGGCCAAATTCAGCAAGAAATGTGGGTGTAGTGCGCCAAAGAATATTTTTCGTTATCACACTTGCTTTTTTGCTTTGCTTTTTTTGCTTCAAACAGTACAGGCAAAATTTTACAATCTTCTACTGACAAAGGACTATCGCCCTTTCTACAAGAAAAAAACACGGATGGTGGTTGAATTTTAAGTTTCCGGCAGTACCTTCAGAAACGTTAAACGTTTATTAGACTCTGACTAATTGAAATCAAGCACTTGTAGGATCAGTGGGCATTTCTAGGGAGCGACGGCTGGGGTCTCTGGAGGTAGCGTCCCATGAAATTAGCTCCGCCGGCCAACGCGACGAGGAAAAATACGTGCGGAGTGGTGAAAACGTCCCTCCAGCTGTGGAATTCGAACGTAAGGCTGCCGGCACGAACGCAGAGGAAATTATAAGGAACCATGCCTTAATTACGACAATTAAATTGGGGTAATTAAATAGAAGAAAACGAACCGATGGCAATTGTCAAAGCGTGGATTTTCAATGGAACGCCGGCGAAGGGAGAACAGGCGTTGAAGAGCCAATGAGGGGTGAAGGGGATCAGACGGACCGAGAGGAGGTAGAAAAATAGAGTGCGGGGGTCGTCAGTTATCTGATTGCAAGGAAATTGATTGAAAAATCGATTTCTTACTGAATTTTTAATGCTCTTCATGCTTTTGGAGAAGCATCCGGTGGCAAAGCCTCTGGCGAAATGGGACGAGAGGAGGTAGCAGCAGGAGGCTCCAGCGGTGGTTAGCATACAGATTAGAAGGGTTCCTTTTCCTGTTGAGAACATAGCACCAGCCAGGAGATTCTGAAGATTAGTATGGAGGGAAGGAAAGGAGAGGGAGACCGAACCAGAACGAAAGAACCGGGGATGGCGAAGGACTGCTTGTAGAGGTAGAGCAAGGAGAAGAGGAAGAGACATACGAAAGGATGGGTGTATCTGAATAAATGAGTAGAGAGAGAGAGAGAGAGAGACAGAGACAGAGAGAGAGAGACAGAGACAGAGACAGAGACACAGAGACACAGAGACACAGAGACACAGAGACACAGAGACACAGAGACACAGAGACACAGAGACACAGAGACGCAGAGACACATAGACACAGAGACGCAGAGACACAGAAGATTAGTATGGAGGGAAGGAAAGGAGAGGGAGACCGAACCAGAACGAAAGAACCGGGGATGGCGAAGGACTGCTCGTAGAGGTAGAGCAAGGAGAAGAGGAAGAGACATACGAAAGGATGGGTGTATCTGAATAAATGAGTAGAGAGAGAGAGAGACAGAGACAGAGACAGAGAGAGAGAGACAGAGACAGAGACAGAGACAGAGACAGAGACAGAGACAGAGACACAGAGACACAGAGACGCAGAGACACAGAGACACAGAGACGCAGAGACACAGAGACACAGAGACACAGAGACACAGAGACACAGAGACACAGAGACACAGAGACACAGAGACACAGAGACACAGAGACACAGAGACACAGAGACACAGAGACACAGAGACACAGAGACACAGAGACACAGAGACACAGAGACACAGAGACACAGAGACACAGAGACACAGAGACACAGAGACACAGAGACACAGAGACACAGAGACACAGAGACACAGAGACACAGAGACACAGAGACACAGAGACACAGAGACACAGAGACACAGCTAGATGGGTAGAGGGGGTCAGAAATAGAGAGATAGAGAGACGGATATGGTGAAGAGTGGGAGAAACCTGACTCACTGGTAAAAGACGACCTCATCTGTCAGTGTCTGTAGGTCTTCCTTGCTTCTTGGAAAGAGGGAGACAGAGACCTCCATGGAAGGTGCCATGAAGAAGATGAAAACCAGAATGGAGGTACATCCACACCAAAAAGCGAAGAGACCGCGGAGACCCCGCCACATGGTCGCAAGGGGAGGAATAAGGCATAAATGTGGGGAAACAGTGTGATCGTAATATTCTAATCTGGGACTCTGCTTTTAATTTCTGATTTGAAACTCGCACTCGCCCGTTCGTTACGTGAATACTTTCCGTCTTACTTCTCACTGTCGCCATGGCGGGCAATGGGGTAGGTCGTTCCTCATCTCTCTCTCTCTCTCTCTCTCTCTCTCTCTCTCTCTCTCTCTATCTCTCTCATTTCCCTCTTCAGAGAAACAGCGTCTACTTGACCGTCGGTGCGCCGTACACCTCCTCAGGTCCTACTCTTGTCGTCAACGGCAATAACAACAAGAATTCGGACGTTGTTTTGGGCGCTCGCAAGTCCGACTACCTTCTGGAGGAAGTTGGAGCTCAGAGGAGCGTCTACGCCACTGAGACTCCCAAGTTGTCGGGGAAATCGAAGGCCAAACCGAGAAAGTTGGCCCCGTCGGCGATGGCAGACGTAGTGGATGATGTGGCAATTATGGAGAAGAGGACGCCGAGGAAGAAAAGCACTCTGAAGGGTGGGACTGTGAGCAAGGATGAGGTGAGGATGTATCTGTCTCTCTGTCTCTCGGCCCCTCTGTCTCTCTGTCTCTCTGTCTCTCTGTCTCTCTGTCTCTCTGTCTCTCGGCCCCTCTGTCTCTCTGTCTCTCTGTCTCTCTGTCTCTCGGTCCCTCTGTCTCTCTGTCTCTCGGTCCCTCTGTCTCTCTGTCTCTCTGTCTCTCGGTCCCTCTGTCTCTCTGTTTCTCGGTCCCTCTGTCTCTCTGTCTCTCGGTCCCTCTGTCTCTGTGTCTCTGTGTCTCTGTGTCTCTGTGTCCCTCGTCTCTTTTTCTGCCTAATGTTCAGTCTCACTTTTAGGAAGACGCCAACAGAAAGCCCCCTTCCACAACTAGAAATGCGCCTTCCACCACTCCCGGGACCAAGAAAACGTCTGGTGTGAGGTCTGAGCCGCCCTCCAAAGGTTCCAAAAACTCCAATACGACGGCCAACAACGGAAAGAAGGCGCCGCCGCAGAATCAAGTCCGGAAGAAGTCGACGGAGGAGAAAAACACCCCTGGAAGGCAAAAGAAGCCCTCGAGAAAGTGAGCTGAGCTGAAGAAGGGAAACATGATAAATATCAGCTTTTGACAAAGAATAAACAAGATTCTGGGCGCCTTTTGTGTTGATGGTGATGCCTAACTCTCCCATCCGTGTTTCGTTTATCTTGACTGCCGCCGATATGGATTCGATCTTGTTTTACCTGTCGTTTACCAATTCTGTCCTGATTTACACTTCTATTTCGCCAAAGGACACACTTTTAAGACAAACTTAATGCTAAACGGGAGGCTTCTAGAAAGCGAAACAATATGAAATCATTGTGAATCATCGTAGTATCTTGCTGTATCATTAATGAAATTATTGGATGAGTAAAGCCCTTTTTTATTAGTTTTCCTAGGTGTGAGTTTGCAAGGAAGAGAAAGTAAGAGCGGATTAGTGTTTTGGTGGTCCGGCCCCAGAGAAACCCCGCGCCCCTTTTGTAGTCAATTGTTTTGATGTTGGGGTGCTATGTGAGTTGGGGGGCCATGGTGTGGGGGAAATGGTCGTGAGTGGTGACGTGCTAGCGTTACGTTTACGCTTCCTACTAGATCAGCTAATTTACATGCACGTAATAGCACTTTAAACCTAGATACTTCTAATTTGCGTACACGTTATAGCATTTTTCACCGCTCGATTGGTATTGTAAGGTGTAAATGGGCTAATATTAGCGTGCGAGCATAAGTAACGTAAGTATTGGATTCCCTCTAGGTTACCTTATGCCGATTCCACGTAGAGTGAAACCCACATAGCACCGATGTTGGAGTAGTCTCTCCTCAAATTCAACTCCTTCCCCAGGTGAACAGAATTTGAAAAAAATTCGTTTATCCGATGACTTTTTTTTTCGAGTGAAGTCATTCAAGTACTCAATCTATAATACATGTAATACATGTGACTAATTCCGGGGGAAAGACTAATAACAACGAATAAACTCGTAGAAACCGACTAAGTGGAGGAAAGGGAGGTATGACTACGTACACAGACTAACAAGTTACCACAGTGAGATGAACCGAGGGGTGAAAAAGGGCAACTGAGTAGAAACTAGTGGATATGCATTTTGGCTACGGAGATCCTCAAACGGAACGTGGGGCTTATTTATCATCGCTGTAGAGGGGAAGGGAGCTGCGCATCGGAGGCTGGCGGTTCAGCAGGTCGTCGATGGTGGAGCCGAGGTAGCTGCTCCAATGGGCACAGGCGTCGAAGAGCATCAGAAGGCAGTACGCATCCATGGCGGCGTAGCGGATCTGGAAAAAGGGGGTTAAACTTTTGAATGAACAAACAAGCCACTTTATCTAATTGGGGTTGGTCTCTGAAAAACTCGTGTGACGTTCACATTGTCAAAGAATTTCAAAAACCAAAAGTGCTTTGATTGGGCCTATAAACTATTTAAGACGCGATGTCTGAGAAAATCGAAATAATCGCGCGCAATTGGTGCATTCCCAAATTTTTGTCTCCGATTTGGCTGAAAACACTAAAACAGTGTATTTAGGACCTAAATATACTATCGAAACCAAGTTTAGCAATTATCGATTTTTCGTTGCCCCGGGCTATGATGCTTCACCAGAAAATGGAATTTCGCCGAAACTCATCTAAACAATTCACATATGTATATTTTCTGAACCCTTATGGTCGGAATAACATTTCTTTTATTGTGCACAACCACGGTTTCCAGTGATATAAAAAAGTTACATGCCTGTTTATTCAGAAAAATAGCAAAAAATTAACTCAAATCTTCGCCACCAATTCATCTTTTATTTGCGGGAGATGAGACCCTATTCAATCGATTCCTTATACTTTTTTACGTTATATAAACTTTAAAATTGAAAATCGGAGAACTACTTTTTGAGAACCATTTTTTCAAACGCGCCAACATGGGTGCCGCGGACCAATTTTCAAGCCTTCGAGAGCCTGCAATAATTCGCATTCAAGCCCAACTTACTACAATTCAACTATAAAGTTACTATATTTTCATTTTTACTTTAAGGCAACGTTTTTATTGTTGTAGTTGATATATACCGACGTTAAAGCTAATAAACGTTAGAAAAAGCACGAAAAATCACTGAAAAACGAAAATTTGAAGTTTTTTGATTTTGCCATCAGTGAAATTGGATTGTCCACGTAATTTGCTTTCGAATGAGTTATATTTGAAGTACTTTTAATCTTTGTATAAGTGCAAAAAGGCCTTTTCATTGGTATGGAAGGGTTGCCGCATTAGGGAAGCGACTGACAATCGCAATGACCAACGCGTTGTCAGCCGCTTCTGCTGAAAGCTGTGCGCGCCTCATCGAGACGCAAAGGAAAAATTGCGTTCTTGCAGATTTGAGTTAATTTTTTGCTATTTTTCTGAATAAACAGGCATGTAACTTTTTTATATCACTGGAAACCGTGGTTGTGCACAATTAAAGAAATGTTATTCCGACCATAAGGGTTCAGAAAATATACATATGTGAATTGTTTAGATGAGTTTCGGCGAAATTCCATTTTCTGGTGAAGCATCATAGCCCGGGGCAACGAAAAATCGATAATTGCTAAACTTGGTTTCGATAGTATATTTAGGTCCTAAATACACTGTTTTAGTGTTTTCAGCCAAATCGGAGACAAAAATTTGGGAATGCTCCTTGTTGGGAACGGTGTGTCGACGGTTACAATAAAAAATGCCAAAATCAAGGGCCGGCCCGGGCCGAGAAATTTTTAGAGAGGGCCGGCCCGTGATTTTTTGATAATGTTATTTTTTATGTAACTCCTTTCAAGGTTAATATTTTTTCCATTCTTTTTCTCAGAAAACATTGTTCTCAATGTGCAAAAGATAAAGTTTAAAGGAGGACTCGAACTACCCTATATAAATTTTTAACGTTATCCATGGCCGAGTGACTAAATCCAAAGTGTCCCCAGTTCGATCTGCCGTTTTGCTTTTTGCCTTATTGTCAGTAGTTTTGTCCTTTATGTAAGCTAGAAACCCAATTCTAGTACATTACAAAAGGAAAACTTTTTTCTCTATGTTTTGGAAAATTAGCGGGCCGGCCCGGAGCCTTGCTTGGTTATAATGACGTCGTTTTGCCCCCCTCCCCCCTATTGACACCCCGTTGGCACGATTTACGGTACACCACACATGAAGTAGTTTCTTCCAAAGGGCACAACACGTAGAGCCACATTTTGGCCTTTGGTTGCTTGTGGCGGGATCGAACACTGGCCATGTTAAAGGTAATTTTGCTGAGTGATCCAAGGTAAACGGGCTGGCACGGGCCGACAAAAATTGTCCAAGTGGCCGAGCCCGCGAAATTCCCGGTCAACTTCTATTTCTGGCAAATAAACTCGATATTTTCGTGGTGATTCGAATCGAGTCGTTGGTTTTCATTACAAAAAAGCCTTATTTAAAGCGAAAAAAGACAATAATCCCAACCTGGTGTGAGCGGAGGGGTCTCCTGTCCCAAACGGAGCACTGCTCCCTTTTGTCCAATCCCCGTCCCAGAATCTGTTCACAGAGATTCGACAGCCCCTTGTTGATAGTGCGCGACATGGCCGACTCCGTTCTCTCTGTTGAATTCGAAGCTCCCGCCTCCGTCTCATCAGGAACTAAAATAGAGACAATTTTCCACAAAAAGAGGGAATTACCGCGGTTATCAGACTCATCCCTGGGATTCTCCTCGTTTTCCTCCTCCTCTTTCTTCTCATTCGAGAGATTCGGACAGATTTCCGCCAGGATCAGCTGCGCATCGCAGCGTTTCTCGGTGTCTTCCAGGAGCTAAAAAATCAAGAAATAGGGGAATGTCAGTAGAGCAGCTCACGTCGGCAATCATCCGCCCGACGCAGACCACATTCTCCGGTTGGAACAGGGCGCGGCAGTTGACGACGGCGTTGCGCAGCTGCAGCAGATCCTCGCCGAATTGGAAACCTGAAATGAGCAAACGTAAATATTTATGCCTCCGATAAAAAATGGTCCCTAATTTTCGTTGGGGGGCTTTTACGAACTTCGCATATGATGGAGGCTCACGCAAAACAACTCAACAGAATGTTTGTTAATGTGTATCCCATTTTTCTTGAAAACACTAAAAAACCGTACCTATTTTAACGATCTGTGGGTTCATGAACATGAAATGGAAGAAATCTCGGAGATCGTCGTGGGGAAGGCTGTCGTTGGCATCTATGTCGATGATGAAAATGCTGTCACGCATGGCGATCTGCAGGATACTTGCTCTGAAAAGATAAAATATGAAATTGTAGGTAAATTTGTTTTGAATACAATAATAAAGCCCTCCTATAAACTGCGAAAAACAGAAAGGGTAACACGGAAACATTGGCACATTGTGAGATACTCGAAAGCAGCGCGGACGGTTCCGGTGTATGTGCTCGTCGCAAAAACGTTCGAAATTAGTCGTCCGGCTACCCACATTTTTTTTGAACTGGTCTCAACTTGGTGACATCTAGCTGGCCGAAAACAACTAAAAAGCACGGCTTACTCACTTGCTCTCGCCGGTGAAGGCACTCCATTCGGCATCTAAGCCGACGAGGCAGATGTTGTTGTAGGTGAGCTGAAAAAGAGAGGTTTAAAGATAGATAGATAGAGAGAGAGAGAGAGAGAGAGAGAGAGAGAGAGAGATTCCGAACCAACCTCGTCGATCATCTTGGCTCGCAGCATGATGAGATCCTTCACGGTGTCTATCATATGAACTCCCTGAAAATGCCTACCTTTTCGTGAAAAGACGACGACAAACCGTGACGTAGGGAGGGAAATTGAGGTAATCTGGAGAAACATCGAGCAGCGGCACGATGGCGACGTCACTAAAGAACAAATAAATACAATAAATAAAAAGAAAGTACTGGTTGTTTATGCGCGTGCGGTTCATCTGCTCCGGTCGCATTTTCTTCCAGTAGTGGGCTGCTCCGTGATCGTGGAAGTCCCTCTCCAAAGTGTCGCATATGAATCTGAAATATACTTTTACCCCGTTTTCCGCATAAAATCTCACTTTTTCATATGAGGTCTCTGCACGAGAATCGTCCAGATGAGATCGTAGAAACACTCGTAGTGCCACGTCTAAAACAACAAATAAAAGACAAAAAACCTTCTAACCTTTTCGTAATAGGCCCGTTTGCCGAACTTCTTGATGGCCGCATAGGCCCACTGCGGAGAAATCGGAGTAAACGATCTTCTAACTGCAGAGAAAAGAATTTATCGTAAAAAATAATAATCCAACTCACTTCCTTTCATGTCGTTGAGGAGGAGGGAGGTGTTGGCGAGGTAAGACTTGTAGTTCCAGTTCATAAACACGTCCGCGACGATGTAGCTCGGCCGATATCTCCTGAAAACGCATCAAGTGTTATGGTTTGCATCATAGGTGATCACGGAGCGGGTACGATTCGTAGATTTCGCAAAGAGAAATCAGAGAATAGCGTAAGACCCGCAGTCATGGTTTACTAAGGTTTTAGTCACAAAAACTCATTTATTATTTACGTAACAATAAGTACGTAAAAGCTCGGATTTTAAATCATTCCCTGTTTTCGGCGGGACTTTTAGTTCTGCCTACACCCTCATAGTCCTTTCTTAAACACGCCTCAGTACAGACAGCTGGCTCGAACTAAGGCCTTAAAAGACGTAATACGCTGTCTAAAACTGAGAAATCTGCAACATCTCTGACTTCAGCGACCGCGGCGTGAAAATGGAACGACAAAAGAAATGTTGTCAAGCAGTGATAGTCATTAAAACTAAAACTTTTGTTAAAAACACATATCTATCATGAACTTTCCCCTTAACGTTAGGAGCTGCCAAAAACTGGCATGGACACTTTGCCAACCGCCCAGAACAAAGTATTATAGGTTGCATAGGTCCCGCCACGAATAGCAGTGGCAAAGTGCCAATGCAACGAATAGCAATGAATACGCGGTTTTTGGCAAGCCTCCAGCGCATATCGTGGCAGGACTCTTTGTCCAAATGATGGAAAAGAACGGGATTTGACAAAATTCCAGTTCTGATTTTGAAGTGACCCGAGTTACCAAATGGAAAGGCCGTGTTACGTATACTACCGCAGAATTCAAATTCCGCCGATTTGGCCATGCACATTGCCTGAGTATCCTATATACAGTCAATCCGGTGGCAGTAATATCGGCATGTACCACAACCGACAATTTGTAGGACTTTCACTGCCAGTTCGCTAATTTGGCCTCTAAATCCGTTCGAGACAAAAAACTCACGCGAATGAGATTTCGTCGTGTCTGGCCCACTCCGCACTGGTGATCATCTCGCGGCAGTGCCGGCGGAACTCGTCGCTTTTGTTCGAAGCGAATTGCTGAAATAAACTGTCTAAAGAACGAAAGAAAAAGAAAGAACGAACCTCGACTATGGTCGCCTTGAGAGGGCCAATGTAGAGGCCGTGGAGAATGACGCTCGGTTGGAAATCGGCCGAAATCACGGGATCAGCCATCAGGAACGACAGAGCGGCGAATCTGAAAAACAGAGCATTTGAAGAATAGCGCCTAGCTCTGTGGTTTTAAGAAAAACACGTACGAAATTGTTCCCTCTCGAATTGCCTCCAAGGCTAGGGATGCCAGTTGAGCCACGTCGGAGTTCGATCGGTCGGGCATCAGTATAAATCGCATCTGCTTCCATAACTTGGTCTGGAAAAATCCCTTATTTTGCGAGAAAATGAAGAAAGCCCACGTCGAAGGGCAGAGGAATGGTCAGAAAACGAGAAAACAGCTGTTTGGCCTCGTCCGTGGAGGGTGTCGCCCGCGGAGGAACTTGCACGAATTTGGGCTGAAAAGAGGTCCATCTTTGAGTCCTTAAAAAAAAACAGACCTTCTTCCGTCCTTCCTGCTTGGTGTCTTTCTTCACGGAATGCGGCAACTGGTAGGGTAGAATGACCTTAAACTCCTTATTTTCGGCCTCGTAAGCCTGCTTACGTTAAGAATAAGGTCCCTAAGGGTGGTGTGGCTTTGAGGACAATCCCTGGCCATCACAACGTTCGACCCATTCAGCGACTGCATGGCGTAGATGTCACTGACGTCGAACATGCCTGCGTACAACGAGAACAACTAAAAAAAAGGTTAAAATGGATTTTTATAGAAACAACCTGGTTGGTAGGATATTCGTCAAAGATCTTCTTGCTCAAGCCGGTGTAGTTGAACCGGGGCACGGAACGAGAGCCCTTCTGGGCCTGAGCCCCTTTGTAATAAAGGGATACATCTGCCTAAAAAGAGGAAAATAAAAATAGAAAGGTAGCATTACCAGGTAGAAGTTGACTAGGTTATCGAGGACTTTCAAGGGTAGATGGTCCGGAACGGCCATCACCTGAAACATGGATTAAAGCAAATAATACAAAAAAAACAGCTGATCAATCAGCCAACTGAAGAAAGAACACAAAAATATATCACCGGATATGCGAAACATATTATCAAAATAGAAATTCAATCAATATTCGTTTTTAAAAGGTTCCCTTTAAGGACCTTTTAATATTTCCGTTGTTAAATAAAGCAGTATAGAGTTCTGCTCAGTCTAATAGAAAATTGACCTTTTAAAATATTTTAAATATAAACAGCTACGGGTGTTTATTTAATGCAGTACGTGTGAAAACTGAAATCACGTGCTCGAAACTTGAAAAGCAATTTCAAAATTTCAAATGACGAATTTTCCGTAGGGGCGAAAACCATACGCAATTACGGAGCTTCAAGGCGATCGTACAACCGAAAATATTTTTAAAATTTAAATTTTTCGACCTTATTTTCTCCCATTTAACAGGTTTCTGTGAAAAATTAAGTGTGTGTTAGAAAAGGCGGACAAAAAATCTCGTTTTTGATCATTAACTTTCTTAGGATATCCCGGCACTGTGGCGTTTTCAGTCTTGTTGTGTTATTTCTCTTAATCTTGCACGTGTTTTTAACTTTAACACATTTATTTTAGGTTATTAACCAAAGAAGCGTGCTAAATCCGTTGAATGGAGGAGGGTGTGGGGCTGGAACGGCCCAGCCGGCTGCCCAGAATCCGAAAATCTTCGCGGGCTTCGGACGGCGCTTTGAGAATTTATCGAATCAACCGTCATATGGGCAGTGGGTTTCCCTTGATTACTGTGTTTGAGCTCAGTCCTTTAAGAAACCACTCATCGCGAGGTGAAAGCGCCTCATCTGGATCGCTCGGCCTGCGAGAGATTCATCTGCGAAGGCGTGGATGCCGCCCTGGAAGGGAACTACGAGGCCAGGGCCACCTTCCTCAACAAAGTCCACTCGCTGATCGTCGAAACTCTGCCGGAATCGCTGAATTCTCCCGAATTCTTCGAACTCATCTGCCAGAAGTGAGTTAGCTTCGAGCCAACTGACTGACTGTTGTTTTAGGATTCTCCTGTTCCTGAAGGACGAGTACCCGGCCATTCGGGCCATGGGCTACCGCATTCTGCGCCTCTCCTTCTTCATCGAACGTAATCTCACTTTGATGCTCACGAATCACGTGGACATCTATGTTATTAGGTGGGAATTTTACTCTGCCGCAGTTGGGTTAAAATCGGAATTCAATTTCTTACTCACCGAAGCTACTTGAGCAAATTTGGCTGTACACGTTGCCTCAGTAGCATATATAAGAGTAATTTAATGTCAACAGCGAAACATTGACACTGTGTGGCGGCTTCGTTTTGACACTAACTTTAATTTTATCCGACATTTGCACTGTTTCAATTGAAATGTAAAAAGTTGAATTTCTGGCATTCAGGGAAATCAATTAGGACCCCCTAGTCGGTCAGTTAAGCCCCCACGCCTGGGGTTAGTACGAATTTAGGATCTACAGAAATTGGGGGTTTATTTAAATGTGTGGTTGGGGTCTGAATTCAACTCTACTCAGCCCCCCCCCCCCCCCCCCCCCAAACGTTCGTAATATTGTAATTGAACAAAATTTTTTAAAGATTCAGCAAACCAACTTTCGATAATAGCATCTTTATTTAAAACGTGTACCAATTGATACTCAGCAATGGGGGGGGGGGCTTAACTGGATAGTATTAACTGGCCCTCATAATTAGCTTTGGGGGCTTATCGAAACCCCCACAACCAGATCAAGTGTGGGTGAGAAACCAACAAAACTCTCATATGGGGTCCTAAGCCGAGTGGGTGTTTTGAGGGCTACCCTGAATTGGGTGATGGGGACACGAATGAATTTCTATAACTTTTTTTTTAATAATGTAATTCAGATCGCTGGATCTGTGCGTGGATAACGAAGTGGAGAGGATCGAGGCCCTCCGTTTGATCGGATCTATGTTCTCCATCTACCGCTCCTCCAACCTCAAAAAACTCATCCAGGAAGCGGCTTCGAAGAGCGGTGGCAAGTGAGTCTTCATTTCCCCTCATCAACCACCACTTGTATTTAGGAAATACGCCTTTCCGAAGTCCATAATGCAGCCTGTGATCGCAGTGGCCCTGAAGGCTATGAATAAGCCTCGTAACAGCGATTCTTCCCAATCGGAGACTGCTGATAACGAGGCAGATGACAGGTGTGTTGAATAAATATGGCGCGCGGAGGGGCAGACGCTGTTTGGAGAGGGGATTTGTACTTGGACAGCGAAACTGAGAGGACCGAATGGGAAGGGAAGTACATGGAACGGAGTCATACTACGGGACGGTTTACCTCGTGGAGATTTCACTTCATCAGGGAATAAGGCACTATTTTTTGTTAAATCCGGCATTTTGCCTACTTTTAAGTAGCAAGTTTACTCATTTTTTAATGCCGAAAGTTGACTATGGTTGTTGACATTTGATCCACGGCAGTTGTGCGCTATCATGTTTAAATTCCTTATAAACTATACCTCGGGAGGGTGTAGTCAACTCGCTGCAGGTTAAGGGGCGTTCCGACCCAGAAAAGGCAGCAGTTAAGGGGGGCTAGGTACTATTGTCGTGAAAATTAGCCTTGAGGGCACAAAGTTAAGGGGGCTACATAATTTTAAGCCCCAAAAGTTCATGGTGGGTATGCCAATTCACGGACTCTCCTGATGTATGGTCCTTGTAAGCAGCCGGCATGTGAAACATGCGATGACGATTCGGTTCAACCTGGACTCTGCCTTGGACAAACCTGTAATGGAATGGGGTCAGAATTGTGTCGTTTTTATCCTTACCGGTAAGCCGGATACACTTAGAAATATTGAGTGATTGTAATAACAGTTGTGCAAAGGCATGACCTCTTTTCCAGTCTGGGTCTGAGCTGCATCGCAATGTTTCTGGAATTCTGCATCCACGAGCCGCAGCTGATCATCGACATGGCTGGGACGGACTGGATGGTCAGTTTGGTCTTCTGAATCCCAGCTGATTCCTCCTAGGTCCGAGTTCTAACGGGCACTGCCAACGTCAGTCGCAGGATCAGCGCCTTGGTCGGCAGAGTCCTCGTCAGTTGGCTGGACGACGAGACTGTCAGGAATATGGCACAACTGCATTTGGTACTGGAGGTAGAGTTTTTCCTATTTCCACTGTAAAAGTGGTTTTTACAGCAAATCTTCGCCCCGTTGATCGAGTTTGGATTCTTTGAGAAAACCGTTACCGGAACAGAAAAGTACGTTATTTTTCTACTTCTAATTGACCGCTATTTAGGGTAGACAAGGTGGTGGAAGGCGTAATGGAGACATTCGCCCACTCGTTTCTGGGAATTCTCAAAAGTTGGTCCGGACTCTTCGCCTGCGCCGCTGTGGGACCCAAAGCTACAGTAATCTCTTCTTCGCCACTCAGGTTAGCAGGAAACTCGCTTTTAAGGGGCACCATACATGAACAAGCGCCCGCAGATTCGGTAGAGGGGGTCGGAGCCTAATTTCCAATTTGGGGGACTCGCACCACACGTATCATTTCTATTTTAGGGCGGGGGGGGTCGTGCGAAACGGACCCCACAGGTAGCTTGTTCATGTATGAGGGGCACCTCCCTCATAATTGGGTGGAGCTTGGTCACTGCTTGTATAACTTTTTTTCTTCAGATTATTGGAATATCTTGGCCTGGGTACTGTAGGAAACGTGAATCTCTCCTACATCCGCGACATGATCGTCAACATCTGCTGCGACTTCATCGATGCTCCTTACGCCTCAAAGAACTTTACTTCTTGGAAAGAAGCCGTCGAGTTCTACGGTAATTCTCTCTCTCCCTCTCTCTCTCTCTCTCTCTCTCTCTCCCTCCCTCTCTCTCTCTCTCTCTCTCTCTCTCTCTCTCTTTCTTTCTTCTCTCTCTCTCTCTCTCTCTCTCTCTCTCTCTCTCTCCCTCTCTCCCTCTCTCTCTCTCTCTCCCTCCCTCCCTCTCTCTCTCTCTCTCTCTCTCTCTCTCTCTCTCTCTCGCTCTTTTATCATTCATTTACAGGTTCCATCAACACCCCCGACGTGTACTCCAACTCCCTGAAGGAGGAATTCGTCCTTGCGCAGAGTGAAATCCTCCTACAGAAAGATACCGTAACTCTGAATCTTCTGATTCCACCTCATTCCGTCTTCAGGAGTTCGCTCGCCACGTGGATGTGCTCTCCTCTTTTCGCACCCTCGCCTTCTTCGTTCTCATCAATGCCAGTCTGCCGCAGTCCTTCGCAAGACTCATCGTTTCGAACCCGGACGAGCCGAGCGCTATAAAGGCAACCTTGCTGCTCTCGGATTTCCTCAGAATTGTAAGTTCAGGCACTAGAATAACCACAAAACCAATTGGCGGGTGGATTTTTCAAATGACGGGCCGAGGGTTTTTGGGGGGGGGGGGGGCACGACTCCGTCGGCCCAAAATTTTTTTACCCCCCCCCCCCCCCTTATAAATCGGCGCAATAATTTAGCAAACTGCCTGTCGTAACTTCATAGTGTGTGTTACTACCATTAAAGTCAATATTAGTTCCGGGATCAAACCCTAGTCGTGTGGGTGGCAATCTGTGACTGGGTGGTCAAAATTTCAAAAATTTGTGACGGGCCCTCTCCTTCAACAAAATTTGCGGAAAACTTAAAATTGCGACGGCCCTACATCCGCTTATAAGAGCTTAACAATGTATGGGTAAACGGGCCATAAATAAACACCGACCGGGATTTTCGGATGAGGAGGGTCGCGCCGAGACCAATTCCTCATTTGGGGGAACCGCGCCATACGTCTCATTTGCATTGCGGGGTGTCGCGCAAAACAGACCCCAGAGGTAGCTTGTTCATGTATGAAACAGGCCAACCAACATTTTCTAAATGGCCCGACTCGGCTCTACGCTGATTTTGCTGCAAACCCCGAAAATGACAATTTCGAACCAACATGACAGAAATATTCATAAGTAACATAGACTTCGTCTTTAATGCTTCATTTATTTCTTGACGGAGCGGAGGGCGCGTCCCTCGTGGTCGGAGGCGATCATCTGCGATCCGATCTGTTCGTTGATCTGCACACGGTTGTTGGAGGTGCCTCCCTTGAGAATCGAAGCCTTGGGCTGCAGTTTCTGGGCCAGTTTGGCCCTCTCCCTCATGGCAATCGCCCTCACATCCGAGTTCATCTGCACCGACGGCGGCTGGGTGGTCTGGGCCGAGAGGGCGCTCGTCACCCAGTGCTTGGCCTCGGCAGTCTCCGGCCTCTCCACCACCATCGACACGGTTCCCTTCGTCTGGAGACCCTTCACCAACAGGTCACGGGCCACGTCCTTGTCCGTCACGGGGGTGCCGTCGATGTCGATCATGTGGTCTCCAACCACCAACTGCGAGGCACAGATGGAACCAGCCTCACAACGGGAGACCAACACTCGATTCTAAGCCTTCTTGAAACATCAAAATCTCTTCTGAATACCTGGTAGTGCTTGATTCCAAGACCGATCTTGGCTCCTCCCTCCTTCCAGGCGATCTTGGCCACAAAGTAGGCGAATCCATCGCGGCGTTGGATGAACTTCTCGCGGTCGGCCGGAATGTGGATGCGGGCCTCCAGCTCGGCGGCCTTAGCTTCGTCACGAATCACTCCCAACGTGGCAACGGGCGGGGCAAAGCGAAGGGCTTTGAAGAAGCTGTTGCTGTCCGTGAGCTTCGTTCCGTTGACCGAGATGATTTGGTCTCCGACCTTCAGCTTTCCTTCGGCCAGGGTGCCCGCCTGCACCTTCGTGATGATCAGCTTGTCGTTGGGAACGGCTCCCAGGGGATCTCCCTCCTCCATGGGGATATCGATGCTCAAAGGCTTCTGAAGATTTGATGTCAGTAGGGTTGAAAACGCTGACAAACCTCGGCAGTCATGGTGAAGAGACGACCGCAGAACGGGTAAAACTTCCGACAATGACAGCTTGCAGGAAAATTATCGCTTATATAGTAGCAAATTCACGCGACGGACGGACGCACGTAAACTTTCCACGTACCACCACGAGTCGTAACACACAACGCTGTGACCGGGTCGTAGATATGGGCGGTCTAGTGACAGGTCCAACCCGGCTAACCCCATTGCCAGCCCTGGACGTAGGCTGCCATTGGGAAAAAAAGTTAACGCTATATTCTCAGCCCACCCCTTTTGCAATAATAGCTTACTTCGTGGGTGGCCTACCGTAATACCGACAAGCCGGTTGTCAATAAGAATCAAAATGAGGTCCCCCTCTCTGAAGGTAGAAAAAAAGGTTTTCACTTGCAATGTACATTAACTGTGTTTCTAGCTTATATATTGTGTAAAACTATTGAGGCAAAAAATGTGACGACGTGATATCGAACTGGGGTCATTTTGGTTTGCCAGTCCAACCTCTTAACCACTCGACCATGAATAACATTAAAAATGTATACAGCGTAGTTGGAATCCCCTTTTAAACATTATCTTTTGCACATTTGGAACTTGAATCTGCTCAAAATCACTCCTAAAGCGGTTAAAAATGTGCCTGTATATGTTTTCATTTTGTTATTGGGGGCACTAGATTACTAATACCCAAACGATACCCAGGCTCAGTTTTTTGCCTATTTACAGTCGCGTCGAACCTCCCGTTTCAGGCTCCCTCAGTGATCCCTTCTGGTTGGCGTGCGAGTGTCCTCTCCATGCCCTCATTGGTCCAATCTGCCTGTGAATCCCTGGCTGGCAATATGGCTGCAGCTGCCACCCACGGCTACACGGTCGACGAAGTCAACGACCAGTTCACCTTCGTCCATGCCGAGTAATTTGAACCCTTTGACATTAATAAGCTTTTTCTTTTAGAAACGCGGCCCTCGCTTTGTACCGCTTCGACACGCTCAATCGGGTGTGGATCCACAATCTAACCGTTGAACCACCACTCGATTCACACTACACTATGTTCATGGAACACTGGGGAGCGGAGAAAACGGCACCGGAGTACAGCTCTTTCAGTACGGGTGGGTACGCTCTCTCTCTCTCTCTCTCTCTCTCTCTCTCTCTCTCTCTCTCTCTCTCTCTCTCAACTACGTACGTTTTCAGATCAGTTCCTGAAATCTCACTTGGATGACTGCAAAGGGGAGGATAACCTGAGTCCCACCGTGTGTTCCCTCATCTTTCGCGAGATTCTGAGAGACGTGGATGTCTGTAGACGACTGGATTGCACGGATGATGTAGTGGAGATAATAGCTAAGGTCGGTTTGGTTGTCACTTGTTGAAACAGAGGTATTGTTCATAGAGTCCTCAGTGAACGTAGAACCAAATCGGACCGTTAGAGCTAGCTGTGCCCGACTGAACTCATTACAGTATTTTGGGCAATAATTCCCGAACCTGACAGTCGGTTTGGCGTGAATTATATTTGGCGGCATATAAAAAGATCGTCCGTGACTTTCAGTTGAGGGGGTCGCGCCGAGCTGAATTTCTCATTTGTGGGGCTTGCGCCGTACGTCGAATATGTAATGTGAGGGTCGCGCAAATGCAACCCACGGGTATGCCTGTTGGGCCGCCTTAAATTTTAAATTTTGTAAAACTCGGTACAATATTTTTTAAACTGCTTTAAATAACTTAATAGTGTTTGTTACCAACATGTAAATCAATATTCGTTGTACAAAAAAGATTGTCACCTACCGGGATCGAACCTTGGTCGTTTTTATGAAAATCTGACTGGGTAGTCCAGGGCCGAGCCTACCAAAATTTTCCAAATGACCCGGCCCGCCCATTGATTTGACACAACATAACAAAAAAAAACGTTTTCGAGACAATGTGAATCCAGTTAATCCAATACTCTGTTCCATACTTAGACAACCTACCGCAGGGGGGGGGGGGGCGATTTTGCGCATACCTTAGGAACCAAATGACCGTGGTTTCAAAAGTGAGGGGTAAAGTGAGGGGGTTACCCAGTTTTTTCCGTCAAAAAGTGAAGGGGGGTCCCTCCATGACCAGCATCTCCCAAGGTATGAGCGACAGCCCCCTCTATTAGCAAAGCTTTCAAAAATTGGCGACGGGCCTATCCTTATATTCCATTTTTATAATTTACCAATCTAATTTTTTAGATCCTGTTCTATTTACCATTTACCAACAGAGCTGGGCAGCTAGCGTTTGGGGGATCGACGCGTAAGCCCCCCCAAATGATACGTCGGAGGCAAAGTAAGCCCCCACTTTACTTTTTGTTAGAATTTTCAATCAAAAGCCGAATTACGTAGGTACCGAAATCACCTCATATCCACCTATGTTTACCAATCCTTTTTTAGATTCTGGAAAACGTTTCACCTACGAGAGGCATTCGAACCACGTGGCTCGAAAACAGGCAACTGGTGGTTTGTGGAAAACTGGCCATCCAGTTGACCTTCCAACTCTACTCCAAGTGCGACGCCGTGGAGGAGATTCTGGATTCTTTAGTTTCCGAGTGCAAGGCTTGTTTGGAAGCGGTACGTTCTCATCTGAATCACTTACTCTTTCTTCTTTAGGGCGATCTGTTCGCTTTGAAGAACCTCGTCTACCACGGAACCATGTACTACTTTCCCCTGATCGGAGCCTTCTCCAGCCACCAGAAGGGCGTGCTTCTTCTGGAAAAGTATGGCATATTCCACATGTAAGTTTTATTAGTTTTTTCTCACACACAAATGGCACTGTTACGTGATACAAAGAGGGTAAAACTGCAGATATTGCGAATGATTGCACGGAGGGATCACTGGGCGAAAGAGGCGTTATTAAGGCTTCTGGGACACGTAGAAGCACTGCTGGATGGCTCCCAGTTTGACGAGGCACTTGTACTTGTCGGAGAGGGGACCGCCTTGCGGCAGGCCGGCCGCAGGGTTGCAGTAGGGACGGCACTGCTCGTACCCAGGCTCGAACACGTTGTAGGCCTCGCAACAAGCCGTGGCGTCTTCGTAACCAGAGGCACAGACCATCATGTCGGCCACCTTGTTCAAGGGACAACGACCCGTCAACACGGCCAGTTGCATCTGGAAAGAGGGGATTATATGAGAATTTGAGTGCTTCAATGGTTGAGATGCACTCTTCGTTGAATTTGCTGGTTCGATCAATTGCATTGAAGAACAGGCAATTTTAAGCCTTAATAGTTGTAGTTGGCACGTTTTTGTTAACTTTTGTTGAAATTTCGTTGTCAAATAATGTGGAATAAGTTATCAAAGTAATCAGGCGTAGCTTTACAGTAACTATGGTGTATGAAGGTTGCCCTAAGGATAACTGACGTTGTCCGCGAGCCGCTGCGGTAGGCCCTTCGTTTTTCAAAAGGGGGATTCTTATGTTAAAAGAAATCACTGCGGGAAAAAATTTATTTAAACAAAAGGGATTAGATCTAATGTTGCCTTTGTAAGAAGGTGATCCAATTATGTCTAAGGTTATCTCACATTACATTAGGCTCGATACGAGTGTATTTAAGCGTTTGTGAGTAGCTTAAGTTTGATTTACATAAGTTGTGATGTTTGCAATCCGAATATCAGAAGACTGTCAATGGTTCCCCTTGTCTATTTCTTACTCACCGTGGCCAGTGTGGCATCGTAGTTGCAAAGAGCGGAGCACCCGTCTCCTAGGCGAGCGCAGCAGTTGCGGAACCTCTCATTAGCTACGTCTTTGCTAATGCACGGAGCCCATCCCGGCTGACGAGGACACTAAAATATTTGGCTATTCTCTCCGTTTTCCAGTAATTCCACCTGTGCGGGGGCAGGAGCCGGAGCGGGGCCCTTTCCATCGACGTACTTCTGGTAAAGAGAGGCTCCAGCGTCGATGCTGTTCGACGTCTGGGGGAGGGGCTGCTGAGGCGCCTATAAGAGAAAAAAGAGTTAAGATCTGGGAGTCGAACTACCGGCTGCTGGGCGTAGTTCTGCTGTTGCTGCTGGATGTACTGTTGCTGTACTGGCTGCGTCTGGGCATTCGTCTTGTACTGGGCAGCTGGCTGCTGGACGTTTACGGTAATCGGCTGGTTGGGAGCAACCTGGGCGTTCTGCAAAGTATAGTTGTTTGGGGTCAGAGTTCTCGGGGTGGCACCTGCTGTTTGAAACCTGCGTCAACTACCGCGCCAGGTCAGAAACTTGTCCTTTTTTTCTGTTCCCATCGGAAAGCGCAACCCCACATTTCGCTACCGTAACCAGCGGGTTGTCAAAGTGCGATATCAAAAAGTACTTTAGGGTTATATGAACGTGTGTGCAAAGTTTGGTTTGAAAATATTCACTTTGTGGCGTGGCCCGGGCTCGCACCCGGATTACGGGCTGCGCCTATGTGCAAACTCGTAATGCGGGTGTGACCCCGGGCAACCCCACAAAGGGAATATTTTCAAACACGATCATAAGACCCTAACGCATCTTATAATGTTGACTTATTTCACTCCCCTTCCCCTCAACTAGGACGCCTACCCCAACCGAACCTACGGGGGCTTGTTCATCTATGGTTGTTATTCTTACCTGGTAGGGTTGCTGTACTTGCTGAGCGTGCTGCTGGTTATACACTGGAGCTGGCTGAGCAACCTGCTGCGTCTGTGGCTGAGCGACGTTGTAGTTTCCAGTGAAAGCGGTTTGTTGAGCTGGCTGAGCAGGAATCTGTTGCTGCGGCTGTTGGTAAACCTGGGGTCTGGGTGCCTGAACCTGCTGGATCTGAGGCAGCTGGGCAACTGGGGCTGGCTGGGCCACTCTGGCCAAGGGAGCAGCTCCCTGAGTGAAGGCAGCGTTTCCTGGGAAGTTGAATAGTCCGAGAGGGTCGAAGGCAGCGGCTCCGCTCTGTCCAAGGAAGGGAGTGAAGGGGTTGAAGAGGCCGGACTGTTGCTGTCCTCCCAGTCCAGGGAACAACTGGCTCTGTTGTTGTCCTCCCAATTGACCAAAGGCGTTCTGCTGCTGGTACCCCTGCTGAGCTCCAAATGCCTGTTGCTGTTGCTGCTGTGGCTGGACAAAGGACTGCTGCTGTCCCTGCTGGTATCCCTGTTGGTAATAGTTGTTCTGCTGTTGCTGAGCGGGGAACTGATTCTGGTACTCAGGGAGGGGTTGGGCAAGATCGGCAGGCCTTCTGGCCAACTGAGGGTTGAGGGTATCGGCATTGGGCTGTTCAATCAAAGGAGCGAGGGTGGAGGTGTCCACGGGATAGGAGGCCTGGACCTGAGGAGCGGCAAAGGCCTGGGCAGGCTGGGTGAACTGCTGCACTCCCTGCTGGCGGACGGCAGGCTGAGCCTGAAAATTACATTCGTTGAAAACGATTAAGAAACGGAGAGATATCTGCCGTGAAAAGGAAATAACACACAAAGGATGCACCGTCTGAAACATTTGCCAAATTGGCACCGTTCCAATTAGGTGACAGCTATGTAAGTAATCGTTCCGCCGTATGCGGAAACCAGCTGACCGTTGCGATTTACCTGCTGATACGCCTGGGTCTGCACTCCCGCCTGCCGTGCGGGAACTTGATTTGCAACGGGATTCCTCGGGAATTGCGTGATCGCCGGTGGCTGGGCGGGGCGGCTGTCGATCAAGGTCTGTAATTAGTCAGTGGAACAGGAAGTGGGTGCTTTTTGGTCAAATTTTAACATATCTTTGTCGGTCACACAAGGATACTTTTATTTCAAGTAGCGGTCATTTTGTGGCTGGCAATGTTTGGAGCCTTCTCGGCAAGACATAGTTATTCGCTGAAACCAACGCCGATCAAAAGATTCTGGGCATTCGGTCCCGCAACGACCCGAACTTAAAAGAGATTTTGTTGTGTATTTTTTAGATGTAGCAATTCATCGCACTGACCCTCAATGTCTACTATGAAAAGAAGTATTTGCCCCTTTGAAAACCGAACATATCCATCTGAATGAAATTTGGGCTTTTGTTGGGCGCGGGCTTCTCTGCTACCCACACAACCAATGTTTCATTTCGTTCGGCTAACTTCGTTTTTACACTACAGTTATTGACTTATAACCCTCACAAAGGCTACTGCGTCGATTTGGCTACGTACTTTGCCTGACTATTCCATATTCAACGCAAAACTATTGGAGCAACATCGAAACTTTGGCCCTTATGTACCGAAATAATGATTTGATAGTTCCGGGTGCGGCATGTTTAGATCTAGAAATGGTTTCTGTAAAGCTATTTCTCTTTTTGTTAGTAAACGACGAGGGCTAATACGGAGAAATCGTTGCATTTGGCGCCTTTTTCTTCATTCAGTTTAATTTCCGATCTGCGTGTGCGGGTAGATCAAGTATGGATATGATTCCACGATTGTTTGGTTTTTCTAATTTGTGGCTATCTCTTACCTGACTCTGAACGGGAGCCGAACAGCCAGCACAGGCGTTCGGGCACATCCTGGAGATGAATTCCACCTCGCAATGGACGCATCTGGCCCTTTCGCAGGAAGGCAGGTCGGCCGAGACTAAGGAAAGGGCGAAAAGAGACAGCAGTGGTACCCAGAGTATCATTTCTGAAATGCCTTGAAGTGGTTGAATAGGCGAATGGCAGGGAGTGTGTAATCGGAAGAAAGGGATGGAGAGGTGAAGTGAATGATCTGCCCGTTGAATAAATTGGATCGTGCGAGAGGGGCGTCTCAAAAAGCGGCCGCTAGTGTAGCTGCTTTCCAGTCCACTGCCGCAAGTTCTCGCAGTGATCCGGGTGGCTAGATCCCGAAAGTGATAATAAGCCGAAAGGAAACAAAAAGGGACGTCGACGGCGGCTACTGCAACAATCGAGATGGGAATTATGCGCTGCTACGCGCGCCTCAGAACTTGTTTGTGGTGGCTACTTCGGCCACGACCCTGAGACTGGATCCGTTACCGGGAACACAGCCCTTCGGTTCAAAAAGAAGGAGAGGAGAAGCCTTGTACAGCTGTGGCAGCCGTCTTCCGACGAAGATCGCCCATTGTGCCTTTGGAATTGCGACGGTGCGCCGCTGGCGACCTCAAAACGAGTCGTGACACAGCGCCGTGCCCGAGCAATTGCTTGTTGCATATCCGAATGTCCCCGTTCCTCCGGAACACACTGGATTTCTTTGGGAACGGCGCCGAAACGCACATTAGACCTGGGCGGGAGGCGATTCTCCCGCGAATAATCACCTTTTCCTAAACGGTTTGGAGACTTTCGAATCCGTTCGAAGGCACATTTGGGGGGGGGGCAGAAGAGCCAATTTTCTATAATTGAAACCTACGACCCAATGCGAAACGCAGAACGCGTTCACATCTCTTTTCTAAAAATAGGCAATGAAGGAGAAATTTTCAAAACGCGGGTTTCCCAAATCACAAACCGGCCCCTCTGGCCCTGGTCGAGGGGTCGTTTGGGTGACAGTTTGACTGGATAGTCCAAGGTAGATGGGCCAAAACCAAAGGAAGCGCAAAGCTTTAAAATTGAAAGTAAGGTTATCAGAAACATTCTTTTTTTTAATTTAAAGTGTTCCAATTTTCAAATATGGGTGGGACCTTACTTTTTAGCCCCATCCGTGTCCATTCATGGCGGTAAATAGAATGTTCTAGCTGGTATAGCAAAAACTACAAGGAATGATAGCTACAACATTGGTACTGCCCCACGAATTAATTTACAAATTAGGCTTACCTTATGTGCTATAAAGTGTTCTGAAATGGTACGATAAAAATGGCAAAAAGGCGAATTTTTCCAATTCCCCTGACGACTTGAGCAATTAGATTCGTGTCAGTGGGAATACAAACATTACATATAGAAGGGGTTATATGTGAGTGGAAAGGACAGAATGCACCGTGTTGAATGGACAGCTGACCACGCGAGGACTGTCGCACCGGCAATCCTCGAAGGGCGTGCGATTGAGCGGAAAACCTGTCTGAGGTATCTGGCACATAGCCGCTGAGAAGCTAATTTACTGGCCGGTCTCTTCCTTCTTTTACAATCCAATTCGGGGCTGGAATTTGAAAGAAAAGCAATTTCAAATCACAGAAAGAGGATATCGTGACTGTATATTTGTCCTCGCGCAGGCGGTGGTTTTTCGTGGATTCGAAGGGGACAGTACATGGCAATAGGGCGGCAGATGCCCAGAGGCAGGAGATGTTTGGTTTGAACAGTTTTAGCCCCCTCCACGCGCCATTGAGACACCGTTTATGGGGGTCCGAGAGCTGTTTGCTGGCGCTAGCCGCACACTTTGCAACGTCTTCACAAGGTCACCGTGTGATACGAAACAGCTGCTATCCCAAAAACGAGGAAAATCGTCATTCACACACTTAACTTCTTTCGAATGCCTTTAGTGTAACATGGATGTGAACAGCTTCATACTTCTTAAAACCGAACGACAAATTTGGAACCTGCCCGCATGAAGGCTTTTGCTGCAATAAATTGCTTTTGACGCAACATGAAGGCGGTTCGATAGTGATCTCCGAATTTGTTGTGGTTACGTAAACGACCACAAAGTGATTCGCGGTGTTTTATTCGCAGGATCCATGCATGGCACTGCTGGGTAAAAATGCAAAACCCGCTTTTCTCGATAAATATCCCTCTAGCGATTTCTGTGCTTGTGTATGTCCGGAACACATCGGCAACAGTCTCATAACCTTTCATAACACGCCCGTATCAAAAGAATCGGATTCTTGAAAATAAATTTGTAATATAATAAATGTCGAGCGTTTCTTAGAAGAGCTTATTGGACCGCCGGCACCCTTCTGTTATTAAAATTGTGTATCTACAAACTCTGGCTCATAGTTCTCAAAAGGAGGGCAGGGCCGCGGCATAAATTTTTGGTCGGGCCTGGGCCGGGCCGTGAAAAATTTGGGAGCGGGCCGGCCCGCAGCCATGGTTGATCGTGGGCCAGTTGAGTTTTCCAGATTTCTGGAGAAGATGAATCCAAAAACTGCCACCGAGTACGTGAAGCTGGTTGTCTCTTGCCTCAACTACGGTCCTATCGGAGGCGACTCTTCTCGCATTATCCTCCAAAAGGCACTCACTTCGACAAATGAGGTTCAACTCTTTAATTTCCCTGTACACACTCTTTTTAGACTTCTCGTCGCTGGTGCACCCGCTTTATGGGCGCCCTTGCCGCCCTGCGGCTGCCTGGCTTCTCCGAGTGGGGAATTCGCCTGATTCTGGGCCAGTTGGGAGACGAGTCGGTGAAGGTTGTCCGTCACGCCATACGGAAGCTGCACATGTGGATGCCGGTGGGAAAAAAAGAGGGAATAATGCGGTCAGAGCGGGGATTACAGGCCTATCCGGACAGTGTGATATGCCTGCGGGCGGTTCCTTTGGACTCTTTTGGAGAGGCAGGGATGATTCTCAGAGGACACCTCTTTGCGGAGGAACAAATGTGCATCAGCAATGAGGATATGGCCAGGGAGACGATTCACGCATGGATGACGGTGAGGGACTCTCTCTCTCTCTCTCTCTCTCTCTCTCTCTCTCTCTCTCCAAATTTTTGTAATTTGTCAATTTAGGGTTTCAACACGAGGTACGTTGAGAGTGTGGACGACGACATGCGCATCGCCCTTCTGAACATCCGTCGTTCGATGGACGGTGGCTTCTCCAGAGCCAGCAATGAGATGTTCGTAAACCTCTCTCCTCACCCACCCCCTTTTCTTCAGAATGTCTCGTTTCGGTGTCCGTACGCCTCCCCATCTCTTCGGTTCTCTTGCCAAACACGAGTACGGCAGGTGGTTGTTAAAGGTTGTCAATTTCTTTAACATTTTACTCATTTCTTTTCAGGAAGAGAGAGTTGTGAGGCAGTTGTTGGTGCAGTTGGGAGAGGAAAAGGACATCGGGATAGTGAAAGGAGCGGCCGTCGCCCTGGGGCACATTGGAGGCACGGCCGACGGTATTAAGGCCTTAATCGCACTAAGCATTGGAGTTTAGGGATGGAGCTGCTTCCACCAGAAGTCGTTCCGAAGATCATCCGTCTGGCCGAGGATTCTGGAACATTGTCTGTGCGGGGAACGGCCTTCTGGGCCCTTAACATACTCGCTACATCCGTTGCAGGTGAGTCTGGAAATTTATTCACCAGAAGCTTGATTGTACTTTAAAAAAACTATGTAATTTTTGTAGTTTATACTCATTTTTAGGCGCCGAAGCCCTATGTGAGTACGGCTGGGAAAGTAACCAGCACCGATGGGTTGTGGACAAGGCACGGCGTTTCCACGAAAAACAGGACACGGAGGAGGAGGGACAGCGGAGGGCCACGAATCCCATTGTCCCTGAGGTAGAACTTCTTATAAACTTGAATAGTTGGATAATTAGGTCTCAATTTCCTTCGATCGACCCCTGAGGCGGATTGACTCTCCGGCTGGAAAAGGCGGCCGTGGGAGATCTTCCAGTGACAGCTGTTGGACTCCGTTGAGACCGGTGGCTGAGGTTACGAAAATGCGGAGAAGTGGCAGTGATGTAACCCTTCATTTTGGAGAGGATAGCACACCCGCCTCGGAGTATGACAGGTGAGGAATTACCGCGGTAGAGTCGTTAACGTACCGACCTTAAATGTGGAACCCAAAAGTCGCTTCGCTCTGGCCGTACGCCGTGGTAAACGCTTTACATTGGGGCCTGAACTATGGGTAACTCCCTTAAACGTGGGGTCAAAACTGGATAGTCCCCTTAAGTTTAAGGTGTAACTAAGAAGCTACCCTGCGTTAGCGTTACACCTAAAACTTGAATACCTCTTTTAACCTTAAAGGGCTCGTAAGGGGCCTTTTCATAATCGTATGCTAATGAAGACTTGGCAAGCATTTTGCGCACGGCCGTTGTCTGGAGCGGTGGAGTGGTGGACATAGGCGTAGAAACCCAAATATATCTTTCCCTGGTATTAGGTGTATGCAGCCACAGAGGTTACAAACATGGTAGTTTCATTCAAATGGTTTCTTTGCCTAACTCTTACCAAAGAGTAATAATAATAATAATAATAATAATTCATTACGTAGTACACGTGCTATATGAACAATACTATAAGAATGACATGAAATGGGCGTGAAACAGCAATTTATACAACATGGGAGCGGTAGAAGTGGGATGACTAGTTGGTGCAGGTGGGAGAGGATTCCTATGAGAAGACAAAATTAAGACTTTGCAATTAGCCTAGTCAGCCCTTTACTTGTTTTGGGTATTCGCTTCCTTTTAAGATGTTTGAGATATTACGAGGCGGCCCTAACCGTGAAAAACTGAACTCTCAGACTCGTCCTCGGCACTGGAAAGCTGAATTTGCGTTGTTCACCGCGGGTGATTGACGGTCGGAACGTAAAGAAGGTCTTAGGCGGGGTTCTCACGGCCTGTGACTTTGGAAAAGTTTCGCCGCCCGAAATTGGCCCGGTCCTGGACGACCCGCTCGGTTCGTTCACCCTGGGCCACCCAGTCAAATTGTCATCCACACCACCAGGGTTCGATCCCGGTCGGTGACATTCTTTTTTGTACAACTAAATTGACTTATATGTTAGTAACAAACACTATTTAAAATGTTGAAAGACTGGAGAAAGCTTACCTCAGATATGCAAAATAAATTGAGGGCCACCTCCTTTTCTTTTTTTGGGACTGCATCTTTTTTTCAAGCACCTAAACGAACCACCCAATTTTGGAAGCTTAACCACCCCTATTTTGATAATTGAAATCGTATATCTGAAATAGCCGCGTCCTACCTAAGAATAAACTGTGAAGAACTCGATTTATTCCAGCAGCGAAAACGCTCGGAGCAGAGCTATGACGACGGAATCTGCAATCAACAGCGGTTATTCATCATTTGTGGATGAATCCTGTGGAAGTAAGCGTTTGAAATAATTGACAAAACGAGGCGTTTTCAGCCAGAAGACGGACCACGACTACCACGGGCAGCATTTGCGAAGACATGGAATCTAGGTCGCGTTCGTCGACGGTAGCCAGATGTCTCAGCCAGGGACTAATGGTCGACAAATCACGACTGGAAGCGGAGGGAACGGTTCGTTTTTGGTGAAAATGCGGGCTTTTAAAGTGTTTTCATGCTGTGGATCCCTGATTTTCTTTATTTAGATGGCTGACCTGTTGCGTGACCCCCATTTCTCCACGAAAAATCGTGAGCGCTGGCGTCTGGCGCCTCTGAAAACGCGTCGTTTCCTCCAAGTGAATCGGAACATCGGCGACCCGGTTCGCTTCATTTTCATGACGAAACACGAGGTAGCCTCCTATCGTCTTCGTAAGAATTGTGCCGTTTCAGGAGGAATGCGTCTCTCTGTACCGTCGTCATCTGCTCCACGACCCCTGGCTCTCGCGGCATCTGAAGGTCGACGGCGAGGAGTTGCCCGCCCCTCATGCGATGCACGCCGTGCACATCACAGCCCTGCCTTCTGAAGTACAGGTTATGTGCTCTGTAAGGGAAAGGGAGGATTCTGGAACACACGGGGAGTTTAGAACATCTTCACGCCAAGAAGAGTGGTGTGGACGGAGGACGAAACGGTGAAGGACCGGGGAGCGAAGAGCGGACATGCGAAGAATCAGAGGACGGATGCCGGACTAGCCCACTCCACCTATCGATGCTTCTATTGCGGAGATAAAAGTGAGCGAACTCGGATTGATTCGATTTGACGCCGCTACCCCATTGACTCAGTACTTTCTTCAGTCTATTTCGGCGGGATTCTCAAATGACGGACCAGCCCGGCCCGGGTGTGGGTGGCAATCTGACTGGGTGGTCCAGAGTTAACGGGCCGTCCAGTGCCGGGCCGACTAAAATTTTCCAAATAGCATCCCTCTCCTTCACATCCCTCTCCACAAAACTAAATTTCACTACCTTAACGCTACGTAAGAATTATATTTCTTCCACTATTCCATTTCTTGCGGTTACAATTTGTCTCGCTTCTGATATGCTTAACTTTCAACAGAAAGCGTGGTGATATTTATATTCAGCTAAGTGTTTTCTCCGAAAACTCATTTAAATCACTTCAGCGCATAAGGGTTTTTGGGAGGGGACATGACTAGACAAGGAGCGTTTAGGGGCTTGATGCGTAAGTCCCCAAATGGTTCCACGGAGACGATAAAAGACTCCGTTCACTTTTATGTTAGTTTTCAACCAAATGCCGAATTACGTAGTACCATAAGCACCTCACATCCACACGTAGCGGGGGGGGGGGGGCGATTGAGACAAACAAATCGTGAACTGAAACGGGCCAAATGCGATAGACCCTGGTGCCGCAGTTTTGTCCCCCCACACAACTGCGGGTTGGTGCATTTGCGGAATTGATAACCCAATCATACTCACACCAACACAATGGCACTTCCCTTTTGTTCATATCAAATGCACCCCCGCACCCTATGCTGAATTGAGTGGGGCTGTGCAACTGCAACGCGGGAAGCAAATGGTGTGGGGGTGAGATTACGATTTTCCGTCTGTTTATAATCTCGACCCCGTTGCTGGATTATACGAATTTCTCTCTTTAGAATGGCCCCTCCCAGTCGACGTCGACGTGGCCCAATTGAGAAGACAGGTTCTGCACGAGGTCGACATGCTGGAAGTAAAGGAGTCGATCCCGGAAAAGAAACTCATAAAGTAACCTTGAATTGAGTTGCGAAAGAAAAGGCTCATTTCAGTCTCCGTGCCGCCCATCCGTGGCTCTTCGAGTGGCCGTGTCTCTACGCCGATGTTCTGGAACTACTGGACGAGTACCGATTCAAGCCGAGGTCGCGCTCTTTCCTCCAAGAGATATTCTACGACGCCCTCAAATTGTGATTATGTTTTTATGTTTGTACATTTCGTTACGTTATTCACTTCATATGCCTTAACTCACTTGCCATTTCGGGATACTTACTAGTCAGATTGTGATAGAATAGCGGTTATAAATTATTTGAACGAGAATTTGGCATGGAGTCACATCAGGGAGAACGTGGTTTGGGATGCTAACCAAAGGCAAGGATGAAGACACTCCGCGGATATTGCGATATTTGCAGCTATGGTTCAAACGAAAATGTTTAAAAATCAGTTATCTAAGGAAGGGGCCGGGGTAATTGAGGCAGTAGAATCGCGTGGTAACGTCTGTTTTCCCCCATTATCATGTCAGTCTTTGCACTAATTCATTCGTTGAAGCCGTTGATATACAGCTTATGAAAATTTTCATATTGCCCGTAATGGCACATTATGTTCCACGCTATGGAAACTTTTAAAAGCAATGTTGCCCAGCCAGAAACTTTCGAAAGCTTCAATATAAATTTTAGGGACAACCAAAGGGAAAGAGAGCCATTTCTGCTGTTTCCGGCGGTAAATTTTAACCACAACCATAGTTCACTCAACAGTGCTAGAAGAAGCGTTCGCAAACGGGAACAATAAGTTGCACACATGACAAAACGTAATAGCGTGAGAAACTTGATGCTGACGGTCCAATACAGACCGACATTCGCATACCCAGCGATTCGCGATTATTACCCTCAGGGCCGGCAACAAACCAGTGGGACCACCCGCTTTTACGAGGTGGTACCTACCAAACCGACAACAAAAGGACCACCCGCTTTTACGGGATGGAACCCAGAGTTATGAGAAATGAACAAATGACAAAGTGAGGAAACAAAAAGATCATTAAACGCCACGGAGTAGAAGGCTGTAGAGCAGAAGCCGACTCCTGAAAATAGAATATTCAATTTGAATTTCGGAACGTTTAGAACCCGTTAACATTAGTGGTGAACCCGTTAACATGACATTACTGTGCAAATAAGCATATTTTACTGCAGCATCCCAGTCTCAGATAAAAGCGAGGCAATCACACCCAAAATCAACACATGTCCTCAGTGGAGCAGTGCTTAGTGGCGCCATCTGGCTGAGAGGCCGGTGGTTCGAGTCCCGGCTGGGGCAGTGGTGAAATAAAGGGTTGGACATGGAACGCGGGAGGGGAATGGAAGGTGTTTTATACATTTTGAAAAAAGGATTAAGTTGCGCCTTCCCTCCCGCTTCCAAAGTTTAGAAAAAAAATTCGGCAAATACACTACCTAACGTGATCGCGACGAAAATTTTTTGACATGGGTCACCGACCCTCCTCAGAGTCCGTAGCATCGTCCGGCTGACTCCTGGGCTCGTGATGCACGAGATCGGGGGCTTCATCGACGGGAACAACGTCAGGGTTCGGCCGCTCGGTCCGCTCCACGTATCTTCCGGGATCCTCATTCTCCTGAATTCACAAGTAAATTAATTAAAGGATATATTTATCACCTCTTCGGACTCTGGCTAGGATGTGGGTTCCCTCGGCGGAGGAGGGGTCGGCTGCCTGTGAGAAGGTGCAGCGGCAACAGGGGCCACGGTAACCCTCTCCACAACAGGCTCGTTCGGGTTGCGCTGCACTCCGTGCAGAATGGCTTCTCCATTCTCGTTGAAAGTCAGAGCGCCTAAAACTACAGTATCCTCCTATCTCAAACTCGTACGAACCACTTTCGACTGCCTGCTTGACTTCGTCGATGACGTCGCGTTCAGAGGACGGAGGCGGGCGTACGCTGGCAGGCACGGCAAGGTGGACTACCTCGCTGAGGTAGGCCTCTGCGCGAATAGAATCGTCGTAACCGGGGAACGAGTTCTCGTACTTGCTAGGATCGGCAAGACTGTCACCGACCGTCTGAAACATTGATAGTTATAAAATCTGCTGCTGAAGCCTCAACCTGCTGGTATTTCCAGAAACCTCGGCTGTCTTGTCCTTCCAGAGGGCGACCACACGTGGGACCTGGGACGGGCAGTGGGTACGAGCGAAGAAGGCGGCTTCGGGCAGACGGTCGGAGCTAAAGACAAACAATGTTCAAGAAAACAGTTTGGGAAAGAAATTTTGGATTGGAAAATAACCCACCTGATAAGAATCTCCAGACTTTCGTTCACATCTCCCAAAGAGTTTACCCATGAAATTGACATTATGCAGGTTGGCGGCGGCAGCGTCTTCGGTGAGCTGGCTCAGCAGATCGGCGGAGCCAGAGTCAGTCGCCAGAAGGAGGGCTCCCAAATCACGAGCCCTGCGGTGGCACTCGCCGGCCAAACGGATCCGACTTTGCAAGGGCTGGCGCTTGAATCCCTGCTTCTCGAGGCAGGGGGCCACACGGGTTCTCTGCTCCTTAGGCACGCTGCCAAGAGCCTAAGTATTATATATTAGGAAACTAATCAATAAATCGCTCACCTTGACGGCCGATTCGAAATCCCTGCGCATGACAGCCGTCTGGTTCTCGAGCACAGAAAGCAGCAGTTTGTAGGAGACCACGTTCAGGTCCTTGTCAATGGCGTAAATGCGGGATTCCTTCGCCATGTAGTCGAACTGAATCAAAAAAAATATATGAGAATAGGGATATGCTACGAACGAGGAAGATGGGACGATCGACGTGGGCGATGGTGACGATTTCTCCACCGACGTAGTAGTTGAATCTGTTCAGCACAATCGTGTAGACGGAGCAGTCGCCGACCCAGACGCCGGTTTTGACGGCATCACTGTGCTCTCCTGAAGTAAAAAATATTTTAAAACATTTTTATTCCTAATGCAGGTCTAAAATGTACGAGAAATAAACAAACCGACAACATCGAAGGCAGCTTCGATTCCGTCTTGATTTTCGTGGCGGTGGCCTCATTGAAGACCTTGAAGTTCTTCTTGATCTTGAGGTTGGTGGCACTCTCCCTGATTGCGAAATCGTTCGCGTCAAGAGCCCAAACGAATTCCAGGGCCTAAATCACATAATTGAAATAATAGAAGCACAGATCCTACCGATCCAAAGTCCTTGTTGGGGAGGGAAAGACCGCTGTAGACGATGTATTCGCCGTCTCCACAGGCGGTGACGAAAAGGACGTTGGGCCAATGGGTGATCGAGTGGGAGAAGACGTCGGACGAGCCCCTGTCCTTCACAGACAGCGAGAGACGCTCTCCATCTAAAAACAAATGCATTAAAAACGTTAAAATAAGATGGAAATTAAAACTTTACATAGAGACCAGTAAATCACTGACCCTTGGCGTTTCCAGGAGTATCGGCGTCAACGGATTTCAGATTGGCCAGCTAGATCTCGGAATGCTTGGCCCAAACAATCTTTCCAGAAGCGTCCATGCTGTCAGCTGGCTCGTCCCTGTCCAGCTTGACGATTACGGATCCCTCATCATAGCCCAGAGCGATCGTGTTGGTTCCCTTCTGCGCCATCACGCACCAGACGCGCCCCAATCCATAGTTCAGGGTGGATTCAAGCCTGATAAATTAAAATAAAGACAACATCTAAAATAGCGATACCTGTAAGTGGTCGAGTGGAAAATTGTGCATTCCCGCAGCTTCAACGTCTTGTCCCGCTTCCAGATGACCCTCTTCTTCTCCGATGAAGACTTCGGCGCCACGGATATGAAAATAAAGAACCGAGCCACGAATCACCAAAAGTTTTGAAATAAAAAGGTTTTAATGAGAAATATTGTACGCGAACGAGCAAGAGTTACGCAGAGAAAAGAGGCTAGGAGCGGGCATGCTGCACTAGAATCTCTTCTTTTGAAGGCATATGTTGCTGTTTTGTGTGTCTGTAAGTTAATCGCAGCAGACGCAATCTACAGAGATGAGAGAAGAAGCGGGCGCGTGTCTGTAGTGTTCTCTATGTGACTGTTGTTTCTTTTTGCCCGAGGCTGTGTCTGTACTCGAAGACTCAAATTAACGCCTGAATGCCCAAAGGGCCGGACCAGAACTCCGATCACACGCCACCGCCAGCCGAACTGTATCAAAAGTGTTGCCCCCACACAGAGGAGGATTGGGTTGCTAGCTACTACAAATATAGTAGCCAGTACGATGGAATTCTCCGTGCTTTACCATGGCGGTAGGAAATCCGCTTCCGGTGATCAGTTCATGGCCTAAGAGAGGACCCTACACCCCTCTCTTCGGCTGTAGGAAAACGCCGGTTACCACTCGGCATTCAGGCATTATTTCGAGAGAAAGGGGAGCTATGAGAAGTTATTACTTGAACTACCAACGGCGAGCGGTAACTTCAGCAGCGGGCGGGTAGATATGAAGAGTCAAGTAAGCAAGTTAGCGAGCAAGCATTAAAAAGTTAAAAGTTATATTTGTATTATATTTGTGTTATATGTTTATTTGTCTGTAATTGGCTGCAGCGACTACGCACTTAACCTAAACTACCTAAACGGTTAATCGTCTAGCCTAACCGACCAAAGTACTAAACTAATACATCCTAATCTATGAAGCAAGCGAGCGGCAGTAGAATTAAAAAGGAAAGAGCCAAAGTTATTAATAAAACGGACGAGAACGACCAGCTGCGATCAGAAAAGGCGGGAGAATGGGGAAAGTGTCACACTTTAATTATTACAATAATGCATGCTAATTTGAAGTGGTGCGGTATGCTAACTTACAGATTTTAACGCAATTTTACAAAATAACTTTAAAAACTGACCTGATTTTAAAAGCAGAAGGCGAACACGGCGACGGAAGCTGCGCGCATGCGGAAATCGGGAGAAGCAGATGCCAGCATTTGTAATTAAAATCAACGAAATACGTAAATGACGCCGGTAAAAAACGCACATCAGTCACTTTCCCGGGAGAGCCACAGGAATCCTCGACTTTTCTGAGCGGGCCATCGGGCCACTTTTCTGAGCGGGCCATAAATTTGGGGCTGGGCAGCGGAAAAGAAAATGTTTTCCGGGCCGGGAAAACAAGAAAAAATGGTTCTTTGGTGCTAAACTACAACTCACGCAACTGGAGACTACAAAAATCACATTGCGTGACCTACTTTTCGTAGATTGCGTCTGCCCTTCATCGTCAGAATCATTGTTTTCCCTCTGCTGTATTTATTGTTTATTTATTATTATTTTTAATTACTTATAATTATGTTTAGATGCTTCTCTCTGTCGGCGAAGTGTGCTCCATCGTCGAAGAGTTGAAAGACGGTCACTTCATTGAAAGCAACCTCAGATGCATCGAAACGTTCGAAGTGAGCTGTGAGGTTATCACCGCCTCCGGAATCAACAACATTCTCTTCCAGTGGGTTGTTTTTTCTATTTTCTTTTATTAAAATGTATAACCGTTTGTAGTGTATGAATCAAATTGCTTAGATTGAGCAAGGACTGGAGATGGGGATCTGTCGCCGGCAGGATTCTGAAGAAGTTCCGCCACAAAATGGTGACTTATTTTCTGAAGAAAGACGAGGATACGGTCCAGAAGAGGAATTTGAAGAGAAAGTCCGACGGAGAGTTCTACATCGAAACGGTTTGTTTTCCATTTCAAAACTATGTCATCTAGGAATTTTGGAAATAATTAAAATAATTATCGATTTTCTCAGGTGATGAAGAAAATAAAGAGCGACACGGAGGAGTTTCATCAGAAAATGACGGAGAAGAGGAGGATTTCTCATAACATCGTTGAAGTGTCGAAAACTCCTCCCCAGGGATTGAGCCGCAAACTGCTAAGTGAGTGTTATTTTAATTTTATTTTCTCATTATTTGCGTTTAAATAGCTGGCCTGGTACTATCGAACGACTGGGACCCCAAAATTGATTATTTATTCCGTGTTTTCCATTAAAATCGCAGTTTAATTCTATTCTGACTCTGGGGAACAAGCCCCCCTCGAAATCTTCATTCCCCAGAAACGTATTTTCGTACATTTTTTCTTCTGAATATCAAATTAAATTGATTTGAATTTTGCGCCAATGCCCACAAACACTTGGAAGTAGTTGTTGCATCCATTTTCTCTGACTTAACTCCCATTTTCGATGGGAAAATGGCAGTTTAGTCAGAGAAAATGGATACATTCCAAATGATTCCTAATAATTTCTGAATTTCGGGTCCTATTGGTTGAGTAGTACAGTTGGGTTCAGAATTTGTTGCTTCACCTTGACTGACAACTGTAATTTCCTGTCTTTTTTAGCTCCTCCTCTCATAGAGACTCCTGAATCCGTTGCTCAGAAGCTGATGATCATGTCCAAAATGAAGAAACTGGAAGCGGAGAAGAGGTCTCCCAAGATCGTCGAATTGACCAGAGCACCTGCACAACACCTGAGTGAGAGACTCAAAAGTGAGTTGTTCATTTCTTTCATCATTTCCGTATTCATGTTCATGTCTTTCTGACTGTTTCAAACGTTTATTCAAGCTCTTCCCCTCGCGCCGTCTTCTGAAGAAATCCAGAATCTGCTCAAGTCGGGCCTCACCGCCGAGCTGCTGAGGGAGGCAGAGGTCATTGTCGGGGTGAGTTTTACCCAATTTTTTTTTAATTTCTACATTAAAAAAATAAATATTCCGTTTTCAGCGTCAGATGGCGAGAGTCGATTCCATCTGGTGGGCGCTTATCAACCGAGACTTTGGAGGTTTCACCGGTTCCTACGCCTGTAATGTGCGAGAACTCTACGACTGCAAAAGGATTATGACGGAGAAGAGACAGAAGCGAAGGAGCGAGGAGGAACAGAAGGAGTTGTCGCGGGTTGTCGCCTGGGATGACCTCTTCTAACACTTTAATATTCAGATTTTGCCATACATGCTCATTTTGACATATGTTTTACCCTACATTGATAACATGCTGTATTATAACTTAAAATTTGCGTAATAAATGTATTCCATGCTACATCTGTTTTAGTCGGGTAAAAGATGTGCTGTTGACTCCAAAAATGGGTAATGAATACAATTTCGGTGGGATTTCTCAGCCAAATCCCCAAAACGCCCATTTTTGGATGCCAGATGCTGTAGACGCCCGCAATCAGACCGAGTTCAGTCGCATCAAAAAATGATGCTGTTCTATTGACATTGCTGATTTCTTCGCAGAAAGAATCATCGCTTGCGTCAGAGCTGTTTTGATCCATTGTACTCACCCCCTCGTTTGGATGATGCCCCCATAAATAACTTTTACCTTTGCAAAAGGCGAAGGGATTTCGGTTTATGCGAATTCCTGGGATCTTATGGAAGCGTCTTTGCGAGTTGTTTCTTCGTGTTCCTGGGGGATAGAATTTTATGATAGAATATGGTTTGGGGAATGTTGCTGGTATCCTCTTAGGGCGACATTTAGGCTACGCAGTGCCTGACAAATCTAGAAGATTCTCTACATCTACACGTGTTTTGTTAACTACGGTTCGACACGTTGTAACTAGGGACCGCAGAGGTGGCCGCGGCGGGGTGATCCGTAATGGTAAGAAAATATGGTTTTCAATGCTCGCGCGCGTATTTTTTTCTTTCCGGTTATTTTAAAAAAGAAAGTGGGGTAAAATTGCATGAGAAAACCAATGGAACTGCTCTTTTGACGAACTATTGATTACATCTTGCCGAAAATCGCTGTTTTTGGAGAATTTTGACCATTACTCACGAACCATAGCGATAGCATGCATTCTCAGAGCACTTTTCTTTGAAGTATAACCATTTTCGTGAAATAAAAAAATAAAATCAAAAATTCGTCCTTGCACAAATTAATTACAATCGATCATGTTGTTTGTAGCGCTCCTATTCAAGTATGGAGGCATGGCAGCATACTTTTGGCTTTCTCTCAGTTCTCTGAAGTGTTTTTATTGTTTTGAAACAAGAAAATTTGAAAAATAACTCTAAGGGTACTCATACGCCATCCGTATTCAACCACTACTTTGTGTGTGTTTTTGCACTTTGGTCGATTATGTGAGATACAGACGCGTAGCACTCAATATTGTTATATTTTCCGATAATTTGGATTTTTTCCTTTATTTTAAGAAGGAATATAGAAAATTTCATCCTTGCCGTCGCTCGCAAATTAATTTTAAATATACAAATTTATACAAAATTGGCGACTTTCCGCGCTCTATTGCCAAATACCGTATCCAGGGCCTTTTTGAAAACGGCATTTTAAAACTGTATTTTTATTATTTATGAGATAATTTTGGTACCAAAAATACGAGAAAAATATGAAAAATCAATTAAAAAACATATATACATGTAAATTCTCTCACACAGAGGGATTCCGCATTCAGGCAGAAAGTATGTCCGTTGTTTAGCAGAGCCTGTGCCCGGTCAGATAGACCCCGCCCAACCACGGCGACAATGCAAAAATCAGATTCAATTTCGGGCATTCAAAGCGGAATATCTCGCTTCGTTTTGGATGAAATTTCAAATTGTAAAAAGGAAAAGTTTAAGTTAGGAACTTATCTTGCGTTATATCGAAGTTAAAAATCCAAAAAATTATTTATAAAATTAGGTCTGCGGTCCCTAGTTGTAACGATAGGGTTTACCCCTTACAGTTCCAAAAATCATTCTACTCCTCGTCCACCCGTTCCACTGTAAAGGAAAGAAAACTTTATAGGCAAATGAGGGAAAAGCATAAGAGAATTGGGAGAAAATGGAAACAAGATGATGAGCAGTTGCTCATGGATTCAGAAGCCAAAGCGTTAAGAACCTATCCATTTCTTGTTCTACTCAGACACGGAGACACTGAAAAGAAATTAACAGAAATAACTGCTCTATCGTCGATTGCCCGGAATCTCTCGTCACTTGGAGATAAGAGACTAGAGGTGTAGTCTATAGGGTGGCAGATGAGCTTGTCACTGATCTCGAGGAAACTTCATTTCGTCACGTTGATGGCTTTGCCGACGCAACTCTGTTACAGCATATCAATGCTGTATTCTTATGATTTCAAGTCGTACTACGCAACCTACGCAGCCAAATCCTAAGTTGCAGCTATAACCAGGAGAAGCATCACTGTCAAATGAGCCACCTGATGGTAGACGAAATATTAAAACAAAGATAGTTAGCCCATTTGGAAGAGGCACGCTCTATGTGAGGAAGATCTTTCCGTTTGACTTGAGAACAACATCGACGAATACTTTTCGCCAAATCTACTTCTGCCGATTTGGCTGCGTACATGGACTGAGTATCTTATATTGCCGCTTTGCTCTAGGGTCAACATCAAAACATTGTTACGCTGTTTCGAAGAAGCCTTGGCACGAACTATATGTGGAAGAGGACTTTGTCTAGGAAGAATTTAAACCATCCGTAACGTCTGGGTGTGGCGATGAACATTCTCCTTGTGCTATTTAGAGAACCTCAGCCTAGGCAACTCAATGCCCATCTGTCAACGGTGTCTTCGAAAACATTGCAGATGCTTTTGTCTTGGTGATTCATAAAGAAAAATTTTAAAGGGCTGCTCTCTACGTATTCGTCGGAAAAACTGTCAAAATCCCATGCCCCGCCCAGTCTACTTTTCGGTCTCCTTCTCGGGAACCCTTATCGGAGCCATTTCGCGCTTGCAGTGTCGCATAAGTCATCCTGCTCTTTCTGCCGCAAGCTCTTCCTCCTGGTCTGAGAATTTGAGGAGGAGTCATGTGGTGTTTGGTACTTTTACTGGCAGCTGTTAGTGTCGGTAATGCTCAGGTAGGAGTCTCAGAGATGGGGAGACAGATAGCGAGAGAGAGAGAGAGAGAGAGAGAGAGAGAGAGAGAGAAAGAGTTCTCGCCCTCCCTATAGCACTCGTTGGTTTCAGTTCGACGCCTCCACGTGCGGAGTCTCCAAAGCCTGTTTTGTGCCTTCTGAGAACAACTGCTACCAAGGATGTAACGGAATGCGATTTTCATACGTATTTTTGAATGAAACCAACATGGCGGTAAGATTAAAAAATCCATTCCATCAAACATACTTCTAGATTGAAATCTCTGGAAATTCCGACTCCCCCACTGGATTTTACTTCGCCGTCGGGTTTTCGAACGACGACATGATGGTAAGTAAAGCATTCCGCATTCAGTAGTGATGTTTACGAGAGAAAACAAAAACAGTTTTAATCCAGGTTTTTTTTTTTAAAATTTCCCGTGTGAATAGATTAGAGGACAAAGAAAAGTGCATTGGGCACCAGACGTGTTTGGATGTGACTTCTGCCCTAAAGCGGCTTTTTGAAAGTGATGCGATTCTATAAATTTTAAATGTTTTGGTTAATTATAGTTTAGATGAACATGAAAATTAGGGCCAAAGTTACGCTGTTGTTCCTGGAAATTAAAATTTCAACACTTTGGCCCAAATAAACTTGAGATTAAGAGGTCTTCAGGGGCCTTTTCTGATAGGAAATAAACAGTCTTTGAATTGCGCCCAATTTTTGAAAGTTAAAGTTAGGTTTCAAAACCTTCAGAATGCAATTCCGACCGGTTATTTTCGTTTTCTGTAGATAGCTTGTAGTTTCCACAAACCGTGATAAACCATGAGCCGTTCAAAGGCGATTGGGCGTTGGTTGAACGATCAACGCAGAAGTCATCACAGAATTGTCAGCCAGCAATAAACGATCTTAACTATAGCGAAAAAAGCTTTTAGTGGAAAATGATGGTGAGATGACATTTGTTGGTATTCTCATGGTCCGGTTGATTTTTCGTTGCTGCAAGTCTTGGAGTCCAAGAGCTTCAGAGATCAGAAAGCTTTGGAAGGCCTAAGAAACTGTATTTGCAAAACCAAACCAACAACACAAATCAACCCCACATTCTTATAATTTTGCGTGCAAACTTCCAAAAACGCCTCTCGCTTTGCTGATAGCGTTTGCTAGATCACGCTTATCTCTTTAATCGACGAACCGGCAAGAGATCGGAGGAAGACACAAAAAAGGCACACGATCTGTTTAGGGAAACGAAAGTGTCATCGAATGTTCTTCTATTGGAAAGGAGGCTGTTAGCCTCAAGTTTTCATATAACGAGGCGCCAACTGCATCTTTGGTTACACCAACAAACGTTCGGATTGTGAATGAGGTAAGAAGACGAGAGAAAGAGAGACAGACAGAGAGACAGAGAGACAGAAAGACAGAGAGAAAGAGAGACAGAGAGACAGAGAGACAGAGAGACAGAGACATCTCTTTTTTCAGACGCAATTCAATTCCTATTTCCAAAACGCAAAGGCCACCTACACCGATGGAACCGTCTACTGTCGCGCAGTCGTAAACGTCGGTGGTGCTCCAGATCCCCGTGTTTTCAAATTCAATCCATCCATTCCCTACTATCTAATGATGGCCAATGGTCCCACAACCGATACAGGTGAACACCTTCCTTCTTTCTCTTATCTTTGCTTCGGCTTCTCTTCTTAACCCACCTAATCCCTGTGAACCCAAAGGTTTTAGGTCTAAGCCACCACGTTCATGACGTCACTACCCAGAGTACCGTAAACTTGGTTGATGTAAGTAAAACAAACAGTACGGTAATCTTAGAAACATTTAGATTCGCCCGGCCTTTGATAGAAATGGATGTGGAGTGACCAAGGGGTGCTACATTCCATCAAAAGACGAATGCTGCGGACAGGACATCGACATGGTGGTTTCATACCTGTAAGACAGGCTCGTAAAAAGGAAAATTTGATTTTGAATAGGCTTCTAAATAACACTCACATGAGGATGGAGTTGGTTTCTTCTTCTAACTCCAGTACCGGACAATACGTGGCAGTTGCCTTCGGTCAACAGAGAAAAATGGTGAGGGTTCAGTTGTGATGGCTGCATTGACTTTTAACCTACCAGGGCGCACCGGGTAGGTCACGGGCCATCGCGGCGGGACCCAATGTTAAAACCCCTCAACATTATCGTACCCGTGCAAAATGAACAAAATATGAACCAGATGGGAGACTTTTTCTCGAAAATTTCACAAATTGAAACTATAATAATTAACGTTAAATTTAATTACAATAATACTAATTGAAAATTGCGCAAAAATTAAATTTTTTTTCGCAACTTTCCTTAAAAGACAAATGGATATATTTTCAGATTAACGAGAGCGTAATTGAGTGTTCTTCCCTGGGAAACCAACCCCTCTCCAGCAAATTTTCCTACAACAATGCTCACTTTACCAATGTTAGGATTGACGGAGAACCGGTACGTACTTTCTTAAAAATTTCTTTCAAAAATCGTTTTCAGGCGATCCGAGAACAGTATATTAGCGATTACTCCACCTACCAAGATGGAGATCTCTACTGCACGGCGGTTATTCAAATAACCGGAGACAAGGACCATCCTGAGGTTAAGAAAAATAAAAAGTTTAAATGGGATGGTTTTCAGATTTTCAAGTACGATCCATCGCAGGAGTACTATCTCCAGTTGGCCAAGGGAAAGACTAGCCACACTGGTGAGATTTGGAAATTTTATATTCACAAGTTAGTTTTAGGGTTAACACCTCATGATGCGGCTTGTGTTGCGAAGCAGAGTATTAGCTTGAATCAGTTGCAGGTAAGAGACATTTGAGAGGGAGGGAGAGAGAGAGAGAGAGAGAAAGAGAGAGAAAGAGATAAGGGGAGACAATAGGACATTATATGCCAAAGAAGTAGCGCGAGGCAGAGAGGAGTACATAGAGAGAGAATTGAGACAGGACATTATAGAGAAATCAAGAGTGATTCAGGAATAAAATGGACAAATACAGAGACATAGTGGCAGAAAGGCATAGAGGCAGAGAGGCAGAGAGGCAGAGAGGCAGACAGAGAGAAGAGAAGACTTACTAACCTTTTTAGCCCTCCTTCGACACTTCCTCTTGTGGTAGTAAAAAGAACTGCTTCCTCCCAACGGAGTGCTACAAAGGCTGCAATGGAATGGGATTCTCTTACAAACTCATCGCCGATTTCAAAATGATGGTCGAAATCTTCTCCGTGGCTACGGCACCCAGCTACTACGTTGCCTTGGGCTTCTCAGACGATAACACCATGGTAATCTAACACAAAGAAGCTTCTTTTAAAGTTGTTAAATTCATGGCAATGACTACGTTATTGAATGTTCTTCAATCGATGGAAACGCCTATTCGATGAAATATTCTTATAACGTTGCTGATGAAGAAAATATCTATAACACGAGGATTAAGGGAGAAAAGGTGAGTCACTTTGCGTAAACTCACATTTAAGACCTTAAAAACGTAAAGAAATGTAACGCCTTAATTATGCTTGCTTGGTCCCCGAAATATTTAGTCTCTGAAAAAAGTCCCTCAAACTTTTGCATTTCGTCGAACACTCGTGTTGTGGTTTTCAGCGTTCAGAAGCTCAATTTAGTGTGATTGAGGGGGCTGATTTTGAAAACACGTGAATGAGAATCTTTTGTAATAAGAATAGAATCATGTGAGATGTCTCAGCCAACAAGGGCAAGGTTCAGGAAACCAAGATTTATGAAACTTTAGTGAATAGAGGCTATTTAGTAATAAAGAAGGTTCTGTGAAGACATACGGTAGAACGAATAAGTTTGTACGGCATTCCGTAGAATCGGAGCTGAGGCTACGATAATAGCTCGGTCTGAGCAATCTGTTTCAATTTATCAAAGGGCGGGCGTATTGTTAGATGACGCTTTGTGATGCAATGGGGAAGATGATCAGTTTTATCGACATTTGAATGAATTGAAAGAAAGTTTCGCATTTTTCTTGGAAAAACGAGTAAAACGACGGCTAATACATACAAAAACACACAGAAACGGACAGAAACACACACACACACACACACACACACACACACACACACACACACACACACACAATCACATTCAATTCATTCCCAAGTTTGGAAAAAATCAAGTGGTGGCGTCCAACGGTTTTCGTTCTATAACTACTCTTAAATTTGTCCTCCGCATACCATCTCTGCCTTTTCCCCTCCTCCTCCCTCCTTGTCTTTATAGTCTGAATCCCCAAACCCAGCTAAAGTGTAATAATGGCCCCCTGCGAGCACTCTTTGGTCCGTTCTGTCGGGTGCGTAATCACATCGTGTTATTACGGGTATTCAATAGAAAATGATCCTCTTAAGCTGAAAGTTTTTCAGTATCTCCGTTCGAAATTGATAAAAAACGAGACGGTGACTTTCCAAGACGGCAGACTCTACTGTTCAGCCACCATTGATGTCAGCGGATCATCCAAGAACGAGGAGGTAATATTTTGATTGAGAAAACCAAAATCACCGTCGTTTTTCAGATTTTCAAATACGATCCTTCGGTCAACTACTGGCTTTTGATGGCCAGTGGAACGACAAATAAAGATGGCCTGAACAAGCACTTTGACCACGTCGTGTCCGACACTTCATTCAATCTTCAGACTGGAGAACCCATTGTTCCTGCAACATTGGCACCCAATGAGGTAAAACTGGTCTTTTTTAAATCTTTTTAAAAAATATTGGGAAACCGTGCATACACCCAAGCATGTGCTCTCTTGCGTGGGCTCAGATATATCGTGGGTCATCGCGGCGGGACCCAATGCCAAAAATCCATTAAATACTTATTATCGTTGTCTATTTAGGACTTTGACTGCCGCAAATGCAACGTTACGAAAGGATGCTACTTCCCACGTGGACAAATAACGTGCACCGGGATGGGTTTTGCCTACAAAGTAAGTTCTAGTCTCTCTCTCTCTCTCTCTCTCTCTCTCTCTCTCTCTCTCTGTGTCTCTCTATCTCTATTTCTCTCTCTCTCTTTCTTGTCCTCTGTGCTATCCACGAAACAAAAATTTATTGTAATAAAAACTTAATTACAGTACATCTCTGAAACCGAAATTGAAATGGAGCTAATGAGAGACAGCTCCAGTGGCTACGTTGCAGTTGGATTCTCCCCCAATGGACAAATGGTACTTGTGGCTATAAAATGGAAAATATACATATTTTAGGGAAATGTACCAGTAATTGAATGTTCTCAACTACAAAAAGCTTCCTTGTCCATGAAGTTTTCCTACAACAACGACAGCCCCAACAATGTTCGGATTCCCAATGAGCAGGTTTGTTAAAAACCAGTTTTAATGTTAAAACCGTATGTTCCGACTTACCAGGTAAACCATTTTTGCAGCAAATCGAAAGCACCTACTTCAAAAACCCTGTGTATAAACAAGAAAACGGGCAGATGTACTGCAAGGCGACGGTGAATGTTGGAGGATGGAGTAGTAGCAACCAAGTGGGATTTCCTTCAAAGAAAGTTTTATATGTCTTTAAGGTTTTCAAGTACTCACCTGGAACAAAATATTTCCTCCTCGTTGCAGAGGGTACCACTTCGGAAACTGGTAAGATAGATAGGGAAAGGCTTGAAATCTCTGTTTAGCGATTAATGTACATTCCGACAAACAGGCCAGTGCGGCGGCTGTCGACTTGGCGTCAGTTGGGACTGTAGCTGGAGGAAAGAAGGGATTGGATGATGCGTTGAGGATGAGACTTATCCATGCTCATGGTGAGGGGCCTCTCTCTCTATCTCTCTCTCTCTCTCTCTCTCTCTCTCTCTCTCTCTCTCTCTCTCTCCTTCTTTTCAACATAAACCCTTTTCAGCCGTTATGATGATCCTCGCCTGGGTGTGCTTCGTCCCAACCGCCATCCTTTTTGCCCGTTCCCTTCGCGCTAGTTGGCCACTCGTGAAACCCGGAGGTCTCCTCATCTGGTTCCACGTAAGCACTACTTTCTCTTATATTTCTAAAACGTTTATTAGGTCCACCGAACTACCAATCTCCTGGGTATCGTTCTAATGATCGCCTCATTTGTGTGCATCATGTGTGCGAATAGCTGGAAATGGACAGGGCTTGGCTCCTCATCGCGCTACTGGACTCAGGTCCACACAATGACCGGACTCTTTGCTCTGATCTTCGCTTGGATGCAACCGTTTATCAGTTTCATGAGGTCTCACTTTCATAAAAACTTTCGGACCATCTTTCAGATGCCACCCGAACACTCCCAACCGCCCCATCTTCAACTGGGTTCATCGTCTCATCGGAGTTTTTGCCTTTATTTTAGCCAGTAGGGCCATTTACCGGGCCTTTCACTCCATTTTTCAGCAACTGCTCTTTCAATCGCCGCACAAAGATTTACCCTCTGGCACAACCCCAGTCTCCAGCTGGGTCTCGTGCTCATTCCGATCTCCCTCATGGTTCTTCTATTTATTCTCAACCCTCTTTTGGACATTTTGCAAGAAAAGAATCAGAACAATTATCCTTTGGTAGCCCAAGATGAATATAACAAATTATATTGGTGAATTCAGTTGGAGATGGTTCGTCAGGTCGTGGTGCTGGTCTCAGTCGGGTTGGTCGCCGGAGATGCCGTTGCTCTCTGCGTCATGGTCACTCAATAAGAAAACGTGTATATTCAAATAAACTATTTCCATTTATGAGATTTAGGTTGTGTGTGTGTGTGTGTGTGTGTGTGTATGTGTGTGTGTGTGTGTGTGCGTGAGTTGGCCATATAACACTGTTCAAAAACGATTAAGATTTATTTTTCAACAATGTCGTCAATATAATCGACACAAAGGTATGTAATAGGAAATGGATACGAGAAATGCGGTCCAGGGCCCTGTAGCGTATTTATAATCAACTCCACATTTGATTTATGGTCCATGACAAACGTTATGTCACTTTCAGAATCTTTTGAAACTGTCCACACCCTTGTATTATCTTCGAAAAGCCAGTACATCTTGTACCGATTTCCCAATTGAACAAGTGCAGCATCCAGTTTCTCAACTGTGAATTTACCTTTGAATTTCAAAAAAGGAAGATATTTTCCTTCAACCAAATATTTCTAAAAACAAATTGCTAGTTTTAACTAAGCTTTAACAAACCCTGGCTTCTGAGATAATGTTGTCCGCTGTGAGGCTGTGCCGCACAACTGTTACAAATTTAACATTGTACTGAAAGAATTTTTCTACAGGAGCGAATTCGGCGTGAAGAAAATCTAACTGAAATTTTAGATAAGATGAAATCATTTGAATTGCGCTCTGGGTCCCCTTTCAATGGCATGCACATCGGTTGGCCATGTTACAAGCACCACTTACAGTTCAAATTAGCCGTAGGGGGTATGTTTCAGACTCGTAAAAACGCTTACATCTTACAATAAAGTAAAGCCCAATAGGGCATTCAATACTCAGTTATGGGGCTTAAATGAATTTCCTGGGGGGGGGGGGGCAAACTGCGCACCTATTTGGGGGGGGGGGGGGGGGGCGCAACAAAATTGACTGGGGGTTTAAATGATTTTCCCCCTAAAAACGGCATCTTTTCAAAGAAAAATCACTTTTCCGAGGCCATACGTCATTGAAACAAGAGATGAGCGTTACATGATGGGAGTCTAAAGAAATAATCAAAATACTCCCCACATTCTTTCAACGTTCCCGTGAATTCATCAGGGATAAAGTCGAACGCGATTGCTCGGATCTTCAGAGCCTGAAAGGAACTTTCTTCAGCTAAAGTTTTGTAATTATACCTCTACCAAAATCCGAAGGGAAACTCCATTACAATTAATTGTTTTCTCGCAATACAGAATCCTTATGTTGACAAACTTGTTCATCAGAAGAGTCCATGTTTTGTCAGTCGTGACGCCCTGAAAGTTGAACCTTCAGAATATCGAATTCAGCTTACCGCGAGGTTTACTTGTTCTGCTGACAGCTGGACTTTCGAATCGTTTGGGATTTTCAGAAACTTTTCATACTCTGCTTCAACACATAACACCCCAGACTCCTAAGGAAAGGACATTAGAAACGCCTTCATTTTATCTCAATTTTGAACCAATTGGAAGTAAACGGAAAGTTGACTCTAGTCTGTCTCTCAGAAAAGTATTTGGAGAAACCACAGCAACTTTCAAACAACTCGTATTGGATGTAGGTAAGCTGCAATACATTTCATAATTTTAAAAATTCAAAAATTACTTTTTTGAAAATTGTCAGCTGAAGTCCATAGGGCAAGCTTCTGAAAGCCACTTGATCCTGAAGAAAAACAAAATTTCGGTTGAGGAATGAAAACACTTACATCACACATAACTAACCCAAATCGCAGGTGAAAGAAAGGTTGAACAACAGATAACGTTCAAGCGAGGGGTCGCTTTTTATTTAAAGTATCATCCCCTTTTTTCAACATTTGTCTGTGCGTGTGTGCGTGTGTGCGTGTGTGCGTGTGTGCGTGTGTGCGTGTGTGCGTGTGTGCGTGTGTGCGTGTGTGCGTGTGTGCGTGTGTGCGTGTGTGCGTGTGTGCGTGTGTGTGCGTGTGTGCGTGTGTGCGTGTGTGCGTGTGTGCGTGTGTGCGTGTGTGCGTGTGTGCGTGTGTGCGTGTGTGCGTGTGTGCGTGTGTGCGTGTGTGCGTGTGGCGTGTGTGCGTGTGTGCGTGTGTGCATGTGTGCGTGTGTGCGTGTGTGCGTGTGTGCGTGTGTGTGTGTGTGCGTGTGTGCGTGTGTGCGTGTGTGCGTGTGTACGTGTGTGCGTGTTTGCGTGTGTGCGTGTGTGCGTGTGTGCGTATGTGCGTATGTGCGTGTGTGCGTGTATGTGCATGTGTGTGTGCGCGTGTTCGCGTGTGTGCGTGTGTGTGACCCCCTTCACAATGCGAATTTGTCCTCAGTGCCCTGGGCATTGAAAAGCATCTATTCCGTTTTATTTTTTGTAAATATACAGTGTGAATGTGAATGAGTGTGATAATGTTGTGTTTTCCAGTGGCAATCTGCAAAGACGAGCCTTATCTTGTCTTCTGATCTATTTCCGTGCTTTTCCCCAAAGTTCAGAAAACCTCCTCCCGGAAGATCGCTCGATTCTACGTAGTAGAGCTCAAACCCTATCAGGTCTTGCAAAATTTACGTGAGATTCTATGAAATATGGCAGTCCGCTCAAAGTTCGAAGTGATAAGCGGTGGACGCTGAACTACCCGACGCGGCTCTGATCTACAGAACGGAGATGACATGGAATTAACGAAAGCGGGGACCAACAAAAAATATTTTTGAAAGGGTATCACACATGTCTTAGTATTTTCATTGTGTTGATAACATTTGTGAATTTTTACCAGACATTCATTTCATCATCTGGAATTTGCTTATAGCAGCAACACAAAGGGAATTTTCAATATGTCGAGCATTGTCGCAACCATGACGTTCTTGTAATTGTTAAGCACCAGACACCCACTTTGAACTTGGTCTTCTGATTCAAGAAACCTGCGCCGAGCAGCCTTTCAAGACCAGTAAGGGTGGCTCAGGGCAGGCCCGCCACCTAGTTTTTTGGCCCTTCCCTCGGCCCTATGTGGACATTTCTAAAAATTACAAAAATGTTTCATACTATCTTTGCACAGAAAATGTTTGTTTAGCATACAAATTACACAAAACAAACAAGGCAAAAACGTTTTGTCGACGGGGGATCGAACTAAAGCAACTTCGGATTGCCATTCCGACGTTCGAATCCTCCAAAACACCGTGTTTTTTTTTTAAACATTTGGAACAGAGGTTCAAAACAGAAAAAAACACAAAAAATATTCACTTTGTAAAGATTTACAATTAAAAAAATAAGATTTGTGAAATCATGGGACCGGTCTGCTTCAAAAATTTTTCCGGGACGGGCAGGCCCAGACTTTGCCACCCTTGAAGCCCAGTGACGTTAAATCGGATTTTCTGAAAACGTGTGTAAAAAAGGGAGACCTGTCGATTTTTAGCATAAAACTCTCTCAATTTCCCCATTGAAAATGAGATTTTGTAGGCCTCTGCCATGAAAATACCGTAACCTTCGAATAAACAATCATTTGCGCCCAAATGTTTCGGGTATTTCGGTCAAAGGAAGGCCCTACACAAGTTTTCAAAAAATCCGATATTTTCTATGTCACTCGTCTGTTCGAGTCTTAGAGAGACGGATTTAAAGCCTAAAAATAATACAAAGATTCCGCGCAGTCTCTCCCGATTGGCAAGTGTCAAGGCCAAACCCAGCCCAAGGTGCGTACATCAACACCAGCCTATGATCCTCAAATACTCGGCCGAATTGAGGCCACATTCCGTTTGTTTTGTGCACAACGTGCGAAGCCTCACCTTTGTTCTTATCTGGTTTGTCGATGAACTCTTTCAAAAGATAAGGCCCACTGCCTCCGTCTGTGAACCACTTTAAAACAGCCGCTGGTCGACAGAAGTTCATCCCACTCGCTTGATCTTGGTAAATTTTTTATTACATGTAAAAAGCGTAACAATACATTTGTTTTAAAAAAAACATAATTGCTCATTCAATGCTTGATGACTGATTGTTTGTGAGTCGGTGCGCCAGTTTAAACAGTGTGTGGAAGGGTCAGTTCTCTCTCTCTCTCTCTGTCTCTCTCTCTCTCTCTCTCTCTCTCTCTCTCTGTGTGTGTTTTTGCCTGTTCCTCTCTGTTTATCTGTGTCTCTCTCTGTCTCTCTCTGTCTCCCCCTTTCTCTATATTTCTCTACTTCTTTTTCATGTTCTCTTTGGCTCTCTCCCTCTCCCTTCAAACTTTCTCTCTCTGTCTCTCTGTCTCTCTCTCTCTCTCTCTCTCTCTCTCTCTCTCTGGATTCATCTCTATCTCAGTTTCTCTATCTCTAATTCTCGTGTCTCGCTTGCTCTCTCTCGTCTCCCGTCTCTCGCTCTCTCGTCTCTCTGTCTCTCTCATCTCTTCTCTCTCTGTCTCTCGCTCTTGCCATTTTCCCTACGAAACTTTCTTTCTCTCTGTCTCCCACCAAAAACTCTTCTACCAAAAGTTTTCTTATATTCCCGCGCCTTCCGTTTCGCTAAAACCGTTCGCCAGATAGTATTGACCCAATTGCCTGTGACATCTGTAGAATCGCCGTGTTTTCAATCATTAGTTGGAACTTTTCACTGAATGCTTTGTTCGACACACACGGAGGCTTCTTTTCGTAAGGAATCCCATTGCGCTAGTTTTACACAGTATTTTATCGCCTCCCACCGTCGTAAGTGACCGTTGAACCCAGATAAGAATATCATTCCGAGGCAGAAACTAAAACATCACAAACTATACGAAATTTCTCTTTAAAGACTTAGATTCTCTAAGAAAATTTGCCTGCTTTTGAGTTGGGCTAATCAATCAACATAGGATACTCAATCAACATTAGCAGCCAAGTGTAGCTTTAACACCAATACAAAGTAGTTTTTAACGAATTCTAACTGACATTTTGTTGTTATCATTTAGTGCACGTTTTATCGAAAATATTCGATAGGATTGGAATCCACTTAACATCGACCGATGATTTCCCATCGCCGTTGTAAACATTTCAGCCCAGTGGGTGTTTTAAACAGATAAACAGCAATATTGGCCAGTTTTTTGGGTTTCCATGGCCAAACTTTTTTTTTTGATTTCCTTTCGTTTCTCTGGGCTTTGGCGAACACAATTCGCCGACCGTTGACCGACGAACCTGTTCCACGCGAGCCGCTCTTGACCTTGTATTTCTTTTGGAAATTGTCAGCACAACGTTTTGATTTCCCCATTTGCGTTCAAAAAACCTCTAGAAGTTAACACAGAAAAATAATACTGCTGTTTTACATGGTGCGTCTCCAAAATCCCAATCACGGCCATTCCAATTGGGAAATCGGGTCACTTCAACAAAAGAAGTGGAAATTGCCGAACCCGAAACGAAAAGCACTGGCGATTGACCAAACTCTGAGAGTGTGCGTAATGCACACACTCCCCGGTTTTGGCGAAACGCCAGCGTTTTCGCTTCATTTTTGGGAAACTGGAAAAATGGCCGTTTTCTCTGTCCCTGGAGTACCTTCAACCGTCAAGCATTAAGATGGGAAAGGCCGTGCATTCTAAGAAGGTGGAAAGTATCTGTATTGTTACATAACAAGTAGACCAAACGGATATTGGGCACGGTTTATTAGAAAACGATAAAAGCTATTCCAGTTTTTCGCTTTGCCCCAGTTTGTGAGACCTTTTGTTTTAGAAATAAATCAATAATTATATTTTTGTAACAATATAAATTTCAGTATGCGAAGGGAGACCACAGTGATGATCCTGTCAATGGCTCTGAGCGGAGTGGAGGGCGCCAGCCGAGTGGCCAGGGCGGCTGAGGAAATGTCCCCCGAAACAAGGCACAATCTGGTCAAGGCACATGGTTAGTTTAGAGCAATACTTGATTCAATAACACCTGAAAAGTGTCAAATTACATTTTTTAAATTTAGGAATCCTGATGGTAATCTCCTGGCTCTTTCTCATCCCCTCCGCCATGCTCTTCGCCCGCATGTTGAGAGACTCCTTCAAACACAGACAACCCTTCGGTTTGGCCGTTTGGTTCCACGTAAGATTATTACATAAATACATTTTAATTACTTAATTAGGTCCATCGAACCTTCAACATCATCGCGATTCTTCTGATGACGGCTTCCTTCTTTTGCGTGTTCATTGCCACCGGATGGACGTGGAAGGGAGTCTTTTCTAAAGCCAAGTCTCCCACTCAGCTCCACACGACTACCGGAGTTTTCGCCTTTGGATTGGCCGTTCTTCAGCCCTTTCTATCTCTTCTTAGGTAAGAAAATTGTTAGACAAGAATACGAAAAATCTGTATTTCAGATGTGGTGCCAATGACAAACGCAGGCCGATTTTCAACTGGAGCCATAGATTAATCGGATTTGTCGCCTATATTTTGGCATGTGAGTTGAAACTGAGAGAAAGAGAGAGAGAAAGACATACAGAGAGAGAGAGAGAGAGAGAGAGAGAAAGCGAGAGAGAAAGCGAGCGAGACAGAGAGGCAAAGAGACCGAGTGGTAGAGAGACAAAGAGAGATAAAGGAACACAGAGAGAGAGACTGAGAGACTGAGGCTGAGACATATCTCACTCTCCTTTCCAGTGATTGCCCTTGTCGTGGCCGCAACTGAGTTCAAGAAGCTGTGGACGGATGCCGCTCTCCAAACGGTCCTCATGGTCCTCCCCACCGTTCTTCTCTTCGTCCTCTGGCCAGCCACCGCTCTCTTCCTTCCGACCAAAGAAAATGAGGATAAGAAGGAAACGGTAAGCCAAAATGACTGAAACCCAACAATTTACCCTCTGTCCCGCTATCTTTTCCCTTCCAGGAGTCTTTTCTGGGTCGTACTTCCTCAAAATATGCCAAGATTCAGCAAGAGGTACCGAAAATAACACTCAAGTAGTACTAACCCGGGGGCTTTAAAATTCTCTACAGAATAATGACAAAGCATCTTTTTAGAACCTGTCTGTGCGGCTGTCCCTGTGTTTCTGGGCGATTGGAATGATGCTGGCCACCACTCTCGCCCTGTCGCTGCTCATCGGAGCAGGATACAAACCGAAGGCTCATTGATCTCACTCATGCATAATAAACCATAATATCTTGAATGAAACGTTAAGCAAAAGGAATTTTCATCTCTATAATTTGGTCACATGAATCCCATATTTTCCCCAGGGGCACCAGATTCTTTAACCCTTTGCGAGCAGCCCACATAAAGCTGGAACAATTCTTAACGTACCCAATTCTCAACGGGAATAAAAAAACGAAGCCACAGGACACCTCAGCTTTCTTCAGGAAGCCACATCCGGTCGTTAAATGTTTTGCCTATGCTTTTCCAACTAGTAACTCGGAAAACTTCAAAAACAGAACTGGAATTTTGCCAAACCCAGTCCTATTTTCTAAAATTGGACAAAAGAGCCCCACTAGGTAAGCGAGCCACATGAATCGCCAAGTGTTCTTATATTACCCACAGTAACTGACAGGATTCAACTAACTGGGCAACAGGTACTTTCAAAGTGTCTCAGGTGGCTCACAAGAAGCCACGCAAATCGCACACTTTACCCGGGTGGGCCGTAGGAACCCTTGAAATGACCCAAAGTAAGCCACGCGATGCCTTAACTGGGCCACATAAATCCTTAACTTTTCCCACCTGGACCACAAGAAGCTAACGATGTTGTTATCCAAAAAAAATCTTAAAAGAAACTTACCCCAAGCTTTACATACGAAGCCGCAGGAACCTTAACCTTTCTTTAAGTAGACCACGTAAAACCACTGCGAACTTTTCCCGGGTGGGCCACAGGAAAACGCATGATCCGCAGTATCCCTCAACTACCCCAAGGTGAATTACAAGAATCTCCCCAACTTCTTTGAGTTACTCAAGTGATTTATAAGGAAGCCACAGAAACCCCCTTCCAAGTTTTCTCCGGCGAGCCACATGAATACTTAACTCCTTCGTGTTCCAGAAGAAGCCACAGGAATTGCCAACTTTTCCCGGGTAGGCAAATGAGACCAGAGGATTCAGAAGAAAGCCTCAACTTTTGCTGAACTGCCCCGAAGTGAAATATTCAAGAAGCAGACACCTCAATAATATCCCATCCCCCTTCCCCAAAAGTAACAACACATTGCGGGTAAAGCTTTAATCACGTTTTCTCTTTGATTACAACTCGTATGATACAACGAAATATGACAACCTGATTCACAACATAGTACTGAGGAGCACTTGAGACTTGATTACCCGAGAGGAAAGGGACACTTGAATCAGGGAAAAGGGATATGAGGGGATCTAGGAGGATTCGTTCTGCTGCTGCTGTTGCTGCGCAGCCTGGGCCTGCATGAACTGTGCCAGCTGGAAGAAGGCCTGCCACTGGAGGACCTGCTGCTCCGGCGTCAGGACGGGCTGGGGAGGCTCTTCGAGCTGCGTGAGGCAAGATTCCACAATTCTGAAAGAGATTTTATTAGAAAAGGGTTGATAACAGGGGATTTCAAAGAACTTTGGTGAAAATGACGCGTGTCTAGGTCAACCACATGACCGCGGGGCTACTGACGCAATATCGGATTGCGCCACCGGCCCTGGGAGTGAACCAATGCCAAAATAGGGCCAAAACTAAGTTTTTGTGGTATTTGCGTAAAGAATTGCATAACGTGGGCGGGGTTATGATACTTCTAGATCACTTTTTGATGGGCTCAAAATCCCCTCCCCCTAGTTTCCCATTTCGCCACTTGGTCAGATGTTTGGTTTGACGCGAGATATTTCGAGCGAGCATGCAATCACCGCCCATAATGGGGGTAATTGCAGATATTATCACGTCAGAACAGCGTTCGTCTGCCCCCAAATCACTTACTTAATCACTGTGCTGACGGCTGCGATGAGCGCAGGAGTTCCGAATCCGTGGGTGCACATAGAAAAGTGCGTCAGGGCCTCCTGTACGTGGCCGGGGAGGATGGGCTCGGGCTGATTCGCCATCAGGGGGCTGCAGTCCTGCTCGAGCAGCGATTTGAGTTCCTGGAGGACGCCTCTGAAAAAGGAGGGGTTAGAAAGAGGCAAAGAGAGAGAAGCTCACGTTGTGTGGCCGAGTCTCTCCTTCCGGCTGTCCTTCTCCTCTCCTGTGGCCTTTGTCGTCAAATGACCGGCCACCGCCTCCACGGGGAACTCTGTGTCGCAGAGGTGCTCGAAATCCTTGGCCAGATGGAGGGCCTCTCCCTCGACCATCGGGGTGAACAGGGTCATGGCGATGGCCTTTCGCTTGCCCATGGGCAAGTCCAGCCCCATCTTCTCGAGCAGCTCGCGCAGTTCCTTTCCTCCATTCTTCGCCTTGGCTCGGCGAAGGATTCCGCCCATCACCGATGTGTTCAGGCGCTCGGGGTTCGCCAGTCGCCGCTTTATCTGAAACGTTACGGTGTTAACAAAAGTTTCCAATAACCTTAAAGTATGGGGGTTTGGTTCTAAAGCCCCCAGTTCAGAGTGTGGCGTTTTCGCCCATCATTTGTCCCTGCGATGTCCGCTATCAACGGCATTGTGCCCGCATCTCTCTCTCTCGCCTGTCCCCGGGCATTGTGTGCCGAGGTCGCCGTGGAGGTCGGCGGCGATTTCCGGCGGTAACTGCCTCCGGTATCGATCGATTGCCCTCGGCAAACGAGCCGTGTGCGCCAACAATGCCAGCCAGAGAAAGAAAAAAGAGACGAACCTCTCCCACTGTGACGGGGTACTTGGTGTTGGCGTTGAGGATGGCCATGCGGCCGGGAACCGAGCAGAACACGGTGTCTTCTGGGACGGGGCCTTGGAAGTGGGAGAAGAGGTCCGAGGTCGTCGCTTCCGAAAGGTCCTCCGACAGCGGGGATTTCGTGTCGAATTTCGATGGACTCTGAAAATATACAAATAATTATAAAAGAAAAAAAGGCAAATTAAAAATTATCCTGTCCCGCGTATCTACCGCACGTATAATCGCCGCGAAAACTACCTCATTACACCGTGCCAATGTTTCAATGTCGTGCCACGCAGCCATAATTTAACGATAATATGACCCCACTGCGGAAACGGGGCGTCGTAAATGCAACACCGCTTAAAGGACTGTGTGGAAATTTTTGCAATTCTTAAAAGAGTCTCTAAGGGAGACTTGCTTTCCAATAATGAAAATTCGTTGCGAGACGCATGGACATTACCACCCTTTAATCAGCCTGATTCAGATAACTGTTCGCAGGATCCGCCATGACCTTTAATATTTCTTAGTTTCTTTGGCAAAAATGAAAAACCCTTTAGAACAAACAGCGGTGATTCAATGCGCGCAGGCCAGTAAACACCACAGGCTCGCTCCTTGGGTTAAAAATAACTAATTTCAGTTAAAAGAAGTTATTTTAAATGTAAAAGTTGGCTATCCAATGCGAGAAACGTAGGAATATGCGACCCACTACGCTTGCATACAGTGAAGCAGCGGAGAGTTCACGGCGTATTTTAAACTCTGTCTATTCAAAGATGACTTGTAAATTTGCCAAACTCCGTTTATTCCGAAATTGCAAACGTTCCGATCCGTAAGTGTGCTAATCCGACGCACTCATAGAAAAAGATGACGCATGCTTATGCGAATAAGCAGCTTCAGCATAGTCATAGAATTTTCGCGGCGTGGCCCAATCCAGTTAAATTCCAGTGCCATTTCCGGCGATTCGGGGAATAGGCTTCTTCGAAATTGATTTCCTATTCCCCCAATCGCTCGAATTCGCCCTCTGACCGTTCTTGACACGGCCGCAGTCGGCGCGGTCACCAGCTGGCAGCAGTCTCACGTGCCGGCGGCTGTCACAAAAAGCCCTGTCGCCATTTTTCCCTTTGTCGTCGACTGCGCGCGGTAAAATTTACACTTGAAACAATAGTGCAAAGAAGGACAGACTGACCTCTGGCGACAATCGCGCCTTCTTCGACTGCGATTCGAGCGGGGAGGAGGCCCTCTTGCCGAGAGTGGGAGAGGCGGACGAAGGAGCTGATGAGGAGGGCGAGAGGACGGGCACCACGTGCAGAGGCTGCTGCTGCAGGGCCGACAACAGGGCTGGCAACATCTTCTGAAAAAAAGTGATTAGAAACAGGTAAAACAGAAATTAACAAAGAACAAGAGAACAAAACCTGTGAAATGAACGCATAATCCTAGGGAAAGTTCGAGTGCATTTCGCGGGTCAAAAGCGAAAGAACAAACTACAAGTGGAATGGAAGCTAACTACAAACAAATTTTACAAAATGATAAATTCAAGCGCATTTTCAAAGTAGAAATTATGGTTTAACGGCAAATTCAACCATTTTAAGACGATAGCTTTGGCGGAATCCCTAACGCCGCTCCGTTTGCATTCTAGACTTTAAAATAGCTAAAAAAGGCTTCGAAGGCGCCTTTTTTCTCGATAAATTAGTAAGAAGGAATTATACTAATAGGGTTACATGGTTTTTAACATTATGCATAAAATCACACAAGTAAATCACATTTTAAGCAGGTAGCTTTTTTGGCAGTGTCACAGACGCATTTGCCGCGTAAATCCTAAATTGTCGTTAGCAAAGACGAATTTCCGTTTTGTTTGGTGAATATTTTAAAGTTTTCATGTGTAAAAATAGTCTTTTGAAACAAAAACATTGAAAAAGAATCATACCCTAAATTGGGGTAAGGATCTGCGGGGGGGTGCGCCGGGGAAAATCGGGACCCTGAGTCAGGAGAGGGGTTTTCGGGGAGGCCCGCAGGAGGGCAAAAATTGTGTCCTCGAAAACGCGTAAAAACGGGGGGTTCCGCCGGCCCACCGGACCCGCCAAAAAATCCGGGGGGCTCCGCCCGGACCCAGCCGCACCCACCAATTTAGGGTATGAAAAGAATGTAAAACGTAGAAAACGGACTTCAAATTTCGAAGCCGGAGCAAGTTCAAATGAAAGGTCCCGCCGCGAATAGAAATTTGGTCCCGTTACGATTAGCGGATTTAAGTATGCGGTGATTATGGTAAACTGTTACTGGCTCATGCTCAAACGTTGTTGAAGAATGACCGAACTTCATGATTGAAGATGGCTTTTCAAAATAGGAAAAATGCGGAATCGGTGTTCCCGAGGCTCCTGGGAACTCCCGACTGTCCGCCGGCTGCCGTGGGAGCGCGGCATTTCAGAGTGACTGGACAGTAAATGCCAGCGGTGTCGACCCGACCCCCGACCGCTGGAATTCGGCTGAGAGAGGGCGAAAACGGCGAGACGCAGACGCGCGACAAACAGTTCGGGGAGGACAGGGCAGAGACGCAGAGACGGCCCGAGGGGTCGACCATAATTACTCGAGAATTGCCAGTCATCGATTGATCTAACAGTGGGACCTACGGCCCTAATGGAACCAAAGGGCAGATAAGATGGGTACGGTAGCAGTGGGGCGTCCTTGGTTGGGAATTGCCCACGGCTGAGTTTTGGACTCTATCTCTACCGTAGCCCCCCTTACTTGTGAGTCAGGCGGGATTCGTGAAAACCGGTCCATGCCCGCGGAAACGACGTGATAGTACCCGACGGGCTGTTCGAGTTGTTACTCGGCATCGATTTTCAGACGGCAAAGTAGCGCGATCAAATCGGGGAATTCGAGAGAGGAGGGAGGGATAGAGGAGGGAGGGATAGAGGGACGGAGAGGAGAGGGAGGGAAAAGTTGCCGGCGGCAGATGGCAAACACAACGTCGATCAAGAAAAGGTAGTGATAAGAAGCGGGTGAGAAGGAGGGAGGGTCAGGTGCAGAGAGGTAGAGTTAAAGAGGTAGTGAGAGTGAGAGACATATACATATACAGAGAGGCAGAGTAACAGAGAGGGAGAGGCACTGAGACATAGACAGTAACGGAAGGAGTGGGTTGCTTATAGGTAGTGCGTGAGGCACAATGAGCCTTGTTTGGCGCCCATTGCCAAGCTAGTTGGGTCATCGCTGGGTCAGCGATCGGCGGATAACCTCCGCTCTTGAGGCATTTGCCCCCGAGGCACATTTGAACAAGGCATTGTCCCGCCAAAATACGCAATTGGTCAGAATTTAGAAGTATGCAATCAAATTCGCAGAAAATTTAGGCAAGTTGCAAAATTCCGAAGAAATTTTCATGGCAAGGTTTTGTTTGACCGCTTGTTTTGATGAAAATACAATACATTTTGATGGCAAAGGGGGGTTGAATTGTGAACATTTTATAGCTAAAAACACTAGATGTCGTAAATGCAAGTAAGTTTGGTCAATTATAACATTTTTCTGTTGTTTTAGTGGTTAAATGAACTTGTTTTTGGATGGAAAATGGGAAATTATAAGAAAAATTGAATTAAAAGTAAGGCTTGACAATAAATACAAATAAGGAAACAAAAATATTAGAGTTTGGTAGTTTTATGAGGGAATTGAAACGTCTTTAAAAATAAAATAAGGGAAAACTGACTTTTCAGTATGGTTTGGCAATCGCTATAAGTAATTATACAAAAAATAATAGAATAAGGGGATAAAAGGCTTAAAAAATGGTTAAAACCAAAGTAGGGTAAGCTCCTGGAGACCGCAAAACTAAGAATAACTTGGAACAGTGTTAAAAACGCCGTGTGACAAGCAAAGCCTTGGGGTAGATGCGAGGCCATCTGTTGTCTTCTGGCGATGTGCCTCGGGCACTTCTCCCAGGGCAAGGCGACCAGGGACAATGAGACATCGCTTTTTGTTCGCTTTTATTGACGCATACAACTTTTTCACCTAATACGGAACAAAGGAACGTTTGTAAGTATAATTATCAAACCATATAGCTGTCGCCAAAATGAAATCATATGCTAATTGCGGAAATGTGCAAAGCATGTTCTGTCGTCTAGTGATTAGACTACGAAGTTTAATGTCAACAGAGGATCACTAGAACATTCTAATTTTATTGGCATGATTTCAATTTGGCGACAGCTATAGCTATCGCCAAGCGGGCATCATGCCAATTTCGTTCAAGTATTCTCTGTTGATGATAGATTAGCATAAAATCGTAATATCAACAGAGAATGAAGGCACTAATTGGAATGATGCCCGTTTGGCGGCAACTATATATTTCTTTTTCTTTGGGAACTTTGCTTAGGCTTCCGTCTTTCGCATATTCAGACCTCACTACAGCTGTCGCCAAACCGAAATCTTATGCTAATTGCAGAAACATGCAAAACATGCTCTGTCGACACTAATTAGACTACGAATTTCCCATATCAACAGAGCATCACTTGAACATTCTAATTTTGTTGGCGCGATTTCAATTTGGCGACAGCTATATATCAAAGTTAGGCTTTTGTCTGGCGCAGTCTTTATTTTGTATGTTTTTGCTCAATTTTAACGGAAACTTCGAAATTAGAATGCTCCAACGCCAGACAGGCAGGATGTACTGGCCATAAGCGCAATCTGAGGATAGTCAATCTGAGGATAGTCGCTCGTTTTAGGATACTTTGAAGACAGGCAGACAGACAGACATCCCGAAAACAGAGAATTTTGGGCATAATGTTTGTTTGAGTGTCCTTATCAGCTGCTTTGTCTCTTTCAGATGAGCCAAGCGTGCAAAATCCCCGTGATTGTCCCTATTAATAGTAAGTTCGGCAAAGTTTTATCCGAAACAGTTAATTTGGAAAATTCGATTGCCTAGTGGGCGCGTTTGCCCCCTTTTGGCCCAAAACTGGCTCTTTAAAAGCGGCTCTGTGAACACTAGCCATTTTAAACTTTAAAAAATTAACATGTTAGCCATAGTTCTCACGAGAAGGATTGGCCCACGGGCAGAAACGGACCAGGCGAGATTTTTTTCAGGTCGGGCCGGCCCGTGAGAACTATGGTGATAGTTGGATTGTTCAATACCATAGCCTGGTCTATTGGTTAAGTATTGGAAATTTGCCAAGCAAAAACAAAAACCAGACACATCCTGATTTCCCTAACATTTGCTAAAGATACCTGCTTTTTAGCTTGCTAGGAAAAACCACGGACACAAGTTGGCCCACTTTCCTAATTTTCTCCTTCCTTGAAAAATCAAGAGAAAAATTTGCACCAACAACAGAAATATATCCAGGGAGACGTAAAATATAGCTTATAGCCGTCGCCGAATGGAAATCGCCAAGAAAAGCCGCCTTTTCTCTGCGTCTTCGCTTTTTGCATGCTATTTTTGCCTGCTTATCGCACGAGTGCTGCATTAAGGCTGTTTTTGGCCGGATTCCAATTTGGCGATATTTGCATAAACTTCTTCCCAAGTCTCAGAAAACTCAGGCCGCCTACGCAGCCAAATTGGTCAAAGTAGGATTGGCAAGTAGTACTGGATTCCGCCGACGAGATTACACCGGTTATGCAGATTCCGCGCCGTACTGATAAGGACAACTGGAATGATGACACAACTGGGACGTGAAAATACGAAGATTTCGGGATTTTAATAAATTTGCCAACGACTTTCGTAAGGTTCAATTGATGAGGGCTTTTCTTTCAAATGTCTCCAAATCTCAATTCCCCTTTCTTCTGAACCCTCCCCTCCAACTTCCCAGGCTTCCCCCAATCGTGAATTTGCAGCTTCTGGCAGAATTAGCAACGGGTTGTACTAATTCATTACCTCTCCCACCGCATGACGTGCCCGCAATCACGAACGTCGTGTTTTCTACAAGTATATTTTTTGTGCAAAAAGATCAATGTTCTCTATTTCCAAAACAAACTTTATTTTGGGAAAAGGAACTTCAATTAGACAGGTCGAAGCGTTTTCCTCAATTTTCCTGTTTTTCTGCTAAAGTTCCTCTTTTATAAAACGGGCGCGCGGACTTTCCTTTTCGATATTTGCGTAAACATTTTTACAAGTAGAAAATGAAGGAAAAATTGGAACAAGGGTGTGAGTGTGAGTGTGAGTGTGAGTGTGAGTGTGAGTGTGAGTGTGAGTGTGAGTGTGTGTATGTGTTTCAATATGCATGTGTTGGTGGATGTGTGTGTATGAGTGTGAGTGCCTCTTTCCCTCGTCTCCTCTGCCGTTCCTCTCCGTTTGGCCTCTGTTCCCATGTTCTGCCCTCTCATCCACATGTAACTGCTAGCTTTTAATTCCTGTTTACCCTTTTGTTGCCCTCAAAATTGTAGTGTTCTCTCGCTGGAAATGCCTGAATCACGTGCAACCCGTGTAACAGAAACAAGCACAGTCTATTTTTAGGAAACACCCCCTTGAAAAAGATAGAAGGAAAGTTTCAAAAAACAGAGATTCCTGGAATCAGCTGGTGATTTTTGTTTCCGACTTCAATTGAACCTAATTTTGAACAATTCATAGAGTGAAAAACATGAGCAACCCCGCACTTTGGTCTGGATGGGGTCAAAAGAATGAAACTTTGAAGTTGTGATTAGAAAAGTTTATTACCAATAATCAACATTTATACAAGCCCCTATAAAATTGCGGTCCCCCTGGGCTTCGAACGGAATGGTTCCTGTGGACGTAGAGTGCGTGTTGCCAATTACCAACGTCCTTTGGCAATTCGTGTTTTCTTTCCCTTAAATATGCGTTGTCTGAGAATTTCACATGCCTCAGATAATGGTGTTTGACATAAATGAATGGCAAAAAACAAGGGGAACAATAAATAACACTATTTTTAATTTAGAAAACATCACTAGTTAAAACAGAATTGTAGTATTACGAGGGAAGGCTTCGTCAAAGTGACAAATCATCAAAACAATATGTTTATTGAGACTGGCACGTAAAAGTCTAAATAAAAACCACTCACACACTCACTCACTCACTCACTCACTCTCTCCTCTCTCCTCTCTCCTCTCTCCTCTCTCCTCTCTCCTCTCTCCTCTCTCCTCTCTCCTCTCTCCTCTCTCCTCTCTCCTCTCTCCTCTCTCCTCTCTCCTCTCTCCTCTCTCCTCTCTCCTCTCTCCTCTCTCCTCTCTCCTCTCTCCTCTCTCCTCTCTCCTCTCTCCTCTCTCCTCTCTCCTCTCTCCTCTCTCCTCTCTCCTCTCTCCTCTCTCCTCTCTCCTCTCTCCTCTCTCCTCTCTCCTCTCTCCTCTCTCCTCTCTCCTCTCTCCTCTCTCCTCTCTCCTCTCTCCTCTCTCCTCTCTCCTCTCTCCTCTCTCCTCTCTCCTCTCTCCTCTCTCCCGAGTTTGAATTATCCAGCAGACTATAATTAGGATGATAGCAATGCAAAGTAACAAACTACAAAACAGTTAAATTAGGACAGAACACCACTCGGTTTAGAATAGAAAGTTTGTAATGTTTACAATACAATGTTGTTTTAAGTAACTTGTTAATGTTTGAATTCAAAGATCGGGTTACGGAATCAAAGATTCCAGGCTATTTACATGTTTAGTTCAAAATAGATCCCTCGAAATTGACCAACGCGTGATTTAATTACTGCTGCATTTGGTATAGACGAATTCGACGCCTTCGCTAACGAACGTCTACTTATAATTGGCTCAAAGTTCAATAATTAAGGCTGTGTTTCGAAGTACATGGATAAATCCCTCCTGGGCAATTGATTTGAAGTTAGGATAATGAAAACAAATGGTTTAAGAGACAACACACACACACACACACACACACACACACACACACACACACACACACACACACACACACTTTTCTCCCCCAAATGTCCATCCGACGTGCTTATTGGTATCTTGGCTAGATCTTTTTTTTGCTAGACATCTCTGCAGATCCTGTTTAATTTGTATTCCTGGGAGCAGGGTTCATCTCATTTCAGATGCGTCCTTTTACGTGCCAAAAGACGCCGGGAAGTGAGGGTGGCACGTGGTCACGGAAATACAAACAAGGAACGGACACTAATTTAAAAGACTTTCTCGTTTTTTGGGAGTTCGGACTTAACTGTTTCAATCAGTAAATTCAAATATACCAAGAGCCTTTCCTATCAAACAGTCAGTTTTCCCCGAAGTTAGCGGTTCCATCAAAGATCATTTGAATTCGTCCAAGGACTTGAATCATTTGTGATTTGTGACTCTTCTTGGAATTCTGGTAATTTAATTTAATTTGATTCGTATTACAATTTGAACCTTCCACTGTACTTTTTGTCATTTTTGTTTAACTCATGCACTCTTTTGTGGTTGAACTCTTTGTAGGCAGAACCGAGGGGATTAAAGTATTTGAAATAGTGGCATCCTCTTAATTGAAGACGTCGAAAAGTTTAAAAAATTTCAAGTTAATGTGTAAAATAAGGCTGCAGGAGCGACAATGGCTGTTAACATCGAGAACGTGAGAAAAATTTACCCTAAATCTAAATTAAATTTTAGTGCGTAACTGAAAATTTCATTTATGCCCATAAATGCAGCGAACAACACAAGTCAAATAAAAATGCTACTTTACCACAATTATGTGTAGCTTTCCTTCGATTAGCTAAGTTTTCCCAATAAGGTTGGGGCGAGTTTGAGGTTCAAAGGATTGGCGAAACTTGTAACGACACTCGAATTCTTCCTTATTATCCAATTTCTTCTACCAAATATTAATTTTCTTCAATTTAAATTTCTTCTACCAATTGCTTCTAATTTTAATAATTTCCATCTGTTAATTTTTACCCTATTTTAAAGGCAATGCGTCATGAAAAGTGAACGCATGGACGGGTGTACCTGCACACAGAGCACCGTGAAGCGAGAGAGCCATTTTCACCATTGGAAATAGAGAGAGCGGTATGCTAATTGCAGTTCAAACATTCAGCGGAAAAAACTTTTGAGGAGCCAAACGTGAGAAATATATTTCGGTTTCGGCAAAAAATATACATTTTTCAATTCGTCATCGAAAAGGCTGATTTTGGACAAACTTAAGTTTAAAATCTGAGCTAGTCGAATTTTGGTGACTCCCTTATAATGCTAATAAATTCTACAAATAAGATGACCCCCACACCCAATAGCTGTTCCTTTCCTGCCCAGACAATTGAAATTCACGTGTTCCGATTCATTTTCAAGTCTCAGCCTGAGCAAACACGGGACCCTTTGGGTCATGCGCTGCTCTATATTTGGTTTCAACGGAACAACGGTTCTCGGTGAACTGAAGGACAAAACGCAAATATATTTACAAGAATAAGAATAGTGCCGACGAATCTATTTCTCCATAAAGATCGCACACGACCGCGCACTGGTCGCCAATTCACCTTATTAACCCAAAAACTGCAAAATTTGCATAAAATTATATATTTGCGCCCTCACTATGTATTACACAACAATGTTCACCGCTACCACAGTTCCCCTTTTGAGGAAATTTTTAGCGAAAGTTCCTTTTCGATCAAATTTCAGCAGTGTTTTTCTGATTCTGAAAAAACAGCATTGCTCCTGATTCACCTACAAGAAGAAGACTTCTTGTTTTCGCCTTTCTCAGTCCAAGACCAAAGTGCCGCTTACTCAACCCGGGATGTTGTTGAAAAGTACTTTTTTATTATTTTTAAGCCGCAGCCCTGGGAGAGACCACGTCACGCTCTGACTCTTGCGGAACACGCAGGTCGACTTTCCCAACTGAATCACTCGCTGGAAGGATAAAGCTTAAAAAGATATTTTCTAAGAATAAAACCAATAAAACATTATAAAAAGTACGTTTTAGCAATGTACCTCTGTAATAATAATTAGCAAACATAAGTGGAATTGAACCGAAGACCGTTTGAGTGCGAGATTTTGCCCAGGAAGGATTCCTTAAGGTCTTAAAGAAACCTTAAAGGCGATGTGTCATAAAGAATGAGCGGACGTGCGGGTGGGCCTGTACACAGCGTACCGTAAGGCGATAGAGCCATTTTCACCGTAGGAAATAGAGAGAGCGGTATGCTAATTGCAGTTCAAAAATTTCGCGGAAAAAATTTAAGGAGCCAAAAAACAAGTTTTCGGTAAAGTATATACGTTTTTCAAATCGACATCGAAAGGGCTAATTTTTGGCAAAGTGATTTTTGGCAAAAACCGGTGCACACGGCAGAGAACGGCGAGAGAGCGCCGGAAATGGCGAGACGCAGAATGGCGCGCTATTCTAACGATATTTTGGATTAAACTTCAGGCGCTCCTAATTTGCTTCATTATGCTCCAAAAAAGAGAAAATGGGACACTTTCCTGAATCAGGAGAATCTGCTCATTTATCACAAGTCCAGAAAAACTTTTTTACGCGGTCCTTTCCCTTTAAGTTGTCTCCCCCCATGATGTTCGAGTTCTGTCTTCTACGCAGAATTTTCAGCTGTTCCCCTTGCGAAGCGTTGTAATATTCTAGCAGCTCCCCTCCAACCGAGACTTTTTGATTGCGTCCAATGGGGGCAGGACGAACACGCGATTTTTCCACTGGAAATGCCGCCAGTCGAACAGGTCACGCACAGCCGAAAGTTCTTCGAGCTGCGTGGGAAGGACACCTGAGAATTCGAGAAAAGGATGTGTGAAAGAGAACTCAATCGAAAGGCGAAGGGTCCATAAGCAGACCTGTCACCTGTGACGCAGAGTCTGATTGAATCGGAGAACAGGAAGGACGTAGGCGTTTCCGTTCCAGAATATTTTTGGTTTCCAAAGCACAAATTTTTTTCACACGGCGAAGGGCCAGAGAATTTTGAGACTGCATCTCTTCAATAATTGTATCCCGTCTTGTGCGTATGCAGGTAAATCACGGCTCATCTTTCTGTATCCAGTGAAAATCACATTAACCCTGGATGATCCAGAGGAAAAAAATGAATATTTGACAGCGCAGAGATTTTAGCTCGTAGAATGAATGAATGAAGTTGAAGAAGAAAGAATGAAGTAGAATGAAATTCGAGCGATGGGGAACTCTTCGGACAGAATGAAAGTTTTTGTCTCCGATTCGGCCGAATCGTTAATTTTGGATTTCCTAAGACCCATTTAGTCCTAAAATCACTTTGTTTTCAAACATTTGCATTTAACAGCGAATTAATGGAACATTGACAGTCATAATTTCTTTCAAAGTGGTCAAGTCCAGATGCGGGATGGTTCATTTTGTTAATTATCTTGTGCGCTTTACAGCAGTGCCCGTTTTCAACTTTAAACGTGTGTAATCGCCCAAAAACTTTAAAGAAGAATTATTTTTTGTGCTCACCACGCGTTTACCTTAACGAGGTAAAAGCCGAAACCCCACGCAATGAATTGTTGAGTAATTTTATGTTACAAAAAATGGGCCGACCCGCATCGTGATTGGATCGCTTTGAAGCGATAGACAACTGTAAATCTTCTAACCTCGCAACTCCAGAAGTCGAGTTTATGCCGTCGTGTTGATGATTTGTCGATTTTCGATGCCCAATATCAGTCGCTACCATGGCTTTTGGTTCCCTCAGGCCGGTTACGCAGCCAAATCGACCGAACTGGGGGGAGGGGATACGTAAGCTAACTTCTCGTAAACTGCGTGACAAACGACAATGAAAGGCTCTCATTTCTTCTTCGAGCGGTCTACTAAGCGGTCAACTCATTCTACAATAGGACATCAATATACTGACCAAAGCACATAGAAATGTCCAACAAACCAATCCAGTGGTCCTCTCCTTGCCTTTTCGCGGTAACTGCTTCAACGGCGAATTTTCTGAAGAAGTACGCAAGAAATCGGCGGTTACGTACGTAGTTAGGTGGTCTCGACACGATACCCTTGCTGACCAACTAAAATTTCGGTGAGCGTACTTTGACGGTAAAAATTTCAAGAATGCTCTACGGCACCTTTGTGGGGGACCCGATTTACCCATTGCGAGCGTGTCGAGCAGGCGGTTAGCCCGTCTTTTCTCAAAGGCTGGGTTTGAGTTATATGACTTACTCTTGAAAATGTCTAGGCTACAGGAATAATATTGGAAGTAACTTTAATTTTCAATCTCTAAAGTTTCGAAATCTATCTAAATGTTGCATTGAAAACTACCGCTTACTAAAACTTCCAAGCAGTTCCTCCGTTGACAAATCCACTCCTAATCCTTGCTAATTACGTCCAATTAACACTTCCTAATGAAAAAAAGATTGAAAAGTTGCCTTGTATCTGGTTTTGTCGTCATCTGTCCGTGTTTTCTTCATCCTCTGTCCACTGGGACTGTTGAGATGAGCAAACGATTGACGTTTGTTTTGGCAGAAAACGACGAAGGCGGAAAAAAGAGAACGGAAAGACAAGTACACCGTAACCAATTGAGTAGGCGTCGGGGGAAAGGCTGTGAGCTAGACTCCGGCTAATCCTTTGGGAAGGACACAACGGGTTGCGATATGAAAATGATATCACAATTTGGAATAATTAGATCAGATTGTAGTTCAAGGAGAATTTGCCGACAAATAAGGCAAAAATGGGAAAACACTGTCTGAATAGTTTGGATTTTCCCACACACTAGAAAGTGGCATCACTGGTTAAAATTTTAAAAAAATAACAACTTAAAATTAGCCCAAAGACGATTTTTCGATGTTTTAAACCTTACTTTTGGGTTGGAAATCTGCTAAACAAACTACAAAACTGCTTGATAATTGGCACCTTGTCAAATTAAACATCAATTACGTTTTTAGATAATCGGAGGTAGCTATTTTTGATAATATTCCGAGTGAAATTCACAAGAAAATCGCGAGTAGTGTAGAATCGGACTCTCCTAAATGTTGGGTTTCTGTGTGTTCTGTCGAATAAACACAAAAAAATGCTCCATGCCGTAAAATTTAATTTTCTTATTGAAAAACACATTTTGCAAGATTTCACCGATTTTACAATATTAAAGTATTTAAACTTGTATAGATTGAGTTCAAAATACCGTCACTACGCCTCGTGTTCGCGGACCCGCAGTCTCTCTACGCAAGAGAAGATTTATAATGAAGAAGGGGTGCCCAGTTTAATAATATTCAAATTTAGGGGTGAAAATGCAGAAAACTTCAAAATTAATCGTTTTTCAGTTTGTTCAGGCAAGCATGAAACATACAACTTTTTGGCCGGTATCTAAACATCAGACACCGGAAATTTGTTTTTAAAGAGATATCTTAAGTTTACAACGTAAAATTCCTTATTATTACGAAAACAGCCCTTTTAATTTTGAGTTCACAATGAAAAAACTATGATCGGTTGAAGTTTAAATGGAATACTATTTTGAACAGCGCGCCACTCTTGCGTCTCTCGATTTACCATGCTCTCTCTCTGACTCTCTAATCGAAGGTTTGCAGAGATTTTCGAAACGTTTGGATTTATATGACGCTCCAAGAAGAATTGCAATATTCGTATGCAAAAAACTTCAGAGCAGAGTTTAACAAGTGCCGAGAAATGTTTTAAAAAACCCCATTAAAAATTGTCAAAATACCTTTAAATTTACTAATTTATCTGGAAAGATGGATTTAACCCTCAGGCGAATGATATGCAACAAACAAAATATCAATTTCAGATTCAAACAACAATTTTTGAGACCCAAAAATATAAATTGGGGTCCCACATTTTTTACAACATTCAAACAAGGGTTTTTCTCTCAGAAAGCAGGGGTTTTCCCCCTCAACATTGCAAAACATAAATTACTGTTCCCAGCCGTAACCAAACTATTGTCCCAATCGAAAGTTCAAGTTTCAGGAGTTGAGCGTGCTGTGTTTTTTTTCACTTTTTTAACTAAAAACAATTTCATTACTTGTTTAGAAAGCGAATTTTATCGAATAAAACAAACAGTTACGATATTTCAAAGTCCTTCCCGAAAACTTTTTGGGCCCATCAAAACATCAAACACCGGAAATTTGTTTTTGAACAAATTTCTTAGGTTTAAAAACAAAAACTTCTTATTGTTAGAAAACAGCCCTTTTTCTTTGGAATTCAAAATGAAAAGAGATATGATCGGTTGAAGTTTAAACGAAATAGTATTTTGAAAAAAAAAAATCAAAAAAACGCGCTCCTTTGCGAAAAATCCGACACGGTGTTAATACCGTGTTGAAACGAAGAATTATCGATTGAAACATGTCGCGCAATGCTTTTCCATCAAATTTCATTTTTTCCTACATTTGCAACGGATACAACCCCAAACGTACGAGGAAGTTTCACAAATACTTCTTTTTCGACTAGCCAGTGCAAAAAATATTTTCTCCGCATGTCTCCAAATGAAAGAAGTTCCTGTTTTCTGTTCTAAAGTAGCGTAGCCAGCTGTCCTTATCGTCACAACTACACCGCCTACAAATATAGATAATTGAAAAGAAAAGACCGAGTATAGAAAAACAAATAACTCTTTTTTGTGCTCATCGGCCGTCAAATTCGCTAATTCGAAACTGCCAATTGTTTTCAGCATTCTCACGTTCGCAAACGACAAGAGACACAATTAATGTCGTCTGTGGTTTGCAGGAATTGAAATTTCTTGAAAATTTCTCAAAAATGACTGCAATTAAACTTTTCTCACGTGACAAGTGACGTTTCCGTCTATTTTCGGACTTTGGAAATGCAGAAAGTACTTTTGGAACGTTAAGCAAAAACATGAAATTCTGGAAATTTTGAAATTTTCGAGAAATCTGAATGTTGATAGAAAATTAAAATGGGAGGATTCTTATTTAAAACGTGCGCTTCCTTATTTGGGATCTTTTTGAAATGTTGAAAACATTGCTTTTATGTATTTTTTGTTGTTGTTGGAAACCTGACCACTTTTCAAAACAACATTTTCTATTTTAGGGCACATTCTAATCTATTTAAAAAATAATGTCTAAAAAAGAACCTAGATTTTCTGGTGTTTTCGTTTACATTATTATTATTTTAGCGGCGTTAGGGACGTGTTCTTAAAGATATGTACTGATGCATAAAAGCTAAAATGAAAAGAAAGGAAAAGCGGGAGATTTCTAGAGATTTTTCTTAACATTTTGAGGCATGTTAACTGAGATAGAGACATTGAGAGATAGATAGTTAGAGAGACAAAGAGAGTTAGAGAGAGAGAGAGAGAGAGAGAGAGTGGAGACATTGAGATTTAAAATCAGAAAGTGAGACATGAACAATGAGAGGCCCACATGGGCAGAAATAGGGAAATTTATTGGGAGATTGAAAAAAAAGAGAAAAAAAAAACTTTTCACTTTTAGTCGAAAAAAGTTATTTCCAGTGATCCCTTTTTGACTTGTTTCTATCCACAAAATTTGTTTTGGGTTGCTATTTTTGGAGACAAAATTTCTTGTTTTTCAACTTTTTTTTATCCAGTGTCCTCATCTTTTTGATTTTTGATTCGTTTCTATTGTTTTTTTTTATGGAAAACACGCAATTGAGCTAAAACCCAGTAGGTCAAAGAAAAATTAGTTTATTGCGGTTCGTTTCCACCGGATAAACCGGCCTTAAAGTTTTTTTGAATTGGGTCTTGCCGCGATGGCGTTTGATCTGTCCCGGGCGCGCGAGAGAGAACACGCTAAAGGAAGAGGAGCAGAGAAAAAGAAGACCAAATGAGACATAGATAGTGGCAGGGAGGGAGAGAGAGAGAGAGACAGAGAGAGAGAGAGAGAGAGAGAGAGAGAGAGAGAGAGAGAGACAGAAAGAAAGAGAAAAAGAGAAGCATGGTTGTGTTTTGATTGTCTTCTGATGCTATCTCTGATTTTCGGATTCTCTGAGGCCATGTCCTGAATCTCTCTGATTTCTGATCGCAAGAGCCCTATTGCCATGTCATGTTGTCACTGTGTCTCCAATCAGTCTCATTCTGCCCTGTCTCTTATTTGTCAACATCTCCGCAACCTCCTCCTCTCTCCGCCACGTGCTCCTCCTCCCCTCTAAATATAGCCTCTTTTGAACGAGACGGTCTCTTTCCTCCTCTCAGGGGCGTGTCTCCAGGTATATTTCTTCTAATTGTGCGTGTGTGCCTCGGGCGACCCGCCTCTCCCCGAAGTCCCGCCCCCCTTGGCATATAAGATAGCCGTCGACGGTCCTCCCCCAAATCAGTCACACAGTCGTCTCAAATGTTGCTCACCCACTGTTTGATGCTTCTGCTATTCGTCTGCATCTCCAGCCAATTCCTCGTCATTTCCTCCCGGGATCCATTCACGGAGTATTCTGAATTCGACTCTGACACCCCTGTTTATTACATGAGACATAGGAGAGCCTCTAGAATGTGTGGAGATGTTTTAACAAAAGCCATGCAGGCGGTTTGCAACAATTGCGTCAAACCGCCTGGCAGCAGTGTCTACGAGAAAAGATCAGGTACCCTAAGGCCTTAGTGACCTTAACAAAAGCCATTTTAGATTTCTGGCGGCCGAAACGGGAAGAAAAAGTTACGGACAAGTGCTGCAAAGAGAAATGTACAATGGACTATTTAAAGAAATTTTGTTGCTGAGGCTTTACCCCTCCGCTCCCTGGTCCGCTACGGGTACTGCCACGTTCTAGGTGATGCTGACACTTCTTTCTCGTTTGTGATCTCTGTTTTCCCTAGTTTAGTAGAGATATAGCCACTATTATATATTTATGTTTATCACTTCATGTAGCGATTGTGATTCTTGTGCCACACAAGGGTATACGTGTCGAATAAATGTCGATTCGAGAGCTTCTCTTGAACGTCATCGTGCTTTCCGTGCTCTGTGTAAACGAATGCCCACGCGAAAAAGGCTGAGGAACGGCGCGAATTTCACAAGGGGTCAGTTTCGTGAGAGAAGGATTAGCAAATTGTCTGGGTGCACGGGAAAAGGGGAATTGGATATAGTCTAATGCAAGATTTCAAAGATTTCCTCTTTAGTTGGGTTCCTGTTGCGCGCACTGGTAGACCATCGCTGCGAGACCCAAACCCAAAAATCCTTTCAACGCCGCCAATCTTACTTTGAATTTCTACGATAGTTCGATATTTTATCTAAGTGTACAAACGGCGATTTTTCTTGTTGAAGCCCTTTCTCTCTCGAGCTTGTGTAGATCACGACGCGCTCGGGTAGATCACAAATCGTTGCGGGACCCAAAACCGGCAATACTTTAAGCCCAAATTACCGAAGTTTGGTTTTTAAGGCATTCTTTACTTGAATTCATACATTTCGGTTTTCGAGTTCTTGAGCTTGAGGTTTTGTAACTTTTTGAATTCAGAGAACACCCAGCTGAATTTTTTCTCCTGAAAAGCCTCAAATAAGCCTGTTTCATAGTGATGCCCAATATCATCATAATTCTGTGCAAATCGGACAAAGTACGCAATGAGGATAACCGTGTTCAGAAAACTTTTTTTGTTGGAAAAATAACCTTGTACTGTTGTAAGCGCGCCCTATTGCTACCGTAACTTTTGGCCAAGTTAGGGTAGCACTGGAGCGCATTTTCACTGGACAGAATCCCTCATTCTGAGTATATTTACCACCAGCTGGATAAAGTAGCAATAAGACAAACCGTAATTTTCAAACTTTCAAAGTTTGATATTTAAAAGTTAAATTTTTCAAATATTGATATTTAAAAGACATTGAATTATGCTTACAATTAGATCTAATTATTGCTTTTATAGAATGGTTTCAAACCCTATGTGATTCTAAGCGCGCTCCATTGCTACAGTACTGATTCAGCAGTTTTAGAACCCTAGTCCAAACGAAAGCGAATGTATCTAATGCTTTTAAATTTTCACTCTAAAATTCTTAAAATTTCTCAAAAACCAAAAAACCAAGGTTTCGTATCATAACTGTAAACCACATCCTTGTGACTAGGAAATGCGTGATATCACTGCCCAGAAATCTTGTTTTTCCTTTTTGTTTTCTTCCCCAGAATTCCCAAATCATTGTTGTGAGTCGCATCGTAGTTTCGACATTTGGCGGAACAGCAACATGTTTTCCCGAAAAATGTTTCCTCCGGTCTCGGAAGAAGGGAGAACCCGATCAGAAGAGAAAACAGTTACTTTTACGTCTATTTTGGTTGTAGTCTGTCTTGTTGACTTTTCACAAAAAATACGAAAAACAGTACTTACGCAACTAGAAACATAAACCTACAATCCCGAAGTTCAACTTTTTGAAATCAAAAGTCATGGGTTGTCAAAACGTTAGCCAAATTTTTATATCAGTAGGTTTTTTTTAACAATTGTCATGCAATTTACTTAAAGAGAATTAAGTTGAAAGTTCTAACAACAAGCATAAAAACCGTGACATTCGCAAAGAATAGCCGTTCTAAAAGTTGGTGTTTCTATACAAATCTCTGTTCATTTCTAAGGAGAATTCAGCGTGAAAGGATGTCTCATCGCCCGTGATCTACCGTGTTCTACCGATAAATCGGTGTGCGTAAACGAGAGTAAGCACATGTCAGAAGCAGATTATTTGAACTGGTCACCTGTTATTCCCTATAAAGGAAAAGTTGGAAAATCGTAATTTTCAGTGGGGTGAAAAAGAAAGGGGAGGTTACAAAAGTGCGGCCGGAAACCGCCCTGGCGCAAAGCGAGCGTTCACGAACTAATCTACGTAAGGCTGAAGCGGCCCTAATGTGGCCGAAGGTCCCTTTATTCCCCCTTCAGGCAGCCGAATTTAAAAGACAAATACCCGAAACGGAGTCTTCTGGTTTCCTAGTTCCAGGTAAATTTTGCTCGGTTTCATTTTTTGGATGTTAAAAGAAAAACGCTAAATGTCCGAGCACGACAATTTTGAACTGGAAAATTCAGTCTTTTTGTTGGGAAATATCGGATAGGCGAGTTTCCACAATGGCCCGAGACAAAAGTTGGAAATCTCAAAAAATTTTTGTCTCAGAAATCTCATCCAATATGGAAAAATGAACAAAATTTGGGTTTTTTTCTTCAAAATCTCTGAGTTGCATTGGTTGCTGAATTAGTAATTTATAAAACTCTGAAACACCAATATAAAATCGGAAAGTTTCTATCTCAGCAGCAACAATTTCAACATCCATCTTTCCTAAAAAACGCCATCTATGTAGTAAATTTGTAAATTTCCAACCGATTGTTCAAACTTCGAAGTCTCGTGACCGAAAAAGGCACTGATGTTGGTACGGGGGCGTTTGATTCAGAAGAAAAAGCTGTTCCGTCTGGCAATAACAACTTTTTCTTCCCTTTGTCATTAAAATTATGACAAGACCTACTTTTTCACTTTATTTGTCATGATTCTACAGAGTTAAAGCAACGAAACCGTCTTTTTTGAATTTGCAGGGCTGGCTCTAAATGCCGTGTGTCACCAAAATTCGACCTATTCAGAATTTAAAACTTATGCTTTGCAAAATTAGACCTTTCGAAGAAGAATCGAATAATGTATATATCTTACCAAAAATGTGTGTTCGTTGCTCATATTTGGCTCCACAAAGTTTTCCCGCGAAATTTTTGAACTGCAATTAGCATGCCGCTCTCTCCATTTCCTATGGTGAAAATGGATCTCTCGCCTCACGGTACGCTGTGTACAGGTCCACCCGTACATGCGTTCATTTTTCAAGACACACTGCCTTTAACTTTCAAATATTAAACAACTTTTTGCAAATTTTTCCATTGTAGTTTGTATCTTGCTCCAAAATATGTATACGGCAGTGATTAATTTGCTTAAAATTTCACGGTTTTTCGGAAATCGATGTGTTTTTGAATTGATAAATATACCCTATTTCCTGTGCCCGCTAGAATGATTTCTAATGCTTGGATTATTTTGAAAACAAGTTTAAATACATTCTGAAAATTCCAAGTAAGTTGTAGTTTTTCCGACAAGGATGTGACAAATATAATCCCGTGACTCTTTTGTCCTTTGCGCGTGGTTTTTGACGCGAATTTGCACGTCGCTTCTTAAAATATCCACAATTAAATGTGACACCAATTTGTAGTTTTATCGTGAATCTTGGGATTTGTCACTAAATGGGGGATTTTGGTCTTAGACCAATTAAAGAACAGTTTCAAGTGACGTCTAAGGTTCGGCGAAACAGTTCTCCTGCTCAAATTAATAGGCAATGATTTGTTGGATTCAAGAAAAACCAAGTATGAAAACAGTTATTGGTTACGGTAACTTGAATTACTGTAACTCAAAACTTCCGCTATAAGTTGCGGTAAAATTCGAATCCTGTCAAAACTCAGGCGAGAAATCCTCAAATCGCGAAAACGCAAACGAAAAGCGGCTTTTTTGGCTGACGACGCGGATTTCTGTCTGGCTAGAGCTGAAAAACCTATTTCGCCACAACGTGCCAATGTTTCGCTGTTGTTCCTGAAATAATAATTGCCATATAGAATACTCAGGCCGTATACGCAGCCAAATCGGCCGAAGAAGATTTGACGAGGAGTATGTATTTTGTTATTTTTCAGAGGAAATTTCATTTGTACTGGTTCACGGAAATGTTCTGTATTGGAAATCCTTTCTTATTAAGCTCTCTGACCCTCTTTATTCAACGTCGTTTTCGGCCCGATAGATCACGGGTCATCGTGGCCGGACCCAATCCCCAAAATCTTAAAGGAGAAGGACCTCGAAAAATTGAGTTTCCCAATCTTTTGAATAACAACTTCATTGAATAGATACCGTAGTCAAGACACGGCAGAGAAAGGAAAGAGAACGCGGGAAATTGCGAGACGCAGAATAGCGCGCTATTCAAAGGATATTTTCTACTAAACTTCAGGCGCTCCTATTTTGGTTTAATTTTCTCCCAAAAATCGAAAAGATGATACTTTTCTCAATCAGGAGAATGCACATTTATCTCAAACCCAGAGAAAACCTTTTTTACGTGATCCATCCCCTTTAACCACAATTTCGGCTTTGGAAACCCCTAACTCTAACTCGTTTTCAGTTCAACCAAAATGGCTTTCCTTCTAATTTTAGCGTGTTTTTTCCTATTTATAGCGTGTATTTGGTGGTTATTGTAAAAGTACATAGACTATCCTCTCTTCTACTTCGCCTACGCTTATTTTCGCTATTTTGTGCTATCCTATGTCTATTTTGTGACTTCGTATTTAGATATCATCCCCCATCGAAGGGTCTGGCCTTCTAACAAAATCCTACCATTTAAGCGTGCAAAGGGGTGGATTTGGAAAAGAAGCTTGAAATATGATACGATATTCAGTGAAGAAAGTCAGTGTTTATACTCCTCGCCAAATCTACTTCGGCAATTTTGGCTGCGTAGGCGGATTGAGTACCCTATATTGCACGTTTTAATCTAGGAACAACATCAAAACATTGGAACGTTGTTCCGAAGTAATTTTGGCACGAACTATAGGAGCTCATTAAAACTTGTAATTCGATTTTCACGAGTTAAATTGCCTGAATATTTTAAAACTCTATTTGTTTTTCAACTTATTTTCAGAACTTCTGTTTTAAAGGCAGCGGCCCACGTAAAATGAAGAGGGGGACCTGTCCATGCTAATCATAAAATTCTCTGCATTTCACCATTGAAAATGACACTCTCTTGCTTACGCTACGCTATGGACAGGTCCATTTTCATTTTCGTGGGCCTCTGCCTTTATCTAGTACTCAGTGCGTGTCCATACGGTAAAATGTTGCATTTGGATACTTATTTGTCTCTGCGTCTCTTTATTTGATGTGCTATCTCTTGCGCGCTTGGGTCCATTGCGGGGTCATCGCGGCGGGACCCAATACGAAAAATGTTTCCAACATTTGGCTTTTCAAAGTTTTGGAAAATCTCTGAAAGCTTGTTAGTCAAACACTGTTGAAATGGAAAGTTCGAGACTTTTTTCTCAGTGTCTCTTCGCTCAACGTGCTCTCTAACTCTTTTGCGCGCCCGGGTGAAATCAAGCACCATCGTTGCGGGACCCAATGCCGAAAATCCTTTGAAAAGTGTATTTTTTCACTGTTTGAAACTGAAATCAAAACAACCAAAATTTTGTAGTCAAATTTTGTAATTGTATTTGAAAAATTCCTGTTTGCCTACACTTTCCTGGTACAAAAGCCCACAATTTCCCCAAAGGAGTATAAACATTTCGGTCGTGGGAACGGCGTGAGATTTTAATTGCGTCATCTGGAGAATTCATGGCTTTCGCGGGTCAAATCTACGTAGAATTCAACGCAATCTCACCTTCTGGACATAGAATTTTGGGAAAAACCCACGGGTAAAAATAGACTTTAGTTCAATTTAACAAAGATTGAAATGTTCTTGAGGGAATGTTCAAATATCTACTATCTTCTCCTTTTCGCAGGGAATTTCAGTCGTATGATACTCAGTGAAGCTCCAGAAGAGATAGAATTCTGATTTTTTGAAATGACGATGATCGTTGGTTGTTGTTGTAAAGTGAAACTCAAGTTTAAACTTCTTCCAGATGTTATTTTGGTTGGCTGATGTGGGATTCGGATCCACTTTTAGCCAAACCCACCCACCCGTCTAAACTCAGATTTCGTTGGATTTCCTACTTCTTTGAAATGAGTGGGTCTTTGCGCAGGAAGCCGAGAAACACGCAATGGGATTATCCTTATCAGTGCAAATCAGCAGAAATCGAAAACAATTCGAATGATAAATAGAATAAAAGGGAAGGCCAATCGGCCAGTAGTACAGTTTATTTTGGGGAAACCCCTTTAGGCTAGAGAAATTCAAAGGAGAGATTCACAGATTTAAAGGCAGAGGACGAAAAAGAACAAATCAATCCAGCAAAGTAGACGAGAGATCGTAAATTTCGACGGTAAGATACGTAGAATTTATGTTAAAAAGTAGCCAAAAGCCCCCTGGTCATTCTCGCGGTCCTCTGCCTTTAAAGGATGGTATTTTCTAGGTCCTACCGCGATGCGCGATTGGCTACTTGCTAGTGCTGATTTTTAGCCAGGCGTTTCTCTCCACCCGCTCGGCGTCCGCATGGTCGCAGGATGGGCCATGTCGTCTACGTTTCAATTGGTTCCTACTGTGTCTCAAGTTTGACTGTTGTAACAATACCCATTCTATCCATTGGACTGTTCGGAAATTCTGAGAAAATAAACTTTCCATTACGTCTATAGTCTGTTTCCAAAGTAAAGCCGGTGATTTTTAGAGACTTTGATAGCCACTCGTATTTAAAGAATGGAAATTCACTTTTAAATATTTTGCGGGAAAAGTTTCCGACCCCATACCTACCGAAATCCACCAAAATGAAAAATGAAGGTGACTGATAACATCAGTGGACCACAATCTAATTTTTATAACATAATCTCAGGGTCAAATATTTGGTGACCCTCTGCCTTTAACCAATGACGGTTTGAAACAATGAGATAAATAAAACTAAAATAAGAGGAATAGCGCAGACAATCGAACGATCGCGGCGGGACCAAATGTACCTCATCGGGACCGAACGCAATTTGTGGCCACTTTTTCCGAAACGCACTACACCAAAATCAAGAATTGATTTCCATTAGATTATGGTTTGTTTTCAACGAGCAAAGTAGCGTTAAAGGTTTTCTAGTATTGTGTCTCACCGCGATGACCTGTAATCTATTCGCACGGAATAGGGATGATTCTGAGTGAAGAGAAGAAAATTAAAAAAAGATCAACCATTCCCGATTTACCATAGAAGAATAACTTCTTTTGTAAGCATTGAAAATGTCTCACCTGTGAAAAAAATTTTCTCCAAACAAACGCTAAAATATTCTTATTTACTAGCCATCTTCGCTTGTCCGCTTTTTACAACACTCAGCCTGATTTCTCTGGAAACCGCCAAACTTTGGGCATTTAGTTAACGCGTTAAAATAGAGTTAAATTCCAAAAACATCTTGTGGGTTGTAAGAAAATTGTATAATTGTGTTGTGCCGCTGTGTAGAAAAAAATGTCCTATGGTTTTGAAATTATACCATATTTTAGGTCAACCTCCGAATAGGGTTTCAACTTAAACGCGATTAAGGTTTATGAATTTTAACGATGTCTCTAAGTTCGTTTTGATATCTCGGATCTCTCTCTCTCTATGTCTCTCTTTCTGTCTCTATCTCTCCCTTTCTCTGTCTAGTGTAGCTCTCCACCTCTGCTCTATCCATTGTAAGGCCACAGCAAAGTCCCTTTTTTGTGACCCTTGCTCTGCACAAAGCCTCCCATCAAAAGATCTCCGGATTGCTGTTTTCGTCTTTTCCTCTGCAATTTGAGACATTTCTGCAAAAGGTCACAAAAAGTCCGATAACAATTTCCCCTGTGTCATCGCCCTTTACCAAGAAATCAGTGGAGTGATAACTACTCTAATTACCCATGATTAAAGTTTCGTCAAAGTACTTTCTCACAGAAGAACGTTTCAAACCATGAACGCTTCAATTAGAAATCCCTCTTTGAGTGTTTCGTTGAAATGGGGATTTGTGAAAATGGATTTCCACACACTGCGATTTTCTAATGTTTAGATTTATGAACTGAGAAATTGGAAGTTTGTGTTATGGATCAGAGGTAGCCACGTCTGTGGGACAACACGGATAAGGCTGGGAAAAAGCAAACATGAACGTTGATTGCCAAGGAAATTTGGCCAACTTGACCAAACAGTTTGTGGGAAGAATGGAGGGGTCAAAGGAATAGAGAGAGAGAGAGAGAGAGAGAGACGAGAGACGAGAGGAGTGAGTGAGTGAGTTAGTGAAGCAGAGCTGAGTTAGAAATTTAAAGAAGGCTTCCAAGTTTTGCATCCCCTTGAGGCGTTTAACTCTAAACCTCCTTTACCTCTGAAAGCCCTTCTCTACAAGAAAACAACCAGCTGCTCTCTGCCAACCTAACTGTACGAGGTGTTTGTTTGCTGCCTGACCACCTGGGGGGAACTTCCGAATATTAATCCCGAAGGATCGCCCCCGGACTGAGCAGTAAATAGTTTATTTATTGTATAGACGAACTAGATTGCACTCGAGGAGTTGGAAATCCAACATCACTAAAAATACCTCTAATCCAGGGAAAACAGGAAACGGAAAAGTAGAAATTATTCCGAGTGGGAAGCGGTAACAACATTTAAAACGCCTTCCTTGACATTTCTTCTCAGGGGCAAAGATTTAAATGATTTCTTCTTTTTGAACTTGTGAACACACACATACACGCGAACACACACACACACGCACACACACACACACCACACACACACACACCGGATTTTCAAACATGTATCCATGTATTACTATGAATACTAAATTAATTAATGGATTCACATACAAATTACGTAAAATTTACCCTTTTGAATAATACTGTTTCTGACCTTTATCAGTCACTACTCCAATTTTGAGGGTTTTTCCAATTACTCTTCTAACTTTTTGACATTTGTGGTGAACTCATTTTTTACGTCAGGGTACAGTTGTGAATAAAACGGGAGCAGAATACAAATACCCCTTGATTCACGGGGAAACTCTTGCCACAATTGCAGTCTTTTTTGGGGGATAGCTAGGAATAACATAGAAAAAGATGGGACAGAACATGCCCAACGTTTCAATAACAACGACAAAGAAGGGTCAGAGATAGAACTGCCTTGAATGTGTGCGTGAGCACGTGTGCACGTGTGCAATAAACTCATTTTTTACGTGCACGTGTGTACTACGCGCGGGTGTGTGTTTGTGTGTTTGTGTGCGTGTGTGTGCGTGTGTGTATGTGTGTACGTGTGTACATGTGAACGTGTCTACGTGTATGTGCATCGTGTAGCTTCTTGCTTCAACTTGCAACTTTCTTCCCATCAGTCATCTTCAGAAGCCCATCTCACTCATCTGTTTTTCAAAACTTAGTTCAGTGCACCGTGTACCAGTTATTCATCAGAGGATGTTTTCAATGAATCTGCCTTATTTTTAAAGTGAATCCCCAAACGTCAATCTGTGACTCCAGCGGAATCCAACTGGAGGTCATTTAACAATCCCTCGACTGATTCATCCCCGGAAGGAATATTTTGTAGCGGGAAATTGCGTAGCGGTGATTTCACTTCAATGTTCAGCTATTTACGGGTTGCAAATGAAAACACGTGGACTTCGGGGTCATGAAGACAGCAAGAGCAACAAATTTTGCTTTATCAGTTTTTTCTTGTAGAGCCTCGGATGTCTCTGGCTGTGGCATGCTCAAAATAGGACCTCCACCTTTTCTTCTGTTCGTTGATGCCTTGGATGACAAACTTGAAAAGAATCAAACAACACTTGGAAATCTGATACTCTTGGTCCGGATAATCCTGAAACGAAGTCCTAATGACAGGTGTTCTTCGTCAGAAGACAATTTGCAGTGGTTCATTTTTATTCACCAAGGAAGGATGTACTTTCGGCTGAACAGCTATTTACATCTGTAGACTTTGCAAGAAGGAACTAATTCTCACACGGCAGAATCAAAAGAACGTAGTTTGAATAAAACCTGATTGATACTTTCATTTCTTCTCGTGTTTTGTGCACAAGGAACGATCCTTGAAGAAAAAATACTGCGTCAAAATTGAAGTCAGCTTTGCAAAAGGTTTATATTCGAGGAACAATTCAGATAAGACACAAACGCGCTTGCACAAACACGCACACAAACATAAACACACACACACACACACACACACACACACACACACACTGATACGTACATGCGGCCACACGTACACACTGATAAACACACATGGTCACATGTACACACATACACACAGGGCACATACAAGGCCACACACACACAAACACACATACACACGGCCACACGTACTTACCTACACACGTACACATGTACATCCGTGCACATGTACACAAACAAACTGTTGTACCATATTTTTTTTGCAAGAAAAGGCTTGTTCGTGAAAGCGGGTGGCCCATGATTCCCAGCTGTTTTGACATCAGAAGGTTCACCTTAGTCTTGCCCCACTTTCCCATGTATCTTTTCATCTTTTGAAAAAATCACTCGTTCAATGCACTTTCTTTAGTGTTTGTTATCCTTTTCTGCAGATGAATGTCTCCGGAAATACCTCTTAATCTCGTCTGCTCTTCTCTTGATGTTTCGATCTGTTTTGTACCTCCCTTCGTCTATTACGTAAAAGTGCAGTCGGGGGAATTGTAGGCTCTGCAGCCTTCGGCCGTCTCCTGTCGACCACTACGACCGCCGGAAGTCCTCGTGTACTCGTGTCGTCGACGGTAATTGCAGTCTGCACCTGGCGATTGTCTTCTGTCACGAGACGACGGGGGCTACCTCACGTGGGAGACGATCCCACGGAGACCAACACGAACGCCTGCGCACGCGAATAGAAATGGAACTGCGAGTAAACAAAGGACAGCGGGGAGAGCAGGGAAAGTTTCGACAAGGGGTTGGGAATGGTGACATAGATGGAAAAAGAGAGAAAGGATGAAAGAGACAAATGATACGAAAGGTTCGTCTAATGAAGAAACAAAGGAAACATAGGTTAGAAATGGAGTTCAAGGCATGCAACAAATGCGAAAAAAAAATTTTTATTCTGCATGACATAATATTTTGGACAAGTCTTGTAAGAACAGCCAAACTTCAGAAGACGGTAGAGCTTAACGAACCTTATTGTTAGACGACAGGACCAATCCCGCCATGAATCTTTCGTCAAGCTAACTGGCAGATAATTGTGAATCGGGACGGGAGGTTTTGGTAAATTAGTTGGCTGCTTTAATCTTTATAAAGCGAATACGAAATTATATAAACAAAATAAATATAAACGAGGGCCCACCCAGTGTATCCGTGTGGTCTAGAATGAAAATATTAACTTTCTATTAATGCAGACAAATTGAAATTTGAAATAAAATTAAACTGAAGGCAGAGGCACATCTAAATGACCTGTCCATGACGTAACGTAGGTGAGAGAGTGTTATTTTAAACGGTCAAAGGCAGAGAGTTTTATGCTAAAAATGGAGAGGCCCCTTTTAATTTTACGTGGGCATCTGCCTTTAAACAAATTCCATCGTAATTTAGCGTGATCGTAAAAATAGCGTTTCTCACGCACCTTTTCTCCTTCCTTAAAGGGACATTCAGGCGGGTTTTGCAACATTGGCTAAATTTATAGAGAAAAATTCGCATGAAAATGTATATGACTTTGGATTGCAAATTTCGCGTTTTTGAGAAAATCCGCTTTATAGTCGTCATAAATGGCGTCTTTAGATTTGTAGACGGCCAGTACGTCCTGCGTGTCCGGCATTTACAAGGCATGCTGATGAGCCGAATTTCATTCTAATTGGATGAGATACTTTGGAAAAGAGGAGGGTGCGAGACAATTTAGCACGTTTTATTCGAAAACCCCCTTACTGGCCCCTTACTGTATTTTTATCTTTACATTTTACAGATTGAAATAAAGGAGACCAAAAATTTGAATGTAGCTGTTAGAGCATGTTTCAAATTTTTTTTCTCATTTCAGCAGACACCCTTATTTAAAAGTCAAAAACCTGTTAAACCTTTCTGGATTTAACTCTCAGATTCATGTCTAAAATATAATATATATTTGCAGCACTTCAAACTTTTATCTTGCGTTGTTAACCTTCTAAACACCTTGACAAAACATAAGAAAGCAGCTTTTTGATGACGGTCAAAAATTTCATTCTTCTGGCCGAACCGTGAAAATTGCTTTACAAATAAATGAAACCATTCTCAAATAACGAAAAGCATAAATATTTTACTTATCTGCTTTTTTTTTAATGATAATTTAAATTTCATAGATAGTGAACCAAATTGTTACGAAAAATATCATTAAATAGTCCTAAATACACTATGTAACTTTGATGTTTAAACTTTAAAGGTATTTTACTTCAAAATTTCCCTTGATCACTGCAAATCCTCTCAAACGCGTGGTTAATGGCGTTTTGGTTACTGAATCCTTTATTTTCCTCGAATTTCTCCATTAGCTGAAAACGAATTTCAATCAAAAATGAATCAGATCACTTCTTATCAGTCTTCATTCATTTTTTCCTCAGTTCCATCCCGTGCCATCGTCGTGCAGTTGTTTTTCCGATGAAAAGTGCTCATCGGACGTAAGATTTGAAAGGAAACGTGTACTGATTAGCGGCCCTTCAAAGTGCTTCGTCAGGAGACGCTTTCAAACAGGCATTCCACAGGGAACCACTTCAAGGAAATAGAAGATATTACATTATTAACTTAAAATTATCAAAACGAGAAATGACTGTTACAAGGAACATCAAATTCTTTTTACGCTACAAGACACAATTACGTTTTTACCAAGAACTTTTCTCTGACTCGCAATAACGTTTACAAAAGCAGTAGAACCGAACTCAAGACCTTTCTCTTAAGTGTCTGACATGCTAACCACTAGACCACAAGGGCATTGCCTCATGGATAGGCGCCGCGGATTCCTTATCAACAGCGGCTCCCAACGCTTTCGAAGGTAAAATATCATTGCGAGTGGATCTCTGTTCGTCATTCCATGTTTTCCCAGGACATTTTCGCAAAGGCCATGGCCCCTGGTCTTGTCCATTTTTAGCGTATCTTTCTCCATTCTCAGAGCGAAGGTCGTCGTTGTTTGTCGCTTTTTCTTAACGAACCACGGCCTTCGGGGGACGAATGAGTAAAAGATTGATCATTGCCTAAATATGGCAGACGGAAGGTAATTTTGAATTATATTAGTAATATAAACAGAGATGAGACTGGGGCTACGACATTTCCTGATTAGAAGAACAGCGGAAGAGAGAAGAGAATGTTTTTGTGAACAGGCGTCATAATAATGGTTTATATGTTATATGAAGACATAAATATTTCAAAGCACGTAGAAAGTAAAAAGAATGGGGAAAATAGAATCGAAAAGTTAGAGTATTGTTTAATCTTGAATTTTCGGAGTGATATGAGAAAATTCATTAGATTGAACCACCTGAACCTTAAACATATTCAGTTGTTGAAATCCAACATTAATAGGAAAAAGTTAATAGAAAGCGCCTTTTTTCCAACAAAAAAAACGTGAGAGGACGATCAAAACTATCATTCGAAATGTCATGATGAAAAAACTTGAAACGTATTTTTGTTTAGATTTTTATCTCTGTGACATTCTACTTAGTTGTCTTCTTCTCCTTTCTTTCTCTTCTATCTGCAAAAACAAAGACAATTTTAAATTCGCCAGGGTTTTTTTTGTGTTTCTTGAGGATGTGTTAGGGGATTTCGGGTTGCATGTCTCTTATGGTCTAATAACGAAAAAAAAAAGATTGAACGCAGTATTAACGTGCCATGCTCTCGTTTTGCCTCTCAATTTGTCTCTCTATCCATATATCTCTCTATCTCTTTTGAAACTGAGGTGTAAGGTGTGACCTGTGCCCTCTAATCATGATCTTGCCTACGTGCGTATCGTTAAAATTTCGGTTTGTTTGCCCGTCTACGTTTGCAGACTGGAAACTCATTCTCTGCAACGCTCCGTTCTTCTGGTTGCTTGTTTTCATCAAAAATGTTAGACAGCAAGAACTTTTAGTTACTGAGCACTGCTAACTACTTCATTGCTCCGTGCAATTTAGGTACTTGCTCATTTAGAGTTAAGCTAACATAATATATCTTAATTAAAATTTACCCATAGCCGAATTCAGCTTGTGCCCCGCTTTTTTCTTTATATATTTCTTTATGAATGGATCCCATTCTATGTTCTCATCTATGATCACATTCAGACGTATTGCAGCGAACCAAACAGTGGTTGCACGTTTGAATCCTGTCTTGGGTATCAAAAACACACAACGACCTTTTTGTTTTTGTCATCTTTCAGTCTTCAAATACTATCTTCTCAGTCTACTTTTTTACTTCCTCGGTCCTGACGTTCTTACGATTAAATTCAGAAATGTCTGTTCAATCGCTTCTTCTTTCATCTGGCTACCGCCTACCGTTTGTTGGACTTGGAACTTGGCAAAGCGCTCCTGGCGAGGTTAGTAGTAACAAATGCCATGTTAAAGGAACCGTCAGTGGCCTTTTCCCATTGGAAATGAACCATATGGAAATTCCGCCATCTCAATTGAATTAATTTTTCGAACACCGCTCCAGTCAACGGTTATGCGCAAAATGCTTGCCAAGTCATGCATGCGATTTTGAAAAGGCCCCTGACGAGCCCTTTAATGATTGTTTTCAGGTTGGTAAGGCTGTAGAATTAGCTCTGAAAAATGGGTATCGTCATATTGACTGTGCATACTTGTATCAGAATCAAGAGGAAATTGGAGACGTATTTGAGAAGGTTTTCAATTCTGGGATTGTTAAGGTAATCAATTGTGTGAAACACACACAAACACACACGAACATACACAAGGTTGAATTCAGAGAGAAGACGTGTTTGTAACCTCCAAAGTGTGGAATACCTTCCACTCCTACAACAAGGCAAAGCAGAATATCTCAACCTGTTTATCTCAACTGAAGCTTGATTACTTGGATCTCTGTTTGGTGCACACTCCAATGGGCTACGACGAAGGCACCGAAAACGTTGCTCCGATGGTAATAGCTTTTCCCACCTAATAGAATGTTTATTTAGCAAGAAGACGGAAAGGGTTTCAAGTACTCTGACGTTGATTACTTGGAGACATGGAGGGCCTTGGAAGACTCTGTGGCGGAGGGAAAGGTTGAGTTTTCCCAAGTTATAAATTTTTCATATGTTCAGGTTCGATCGATTGGACTGTCAAATTTTAATCACAAACAAATTCAACGCATTCTGGACAATGGGAAGATGAAGCCTGTTCTGCTTCAGGTTTAGTGGCATGAATTCATAAATAGAAGTATTTGTAGGTGGAGATGAATCCCTACTTCCAGCAGAAGAAACTTAGGGAATTTTGTGATCAAAAAGGAATTGCTTTTATGGCCTACAGGTAAGTATGACAAATTATGGTCTCACAGTTCCAATCCAACCGTTGAATAAGAAATGTCGATGCTTTTTTCAATTTGGAGACAATATGTGAAGCAAGAAATCATCGAAACCTCATTTTGTCCTTAATCAAGCGAAAAGACCCCAAACCTAGAAGACTTTCTGAAACATTATTTTGACAAGTGCGTGTTAGAGTAGTGAAAACCGCAGCAACATGCACTCAGACATGTTTCAGAGGGAAGTTTAATTATTCATGAGGTCATCGAACGTTCGTCTTCGGGTGAAAAAAGGAAAAGCTACACTTGGAAGCATCGTTGAGTATATGTAATTGAGTTAGATGGTTTTTTCATTCTCACTTTTTGGAATGAAATCACAACTGAAATCAGCGTCTTAAAAACAGGGAACTCTGGGCCAACACACTGTTAAAGGCAATGTGCCACGAATAACAAATCTCAGTTTTTACACCAAAAATTAGACCTCGTTGAACGGATCGCAAAATTAGATGATGTTGGACTTCAAATTCAATTTTGAATTCAGGAGGATGACTTCAAAGCCTTTCCGCCATTTTGCTTCAAAGTATGACTGTAGTGGTACATTGCCTACGAGATACGAGAACTACATTTTCACCGAGTGAAAAGATCAATCGGGCGTGGCCTAACATTAAGAGTTAGAGCTGCTTAGGTTACATTTTTTGCGGCCGCAGGCCCCCTAACTTACCGTGTCTTGTGGAAAAGTTAATAGCTGGAACCGGCACAGGCCGCCAATAAAGTTTTCAGTGTGTAGAAAAAAATTGCTGCGAATATAAATATGTGCGTTCTTTCAAAATAGAGGAAGAGAGGCGTAAAATGTGGTTAGTTTCAGTTCCCTCGGAAACCCTGGATCTGCAATGTTTCACAAGAAAGGAGATAGAAACATCCTCGAAGAACCCTGTATTGTTGAAATGGCAAAGAAGTATGGAAAGGTATATTTTTTGTTGATGTTTTGAAAGGCAAAGGACCGCGAAAATATCCAGGGGGCCTTGCCATTTTTAGTATAAAATAATCCTTATTTTTCCATTGAAAATTACGATCTCTCGTCTACGATGCGCGATGGACTTGTTCATTTTCATTTTGCGTTCCTCTGCCTTTAAGTAACCACCAAAACAGCGAAGTTGAACGTTTATAACAGAAAACACCAATTTTCTTCAGAGCGCCGGCCAGATCGCTCTCCGCTGGGCCGTCCAAAACATCGTTGCCGTGATTCCCAAGTCGACCAATGAAGGTAAAATAATATCCTGTCGACAGGATTTAAATTTATCAGCAATTAATAAACAAAATCCACATTGGGTTTCTAGGAAGGATCCGCCAAAACGCTGATCTGTTTTCATTCTCTCTGACACCTGAGGAAATGGAAGAAATTGAGAAACTCGACCGCAACGTACGCTTTCTCAACATGGACTATGACTCTACTCATCCCTTGTACCCATTCAACGAGGAGTACTGATAGATGTTTCTGTAAATAAAAGTGTCGAAATACTTCTTAATACTAGAAAAAAGTCACATTATTAACAGTTCCAGCCGATAATCTATAAAGGGATTACGGCTGGGTTCCGCCAGGATGACAAAGCGACCTAAGGTGCCCGCTAATCCTACTTCGGCTATATAGTGTCAAAAGAAAAAGTTACTCTTTTGGAAGCATCGCATCATCATATTGATGTCGCAGATAAAGTTTCAGAGCACGGATCACCGCGTCGAATTGCTCCAAATAAGCAATTTTTAATTAATGGGATTGTATAGGCCTATTTAGGAAACAACAATGTCGTATAACCGTCGCCAAACGCAAATCGGCGAGAAAGAGCCGCTTTTACTCTGCGTCTTCGCTTTTTGCACGCAATTTTCGCCTGAGTAGCGCAGAAACGCTGCAATAAGGCTGTTTTTGGCAGGATTCCCATTTGATGACGTCTATATTTCCAATTACTCTAATGGTGTGGGTAATCTAATACAACTGCTTATAGCTTCCGCCAAATTGAAATCCTGCCAATAAAATTAAAATGTTCCACCCATGTTCTGTTGATATGGATATTTGTCAGTCATCGACAGAGCATGGTTTGCATGTTTCCGTAATTAGCATATGATTTCCGTTTGGCGACAGCTATATATAGTTTTATTTACAAAAAAACCGAAGTGTCAAAATGATCATCATATATTGTTGACCCAAAATTGTTTTTTTTTGCCTTAAGGTTTTTTTTTTGGCGTATAATTCGACTACTAAGAACAAGACAACCGACCGTTCAAAATCACAATTATGGTGAGAGTACCTTAACAACGCAGAAGTATTAGGTAGATAACCGCCTGGCAGCTGCGAAAGACAAAAAAATGCCCGCAGTTCGAGACCGACACGTACGAGTAAACAGCTAATGAACGTTCGCTAACGCAGGGGTCGCATGCTTGAAAAGGAAGGGGTCGTTTCCTTGAGGAATACCTAAGGATATTTCAATCTGCCAGTCTCAACGGTGTCTGGGCCGGGTGATTTTTCCAATTTTAGGAATGTGGGGCCGCATAGTCATAGCCGCATAGGAATGTGAGCCCAGACAGGATTCTAATGCCAAAGAGGACAATCTTTCTTGCGGGTTAGCGCAAAAAACATCTTTTTTATGCAAAAACCACTTCCAACTCCTTCCACAGAAAAGGGCGATTATTCCGTGCCAAAAGTAAAACATGCGCTCCTTTTGATAAATATGCGTCTTTGCTGTTTAACACAAACTTCCTGCACTCACAACTTCCTAGTAAAACATTGGTCACTTTAAGTTCACACGCAAATGATATATTAGTTTCCCGGATATTTGATGTTTGGAAACGAGAGATAAATGGAAAACTATAAATACTACCACCTTTTCGTGAACAAATTTAGTAAAAGGAAAAGTACAACCTTTTTGTGACACATCAGGATCAGTCCTCTTCAAAACAACAGGTTAACCCCTGTTACCTAACTCTTTCTGAAAACACCTCGGTCGAATGCACTCTTGTTTTCCCGCCCTCACTTGCTATATAGCGGCTGCATGTGGAAGGTCGTTTCTCCCTTCATCTTCTGAACCATACATGTCTAAAAACCTTACGGAAACATTTCAGACATGCCTGAACACTCCGTGCTACTCTCCTCTGGCTATCGCTTACCCCTTGTTGGATTGGGGACGTGGCAGAGTGCTCCTGGAGAGGTGAGTAGCTTCTCTCTCTCTCTCTCTCTCTCTCTCTCTCTCTCTCTCTCCAATACAAATTTAGGTGGGAAAAGCTGTGGAATTAGCTCTGAAGAATGGCTATCGTCACATTGACTGTGCCTACCTTTACCAAAATCAAGAGGAGATTGGACAAGTTCTTGAAAAGGTTATCACTTCTGGAGCTAAGCAGGTCAGAGGAAGGGAGAGAGAGAGAGAGAGAGAGATAGAGAGATAGAGAGAAATTTCTGTAAGAGACAAACTTCTACTCTTTAGAGGGAAGACGTGTTCGTAACCTCAAAAGTCTGGAACACCTTTCACTCGTACGACAAGGCAAAGAAAAACATAGAAATGACCCTCTCTCAGCTGAAAATCGACTATCTCGACCTCTGTCTCATTCACTCTCCGATGGGATATGATGAAAGCACTGCCAGCCTTTTCCCATTGGTTTGAACTGTTTTTTAAATCTCAAACATTATCTTTAGAAGGAAGACGGCGTCTCCTACAAATATTCAAATATCGACTACCTGGACACATGGAGGGCTTTAGAAGATTCTGTGAGGGAGGGAAAAGTCCGGTCGATTGGGCTGTCGAATTTCAATCACAGACAGATTCAAAGAGTTATTGACAATGGGAGGATCAGACCAGCAGTTCTGCAGGTGTATCTGAACAGCATAAATAAGAAGTGGAGCATTCTTATAGGTTGAAATGAATCCATACTTCCAACAGAGGAAACTGCGACAGTATTGCTCTCAGAAGGGAATAGCTTTTATGGCATACAGGTAAGCAGACAAAGAGAAAGAGAGAGAGAGAGAGAGAGAGAGAGAGAGAGAGAGAGAGCAAGGAATAGGAAGGAAGGAGACGGTTTCAGTTCTCTGGGCAACCCGGGATCCGCCGTCTTTCGCAAGAAAGGTGATGCCAATATTCTCGAGGAACCGTGTGTTGTTGAAATGGCGGCAAAGCATGATAAGGCGAGTGTTTTTTTCACTTGAAGAGACTAGGTGTGGTATGAAGTGCCTTTCATATATTAGCAACGTGAAAATATGTTCTTATACAAAACCAAAATTCATGGACAATTCCCTATTTTACGCCAAGGTGACATTTATTTTGTTAGAATCTTTGCGATGTTTTCATTCTTGCTTTTGTATTAAAGAAAGCGAAAAGTTTGTTAAGTTTGTTTTTCAGTGTGTATCGTTTAACTCTGTAATTCATAGTTCAATGAGAAATATGATTTATAGAAATGATTCATGAGCTTTAACACGACATAAAACGAAAACCAATTCACCCGCGAAAAGGGTCTTTAATATAATTTTGCTTTCTTTAATACAAACCCAAGAACCAAAACAACGCAAAGATTTGAACCAAAAAGGTTTTGCTTACTAGTCAGGCACTCTACCATAGGGACCGCAGACCTAATTTTATAAATAATTTTTTGGATTTTTAACTTCGATATAACGCAAGATAAGTTCCTAACTTAAACTTTTCCTTTTTACAAATTGAAATTTCATCCAAAACGAAGCGAGATATTCCGCTTTGAATGCCCGAAATTGAATCTGATTTTTGCATTGTCGCCGTGGTTGGGCGGGGTCTATCTGACCGGGCACAGGCTCTGCTAAACAACGGACATACTTTCTGCCTGAATGCGGAATCCCTCTGTGTGAGAGAATTTACATGTATATATGTTTTTTAATTGATTTTTCATATTTTTCTCGTATTTTTGGTACCAAAATTATCTCATAAATAATAAAAATACAGTTTTAAAATGCCGTTTTCAAAAAGGTCCTGGATACGGTATTTGGCAATAGAGCGCGGAAAGTCGCCAATTTTGTATAAATTTGTATATTTAAAATTAATTTGCGAGCGACGGCAAGGATGAAATTTTCTATATTCCTTCTTAAAATAAAGGAAAAAATCCAAATTATCGGAAAATATAACAATATTGAGTGCTACGCGTCTGTATCTCACATAATCGACCAAAGTGCAAAAACACACACAAAGTAGTGGTTGAATACGGATGGCGTATGAGTACCCTTAGAGTTATTTTTCAAATTTTCTTGTTTCAAAACAATAAAAACACTTCAGAGAACTGAGAGAAAGCCAAAAGTATGCTGCCATGCCTCCATACTTGAATAGGAGCGCTACAAACAACATGATCGATTGTAATTAATTTGTGCAAGGACGAATTTTTGATTTTATTTTTTTATTTCACGAAAATGGTTATACTTCAAAGAAAAGTGCTCTGAGAATGCATGCTATCGCTATGGTTCGTGAGTAATGGTCAAAATTCTCCAAAAACAGCGATTTTCGGCAAGATGTAATCAATAGTTCGTCAAAAGAGCAGTTCCATTGGTTTTCTCATGCAATTTTACCCCACTTTCTTTTTTAAAATAACCGGAAAGAAAAAAATACGCGCGCGAGCATTGAAAACCATATTTTCTTACCATTACGGATCACCCCGCCGCGGCCACCTCTGCGGTCCCTACTCTACCAGTGCACCACCAAATCACATATTTAATTACTGAGAAGTTCGACCTCAATATAAGAAATTTCGTTTTAGGGTTTACCTTCACGTACTTTTATGAAAATAAAAGCGCACCCGTGTGAGAAGAAAATAACTTTTTCAATTGGCAACTCAGTCCCCATCAAGTTCCGCTGAAATTTGACAAATGGGCAATTGCAAAAAAATGTGTTTGAATATGGCTGTTGATGAATTTCGGGCTAATGGAACCATTCTGCTGAACAGTCTGCTGTTTTCCTAATAACATTGAACTGTCCACAGAGCTTTTTCGTAACTCTTAGAAAATGGGTAACAGTCTTTTAAAAGTTCTTTCATCAGTTCTGGCAACACTAGGTTAGGCAAACACTAGCGCAAATTTCAAAATTTATTGGTTTATCAGAAAAATTTTCAGAGAAAATGAGAAATTGCTCAAAGAAATAGTTTTCAGAGTCCCGGACAGATCGTTCTTCGCTGGGCTGTTCAGAACAACTGCCTTGTTATTCCAAAATCAACCAACGAAGGTAAAAATACTAAATTCCCTTGACTTGCAGTATGTTTAGGAAGAATCCGCCAGAACGCCGATCTATTTTCTTTCTCTCTCACGAGCCAAGAGATGAATCAGATGGACCGTCTCGATCGAAACGTCCGTTTCCTCAGCATGGACTACGACTCGGCCCATCCTCACTACCCATTCAAGGAAGAATATTGATTTTTCCAGTAATAAAGCCAATTTTTGTAATATTTTGCTTTTCCTATCATAAATCGCTGTTCCCATATCGTAAATGTCTCTGACCTCTGTACTTGGCCTGTCCCCTATCGATTTCTCAACGCCACATTAGCCGCCACTAAACCAACTGTCCTTGACCAACGCGGCTCGTCTCGCCCATTCCTTTCCTCCCTTCGTTCTCTGGTGCAATGTGCCATTTTTATGAAACACCTTCGAAAAATACTCTTTAAATTATTCAGAACGGGGTTTTCATGTTTACTGCGATCTGTGATCTTTGATGAAACGAAAAACAATGACAAATGGGACAAAAATCACTGCTCCTTTGAGTTTTTGCCCTTTGTACTACAAAAATCATCAGTTAAGAGACTTTTTGATATAAAATGGGAACATCAAAAAAAGCATTAATTTTTCGCTTTTTTCAGTGTTGCTGTTGTTTTCTTTATAGCTTAAAGTAATCTTGGCCCTATTTTCTGCTTTTTTTTCTTCATAAAATGTTTTTTCCCGACGCTAAATGTGAATTTTGAAACAGCGATTTACTTAAACGAGCTCCAGGATGAATTTTTTTTAACTGCTAAAAAAAACTGTCCTGACTATGGAATGTTCCCAAGGGTCCCCCAGCCAATCTGGATTAGGCCCATACAAAATTCAGTGCTAAATAAGGCTGTGACGTTCGTTTCTGCTTACCGGCGTTAGTTTTCTTATTATTATCAATTTAACATGTGGCATATCGTTGCTGGTCGGCGATGCCAAAGATAAAATTGAATATTACACAAACACTAACGCCGTTAAGCTAAAAGAATTTTACAGCCTTAATCAGCCAATTTTTTATCGAAATGTATACACCTCCGGATTGCATGGGGACCCTTGGGAACATTCCCTAGTAAATCTCTGGAAACAGCAAGGTTTAATCTAATGGCCAATTTGTTAGCGCATATTGGTGGCAGTAAGAACGTCCCGGGTTCGGTCCCCGCCCATATTTTTATTTTTGAACTTAGAGTTTTTGAACGGCCAAACGCCAAACCCCACAAATCGGTTTTTGCTATCAGAATTTCTCATTAACCCAGTTTAGTTGTTTGTGTCATTTTAACTACATAAATATAACTTTATCTGTCTATTCCAGAATGACCCAAACCTCCGTCCAGCTCTCCTCCGGCCACAAGATGCCCCTTATCGGCCTTGGAACTTGGCAGAGCTCTCCCGGAGTGGTCGGAGCCGCCGTGGAAAAAGCCCTTCACGCCGGCTATCGCCACATCGACTGCGCTTGGATCTACGGCAACCAGAAGGAGATCGGAGAGGTCTTCAAGAAGGTCTTCTCTTCCGGGGAGATTAAGGTAAAGTAACACCTTAGGTGCCTAACGCAATCTTTGTTCAGAGGGAAGAGGTGTTCATTACCTCCAAAGTGTGGAACACCTTCCACTCTTACGACAAGGCTAAGGAGAACATTGCCATGATTCAGTGTGATCTGCAGCTGGAATATATCGATCTGCTGCTTATTCACTGGCCCCACGGGTATGAGGAGGGAGGAGACGCCATTCCCAAGGTGAACAAATAAGTAACACTGATATGTCATTATGAGGTTTAGGCTGAGGACGGCTTCAAAGTGAAGTACTCAACTGCTGACTACGTTGACACCTGGAAGGCTTTGATCGACGCCCAGAAGGAGGGAAAAGTAATACAACTGACAACACTTCAACTAAAGATGAATGTTTAAGGTCCGCTCTATCGGCGTCTCCAACTTCAACCATAAGCAGATCCTGAGGGTTATTGAGGCGACTGGAGTGAAGCCCTCCGTGCTTCAGGTAGAGATTCACCCTTACTTCCAGCAGAGGAAGCTGAGGGAATTCTGTGCTCAGCAGGGAATCGCTATCACTGCTTACAGGTAAGAGAGAAAGAGAGAGAGAGAGAGAGAGAGACTGAGACTGAGACTGAGACTGAGACTGAGACTGAGACTGAGACTGAGACTGAGACTGAGACTGAGACTGAGACTGAGACTGAGACTGTGACTTTTCAGCTCTCTGGGCAACCCCGGTTCTTCCATGTTCCGCAAAGAGGGAGACCCCAACATACTCGAGGAAGAGGTCGTCAAGCAGATCGCCGCCAAGCACGGAAAGGTAGAAATCACCCAAACGTTCAGAAAAAACATTTGATTTCCAGAGCCCTGCCCAGATCGCCCTCCGCTGGGCTGTCCAGAACAACATCCTCGTGATTCCCAAGTCCACGAATGAGGACCGTATTCGCCAGAACGCCGATCTCTTCTCCTTCTCTTTGACTGAAGAGGAGATGGGTCAGATCGACGCCTTCGACCGCAACTGGCGCATCGTTGATCTCACTTTCCGCGATGCCGACCACCCTCACTTCCCCTTCGCTGAGGAGTTCTAAGTATCATGTCTATGAGAACAAAACTGTGATCAATAAAACACTTTTCATGACTACTTGGACATTCGTTAAACTATAATTTCTTTTGATGTAGCTTTAATTCGGATGAACTCGAACTAAATATTTTCGGGAACACGTTGGGTTTTCGAAGTTGAGGAAATACATGCGCCAGTGGCCAGCGGCGGACGAAAGCTTCAGGAACACGTACCTAAATGTGTTGTTTGAATTAGGCAGACCAAGAATTGTAAATCGTTGTGTAAAACGGGTAACACTGCGTAAAATATATTTTTCTGTATGTATAAGAAAGATCGTCTTTCCCTTTTGAAGCTAAATGAACCGAGCAAAATAGCATGTGTTTTTGCGTAAATTTTGAAACATTAAAGTCTAAGAAACATCATGACCTTCATAACGAAAGTCCACCTTGAAAATATAATTTTCCCATCCATTTCATTAGGAAAAATTCACTTTTGGTAGGTCAAAAATGTTTTTTGCTCTCAAACGAATGAAACAGTTTTCACCGTGTAGCACAAGGTTGTTTTTGATTTATATTTAAAAAATAACATGTTTTTGATCTGCCAAAAATGAGTGATTTTTCATGATCAAATCGATGGAACAAGTCATCTTTAAAGTGAGTTTGCGTCATGAAGGTCACGGAGTTTTTTCGCCTTTATTTTTTTCCAAATGTGCCTAAAAACACGTAGAATTCAATGCTTATGATGCTGTTTTACACAACTTTTATGCCAAAGGTCGAAAAATGCGAAAAACTCCAATTTTAAACATAGAATTTCACTTTTTAAAAGTAGAACTGCTGTGTGGAAATGCACGCGATTTTCGCCATTCAAGTGATATATTTGATCTATTCACAGGATAAGCTTTCAAACAATCACTATTTTCAGTCATTTTACCAATTTTGAAATTTTACAGTACCCTAGGGTCAAAAAATCAATATTGCCCTAGAAGGTCCAGAATGGTATATTTTCCTTCTTCGTCGGGTGAAAACATACCACCGCCTTTGGCTCACATTTAGGTAAATTTAATATTGCTTTTCAAATTCTAGATCCTGTTTTTTTTAAATGAAAGCTAATTTTCAATTTACCTTTCATCGTCCAAAATCCTCTGAATGAAGTCGAGAAATATCTTCTTCTGCACATCATTAGGACTGTGGACCTAAATTTAGCTGTGTTTCCAATTGTGTCAAAAAGAAACCTCCATATTGAACTGACAGATAGTTAGATTGTGTCTGTCCAATTTCCCTCCTTTAAAGAACAAAGGCATCATTCCGTACTCGCCTCCTTCTGCATCGATCCACAGATCATCGAACACAAAAACAGAGGGTTCGATCATTTCCTTTAGGAAATATGCCAAATCCACGTGGACGGCCGTGTCGCTTTGGTAAGTTCCTGGGAACGAGATTTCGAAATTTGAAGAAATGTTACCATTTTTAAGGACAGAAGCAGTTGAAAGACCGGAACGACCACTAACAGCGAAGGGGAAGAATTGACCGACTGGGGAGAAGACTTTTTCGTTTGCGATCACTGGATCAGCTCCGAAAAAAAGGGAAGTTAGGGAGAGATCCTGGAAAAACATGGGATAGTGAGATTGACAAATACAGGTAGTGAGAGATCCTATTATCTCTCTCTCTTTCTTTCTTTCTCCCTCTCTCTCTTTCGTTCTCTTGGAGAGAAAGGCTAAAGCTTTTATAGTGAAAGCGGATAAAAATGAAAAACCAAAGCAAACCAAACACATATAAATAGAAAACAGATAGGTAGAGAATTACTGAGACTGATAAAGAGAGTGAGGGATTGGGGGAGGGAAATGGAAACCGAGAGAAAGAAATTCCGGAAGAAAAAGCAAGAAACGACTGAAAAACAGTTAAAATTATAAATAGAGAGATATAGACACAGAGAGAGAGAGAGAGAGAGAGAGAGAGAGAAGAGAGAGAGAGAGAGAGAGAGCAATCGAGGTAGGCCCAACCCTCTTCAGTTTCTCCTCAGCAGTCGGATCCATCCCAATTCCAATGGTCACAATAATTGACAAGTCATCTTTCTGAAAATGATCTGCCTTTTAAAATTGAGCAAATTTACATCCATAGGCAAAATGTGGTACTTTGTTTCATCTTTGTTAGGATATCCATTTATATGAAGTCGTCCGATTGTAGTCGCTTCGCAAACTTTGGATGCAGATCCCAGTGAATCCCACAGCTAAATTACAATTTATTACTACCGTAGTTTGTAGTTTCACCTTATTTGGATCTTTGATGCTATCAGCCAACTGAGCCCTGATGCAATTATTCCATCTGCCGTAGAGACCACGGACTGTTCGAGTAATTTCCTCTTGAACCTATCTCAAATAATAATTAGAATAAAGGGCAAAAGAACAAACGTCATTGGAAATCCAAGTACGGGTGATGAAGAGATATCCTATTATGAATATGGAGATGGCTGTGAGGAATTTGAAATAATCCATTTGTCAGAAGACGGAATGCGATGGTTAGTCGGTTAATCGCCGGATGTTCAATAGAAGGGGTCGCTTGACCTCCGACGGCTGCGAACACTTGACCGTGACATGGAATGGACTAGAGAAGGGGAGGAGAATAAACGGTTCAAAGAAAAATTCACAGAAAACAAACAGGAATGAACAATTGGCCCGATTCGGCGAGCTTTCTATTATGAGATGCTATCTATCTATTACGGGATGTTATCCTACACTAAGAAGTATATGTATAGCCGACACTTGTTTGTTTTGGAGTTTAAAGGATTTCAGGAGAATGATCCCGTCACGAAAGAAGTATCGTAACGATTCGAGTTGCAGGACACGAGAGACCGCTGTGTTACTTGTATGATAAACGCCAAATCAGCGTCTGGAAAATGTTCTCCCTCAAATGGAATTATTAACAATACCAATTGTATCTTTCTCACAGGATATAAGAGTTTACTTTGGGTTTTCGTATAAAAAATTAGACGAGCGAGAATATAGAATACAGAAAAAATTCTAATACAAATCACACACACACACATACACACACACACACACACACACACACACTTCGGCTATACATATACTTCGCGCCCGTCACTGATGTACACTCTGCCCCCAAAAAAATATGAGTAATAAAGAATTCATTAATTTCTTCGAGCACCGGTAGTTGTGAATCCTCTGTCCCAGTCATTGGCCAATTGGAGGAAGTACTGACGACTCTCGGCCGCCGGGTCGTTTATTGGAGCCACTCTTTCCTCCGGCGGGATCCTGCGAATCTGAAAATTGAATTTACTTTTGGTTTCTGATTTTAAAAGAGGAACGTGTTCATGAAATGTCACATTTTTTGACTTTTAGTTCTGGCTTTTCATGGATGAGTAAAGAACCCCGGTGTTCGCGTAAAAGAGGCTTGGGAAAGAGCAATCATGCATAAAAAGCCGTACTAATGTTCAAAAATATCTCTCAGTCTTTATTTCTCTCTCTCTCTCTTTTTTGAACTCACCTTTCTGAAAATTTCTCCTGCCAACTTCATCCAAGGCTTGTTACAAACCACCATAACAGTCATTCCAGTGCTCCCGTACCTAAGACAAAATTTCCAATTTTTTTTTTCAAAATTTACTTACACAAGAATCGTTACATTAAATATTGTCACAATTAAGTTAGAAGTCGACGGGGAAAAGTCAAAATTATCTAAGGCCAGAGTTACAGTACTAACCAAGTTCAAAACGGTTACTGTATTTGCCATTGTTTTTAAAATCTGAAACTCAAGTTTGTAATCGAAAACCTAACTTTTTTTACCGCAAAGGTCCTCAGATTCTCAGCTATTTGGTACTTTTCACTGAGAAGATACTTGGGCAGCCCTGTTCTTCCCGAGTATCTCTTGTGGCGACTGCGATTGAATCTTTCCAAAAGAAACAGAACAACAGAAGCCAAGAGGTTGATAATGAGCATTGCCACGTGCAACGCCATCGTTGATTTTACTAAATAGAACATAATATGAAAGGTAGACCAAAGCGTACCTAGGTGAAAAGCGGTTGCCATTTTAACAGAGGAGGTGAGAATTGAAGTAACAATAATGGCTGAAACCCAAGGACGAGGTTTTCTTTCGTAGTCGGTTAGGAAGTAGGAAGCACAGCCACGCTCGATTACAAGGGCGGGGAGGAGCAGACTAACTGGAAATGGTTCTTTTAAGCATAAACAGAGGTCGTACACCCCGTTAATTAAGTATAGTTCCACTTTTGTTGCTGGGTTAAAAGTCATTTTTGGGGTTTAGAAGTGCGATGGGAATAATCATTCGACTGAAAAACTTCTACGAACAGATTTAGTGGTTGAAACTAGAAATTCAAAAAAGTTTTCTGGGAAAAGTTTGAGTTCCCTTTTGTAGAACCTCTTTTTCGGGCATTATCTTTTGGTTTTGAACATGGACATGCCCAAAATAGCTATGTAGAAATTTGAATCATCCAAAGTTCAAAACTATATTGCCTGCTTTCATGCAAACTTTTTAGAATGGACCTGTACAAAGCGTGGCGTAAACGAAAGAGTGTCATTTTCAATGGTGAAAAGCGGAGAGTTTTATGATTACCATGGGCAGGTCACCCTCTTTATTTTACGTGGGCCCCTGCCTTTAAAAGCAGTTTTTTCTACGTTGGATTTTTGGGAATTTGAGAATGTAAAATTTTCTTGGTAACTTATAGGTTAGGCAATAAATAAAAAATAATAAAAAAAGGATGTTGTGGTTATTTATGTGAAAAATCGCCATAAAATGTCGAACAATTCCAAGAACTGCAATTTGTCTGTGGTTTCAATAAAATATACTCATATTCAGTTCATGTTCACACCCAGGGAAAAAACCATTTCTCACCAATGAAATAACAGGTACACCTGACCATTGAAGCAGCGATAAACCCTAAATTTAAGATTTTATTCAAGTCCTGAACCAAAATACCGTAATCGATGGGTGACCCGATAAAAACATAATATATCTCCACAGATCGTGATGTAATTTGAGTATAGTATTCAACCCCCAAAAATGTCCAAATGACCCGTAAATTGATATGCAGGCTCTTGGATTTGTTCATTAGATACAGGACGAAGGCTAGGCAAAAATAACTGAAAATACATGTTAAATAAATTAAACAATTAAAACCACAAACCTAATTGCAATGCCAATAGCTTCTACAATCGTAATGGCGGCATGTATGGGCCAAGAACCGTCCAATACAGCTTGAGTTGTATTAAAGAAGACGAAGAAATGCATGATTGTGATGTTTCCAGTGTGGACTGGAATCATACGAACGGAAATTAAAGGCTGATTGGCTGAAAAACAGAGATGAATGATGGGAAGAGAAAGGGTGAGGCTACTCTCCAGCACAGATTGTTACAAAGTGAGGTGAGTAAAAAGGAGTGAAAGAAAGGAAGTGGGTTACCAATGAAACAAACACAAAGGAGTCATCAACAATGAGGTGATTTCTTGGAAAGATGTTGCAAAAGTGAGTCAAAAGCTCATTGAAACACAGGTGAGCTGGAAAATGAAGGAGTTTTATTCGAAGAAAGACGGAGAAGGGTTGGGAAGGAGTTTCAAGGAGAGAGAAAAAGAGAGAGACCATTATAAACCGACAGCAAGAAACTGATAGATAAAAGAGACAAAGAGAGATAAATATATAGAGAGAGAATGTGTAAGAGAGGGAGAAAGTGAGAACAAGCGAGTAATAAAGAAAGATATATAGAGAGAGAGTGGATGTAAGAGAGAGGGAGAGAGAGAGAGAGAGTAGTGCGAAGTGAGACAGTGAGAAAGTGAGAGAAAGATTTATAGGGATTGAGAGATAAAGAGAAATAGATATAGATAGATAGATAGATAGATAGATAGATAGATAGATAGATAGATAGATAGATAGATAGATAGATAGATAGATAGATAGATAGATAGATAGATAGATAGATAGATAGATAGAGAGAGAGAGAGAGAGAGAGAGAGAGAGAGAGAGAGAGCGATAGGGTGAGAAAATAAAAAAGCGCCAAATTGAGAACAGAGAAAACCTGTTAGTAAAATGGTAAAAGAAAGAGAGACAGAAAGACAGAGAAACACAGAGAGAGGGAGAGAGTCACACAGGCTGACAGAGTGGGTGGTGATTCAAAAAAGAGATGGTAGGAACGAGATATAGATACCAGAGAAACATAAAGGGTTAGAGATAGAGAGAGATATAAAGAGAGAAAGAGACCAAAAGGAAAAAAGCTAAGACAAAGGGAGAGATGGCGCGAAAACAGTCCTCAAGCACTCGAAGTCTGTCTAAACAAAGCGATGTCTCAGCACTTGGCCCTTGGCTCATTTTCCTTTTAAACTAAGTACAACCACAAAGTACACAGACATTGGCATTCAGGAAAACAAGAAAAATGACATTTCCCTCTGAAATGCGAGATTTAATGGCAAAAAATTCAATGTGTTCGGAAAACGGCATTCCGCCAAATGGTAGCACTTGATCTTTGGAGCTGCCAGAGCGAGTCCCTCTGGCGTAAAATTGGTTCGAAATTGCTCAGATAGAAGGATTTTCGCACGAGGTCGGAAATGAGCGACGAAAAAACGCAACATTTGCACATGGGAGGGCTCACACGTGAGATTGTGTGGCCGTGTACAAGTGTGCTCCTAGCGTTTCTTACGCTAACATTTGGAGACTGCGGGTTCCCCATTGTCACTTCGTTTGCACTGTCATAACTACCGAAGCACGATGCTTGTTTGTACCTCACATGGATCAAATTTCATCTGAATCAAAAGAGCACCTGTATTATAGAAAAGTCATATCCGATGAATGTACTCTGTATTGTGGAAATTGGTTGTTCACTATCAGGAAAACAACCATTGACAGATAATTTCGTAAGAGGGATAAATTGGTTCATATAGGTAACGAAAACATGAACTGAAAAATGAGGGAGTGGTGGAGGGAGAGAGAGTAAGAGTGAAAAAGAGAGTAAGAGAGTGAGAGAGAAAAAGAGAGAAAGAGAGAGTAAGAGAGAAATAGAGATAGAGAGAGAGAGAGAGAGAGAGAGAGAGAGAGAGAAAGAGAGAGAGGGAGGGAGGGAGGCGGTCTACAGAGAGAAAAAGAGATAGAGAGAATGAATGTTAGAGAAAAGGAAAATAAATGGGTGGAATAAAGAATAGAGTGGGGAGAAACAAGCTGAAGAGAAAAAATATGATGGGTGAATTAGCAAACATTTGCACAATGTTGATTCCGCGTAGGTTGATCTCTGCAAAGCTTTTTTAGACTGACAGGTATAGATCAACAGGATTGGATTACCGTAGTCATTTCCACTAGCTGACCCTTATTTCCTCTGTTGCTTCCTCTATGAGTAAAGGGAACACAGAATAAGGAGATCGCGTCAGGAACATTGGTATTCACACCTCCAGCACGTGAGAAAACAGAATGAGCAATCGTTTGAAAAGGGAAAATGCACATTTTGTCGTTTGAGAGCGTTTTCAAACGAATAAAAGACTATTGTAAAAGGGAAACGGGGTTTCGAATAGATGATGGATTTTTACGTGAAGCAGAAATCTCTCTCTTTCTATCATTCTCCCTCTATCCCTCTCTATCTCTGTTTCTAGTCCCTTTTTCCAGAAACCTTAGAGACTACTTTGCGCCTGAACCTCTTCGTGTCTGATCCCTTCAAGGCGCAGAATAGAAAAGAAATCGGCGTGGGAATTCTGAGGGTGCACGTCCACAGCTGCTAAAATGTGGTCTCACATCATGGAAAGGGGACAGATGCTGAAAATGTCGGATAATTTGCAAAAGATTTGTGGATTAGCGATGGATACAAAGTATGGCTTTAGTACAGTTGAAAGGTATGGAAATTTGAATTTCTTCAGAAAGACGATGATACAAAGCATTGAAGAATAATTACAATATGGTACTTCGACCCGTTGCTTTGCAACACGACAATTAGGGTACTTTTCATAAACACCATGCTGTAGTTGACAATATGCCAATCAAAGTTTCATACTACTCTGGCTAGACTTTCGAAGTTCTGTATAGTTGGTTATAAAACGCTTGGAATGTTTATAAAACGCTTGGAATGTCACATCTAGGAGAGCAATTCGCGAGCATTCTATTCGCGGATTTTTGAGCGCATTCACACACACACACACACACACACACACACACACACACACACACACACACACACACACACACACACACACACACACACACAATTGTAAGGATTCTTGTTGCTGATGTTGTAATATAAAATCAGAGGAGGGTAAAAATACGTAGCTGTTTTAGGAATTCACATTAGTGCATCAAAGTGCTGGGTTTAAATTTAAAAAGGTATTATTCATCTTCATGTATATATTATCCGGTAGCTTTACTTAAAATAAAGATAGCCTGGGGAGGATTGAACGTCAAACGATCAAGTGTAAAGCCGGAGAAGAGGAAATATTCGAAATTATGTCTATTCGCCGGTTGTTTTAATTGCAAGGCATAATTGCACGACCTAATGAGAATCCGCGATGCGTCGAAAGTTCTGCAATTGTTGCTAATATAACCGAGTACAATTAATGAAAACATGGTTAAAAATGGGTTCAATTACATGTAGTTGGTTTTGGAATCCGCACGCCAGCTCTCAGGCTTCTATGTGTCCTTTTGAGATGGATATGCGTGAAAGGTGCAAGCAAATACAGCGTGTGCACATAAACAACGGGCATGCTAGATATCTAGCTATCTTTGTAACCTTTGTTTTCCAAAAGGAAATTGTCGACTAAACTGTAGCATGACTTTGTCGGGTACGAAATGCAAAACAATACATTTAATGTTTCTAGATCAGGTCGTTGCCCCATGAAAATATGGAGTTACAATTGTTATCGTGGTTTTCTGCTGACAATTATAATCTATAATATCTATATCAATCGTAATTTATAGTTCCTGGACAGTAGTATGAAATTTAACAATTCAAAGGCAGCCCACGTAAAATGAAGAGGAGGACCAGTCCATGCTAATCAGAAAACTCTCTGCATTTGCCCATTGGAAATGGTACTCTCTCGCCTACGTTGCGCTATGGTCAGGTCCATTTTCATTTTCGTGGGCCACTGCCTTTAAATACTACATTGGTGTATATTTCAGTCTACAATTTGGTTTTGCGATGATAGAGAAGACCCGCCAAAACGAAGTTCCTTTCTGATTCTATTGTTTGCACAGCTTGTGAAGTACGGGATAAAAAATGGATTGGGTCGAAGAAAACATCATTGGGAAGCCCTTGAAAAGTTTTCTTGGAAAATGTTTTTGTTGCAGTTCAGACAAATTTCCTTTTCAAACAGGAAAGCGTTGAAAACCAAATTTACGCTTTGTATTCCAATGAAAAATTAAAAGGTAAAAGAAAAATCGCCAGAAAGAATTTTCCAATACAACATTTTAGTGGCTTTCCAGTGGTGTCAGTCTCGATGACCCAAAAAATTCCTTACCGTATCCCGAATTTGCGCACTTTGGTAAATTGTAAACTGTACCCGTCTATATCATGCCAATGATATTCCGTTTCATCGGTCTAAGATTTTCCAAAATCGAATGAGTCAGGTTATTTTTTATTGTAACGTGATTTAAACAGGTTTACCTTATAAAAATTGAATAGAAGGTTTTTTTATCCCTTATAATAAAACCCTACCGTGTTTGTATGTGTGTGTGTAGTGTATCAGCGTAGGTCCACGTGTTCATTTCCCCAGCGAGGAAGGGTGAGCTCGGCCGTAGGCCTAGTTTCACGTGCTTCACTGCATTTTCACGAGCGAAGGGCGAGTAATGAATGACCGTAGGCCATGAATCTGCGGCCGCAGGCCGCCTAACTGAGCGGCCGAAGGCCGCGTGTTGGTGCGGCCGCAGGCCGCAGACCAGGAGGGTGCGCGCCGTAGGCGCGCGTACCCTCCTGGTTAAAAAAAAATTAGGTTAAAACATGAAGTAAGTTTAGGAGAACGCGCCAAACCGTTTTTCTGAAGTTGTTACGAAAACTACTAAAGGTATTTCCTGCTCAACTTGAGGTATACTCAGCTCATATTTGTGAATCTTAGTAGGAATTGTTGACTTTTTTTTATTTATTTTGCATCATTTTGTGGTGTTGTACATAAATTGTTTCGTTTCCTATGGTCAAGTCAAAATCAAGGAATTCGGGTGTCGACGCAATAACCCGACTTCAACCTGGGTCTGCGCAGAGAGAGAACACGCTGAACTTAGAGGAGCAGAGAAAAGGGCGCGAAAAGCAGTAATTGTGACTATCGTTGTTCACTGCGAAAGAAAGAGTTGGCTTTTGCAAACTAAGCATAGGTGTGCACAATAACGTACATCAAAGTGGTAGATTCAACACCAGTTTATTCTCAATTTAAATCGTCGAAAAAAAACTTTAACTTTCCCAATTGCCTATATATTTGTCTCTAATTCCAGCCCTCGCGAGTCCTTTGTTTGTCTCCTTCTCTAAACGGCCATGTTCGAAAGTCAACAAGTAAACAATTATCCCTGCGAGAGACTCCTTTTCCTTAAATAGTCGTTTTTCCCCTGGGAAGCCCCTCATTTCTCGTCTGCCAGGTGGGCTGTGTTCCTTTCTCATCATCCGCTCCACAAACGATTTCCCCCCAGAATTGGCTCTTAAACGACGGGAATTGCGCCGCCGACAAGAAATAATCACCGCTGCCGGGATAAGTGCACAATTGACAATTTGTCCGGTTTCTGGATTTTACAGTATTCCCGTGGAAAATAGTTTTCTCGCGTTGTCTTTAGGCATACTTTTGTGTAGGAGGCTCTTTTCGGATAGGTTTCGATTGTATATTTTAAGTGTTGGAGGATTTTTGGAATTGGGTCCCACCGCGATCGCCATTGATCGGGAGCGGGAAGAGAGGTCAGGCTGAATGAAGAGGCGCAGAGAAAAAAGGCTCTGAAATAGCAGATTCACGCATTCAACCAAAAATATCTCGGCTTTCCGTCGAGTTATCGGTACTATCGACTTCGTTAATTTACATTAAAACCTCATATTTTAAAATGTTTTGCGAATGACATCATTCTTTTGAAAGTTTTTCCTAAATTTTCGATTGGTCAAGTATTCCGGGTGTTACTATTGTGGACAACTCGATTGAGGAAACGCCAGAGCGTAATCAGCTGAGTTGACCCGGAGCGGGATGGAACTTGTGGCCGTTCGAGCGGCAGGTCGCAGCTTAGACCACTTGACAAAAACCTCTTTCCCGCCTTTCCTTCAAGCTTTACTAGGAGGAACATTACATTTTCTTACTGTCTTCTTCAGCAACTGAAAGGCTAAATCAAAACCACTTGGCTTGAAGGCTGATATCTGGAAAACTATTTTTACAAAGTTTTACTCAAAAACTATGAAAAATATTGCCTATACTCCTCGCCCAGCGAGCATTCCGAAGCGGCTGACAATTTTTCTCTGCGTCTTTCAATTACGTGACCTATTTCGCTAATTAGATGCGCAGGTTGTTCAAAAATGACCCTTTTTGTAGCCATGCTCGGTAGGCAGCGACTATACTGGGATTCAAATCAACTTTGAAATCAAGATGGGGCTTCAAAGATTTTCCGGTTTTGTTAAAATCGAGACTCGCAAAATTTTCAAACGGTGAAGTTTCATGATGATGAATGAAACTTTCATCTTTCGCTTTTTTTCTAATTTGGCGATAGACACTGTAAACTGTACATACAGTGAAAAACCAAATAATGTTCATTCAAAGGAAAATGGATTGCTTTGCTGCTAAAGTGGTTGAACAACTGCTTTAATTTAAGCGATGTTGAATAAAAAATCCCTCAAAAAATTTTACATTTTTTTAAGCATCTGAAAACTGAAAGAAACCCTGCCGGCCAAAATGTGCTATTTAGAAAATCCGTTTTTAAATGCGTTTTTCAGAGGTTAAGCCTAAAATTTCGCAAAAATAAAAATCCCTTGTACCTGTGTTGCCCGTGCCTTTTCCCGTCATTATATAGTCAATTATTCAATTTTTATAAAATTGTATGGGCGTTTTTAAAAACTCAAACATTATTTTGTATTTGGGTTTCCCGCACCGACCCCACCTTTGAAGCGCCTACCCGTTCCATTACAGTTCTGATGACACCCTGCGTTCAATTTTTTAAACTAATAAGTTGCACATTTATTTTCAAAGCCAATTTTTCAAACAATTTTTTTTCTTAAAATATTTTGATTAAGCTCACTAAGCTTTTCTTTTCTTTTTCTCTTTGATTCGTCTGTCCCTCGTCACCTCCAATCCACTTCCTCCGCAAATCGACACGCAAATTACAGACCATTGCAAAAATGACAAGTGGTTGGTGTAAATCAAGAAAACTGGCAGTTTAAAACGGATCTTCCATTTCCACTGGGAACTCTTTTGTTGACCCCAGAAACACTCTCTTTTAGATGTTTGTTACTTAACACTTGGCCATCCATTTCACTTCAACTCTTTGTGTGTTTGAAACATTACAAGTAGGATTTCTTGTTTGTTTTTTTTTTTTTTTTGTTTAACGCTTTATTCAACAGTTATATATGGCCGTGCAGCGCCATGACATCAAACCACGTCTTTTTGTCGGATGCCTGTCTGAGGAATGTCGGGCCGATCTTCTGCTGGAACTCGTCTCTCCATCTTGCACTTGGTTTTCCTCTTCCTCTGTTCGGTCCTCTCGGGTGCCACTCCGTCACCGCTCTTGCCCATCTCCAGTCCGCCATATTCGCGATACGTTCACACCAGTTGTACTTCCTCTTAGTACACTCCGCCACAACGTCCTTTACTCCGGTTTTCCGTCGCACCCATTCATTCTGCCTTCGATCTAGTAAAGTCACCCCTACCATGAACCTTTCCATCCGCATTTGGGCTACCCGTACGGTATTAAGAGTAGCCTTAGTCACAGCCCAAGTTTCACTAGCATAGGTAAAAGCAGGAAGGACACAACCGTTAAACAATTTTCGCCTGATCTTCATAGGAATTGACTTATTAGTGAGAAATGTGTGATATTTGTGAAATGCTCCTTTGGCCGCCCGAATGCGCCGCCGGATTTCGCCGTCTTGTTTGCCATTTAGGGAAATTTCCGAACCAAGATACACAACCTTGTCGACTTGCTTAACTATTGAACCCCCAACTTTGACTGTTCTAGACTTCGTAGTTGCCATTGCAGTAGTTTTGTCCCCGTTTAATTTGAGCCCCACTTTTGCAAGACCCTTTTCTAACTCTGTCACCATTGACTGAATTTGCCGTGCGTCATGGGAAATTAGCACAGCGTCATCAGCGAAAAGAAGATGGCTAAGGAACCTTCCGTTTATGTTAATTCCCTTTTTGTCCCAGCGCATTTCTCGGAAAACTTCCCCAAGAACGGCTGTGAACAATCTAGGCGACAGACAGTCCCCTTGACGCACCCCTTTTCCAACCTGAATCGGCACCCGCTTACGATTAACCACTACTTCAGATTTGCTTTCCAACCCTAGGTTTTTGACAAAATTTATGACCTGTGAATGTATTCCTTGGCTCTCCATAGCCGATATATTTCTTGTTTACCCGAAGAAAAACGAATATGCGTAACTAAGTAAAGAGAACCTAGTTATGTTATGTGTGTTTTTCGGGGCAGCTGAAGAAATCCCGAGCCTGCCTAACCCGCGACGTCCAATTTCCACTTGAGCATGGATTGTGAGATGGCCAACGCACGAATACAAAAAGACGACAGCGACCGCCACGGAGCCAAACGAACCCATTTAACTATTAAACTCGCATTATAAACCCCATTTGTCATAACTCTTTTGTGGTTCTTTTTCAAGCCAATCCTTGTTTTTGCGGAAATGCAATGAGTCGGTCTGGTTTTGAATGTTACTTCTGTTTAAAGGGAGTGGAACAGAAAAATGGCCAGGGGAGCCTTGCCTTTTTTGTTCTCCTCACTTTACCATTGAAAATGTCGATCTCTCTTCTACGTTGGGTGTAGATTTGTCCACTTTAATTTTTGCGGTCTTCTGCCTTTAAAGTAACTTCATCCCTTTCGACTGCCAGCGTTGCGTAATATTAGGCAAAATCAGCCAAAACTCTTACTACAAAACTGAAACAAAGTTTCGCATTGAACATGGTGAAATGTTCTTTTCGATGTGATAGGCAAGAATTTTCCATTTTTACCATCGTATTTGTCCCCTCTCAGATGCGTACATACATAGCAACAATAACAGCCTAACCGTATACGATTAATAAAATGATATAGAAATTAGAGAAAGAGTTAAGGAGAAAAATATAGATGCAGAATTTAGAGAAAAGAGACAGATATATAACATACAGATAAAGAGAGATAGAATTAAAAGAGAGCACGCTCAAGAAAGACACGTGAAGAGAGTGGAAAAGAACAAGAGCGAAGGAGGACAGCACGAGGGAAATCAGAAATAGAAAAGGATAGAGAGAAACAGAGATAGAAAAAATGAGAGGAAGAAAGAGATAGACCAGACAAGTCGAAATTCGGAAAAGGAGGGAGATAAATAGAAGTAGAGGTATAATGACAGATACAAATTGCGAGATTAAAGAGTTAAAGAGAACGAGACAGAGATGAGATGATTTAAAGAGGAAATGGCAGAGAAAAAAGAAACTATCCGAAAATGGTGAGCACGAGACAGATATAAAAAGAGAGAAAGACTGAGAGAGAGAGAGGGAGAATGAGAGAGAACGAGAGAGATAAATACCGAAACAGAGACATAAATGAAAAAGAAGGCCGAGATAGAAATAAAAAAAAGCCTTGTAAAGGAGAGACATAGAAAGAGAAAGATACAAAGAGTGTGAATAGAGACCTTTCCGGTTCATAGATACCTTCCCACATCCCCTGTTCCTACTCCCTCCCTCTCTTATCTCTCTCAATCCTGTACCTGTTGTCTCTCTCTCCTCAGCCGAGATTGCCTATTAGGTCGTCGGATGTGTACGGTGATTGCCCAATTTCTCCTCCCCTGTTCCTCCTTCTCCCGTGTCTGTCGGGGCGTGGTCTCGTGTGTCTCCCCACATCACCTCAATTATCGTGTCCGCTTTCACCGTCTCATTGTTTCACTCCTTCTTACTGTAACCAAAGGGCTTTCCATCTAGTAGAATAGCTGAATATACAATCAAAACACATACTTATCAAGGACATTCTTGTAATTGAAGTGGCTAGAAATGAAAAGAAGGATAGAAAAAAATATCCTTAGAAGGCTACTTTGCTATTCTACGCACTTTTTGCACTTGTTTTGAAATGTCAAAGCCAACTGCCTGTGGCAGATTAAATTTGCTCAAAACAAGAGTGGACGGGAGTATTAGTCCATTTCATAACATCACTTTACGGTTCTTCTACTTTTATTTTTCAAACTCATGAATTAAAAAAACCAAGTAGGTTCATTTATCCTCACCGCATGTCAAACCCTTATTACTAAAAAAAACCGTACGATTCGCTTCAAAGGACTCAACAAACTAAATTTTTTCGTGTTTTTTTTCTCCAAAATAATGAATTTTCTACCATTTTGGCTTTTTTAGGGATTATCCTCATTATCTCACGTTACTATAAAAAACATCGAATTTTCGACATTATCTATTAAATATTTCTCAACCAATTATTAAACTTTCGCATCTATCTGAAGACGAACATTGTCAGACGCTATTTTGGGGGGCAACTCTGCAATCTCCTAAAAACGCACTCTCTCGCGACAAGCAGTTGACGCCTCTTTGATCTAAACCTTTCGCGGCGGGACCATTTCCCTGAAATGCTTTTGGCCTGTAAAGAGGGTCTTCTGTCGGACCGAAACATTTGTTTTCACCCAACTCACCCGAATTCATTAACCCACAGTTCGATTTTTCACCAGCCACATCATGCCTTCCCATAAAAGCGGCTGACAAAAAAAGTTCTAAAGTAGTCCTTATACCGAACTATCGAAATTCCGATCATTAAAACAAAAGTGTTTGATGTTTAACATAATTGACATCAGTTTATGATCTCCCGCATATTTTTCTGACCCTCAAACCCAATCAAAAGATCTGACAATTGAAGCAGAAGCAACGCATTTGTTATGAGAAATTGAAAAAACCCAATGTCAACCACATTTTTCCAACAACACGCTGAAGTGCATCGAGTGGTGAATAAAATACGCGAGCTTTGCTCAAATTTGTGGAAACAGACAAGGTGACCGGCGTTTTGGAGAGTATTGTGGGGGTTCTAATTAAAATAGGTCGCATTTTTGGTAACCTACTGCGAACGAAAAGTTTTGTGGTTTGCGTAGCCATTTCTTAGCATCGGTGTTTTTATTTGACCAGTGACACAGAAAAAAAACATATTTTCTGAAACTAGTGTAAGAATTCAATCTCCAGAAACAATCGAAACTCAAAATCTACGACGTATAGGCCAAAACGGTAAATTTTTCAGTTTTTCTCAAATTCTCTGAAAAAATTTCAATTGATGTAAATAAGTTAACTTAAAAATTATAATTTTTGGATTCGTTTTGCAAAGCTTTGATTTTTACACCTATGAAATCGGCTGATACCAAAGTTCTCACAAACGCGTTTAAAAACTTATGCATTTCTAGATTCCGCATATTCAAGAGCCGATTTTGCTTGAACGTGAGCAGACTTCATATAACCGTCGCCAAACGAAAATCGGCGAGAAAAGGCAGCTTTTTCTTTGCGTCTTCGCTTTTTTCATGCTATTTTCGCCTGTGTATCGCACGAATTCTGCATTGAGACTGTTTTTGGCTGAATTCCAATTTGGCGACAGCTAAACTTGAAATGAATGTACAGTCCTGATGGTTCACATTGAGTTTTCCTTAGAAGCGATAGAACAAACCGATTGACATTGTGTCACCCTCACGATCAGTACCCCTTCAGAACCTCCCTCCCCCGGCTTCAGACGCCTCGGCCATAAAGTTGTCTCCTCCCATCGCTTTATGTGCCTGTGTGAGCCCCTCCTCCTTCCTTCGTCTGCCACCCACATCCAGCGGATGACGAGGGAGGATTTGACCGCGAAACGTTTCATTTCCGTCGTTCGCCAATTGCTCCAATTGGACGCCACAATTGCAACGTGCGCTTTTCAAGCGGAACAATTGAATAATCGTAGCTCTTTCTCGCCTTTTCTTTGTCTGAGAAAAGGGGACAGAACGGATTACTATTACTACTCGAATAGACCACCGAAAATAGATACTCTTGAGTTGAATTTAACTTACGACTGTTGACTGGGTATTCTATGTACAACAACGCTAAAACATTGGAACGCTGTGCTACTTTTATATATGTGGTCCCGAAACGAAAAGAATAATTTCCTTTCGAAAATCACGTCGTCGCTTCTGTTTTTAAACATATTTACCACTGGCTTCAAAGCCCTACAAATCAGCTGATTTCAAATTTCTAATCGGAATATTTTGCTGTTTCTTGAAGACCTACGGAGTCGGAAGAATGTTTGTTACGTTTTTTCTATCAAACGCATTCTTGACCAATTTTAGAACTTCCTAATTTATTCATCTTTTTGACCTTCGCTTTGGCTTAAATTCGGCTTCCGCTATTTTAACTCTCTCTGAGGGTTTTTTTCTGTTCTTAATAACTTTTACTTTTATTACTTTGGTTCATGGCGTTTACTATCTCTATGTCTATATATGTCTCCCTCTCCCTCTCTCTCTCTCTCTCTCTCTCTCTCTCTCTCTCTCTCTCTCTCTCTCTCTCTCTCTCTCTCTCTGTATGTGTGTGTGTGTGTGTGTGTGTGTGTGTGTGTGTGTGTGTGTGTGTGTGTGTGTGTGTGTGTGTGTGTGTGTTTATTGTTCTAATAAAATAACCCCCCCCCCCATAAAAATGTTTGTTTGTTTGCTTTTACTTAAAGAAAAACAAGCCATATCTTTCTCCTAGTCGACGACAAACAGCCTCGTGGCAAACAATTAGAAGAGGTGATAGGCACGATGTCTGGTTGCCGTTGTTAACTCTTTCCTTGTTTCTCAATTGTTCCCTTCCTTTTAAATTTCTTTCTTTTCAGAATGGATGAGCATCAGCTGAATGTCTCTGCGGAGGAGATCTGCGGCTTCTTCGAGGGATACACCATGCAACGGTTCCTCATCATCACCGGATTCTCAGTTATTTCGGCTTTTGGTGTAGCTGCGAATGCGGTACGTTTTTATGTTTTTCTATATTGTTCGTATATTTGAAGAATAATTTATGGTTGATTTCCCCTTTTGAAAGTTTCCGCACTTTCAAAAGCGCTACTGTGGATTACACGAGGCATCGCGGTGGGAACCCACTATGAACAGTCCTTTAAGCAGAATTTTCAGTTAGTTAGAAACAAAAAAATGCGTCAATGCGTCAAATGTGTGATTTATTGTACATACAGTTTTGGCAAACAACTACAAAAATTGTTTGTTTGCTGACATTTTCATTAGTAATAAAGGTGATACCAGACAGTTCCGCTATAAAATTTGTTTACAAACAAGGTTTTTTCGAGTTGGAAACAGAAAAAAAGATTTGGGGATACTGTTTAATATTTTCAAAATAAAATCATACAACGAAGCGGAAAACTGCTATTTTTCGTGTTTCCATAAATATCTGCATTCATGTCGTTAGATTTACGAGACTTGTTTGAATAACTATCAAAACATCAGTTCGTGAATCGGAAAACAAAAGTTTTTCGGTTTAACAAAATGAAATTGCGAGTTTCCCTGCAACTCTTACAGCGTCAAGCCATAACGCGTGCAATAACATCACCGAGCACACGTAATAAAACAAGTCCCCTGGGAACACGGCGAAGATTAAACTATGTAATTTGATACTTTCATGGGGGTTAAATGAAAGATTAGACTAAAATAGCCCAGGCAACGTCTTCGAGTTAACGGGAAAAGACCTTAAAAAAACATTTGGTTGAAAATCAACCCCCGGGGGAATAAGTATAGTCCCACTTCTGTTGTTGGTTAAAAAATTAGGGTTCAGGATTGTTATAGGGAATATTCAATCGGTTGAGAAACTTCTTAGGAACCTATTCAGTTGTTCAATCCAGAAATAACTAGCATTCGACACAGACAGACGCCCTTTGTCAAAAAACACAAAATTACAACCCCAAAGAAATTTTTCGGGGCTTTTTCACAAGCACCATTGGAAAACCCTTGAAAAGTTGTCAGCTTTGTCAAGTTCAACCAAATAGAAGTTTTACACCTTTTCATTTTCCCGTCTCGAAATGTTTCATTCCGAATCGATAAACCCTTTAATTAAATTAAAAATAGCAATTGTCGTTTCCCATAGAATTCCATTTGTGTTTTCCCGGCGTCTAGGCAATTTCCTGCGTTTTCCGTGCGATTGCGCAGCGGTGTTCCAAGCGATCCCCTCGAGGCCCCTCGAGTGTTGATTGGACGTTCCGAGATGCCTTCTGTGAAGAGTCATCGGCTGGAAATGAGAATTCACGAGAGCCGATCTTCTTTTTCACTTGGCAAAGGGGCTGAGGAATGTCACGTCGCATCGAAAGGACATTGAAGTTGAAGGATTTCAGTTACTACTGGCTGTCTTCTGGAAAACTCTTCCTTCTTCTGTGTTTCTGGCGACTCTTGCATCCATGGATTTGGCTATCTGCCTTACTTACGTGTTGCTCTTTGGGGTTGATGCGGGTATTGTTTACTTGAAAAATACGGTAGGTTTCAATTTTGTTCATGTCTCTTTCTTTGTTTGAACACACACATACATACATACACATACACACACACAACACACATGCATACACACACGCACACACGCACACACACACACACACGCACACTCTATGTCATTCCCTTCCAGGCGCTCTTCTTTCTGTACCACCGTTACATCGTGCCTGTCTTCTTCATCGCCAAAGTCGTTCAATTCGCCATTCCCTTTCTTCTTATTCTAATTACCCTAGAACGATTCATGTGGACAACTGGCGACCGAATGAGGTACTTTTGTTTTCCTCCTATTCTTTCTGATCGAGTGTTGTTCAAAAACTGATAATGCCACCCGCAAACTAAGTTATAATTTAATTAGCGTTGCGCGGGTCTAATTTCGAGTGAAATTATGTTTTGAGCATCCTTGTTGAGAAACATCGAAAGAAAGGGAATAATTTTCGAAATGGGCTGTTTCAGGCTTCTTTTCGCCCCAGTGTTCAACGACCGAGGGAGGAGTATCACGGTGGCCATGCTCATGATCATCAGTTGTATGCTTCGTGTTCCAGTGCTTTTTGCAACGGAGGTGGGACATTGGAAAATCACTAGTCTTGGAAAGCAGTAGCATGTTTCTGATATCGTAATTCAAATGTTTCGTAGAACGTCCAATGGGGCTTCGGGTCCAAAGCAGAATAAGAGATGAAGATAAGAGATTTGTTGGCAAAACTTTGTGTTTTGTTAAAAAAAAGCCAAACATACATTTTTCGTTGATTTGTGGAGCTTCTGGCCGAGTATGTAGTTTTTAATTTTTTTTTTAGCCTTGTCTCTGTAAGAGAGTGGATGCAAACCAAAACCAGTTTTGTGAAATTCTGTTCCAAACGCCAGAGTTCTTGGCTACAAACCTGGTAACACGAGTTCCAATCCTTGATGCGATGCTTTATTCCGATTGCTGTTAGTAAATTTGGTAAACGTCTCTGGCAAGTAATTTCCCAAATATTTGAATATAAAATATGAGACCGAGTCGGGCCAGAAAACCTTTAAAAGATGATTTCTCACTTGAAATAAAGGCTCTCCGATTCGGGTTTAAAAATATGAGGACCGGGCCGTTTTCTTGTTTGATTGCCGATTGCCGAACAAACTGGACTCTGAAACATTGAAAGTACAAAATATGTGCAACAAAAAATTCAACAAAATCGTCCTTTTTTTAACAGAATGAAATCTTTTCGAGAGAGAGAAAAAAGCGAATATCTTGAAAAAAAAAACCAATTTGGGAATTTTGTCAGACTTCGAACGATGAGAAATTTCCTCTGGCAAAGTTCCCAAAAAGAACGTTTTCTACCCAAAACCATTAGGTGTTCGTTTTTGAAACAGTCCCAACCAAAGGCCGTTGACAGGTTTAAAAAAACAAAAGAAACCGTTCAAACTATATTTTCTTAAAGGCTTAAAGGCAGTGTTTCATGGACAATGAACGCATGGACCTCGTATGGCGAAAGAACCATTTTTACCATAGGAAGAAAATTGGTCGAATTTTGGTGACCCACTGCCTTTAAGGCCGTTTTTGGCAGGATGCCGGTTTGAATACAGCTATAAAAAAGAGATGGAACATCTCAAAAAACTGATTCCCTATTCTGACAACCCTATACAAAACTCTTTGTTTCCTTTCCCCATACCATTTCATTTTAGGTAAAACAATTCCCTTACTGCCCCGACTACTTCCGCAGTGAATCCGTCTCTCCTTCCGAATGGGCTTCAGAAAGCGAAGGTATCCTTCCAAAAATCACAGAATTCCTCTCTTCAGCGTATTACGTGTTTGATTTCCACGTGATAACTGCCATCCAGACGTGTTTTCCTTTCATAATTCTGCTTGCTTTAAACCTAATCATTGTTCAAAGACTCATCGCTGAGAAAAGAGAACAAGTAAGGCTTGAAATCTCCAAATCTGATGAGACTTTAGCTGTGTTCGTCTCTGAAACCCCGTCTGTCTAACAACTTTGCCGTTCAATCGAACAGCAGTCGCAGTGCCTTGCCTGAGAACTACGTGTTGTTAGAAGTGGCGGCTGAAGTGATAAAAGAGTCCCTCATCCAGAGGTACGTTTCCATTCGAATGTGTGTGCGTGTGTACGTGTGATATCACATCACGTGTTTCTGCAGTCCGAAGAGGCCTACACTGTGTGAGCGACTTGTGCATATATTTTCTGGGTGAGTATGCACGAAATGTAGATGGCCGACCGAACACGCACTTCTTCTGTTTTGTTTGGTTTTAGGGGTGTAGCCCGGTGACGTGCAGCATATAGTTTTAGACAATTCGTGTGAAGGAAACAAAAAAATAGAAAAATGTTTTTGTTCAGATTCACAAAAATTTTCGCTTTGAAAGGCAAAAAATTCCGTTTTTCTGCTAACAGAAGGTAATTTTCTAATTTTTCATTTGAATACCGACGGTGATTTCGTTTTTCAAAGCTTGTCTCTTTGAACAGAAAATTTTTCTGAATCTGAACCAAAACATTTTTATGGAACAATGTTTTAAAAAATATCTTTTGGGGTCGTAATTTTGTGTTTTTTGACAAAGGGCGTCTGTCTGTGTCGTATGCTAATGAATTTCTGGTATCAACGGATGAATCGGTTTCTAAGAAGTTTCTCAACCAAGTGAATATTCCCTATAGCAATCCTGAACCCTAAAAATGATTTTTAAACCAGCAACAAAAGTTGAACTATACTTATTTCCCGGGGTGTAGATGAAATCTCAGTTAAGCCCCCATTCTTACCCTAACTAATTTAGGAAGACCCCCGAGTGGGGGGACTGAACGAGACATATAGTGGCCCCCCCCCACCACCCCCCCCCCCCCCAAATATAATTCAGTCATGCCAAAATTCGAGTATTTTAGGGCGCAACTGAGTCTTTGTATAATTGATATTTTACCAAATAAATGTCTCTATCGAGATGTTATTCTTCAAAAAAAACGGAGCATTTAAAAAAAATTAAATTTCGTTAAAATCGTCTATACTCCTCGCCCACGGACCTTTCCTAAAGTTTCGATGGCCTGCACATCTAACGCGCGAAATAGTGTGCAAGTCGCGGAGACGCAGACAAAAAGCCGCTTGTTTCCCGCTGCCGGCTAGGAAAGCTCGCTGGGCGACGAGTATATATAGTTTCGCACACCGTATTCCAAAATTGTTTCACATGTAGCCTAGATTTATCCGTGTTTTGGATCGTCGAGTGCAAGTGATTGTCACAAATTTACCATCATCAGAACCTTTAAATTCATCCTTTTTTAGAGAATCTCGAGGCAAACGCTCCCAAATTCGCAATGCGATCTACACAATGCTAGCGATCGTAATGTCCTACTTGGTCTGCAACGGAGTCCATCTCTTCCTAACTTTCCTCGAAAGAACGGATTCATCCTTTCTCTACGACTCTGATGACCACAATCAATCCAGTAATTTCTACATAGGTTTGATTTCTTCTTTGAAGTTGAGCAAAGCCTTGTTTAGCGTTATCGGACACGGTGAGCATCTGTTACATGGTGTCGTCGGCCGTTCGGATTTTAATTTACTGCAAGTGCAATCCGAAATTGCGGAAGGAGATTCGAGATTACCTCACGGAAAGCAAGAAAGAACATCCACAAATCGAATCCAGCGAATGAAGAAAAGGGACAGCCAATTCAGGACACGGGTCGATTGTTGTGGAATGAATTCTTACGGTTCAATGCACGTTTTTTCAATTACTCAGCGTTGTTTTGGAATTCCTCCGAAGGGCGGATTTATAGATATTCTTATTATAAAGGTGGGTAGTTGTTCATACAGGTCTCGTCAACTTGCAACAATAGCACTTCGCTGGCCAATGTCTCACTCTTGCTCTGTTATTATTACGAGGCCCCATCTTACTGACCTTTTCATCAAATAAATTGCTCACAGACTTTTCGAGTCTCGGTATTTCTAAAAACATCGAGATGATTGGACTACTTTCCCCATGGATCTATTCAGCACATAAGCTTAAAGGAGAAGAACCGCTTAAAAACGTGTTTTTCTGGACTTGTGATAAATGAGTAGATCTCATTCTCCTGAGTCAGAAAAGTCTCCCTTTTTCATTTTTGAGCAAAATGAATCAAATTAGGAGCGCCTGAAGCTTTGTCGAAAATACCGTTTGAATTGTGCGCCGGTCTGCATCTCGCTTTTCCCCGCACTCTCTCGCCTTTCTCTTCCGTGTACAGCTGCACCGATTGCAGTCCAAATCATAAAAAAGGATATGTTTCAGAATCATGACAACGGTATCTATTCAACGAAGTTGTTCTTGAAAAATCACTGTTACGAGGTCCTTTGACTTTAAGTGAATCGATTGTTGGAGTTTTGGATAGGAATCTTTTAGTCTGGGATGCGATGCCTCTGGCAATCTGAAGCTCGTAGATGTTCATGTGTTGATGAATCTGCACTGCCTTTACCGTACACCTAGCTTGCGAATGACTTTTGTTCTTAATAACTTTTGTCATCTTAATATAGGGCATTTCCTAAACTGAGACAAGGAAAAGAGGATTTTCCTAAAGGACTAGGTACAATGGGTCCCGCCGCGATCGTCTAATTGTCTGCGCATTCCTCTGTTACAGTGCTATTTCGCATATTTTATTGATATTCACTTCGATGTTTCATATTGTCAATGGTTAAATACCAAGGAAATTCACGGTCATTCAAAAGTCGTCGTCTCAAGATTGGAAATGGACTATAACGAAGCTAATAAATAACAAATCTAATGCTTAAAAACAAATCTAATAAAACTTTTGTTCTTTCTGTTGTCGCTGTCACGAAAAACACATACTTCCACGTATCGTTCGTTTAACGCGACGATTGCAACGTTTTGTTTCAAAGTATACAAAAAACCGTGAAAAATAAAACAGTTATTGTAACATCCGCAAAAAAAATCTCAAAATTGCAAGGTTTAACCTTGCGACGCTGCAGGGATGCGTCGACAGCCACCAACACACCTCTTATAATTAGGAACTCAGTTATACCTTAGTGAATTACCTTAGAAATTTCTTTACGTGTTGTAAGAACGACCCAAGCTTAAGAACATCTTAGTTTGTGTTTCAAGAGAAAAAGTCGGGAGCGAGTAGACCGCTAGCGTTCATCGCATTTCGTTTCTTAAGCACATCTTCAAAATTACCCAGAAGCGGTTACCGAATACAGAAGCTAAAAATCGGTGTCGGCCTTCGACTTCCGGCTGCCGGTCTTCAGTTTCCACCTGTTGTTACTTCCATTTCGAATGCTCTTTTTCATTCACATTCCCCTTTTTTCCTCCAGACGATTGGGAAACGAAAATTCCTCCAACGCCTACATTGTTTAAAATTACCACCTTTGCCTTATTGTTCAATCTGCCATAGTCATGGACACTTTGAATGAACTGCACAATGTTGATCAAACTACACTCTACATATTTTATTCTCTATGGACTTTTTTTATTATTATTTGGAGTTATTCCCAATACAATACTTTTAATTACTATATTTAACCACACGCATCCACTTATGAAGGTGTTTTCGGTATTTTTAATATCCGGATCCATATCTGGAATAATTGAAGCTGCGACTAAATGGACTGTAATGCCACAGTGCGTTTTATGAAAATGTAGACATCGAGAACTTCAGAAGCCTTCCAATCGATGGTGGAGCCTATTATGCATCCTACGGAATCGGAAAATTCTTCGGCCCCAAATACGGTTTCTTCCTGCACTTGATCTACAACCAAATGTCGATGAATATCTCAGTTTTTACTAGTTTATCTTTTGGTCTACGATACTTTGTAATCGCTAAAAGACAGATATCGATGAATTCAGCTGTTGCACTAAGTATTATCAGTTGTATCCCAGGTTGTCTTTACACGGTAGTTTTATTTATTGAAAGTGATCAATGGAAATTAGGCTACTCTGATCGTGACCTTTAAACCAAGTGAAACGGAGGTGAACAGCACGATTTGTATTATCTTTGGATTGGATTCTACTATGTGGCAGGTACAATTGCGCTGTGCGTGCGTGCGTGCGTGCGTGCGTGCGTGCGTGCGTGCGTGCGTGCGTGCGTGCGTGCGTGCGTGCGTGCGTGCGTGCGTGCGTGCGTGCGTGCGTGCGTGCGTGTGTGTTTTACCTAAATTACAGTACTATGTGCCAACTGATGCCCTAATCAGTTTCTGGTTAATCTGTCTCTTCCTTTCACTCATTTTCCGTTATCTCACAATTCACACCCTTGACAACTTGCAACAGCATATGTCTCCCCAAACAAAGGAAATGCATCGAAACATGGTTACTGTAAGTATCTCATGTCTCCTCCTACCCTATCCAGACGCTAACTCTGTTGAACATTCCTCCATTCCTCGGAATTCTTTCATGGAGCTCATTTATGCTTCGAATGAAACTTCCTCTCGACCTCATCTACGGGAGCCTTCGTTTCTTCATTCACGCTCTGATCCCTCCATTGGAAGGCTTTATTCCAATGTGGACTATTGCATCCTACAGAAATGCTATCTTCGGAAGATGCTTTAGAACCCAACGGAAGATTACCCTTGTAGTTCCGATAAACAATAAAAGTTGAAATAGTTAATGTTGTTTTTACCATTTTTGGAGTCCAATTTATCTCTGTCTACGTCTGATCAGAAATCACACCCAACAGCAGTCACATGTTTCCGTGGGAGATTGGGGGCTCTACCCTGTAATTGCTACGAAAAATCCCAATTCAATCTTGCCGGGCATTTTGTCCAAAAAGGTGCATGTCTGATGTCCCACCGCCTGAAGAGTTCACAATGATTCTCTATTATGCCATGTGGACTTTATTACTATTTCTTGGTATTGTACCCAACTTTGTTCTATTGATGGCTATTTATTGTAACACCCATCCGTTGATGAAGGGATTTGCGGTTTTTATAACTTTTGGGTCGATTTCGAGCTTCGTGGAAGCTATTTCTTACTGGGTGGTCATGCCTCTGTATGTTGTATGCTAAATCACACACAAGCGCGTGCACGTACACACGCACGCACACACACACACACACCACACAAAATTTCAACACATACACACGCATGTAGACACACATACACACACGCGCACTCACGCACACACAAACACACATACACACACACACACACACACACACACACACATCCCAAGCTCTCTTTCAAAAGTGTTCCCACTGGTCCAGATGCCAACTATGCTTCCTACGGAGTAGGACAGTTCTTCGGCGTTAGAGTCTGTCAAATATTCCACTTGCTCTATAATCAAATGTCTATGAATTGCACAATGCTGACTAGTTTATCATTCATATTACGGTATTTTGTGATAGCGAACCAGCAAGTTTCTCGAAATGTCGTCATAGCGCTGGCTGTAGTTGGTTGTCTTCCTGGCTACGTGTACACGGGGAATTCTGCTAACCAAAGGGATTTTTCTTGTATAATAGGCTGTCTTGACACGCACGTTTCTACCTTATAACTCTGATTTCAGCCAAAACAGCACAAATAACTTATTTTTCAGCTTCGACGCATGTTGTTGGCAGGTACGAGAAACTACTGATTCATCATAAATTGATTTTAGTACCATAGGCCAACTACAGCGATGATCGCATTTTGGATCCTCGGAGTGAACATTTCACTTTTATTTCGTTATCATACCATCCACATTCTGGATAGTGCTAGTAATCACATGTCAAGCCAAACTAAGAGAATGCATCGAAATATGGTTAAGGGTGGTTCATAAGAATACTGAAAACGGTCCCTTAGAGATCAAAAGATATGGACTGAGAAATTCTAGTCCGCTTTCATAGTCAGTTTTTTCAGACCTTGACATTTCTAATCCTCCCCCTCTACTAGGCATTCTCTCTTGGACCGCCTTCCTTCTGAGGTCCTTCCTTCCCAGGGGAATCTTCTACGGAAGCATTCGTTTCTTCATTCATGCTCTAATCCCACCTGTTGAAGCTGTAGTTCCATTGTGGTCCATCTCCTCCTACCGAAACTGTATTTGTGGGAGATTTAAAACTCGAAAGGCTCTAACTACTGTAACCCCAGTACATCATTTTTAACCAGTTGAAACTGTTGGAATAAATATATCGCCCCATATGCGTATGAAAACTTATATTTGTTTCATTTGGAATGTATTTGTTTCATTTGGAAACCCGGGCTGTTTGACGTCAACAAACGGAAGGGCGGCTGGATGAATTTACCAGGACACAGTTCCGGATTACACCCGATGTTTACGTGCGTAAACTGGAGTATCCGGTAGAATATATTTTAAAGGGGGATTTGCGTTATGTTTTAGTTTTGTACCATTAAATCGTGGGATTAACTTATATACACATATGTATTTTGAAATATCTTTAATAAAAGGTGTTGGAACTGTCTAAAACGGTCAATTAATAATGGTTTTGGCGATTTTTGGGTTAGCTTCTGACTTTCATTTTCTTTTGGCATGTGGTGCGTATAAGGCAAGTGCCTTATATGTGTTTAATTACTTTTCAAAGGGTAGCATAGCGGTTGATTTTGTATAAATATGCGGCGTTTTGATTAAAAATTTATAGCACTTGTCAGTCGCGTCGAGTGGCTGACGCAATACAGTGTTTATTCGGTCTTCGGCTTATTTTTGTGTATCTCTTGTGTGTTCCTTTACACTTTGTCTTATTTAGGTAGTTATCGCTGAAGCACAACATGGCGGCGTTGGGAAACGCGCCGCAGGCGAGGCCCGTGGCTCCGTTTCCGAGCCAGTCCTTTGCCGAATCCGTAGCGCAATCGGTAAGCTCTGCGTGAAATTTTTTGAACTAATTTTCTCTATCCAACAGGTCCAACAAGACCAGACAGCTGATTCGTGGCCTTCCAGCACCAACACTGGCTTCGGAGGACAGAAGAACACGCAGGACGAACAGAAGCTGCAGCCGGCGGACGACTGGAAGTGGGGGAACGAGACCCCGCAGAGGACGCGCGAAGAACCTTCGAGGAAATGGCCGCAGCAAGGACAGGAGAGGAACGGCGGGAGCCCGTTCCTGGAGTGGCAGGTGGGACTTTATACTTGTTCTGAAACATGAATGTCATATTTAGCTCTGCGAACCGTCGCCTTGGGACAAGGAGAAGGAGCAGTCGAAGGAGGGGGCTGGAAAGGACCTTCCCCCGCGAACCAACCATGTTCGTAGATCGGTGCTATTAGTCATTGATTTTAAACCTTTCGCACGTATTACCCTTTTGTTGTAGTGAACCCCCTCTATCTAATCGAACTTAAACGTACGATTTCAGGGTAAGCATTCGAGGAAATATAATAGGAGCTTCGTCTATCAGCCTGGCAAAGCGAACGTAAGTTTTTCACTATTTTTGTTGTTGGATTTTCTTGCATCACTTGTTTTTTGCCTGGAATTTACCATTTTCAGCTTACTCCGATGGGCGGCTTCACCAACGTGTATCAGCCGAAAAGCAGCTGGGACCAGTTCGTGAAGAGGGGAACTGGAGGCGGAAAGGAGCCGAAGGCGGAAGTTGACATCTCCTCTGCGGAGAGGCGTAAGGTTTGTTTATATTTTTTATATATTCTTTTGTGTATTATGTCCACACTTACTCACTTCTTTTTGCGTATTATGTCCACATTTGTTTGTTTTTAGCTGGAAGAGGGTGATCGTGATTTCGCCGCAGCCGTGCAGCAGTTGGAAGAGCTGGCGATGAGGGAGCGCATCCTGGCCCCTCATCATTCGCAGTCCCTGGATTCCACCGACGGGAAAATATTGGCTCAGGCCATCAGGGAATCGATGGTAATAACTCAGTTTCACAGTGTTCTTCCATGTTCGATTAGAATGCCATTTATTTGTTAATTTTTCAGGAAACGTACAAGACGGAGGCCCACCATCGCCAGGGAAAGAAGGAAGTGAGCAAGGAGGCTGTTGAGCTGGCCGTGGAGCAGAAGGTGGTCCTTATGCCTGTCGAACAGGGATCGATCGAGAATCGCCGAGGTCCCGCCGTGAAGGACACCGTCTGTGTCAACCTGGATCGCGAGAATAACGAGAAGGATCTGCAGTCTCTCGCTGTTTTTGAAAAGTATGTTATTTTTTCTTCATCCATACACCTACTTTTGTGTTTCAGGGGAATTTACGACTTGTGGGCGGCGCCCTCTCTCGACCCTGATCTACCGGTGGATTTCAAGAGCGAAGACGTCGATAAGAGGTAAGAGAACACCGAATACTTGTTCTTTATGGGATTCACCATAAATGAAAGGATACGAGCTTGTATCTTCAACGAATAAGTGGAATTTTGGCGTCAAATATGGTTGCTAAAATACTGGATTTTATGTCTCTTGATCTTTATATCATTCCAGCACGTATGGTACTTGCGGTACCTATGTAAATGACTTTTTCAACCGAAAACCTTAACGAAACATGGCTGCCTGGGCTTACTGTATTCCCTGGGTTATCTGCGGGACCTGCGAACACGGCAACTGACCGTGGGGGTTACTTGCGACGGACGAAAAACTTTAGCCAAATTTGTCGAAACTTTAAATTGCGACTGCTCAATTCGCCGCTTCTGATGGAGCTAGACGATGTATGCCCGCGAATCGTACTCTTTAACCGCTCCGTGCCCAAATGTTGTACATTTTAACATATATATATTTTATCTTCAGCTCGGACGAGTCTCTCTACAGCGACGACGGACAACAACAGTACACGGAGAAGCGTCCGCTCGGCAGAGGGTGGCAGTACGCCACTTATCTCGGAACCACCACGGACCCCAGAGATCCCAACAAGACCATCATGGTACCTCATCCCTTTTTCGAAACCTGAATCTGATTTTGCAGGCTGAGATGTTCGACATCTTCAACGGCTTCGTCCAGATCCAAGTGTCCCCGGAGACCGCCGACCAGATCAAGCACGCCACTTTCGTGCGCTACAAGAAGGGCCCCAACGGAGGGATGAAGATAGCCCCTAGCAAGCACTTGTGTGCCCGAGCGACCGCTGTCAAGGTACATTTATCCCATTTTTGTCGTCAGTCTTTCAATTTGGGTCCGTCCTGGAAGATCGGTAGAGATAAGGACCACGGCCGTCGTTGCCTTCACCCACGCCTGCAACTCTTCAGCGATTCCCATCTGGTTTGTCTATCGAACTATGCAAATTCTAATGGGTTTATTGCAGGTGCGACCCGATGGGCTGGCTCCAGCTCGACATAACGAAACCTGGCGTTCTGAGGCGCGGCACGGAACGAGACCTCGGATGGAGCGCATTCAAGCCGCTGAAGATCATTGAGCTCACTGTGAAAGTCCGCCTCGACGTGTGAGTTTTGGATATTCATATTTTAGGACAGCTGGAATGCCAGAAAAACACTTTTTGTTCTCATCACGTAGACTGAACGCTGCATATCGAAGTGTTTCAGTGAATTCGCCAGTCTGCCACTTGTCAGGGACGGAATCGTCATCTCCGACGTTGTCCAAGTCGCCCATGTCGACAAGAACGGCGTTAGTTTATTCCTAATTTCTATTATTACAACTGTTTGTTTTAGATTGAACTCCCCTCGCAGTACTTCCCCCAGGCGCCAAGGCGCTTCTACAATCTGCGCCTGGTGTGCACTAAGCCGAACTCCGAAGGAGTGAGTTATTCCGGCGCATTTTATGTCTGAAATGTGATTTCAGCTGTACAAATTCGACTCGAAGCGTCATCCGTCTCTGGCGCTCTTGGCCCACAAGGATCAGTACGCGTACCACGAGAAGATGAAATACGACGGGCTGCCCATGGCGGTACGTGCACTTATTTGAAAAAAATGAACAGCCTGGATGCCTATTTTTTATCATCCTTTCCTATTCAGGGCGTCTTCGTGAAGGTTGCCGTGAACCAGTACCGTGCGCTGATCGTCGGCCCCGTCCAGGTGATAATGTACAACAGCAAGGACCGCATCTTCGATTACCGTCGTGCTCCCGTCGCGAGGAAGTACAAACCGATGAACATGGAGTTGATGGAAATGGTCAGTTGTTTTTTTTTTATTTAAAGGTGAAGTTTTTCAATTTAGATCAAGGCTAAGGGAGCCGAACTGGACAAATTGGACATGGAGAAGCAGAAGAAGGCCGCCCAGAACAGCCTTGTATTTTTGTAAATTTCGCCCGTCGATATATCCCCCGTGTTCGTTTTGAACCACTGTTGTTGTATTGTTCGTGGAATAAACATGCTAATAATTGAACCAATGTCTTTTTTAAAGTGCCCCACACAGGAGCAGAAAATTAGTGTGGTTCCGCGTGGCTCACAGTGTCCTCCGCTTTTAAGAGAGGAACTACCGTTACTCAACAATACAGTGACCTCCGCTTTTACGGGAGGAACTGCCGTAACCCAATAATACAGTAACCTCCGCGTTTACGGGAGTAACTACCGTAACCCAAGAATACAGTAACCTCCACTTTTACGGGAGGAACTACCGTAACCCAACAATACTGTAACCTCCGCTTTTACGGGAGTGGTTCCTTATTAGTGTGGTTCCGCGTGGCCTTTCAAAAAATAAGTGTGGTTCCGCGTGGCTCACCAGAAAATTAGTGTGGTTCCGCGTGGCCCACTAGAAAATTAGTGTGGTTCCGCGTGGCTCACCAGAATATTCGTGTGGTTTCGCGTGGCCTTTCAAAAAATTAGTGTGGTTCCGCGTGGCCTTTCAAAAAATTAGTGTGGTTCCACGTGGCCTTTCAAAAATTAGTGTGGTTCCGCGTGGCTCACCAGAAAATTAGTGTGGTTCCGCGTGGCCCACTAGAAAATTCGTGTGGTTCCGCGTGGCCCACTAGAAAAATAGTGTGGTTCCGCGTGGCCTTTCAAAAAATTAGTGTGGTTCCGCGTGGCCTTTCAAAAATTGGTGTGGTTCCGCGTGGCTCACCAGAAAATTAGCGTGGTTCCGCGTGGCTCACCAGAAAATTCGTGTGGTTCCGCGTGGCTTACCAGAAAATTAGTGTGGTTCCGCGTGGCTCACCAGAAAATTCGTGTGGTTCTGCGTGGCCCACTAGGAAATTCGTGTGGTTCCGCGTGGCCCACTAGAAAATTAGTGTGGTTCCGCGTGGCTCACCAGAAAATTCGTGTGGTTCCGCGTGGCTCACCAGAAAATTAGTGTGGTTCCGCGTGGCTCACCAGAAAATTCGTGTGGTTCTGCGTGGCCCACTAGGAAATTCGTGTGGTTCCGCGTGGCCTTTAGTTTCTCGTCCGCTGTTTACGATGTCGCTTGGGTTTTGTGTCCATTTACACAGTTCCCTCACTGGTGCGCTTCTCCGCTTCCTTTCTCAGGTCAGTTTTATTTCTTTTTTTAACGTCACATTCACTTTTTAAACCAAATATTAAAAATTTAAATTCTTTTCGGTGTAAATAATCCACTTTATTACTTTTTTCCTCATTGACCGTCAACACGTGTGTTCGGTTTCTAATTCTTTGATTTCCAACTCTTCCGGCTCAATTCGCCTCCTTTCTAGATTTAAATCCGTCGCTTCAGACGCTATATTTTTCCTATTTTGTGTATTTTTTATTTAAAAGCAGAGTCCTTCGAAAATGACAAGGGGGCCTGCATTGCACAATTGGAAATGACAGTTTCTCCTAATTTACGTCATGGACAGGTCCCTTTTCATTTTCGTGGGCCTCCGTCTGTAACTAACAATTTTTAATTTTGTTAAATGTGATTTAAACACCTTATGTTAGCTTGTAGCTGTAGCTCTGCGTGGCCCACTAGGAAATTCGTGTGGTTCCGCGTGGCCCACTAGAAAATTAGTGTGGTTCCGCGTGGCTCACCAGAAAATTCGTGTGGTTCCGCGTGGCTCACCAGAAAATTAGTGTGGTTCCGCGTGGCTCACCAGAAAATTCGTGTGGTTCTGCGTGGCCCACTAGGAAATTCGTGTGGTTCCGCGTGGCCTTTAGTTTCTCGTCCGCTGTTTACGATGTCGCTTGGGTTTTGTGTCCATTTACACAGTTCCCTCACTGGTGCGCTTCTCCGCTTCCTTTCTCAGGTCAGTTTTATTTCTTTTTTTAACGTCACATTCACTTTTTAAACCAAATATTAAAAATTTAAATTCTTTTCGGTGTAAATAATCCACTTTATTACTTTTTTCCTCATTGACCGTCAACACGTGTGTTCGGTTTCTAATTCTTTGATTTCCAACTCTTCCGGCTCAATTCGCCTCCTTTCTAGATTTAAATCCGTCGCTTCAGACGCTATATTTTTCCTATTTTGTGTATTTTTTATTTAAAAGCAGAGTCCTTCGAAAATGACAAGGGGGCCTGCATTGCACAATTGGAAATGACAGTTTCTCCTAATTTACGTCATGGACAGGTCCCTTTTCATTTTCGTGGGCCTCCGTCTGTAACTAACAATTTTTAATTTTGTTAAATGTGATTTAAACACCTTATGTTAGCTTGTAGCTGTAGCTCTGCGTGGCCCACTAGGAAATTCGTGTGGTTCCGCGTGGCCCACTAGAAAATTAGTGTGGTTCCGCGTGGCTCACCAGAAAATTCGTGTGGTTCCGCGTGGCTCACCAGAAAATTAGTGTGGTTCCGCGTGGCTCACCAGAAAATTCGTGTGGTTCTGCGTGGCCCACTAGGAAATTCGTGTGGTTCCGCGTGGCCTTTAGTTTCTCGTCCGCTGTTTACGATGTCGCTTGGGTTTTGTGTCCATTTACACAGTTCCCTCACTGGTGCGCTTCTCCGCTTCCTTTCTCAGGTCAGTTTTATTTCTTTTTTTAACGTCACATTCACTTTTTAAACCAAATATTAAAAATTTAAATTCTTTTCGGTGTAAATAATCCACTTTATTACTTTTTTCCTCATTGACCGTCAACACGTGTGTTCGGTTTCTAATTCTTTGATTTCCAACTCTTCCGGCTCAATTCGCCTCCTTTCTAGATTTAAATCCGTCGCTTCAGACGCTATATTTTTCCTATTTTGTGTATTTTTTATTTAAAAGCAGAGTCCTTCGAAAATGACAAGGGGGCCTGCATTGCACAATTGGAAATGACAGTCTCTCCTAATTTACGTCATGGACAGGTCCCTTTTCATTTTCGTGGGCCTCCGTCTGTAACTAACAATTTTTAATTTTGTTAAATGTGATTTAAACACCTTATGTTAGCTTGTAGCTAACAATATAGTCGAAATTATTTGTGGAGAAAAGAAGTTCTCCGGTCACACCCGACCGGATCGTGCTATTATCCACGATAAACGGGCGCCGACATATGCCGAGATTTCCGATCCCGGGAAAGCCCGGTTTGTGTGAGTAAAATGACCAAACTCGATTGCCATCGTGATCAACACCGTTCTTTCTGTATTACGGTGAGTCCACCTGTCCTGAGGTCGCTATGGTTGAGTAATCCTGACGCGACTGGGGGCTTCCTGCTCCTACTTCCCTGTATTGGGTCGACAGTGATGGACGCTGGGGCTACCGAAGCACAGAAACTCGAGCAGTGTTGGTCACGAAGCGGTTTGGCGTTTTTCTTTTTTATTCAACCTATTCTTGGAAGCCCAAATTTTAGCCGGTTCCATTGTCTAAACTTCGCCCTCTCGCTCTTCATTGAAAATGCTGTGGTTCCGCGTGTCCTATTTAGAAAATGACTGTGGTTCCGCGTGGCTCACCAGAATATTCGTGTGGTTCCGCGTGGCCTTTCAAAAAATTAGTGTGGTTCCGCGTGGCCTTTCAAAAAATTAGTGTGGTTCCGCGTGGCTCACCAGAAAATTAGTGTGGTTCCGCGTGCCCCACTAGAAAATTCGTGTGGTTCCGCGTGGCTCACCAGAAAATTCGTGTGGTTCTGCGTGGCCCACTAGAAAAATAGTGTGGTTCCGCGTAACCTTTCAAAAAATTAGTGTGGTTCCGCGTGGCTAACCAGAAAATTAGCGTGGTTCCGCGTGGCTCACCAGAAAATTCGTGTGGTTCCGCGTGGCCCACTAGGAAATTCGTGTGGTTCCGCGTGGCCCACTAGAAAATTAGTGTGGTTCCGCGTGGCTCACCAGAAAATTCGTGTGGTTCCGCGTGGCTCACCAGAAAATTAGTGTGGTTCCGCGTGGCTCACCAGAAAATTCGTGTGGTTCCGCGTGGCCTTTAGTTTCTCGTCCGCTGTTTACGATGTCGCTTGGGTTTTGTGTCCATTTACACAGTTCCCTCACTGGTGCGCTTCTCCGCTTCCTTTCTCAGGTCAGTTTTATTTCTTTTTTTAACGTCACATTCACTTTTTAAACCAAATATTAAAAATTTATATTCTTTTCGGTGTAAATAATCCACTTTATTACTTTTTTCCTCATTGACCGTCAACACGTGTGTTTGGTTTCTAATTCTTTGATTTCCAACTCTTCCGGCTCAATTCGCCTCCTTTCTAGATTTAAATCCGTCGCTTCAGACGCTATATTTTTCCTATTTTGTGTATTTTTTATTTAAAAGCAGAGTCCTTCGAAAATGACAAGGGGGCCTGCATTGCACAATTGGAAATGACAGTCTCTCCTAATTTACGTCATGGACAGGTCCCTTTTCATTTTCGTGGGCCTCCGTCTGTAACTAACAATTTTTAATTTTGTTAAATGTGATTTAAACACCTTATGTTAGCTTGTAGCTAACAATATAGTCGAAATTATTTGTGGAGAAAAGAAGTTCTCCGGTCACACCCGACCGGATCATGCTATCCACGATAAACGGGCGCCGACATATGCCGAAGTCTAATAAAATTGCCGAGATTTCCGATCCCGGGAAAGCCCGGTTTGTGAGAGTAAAATGACCAAACTCGATTGCCATCGTGATCAACACCGTTCTTTCTGTATTACGGTGAGTCCACCTGTCCTGAGGTCGCTATGGTTGAGTAATCCTGACGCGACTGGGGGCTTCCTGCTTCTACTTCCCTGTATTGGGTCGACAGTGATGGACGCTGGGGCTACCGAAGCACAGAAACTCGAGCAGTGTTGGTCACGAAGCGTTTTGGCGTTTTTCTTTTTTATTCAACCTATTCTTGGAAGCCCAAATTTTAGCCGGTTCCATTGTCTAAACTTCGCCCTCTCGCTCTTCATTGAAAATGCTGTGGTTCCGCGTGTCCTATTTAGAAAATGACTGTGGTTCCGCGTGGCTCACCAGAATATTCGTGTGGTTCCGCGTGGCCTTTCAAAAAATTAGTGTGGTTCCGCGTGGCCTTTCAAAAAATTAGTGTGGTTCCGCGTGGCTCACCAGAAAATTAGTGTGGTTCCGCGTGCCCCACTAGAAAATTCGTGTGGTTCCGCGTGGCTCACCAGAAAATTCGTGTGGTTCTGCGTGGCCCACTGGAAAAATAGTGTGGTTCCGCGTAACCTTTCAAAAAATTAGTGTGGTTCCGCGTGGCTAACCAGAAAATTAGCGTGGTTCCGCGTGGCTCACCAGAAAATTCGTGTGGTTCCGCGTGGCCCACTAGGAAATTCGTGTGGTTCCGCGTGGCCCACTAGAAAATTAGTGTGGTTCCGCGTGGCTCACCAGAAAATTCGTGTGGTTCCGCGTGGCTCACCAGAAAATTAGTGTGGTTCCGCGTGGCTCACCAGAAAATTCGTGTGGTTCTGCGTGGCCCACTAGGAAATTCGTGTGGTTCCGCGTGGCCTTTAGTTTCTCGTACGCTGTTTACGATGTCGCTTGGGTTTTGTGTCCATTTACACAGTTCCCTCACTGGTGCGCTTCTCCGCTTCCTTTCTCAGGTCAGTTTTATTTCTTTTTTTAACGTCACATTCACTTTTTAAACCAAATATTAAAAATTTATATTCTTTTCGGTGTAAATAATCCACTTTATTACTTTTTTCCTCATTGACCGTCAACACGTGTGTTTGGTTTCTAATTCTTTGATTTCCAACTCTTCCGGCTCAATTCGCCTCCTTTCTAGATTTAAATCCGTCGCTTCAGACGCTATATTTTTCCTATTTTGTGTATTTTTTATTTAAAAGCAGAGTCCTTCGAAAATGACAAGGGGGCCTGCATTGCACAATTGGAAATGACAGTCTCTCCTAATTTACGTCATGGACAGGTCCCTTTTCATTTTCGTGGGCCTCCGTCTGTAACTAACAATTTTTAATTTTGTTAAATGTGATTTAAACACCTTATGTTAGCTTGTAGCTAACAATATAGTCGAAATTATTTGTGGAGAAAAGAAGTTCTCCGGTCACACCCGACCGGATCATGCTATCCACGATAAACGGGCGCCGACATATGCCGAAGTCTAATAAAATTGCCGAGATTTCCGATCCCGGGAAAGCCCGGTTTGTGAGAGTAAAATGACCAAACTCGATTGCCATCGTGATCAACACCGTTCTTTCTGTATTACGGTGAGTCCACCTGTCCTGAGGTCGCTATGGTTGAGTAATCCTGACGCGACTGGGGGCTTCCTGCTTCTACTTCCCTGTATTGGGTCGACAGTGATGGACGCTGGGGCTACCGAAGCACAGAAACTCGAGCAGTGTTGGTCACGAAGCGGTTTGGCGTTTTTCTTTTTTATTCAACCTATTCTTGGAAGCCCAAATTTTAGCCGGTTCCATTGTCTAAACTTCGCCCTCTCGCTCTTCATTGAAAATGCTGTGGTTCCGCGTGTCCTATTTAGAAAATGACTGTGGTTCCGCGTGGCTCACCAGAATATTCGTGTGGTTCCGCGTGGCCTTTCAAAAAATTAGTGTGGTTCCGCGTGGCCTTTCAAAAAATTAGTGTGGTTCCGCGTGGCTCACCAGAAAATTAGTGTGGTTCCGCGTGCCCCACTAGAAAATTCGTGTGGTTCCGCGTGGCTCACCAGAAAATTCGTGTGGTTCTGCGTGGCCCACTAGAAAAATAGTGTGGTTCCGCGTAACCTTTCAAAAAATTAGTGTGGTTCCGCGTGGCTAACCAGAAAATTAGCGTGGTTCCGCGTGGCTCACCAGAAAATTCGTGTGGTTCCGCGTGGCCCACTAGGAAATTCGTGTGGTTCCGCGTGGCCCACTAGAAAATTAGTGTGGTTCCGCGTGGCTCACCAGAAAATTCGTGTGGTTCCGCGTGGCTCACCAGAAAATTAGTGTGGTTCCGCGTGGCTCACCAGAAAATTCGTGTGGTTCTGCGTGGCCCACTAGGAAATTCGTGTGGTTCCGCGTGGCCTTTAGTTTCTCGTCCGCTGTTTACGATGTCGCTTGGGTTTTGTGTCCATTTACACAGTTCCCTCACTGGTGCGCTTCTCCGCTTCCTTTCTCAGGTCAGTTTTATTTCTTTTTTTAACGTCACATTCACTTTTTAAACCAAATATTAAAAATTTATATTCTTTTCGGTGTAAATAATCCACTTTATTACTTTTTTCCTCATTGACCGTCAACACGTGTGTTTGGTTTCTAATTCTTTGATTTCCAACTCTTCCGGCTCAATTCGCCTCCTTTCTAGATTTAAATCCGTCGCTTCAGACGCTATATTTTTCCTATTTTGTGTATTTTTTATTTAAAAGCAGAGTCCTTCGAAAATGACAAGGGGGCCTGCATTGCACAATTGGAAATGACAGTCTCTCCTAATTTACGTCATGGACAGGTCCCTTTTCATTTTCGTGGGCCTCCGTCTGTAACTAACAATTTTTAATTTTGTTAAATGTGATTTAAACACCTTATGTTAGCTTGTAGCTAACAATATAGTCGAAATTATTTGTGGAGAAAAGAAGTTCTCCGGTCACACCCGACCGGATCATGCTATCCACGATAAACGGGCGCCGACATATGCCGAAGTCTAATAAAATTGCCGAGATTTCCGATCCCGGGAAAGCCCGGTTTGTGAGAGTAAAATGACCAAACTCGATTGCCATCGTGATCAACACCGTTCTTTCTGTATTACGGTGAGTCCACCTGTCCTGAGGTCGCTATGGTTGAGTAATCCTGACGCGACTGGGGGCTTCCTGCTTCTACTTCCCTGTATTGGGTCGACAGTGATGGACGCTGGGGCTACCGAAGCACAGAAACTCGAGCAGTGTTGGTCACGAAGCGGTTTGGCGTTTTTCTTTTTTATTCAACCTATTCTTGGAAGCCCAAATTTTAGCCGGTTCCATTGTCTAAACTTCGCCCTCTCGCTCTTCATTGAAAATGCTGTGGTTCCGCGTGTCCTATTTAGAAAATGACTGTGGTTCCGCGTGGCTCACCAGAATATTCGTGTGGTTCCGCGTGGCCTTTCAAAAAATTAGTGTGGTTCCGCGTGGCCTTTCAAAAAATTAGTGTGGTTCCGCGTGGCTCACCAGAAAATTAGTGTGGTTCCGCGTGCCCCACTAGAAAATTCGTGTGGTTCCGCGTGGCTCACCAGAAAATTCGTGTGGTTCTGCGTGGCCCACTAGAAAAATAGTGTGGTTCCGCGTAACCTTTCAAAAAATTAGTGTGGTTCCGCGTGGCTAACCAGAAAATTAGCGTGGTTCCGCGTGGCTCACCAGAAAATTCGTGTGGTTCCGCGTGGCCCACTAGGAAATTCGTGTGGTTCCGCGTGGCCCACTAGAAAATTAGTGTGGTTCCGCGTGGCTCACCAGAAAATTCGTGTGGTTCCGCGTGGCTCACCAGAAAATTAGTGTGGTTCCGCGTGGCTCACCAGAAAATTCGTGTGGTTCTGCGTGGCCCACTAGGAAATTCGTGTGGTTCCGCGTGGCCTTTAGTTTCTCGTCCGCTGTTTACGATGTCGCTTGGGTTTTGTGTCCATTTACACAGTTCCCTCACTGGTGCGCTTCTCCGCTTCCTTTCTCAGGTCAGTTTTATTTCTTTTTTTAACGTCACATTCACTTTTTAAACCAAATATTAAAAATTTATATTCTTTTCGGTGTAAATAATCCACTTTATTACTTTTTTCCTCATTGACCGTCAACACGTGTGTTTGGTTTCTAATTCTTTGATTTCCAACTCTTCCGGCTCAATTCGCCTCCTTTCTAGATTTAAATCCGTCGCTTCAGACGCTATATTTTTCCTATTTTGTGTATTTTTTATTTAAAAGCAGAGTCCTTCGAAAATGACAAGGGGGCCTGCATTGCACAATTGGAAATGACAGTCTCTCCTAATTTACGTCATGGACAGGTCCCTTTTCATTTTCGTGGGCCTCCGTCTGTAACTAACAATTTTTAATTTTGTTAAATGTGATTTAAACACCTTATGTTAGCTTGTAGCTAACAATATAGTCGAAATTATTTGTGGAGAAAAGAAGTTCTCCGGTCACACCCGACCGGATCGTGCTATCCACGATAAACGGGCGCCGACATATGCCGAAGTCTAATAAAATTGCCGAGATTTCCGATCCCGGGAAAGCCCGGTTTGTGAGAGTAAAATGACCAAACTCGATTGCCATCGTGATCAACACCGTTCTTTCTGTATTACGGTGAGTCCACCTGTCCTGAGGTCGCTATGGTTGAGTAATCCTGACGCGACTGGGGGCTTCCTGCTTCTACTTCCCTGTATTGGGTCGACAGTGATGGACGCTGGGGCTACCGAAGCACAGAAACTCGAGCAGTGTTGGTCACGAAGCGGTTTGGCGTTGTTCTTTTTTATTCAACCTATTCTTGGAAGCCCAAATTTAAGCCGGTTCCATTGTCTAAACTTCGCCCTCTCGCTCTTCATTGAAAATGCTGTGGTTCCGCGTGTCCTATTTAGAAAATGACTGTGGTTCCGCGTGGCTCACCAGAAAATTAGTGTGGTTCCGCGTGGCTCACCAGAAAATTAGTGTGGTTCCGCGTGGCTCACCAGAAAATTAGTGTGGTTCCGCGTGCCCCACTAGAAAATTCGTGTGGTTCCGCGTGGCTCACCAGAAAAATCGTGTGGTTCCGCGTGGCCTTTCACAAAATTAGTGTGGTTCCGCGTGGCCTTTCAAAAATTGGTGTGGTTCCGCGTGGCCTTTCAAAAATTGGTGTGGTTCCGCGTGGCTCACCAGAAAATTAGTGTGATTCCGCGTGGCTCACCAGAAAATTCGTGTGGTTCCGCGTGGCCCACTAGGAAATTCGTGTGGTTCCGCGTGGCCCACTAGAAAATTAGTGTGGTTCCGCGTGGCTCACCAGAAAATTCGTGTGGTTCCGCGTGGCCTTTCAAAAAATTAGTGTGGTTCCGCGTGGCCTTTCAAAAAATTAGTGGGGTTCCGCGTGGCCTTTCAAAAATTGGTGTGGTTCCGCGTGGCCTTTCAAAAAATTAGTGTGGTTCCGCGTGGCCTTTCAAAAATTGGTGTGGTTCCGCGTGGCTCACCAGTAAATTAGTGTGGTTCCGCGTGGCTCACCAGAAAATTCGTGTGGTTCCGCGTGGCCCACTAGAAAATTAGTGTGGTTCCGCGTGGCCTTTCAAAAAATTAGTGTGGTTCCGCGTGGCCTTTCAAAAATTAGTGTGGTTCCGCGTGGCCTTTCAAAAAATTAGTGTGGTTCCGCGTGGCTTTTCAAAAATTGGTGTGGTTCCGCGTGGCCTTTCAAAAATTAGTGTGGTTCCGCGTGCCCCACTAGAAAATTCGTGTTGTCCCGCGTGGCTCACCAGAAAATTCGTGTGGTTCCGCGTGGCCCACTAGAAAATTAGTGTGGTTCCGCGTGGCTCACCCGAAAATTAGTGTGGTTCCGCGTGGCCTTTCGAAAAATTAGTGTGGTTCCGCGTGGCCTTTCAAAAATTGGTGTGGTTCCGCGTGGCCTTTCAAAAATTGGTGTGGTTCCGCGTGGCTCACCAGAAAATTAGTGTGGTTCCGCGTGGCTCACCAGAAAATTCGTGTGGTTCCGCGTGGCCCACTAGGAAATTCGTGTGGTTCCGCGTGGCCCACTAGAAAATTAGTGTGGTTCCGCGTGGCTCACCAGAAAATTCGTGTGGTTCCGCGTGGCCTTTCAAAAAATTAGTGTGGTTCCGCGTGGCCTTTCAAAAAATTAGTGTGGTTCCGCGTGGCCTTTCAAAAATTGGTGTGGTTCCGCGTGGCTCACCAGAAAATTAGTGTGGTTCCGCGTGGCTCACCAGAAAATTCGTGTGGTTCCGCGTGGCCCACTAGGAAATTCGTGTGGTTCCGCGTGGCCCACTAGAAAATTAGTGTGGTTCCGCGTGGCCTTTCAAAAAATTAGTGTGGTTCCGCGTGGCCTTTCAAAAATTGGTGTGGTTCCGCGTGGCTCACCAGAAAATTAGCGTGGTTCCGCGTGGCTCACCAGAAAATTCGTGTGGTTCCGCGTGGCCCACTAGGAAATTCGTGTGGTTCCGCGTGGCTCACCCGAAAATTAGTGTGGTTCCGCGTGGCCTTTCGAAAAATTAGTGTGGTTCCGCGTGGCCTTTCAAAAAATTAGTGTGGTTCCGCGTGGCCTTTCAAAAATTGGTGTGGTTCCGCGTGGCCTTTCAAAAATTGGTGTGGTTCCGCGTGGCTGACCAGAAAATTAGTGTGGTTCCGCGTGGCTCACCAGAAAATTCGTGTGGTTCCGCGTGGCCCACTAGGAAATTCGTGTGGTTCCGCGTGGCCCACTAGAAAATTAGTGTGGTTCCGCGTGGCTCACCAGAAAATTCGTGTGGTTCCGCGTGGCCTTTCAAAAAATTAGTGTGGTTCCGCGTGGCCTTTCAAAAAATTAGTGTGGTTCCGCGTGGCCTTTCAAAAATTGGTGTGGTTCCGCGTGGCTCACCAGTAAATTAGTGTGGTTCCGCGTGGCTCACCAGAAAATTCGTGTGGTTCCGCGTGGCCCACTAGGACATTCGTGTGGTTCCGCGTGGCCCACTAGAAAATTAGTGTGGTTCCGCGTGGCCTTTCAAAAAATTAGTGTGGTTCCGCGTGGCCTTTCAAAAATTGGTGTGGTTCCGCGAGGCTCACCAGAAAATTAGCGTGGTTCCGCGTGGCTCACCAGAAAATTCGTGTGGTTCCGCGTGGCCCACTAGGAAATTCGTGTGGTTCCGCGTGGCCCACTAGAAAATTAGTGTGGTTCCGCGTGGCTGACCAGAAAATTCGTGTGGTTCCGCGTGGCTCACCAGAAAATTAGTGTGGTTCCGCGTGGCTCACCAGAAAATTCGTGTGGTTCTGCGTGGCCCACTAGGAAATTCGTGTGGTTCCGCGTGGCCTTTAGTTTCTCGTCCGCTGTTTACGATGTCGCTTGGGTTTTGTGTCCATTTACACAGTTCCCTCACTGGTGCGCTTCTCCGCTTCCTTTCTCAGGTCAGTTTTATTTCTTTTTTTAACGTCACATTCACTTTTTAAACCGAATATTAAAAATTTAAATTCTTTTCGGTGTAAATAATCTTGTTTATTACTTTTTTCCTCATTGATCGTCAACACGTGTGTTTGGTTTCTAATTCTTTGATTTCCAACTCTTCCAGCTCAATTCGCCTCCTTTCTAGATTTAAATCCGTCACTTCAGACGCTATATTTTTCCTATTTTGTGTATTTTTTATTTAAAAGCAGAGTCCTTCGAAGATGACAAGGGGGGGCCTGCATTGCACAATTGGAAATGACAGTCTCTCCTAATTTACGTCATGGACAGGTCCCTTTTCATTTTCGTGGGCCTCCGTCTGTAGCTAACAATTTTTAATTTTGTTAAATGTGATTTAAACACCTTATGTTAGCTTGTAGCTAACATTATAGTCGAAATTATTTGTGGATAAAAGAAGTTCTCCGGTCACACCCGACCGGATCGTGCTATCCACGATAAACGGGCGCCAACATATGCCGAAGTCTAATAAAATTGCCGAGATTTCCGATCCCGGGAGAGCCCGGTTTGTGAGAGTAAAATGACCAAACTCGATTGCCATCGTGATCAACACCGTTCTTTCTGTATTACGGTGAGTCCACCTGTCCTGAGGTCGCTATGGTTGAGTAATCCTGACGCGACTGGGGGCTTCCTGCTCCTACTTCCCTGTATTGGGTCGACAGTGATGGACGCTGGGGCTACCGAAGCACAGAAACTCGAGCAGTGTTGGTCACGAAGCGGTTTGGCGTAGTTCTTTTTTTATTCAACCTATTCTTGGAAGCCCAAATTTAAGGCGGTTCCATTGTCTAAACTTCGCCCTCTCGCTCTTCATTGAAAATGCTGTGGTTCCGCGTGTCCTGTTTAGAAAATGACTGTGGTTCCGCGTGGCTCACTAGAAAATTAGTGTGGTTCCGCGTGGCTCACCCGAAAATTAGTGTGGTTCCGCGTGGCCTTTCGAAAAATTAGTGTGGTTCCGCGTGGCCTTTCAAAAAATTAGTGTGGTTCCGCGTGGCCTTTCAAAAATTGGTGTGGTTCCGCGTGGCCTTTCAAAAATTGGTGTGGTTCCGCGTGGCCCACTAGAAAATTAGTGTGGTTCCGCGTGGCTGACCAGAAAATTCGTGTGGTTCCGCGTGGCTCACCAGAAAATTAGTGTGGTTCCGCGTGGCTCACCAGAAAATTCGTGTGGTTCTGCGTGGCCCACTAGGAAATTCGTGTGGTTCCGCGTGGCCTTTAGTTTCTCGTCCGCTGTTTACGATGTCGCTTGGGTTTTGTGTCCATTTACACAGTTCCCTCACTGGTGCGCTTCTCCGCTTCCTTTCTCAGGTCAGTTTTATTTCTTTTTTTAACGTCACATTCACTTTTTAAACCGAATATTAAAAATTTAAATTCTTTTCGGTGTAAATAATCTTGTTTATTACTTTTTTCCTCATTGATCGTCAACACGTGTGTTTGGTTTCTAATTCTTTGATTTCCAACTCTTCCAGCTCAATTCGCCTCCTTTCTAGATTTAAATCCGTCACTTCAGACGCTATATTTTTCCTATTTTGTGTATTTTTTATTTAAAAGCAGAGTCCTTCGAAGATGACAAGGGGGGCCTGCATTGCACAATTGGAAATGACAGTCTCTCCTAATTTACGTCATGGACAGGTCCCTTTTCATTTTCGTGGGCCTCCGTCTGTAGCTAACAATTTTTAATTTTGTTAAATGTGATTTAAACACCTTATGTTAGCTTGTAGCTAACATTATAGTCGAAATTATTTGTGGATAAAAGAAGTTCTCCGGTCACACCCGACCGGATCGTGCTATCCACGATAAACGGGCGCCAACATATGCCGAAGTCTAATAAAATTGCCGAGATTTCCGATCCCGGGAAAGCCCGGTTTGTGAGAGTAAAATGACCAAACTCGATTGCCATCGTGATCAACACCGTTCTTTCTGTATTACGGTAAGTCCACCTGTCCTGAGGTCGCTATGGTTGAGTAATCCTGACGCGACTGGGGGCTTCCTGCTCCTACTTCCCTGTATTGGGTCGACAGTGATGGACGCTGGGGCTACCGAAGCACAGAAACTCGAGCAGTGTTGGTCACGAAGCGGTTTGGCGTTGTTCTTTTTTTATTCAACCTATTCTTGGAAGCCCAAATTTAAGGCGGTTCCATTGTCTAAACTTCGCCCTATCGCTCTTCATTGAAAATGCTGTGGTTCCGCGTGTCCTGTTTAGAAAATGACTGTGTTCCGCGTGGCTCACTAGAAAATTAGTGTGGTTCCGCGTGGCTCACCCGAAAATTAGTGTGGTTCCGCGTGGCCTTTCGAAAAATTAGTGTGGTTCCGCGTGGCCTTTCAAAAAATTAGTGTGGTTCCGCGTGGCCTTTCAAAAATTGGTGTGGTTCCGCGTGGCCTTTCAAAAATTGGTGTGGTTCCGCGTGGCTCACCAGAAAATTAGTGTGGTTCCGCGTGGCTCACCAGAAAATTCGTGTGGTTCCGCGTGGCCCACTAGGAAATTCGTGTGGTTCCGCGTGGCCCACTAGAAAATTAGTGTGGTTCCGCGTGGCCTTTCAAAAAATTAGTGTGGTTCCGCGTGGCCTTTCAAAAATTGGTGTGGTTCCGCGTGGCTCACCAGAAAATTAGCGTGGTTCCGCGTGGCTCACCAGAAAATTCGTGTGGTTCCGCGTGGCCCACTAGGAAATTCGTGTGGTTCCGCGTGGCCCACTAGAAAATTTGTGTGGTTCCGCGTGGCTGACCAGAAAATTCGTGTGGTTCCGCGTGGCTCACCAGAAAATTAGTGTGGTTCCGCGTGGCTCACCAGAAAATTCGTGTGGTTCTGCGTGGCCTACTAGGAAATTCGTGTGGTTCCGCGTGGCCTTTAGTTTCTCGTCCGCTGTTTACGATGTCGCTTGGGTTTTGTGTCCATTTACACAGTTCCCTCACTGGTGCGCTTCTCCGCTTCCTTTCTCAGGTCAGTTTTATTTCTTTTTTTAGCGTCACATTCACTTTTTAAACCAAATGTTAAAAATTTAAATTGTTTTCGGTGTAAATAATCTTGTTTATTACTTTTTTCCTCTTTGATCGTCAACACGTGTGTTTGGTTTCTAAATCTTTGATTTCCAACTCTTCCGGCTCAATTCGCCTCCTTTCTAGATTTAAATCCGTCGCTTCAGACGCTATATTTTTCCTATTTTGTGTATTTTTTATTTAAAAGCAGAGTCCTTCGAAGATGACAAGGGGGGCCTGCATTGCACAATTGGAAATGACAGTCGTGTGGTTCCGCGTGGCTCACCAGAAAATTAGTGTGGTTCCGCGTGGCTCACCAGAAAATTAGTGTGGTTCCGCGTGGCTCACCAGAAAATTCGTGTGGTTCCGCGTGGCCTTTCAAAAAATTAGTGTGGTTCCGCGTGGCCTTTCAAAAAATTAGTGTGGTTCCACGTGGCCTTTCAAAAATTGGTGTGGTTCCGCGTGGCTCACCAGAAAATTAGTGTGGTTCCGCGTGGCCCACTAGAAAATTAGTGTGGTTCCGCGTGGCTCACCAGAAAATTCGTGTGGTTCCGCGTGGCCTTTCAAAAAATTAGTGTGGTTCCGCGTGGCTCACCAGAAAATTCGTGTGGTTCCGCGTGGCCCACTAGGAAATTCGTGTGGTTCCGCGTGGCCCAATAGAAAATTAGTGTGGTTCCGCGTGGCTCACCAGAAAATTCGTGTGGTTCCGCGTGGCTCACCAGAAAATTCGTGTGGTTCCGCGTGGCCCACTAGGAAATTAGTGTGGTTCCGCGTGGTCTTTCAAAAAATTAGTGTGGTTCCGCGTGGCCTTTCAAAAAATTAGTGTGGTTCCGCGTGGCCTTTCAAAAATTGGTGTGGTTCCGCGTGGCTCACCAGAAAATTAGTGTGGTTCCGCGTGGCCTTTCAAAACTTGGTGTGGTTCCGCGTGGCTCACCAGAAAATTAGCGTGGTTCCGCGTGGCTCACCAGAAAATTCGTGTGGTTCCGCGTGGCCCACTAGAAAATTAGTGTGGTTCCGCGTGGCTCACCAGAAAATTCGTGTGGTTCCGCGTGGCCTTTCAAAAAATTAGTGTGGTTCCGCGTGGCCTTTCAAAAATTGGTGTGGTTCCGCGTGGCTCACCAGAAAATTAGTGTGGTTCCGCGTGGCCTTTCAAAAATTGGTGTGGTTCCGCGTGGCTCACCAGAAAATTAGCGTGGTTCCGCGTGGCTCACCAGAAAATTCGTGTGGTTCCGCGTGGCCTTTCAAAAAATTAGTGTGGTTCCGCGTGGCCTTTCAAAAAATTAGTGTGGTTCCGCGTGGCTCACCAGAAAATTCGTGTGGTTCCGCGTGGCCCACTAGGAAATTCGTGTGGTTCCGCGTGGCCCATTGGAAATTAGTGTGGTTCCGCGTGGCTCACCAGAAAATTCGTGTGGTTCCGCGTGGCCCACTAGGAAATTAGTGTGGTTCCGCGTGGTCTTTCAAAAAATTAGTGTGGTTCCGCGTGGCCTTTCAAAAAATTAGTGTGGTTTCGCGTGGCCTTTCAAAAATTGGTGTGGTTCCGCGTGGCTCACCAGAAAATTAGTGTGGTTCCGCGTGGCCCACTAGGAAATTAGCGTGGTTCCGCGTGGTCTTTCAAAAAATTAGTGTGGTTCCGCGTGGCCTTTCAAAAAATTAGTGTGGTTCCGCGTGGCCTTTCAAAAATTGGTGTGGTTCCGCGTGGCTCACCAGAAAATTAGTGTGGTTCCGCGTGGCCTTTCAAAAATTGGTGTGGTTCCGCGTGGCTCACCAGAAAATTAGCGTGGTTCCGCGTGGCTCACCAGAAAATTCGTGTGGTTCCGCGTGGCCCACTAGAAAATTAGTGTGGTTCCGCGTGGCTCACCAGAAAATTCGTGTGGTTCCGCGTGGCCTTTCAAAAAATTAGTGTGGTTCCGCGTGGCCTTTCAAAAATTGGTGTGGTTCCGCGTGGCTCACCAGAAAATTAGTGTGGTTCCGCGTGGCCTTTCAAAAATTGGTGTGGTTCCGCGTGGCTCACCAGAAAATTAGCGTGGTTCCGCGTGGCTCACCAGAAAATTCGTGTGGTTCCGCGTGGCCCACTAGAAAATTAGTGTGGTTCCGCGTGGCTCACCAGAAAATTCGTGTGGTTCCGCGTGGCCTTTCAAAAAATTAGCGTGGTTCCGCGTGGCTCACCAGAAAATTCGTGTGGTTCCGCGTGGCCCACTAGAAAATTAGTGTGGTTCCGCGTGGCTCACCAGAAAATTCGTGTGGTTCCGCGTGGCCTTTCAAAAAATTAGTGTGGTTCCGCGTGGCCTTTCAAAAATTGGTGTGGTTCCGCGTGGCTCACCAGAAAATTAGTGTGGTTCCGCGTGGCCTTTCAAAAATTGGTGTGGTTCCGCGTGGCTCACCAGAAAATTAGCGTGGTTCCGCGTGGCTCACCAGAAAATTCGTGTGGTTCCGCGTGGCCCACTAGGAAATTCGTGTGGTTCCGCGTGGCCCATTGGAAATTAGTGTGGTTCCGCGTGGCTCACCAGAAAATTCGTGTGGTTCCGCGTGGCCCACTAGGAAATTAGTGTGGTTCCGCGTGGTCTTTCAAAAAATTAGTGTGGTTCCGCGTGGCCTTTCAAAAAATTAGTGTGGTTTCGCGTGGCCTTTCAAAAATTGGTGTGGTTCCGCGTGGCTCACCAGAAAATTAGTGTGGTTCCGCGTGGCCCACTAGGAAATTAGCGTGGTTCCGCGTGGTCTTTCAAAAAATTAGTGTGGTTCCGCGTGGCCTTTCAAAAAATTAGTGTGGTTCCGCGTGGCCTTTCAAAAATTGGTGTGGTTCCGCGTGGCTCACCAGAAAATTAGTGTGGTTCCGCGTGGCCTTTCAAAAATTGGTGTGGTTCCGCGTGGCTCACCAGAAAATTAGCGTGGTTCCGCGTGGCTCACCAGAAAATTCGTGTGGTTCCGCGTGGCCCACTAGAAAATTAGTGTGGTTCCGCGTGGCTCACCAGAAAATTCGTGTGGTTCCGCGTGGCCTTTCAAAAAATTAGTGTGGTTCCGCGTGGCCTTTCAAAAATTGGTGTGGTTCCGCGTGGCTCACCAGAAAATTAGTGTGGTTCCGCGTGGCCTTTCAAAAATTGGTGTGGTTCCGCGTGGCTCACCAGAAAATTAGCGTGGTTCCGCGTGGCTCACCAGAAAATTCGTGTGGTTCCGCGTGGCCCACTAGAAAATTAGTGTGGTTCCGCGTGGCTCACCAGAAAATTCGTGTGGTTCCGCGTGGCCTTTCAAAAAATTAGTGTGGTTCCGCGTGGCCTTTCAAAAAATTAGTGTGGTTCCGCGTGGCTCACCAGAAAATTCGTGTGGTTCCGCGTGGCCCACTAGGAAATTAGTGTGGTTCCGCGTGGTCTTTCAAAAAATTAGTGTGGTTCCGCGTGGCCTTTCAAAAAATTAGTGTGGTTTCGCGTGGCCTTTCAAAAATTGGTGTGGTTCCGCGTGGCTCACCAGAAAATTAGTGTGGTTCCGCGTGGCTCACCAGAAAATTAGCGTGGTTCCGCGTGGCTCACCAGAAAATTCGTGTGGTTCCGCGTGGCTCACCAGAAAATTAGTGTTGTTCCGCGTGGCCTTTCAAAAAATTATTGTGGTTCCGCGTGGCTCACCAGAAAATGACTGTACTCCCGAGTGGCCTACCAGAAAATTAGTGTGGTTCCGCGTGGCTCACCAGAAAATTAGTGTGGTTCCGCGTGGCTCACCAGAAAATTAGTGTGGTTCTGCGTGGCTCACCAGAAAATTAGTGTGGTTCCGCGTAGCTCACCGCTCGGACAATCGTGAAACATGAATCTCACCATGGTAACTCCGAATTTAAGGTGAATTCGCCCGAGAACTTCGCAATTTTGGTTGCAAAGCACAATTCACCGCTATAATCGTTCTTGCCATGTGGTTTTGCGATGAAATAACGCCTATGCTAACGTAGGCTGGCAGAGTAATGCTCCCGCACCACGGTCACGTGGAGCCGTCTGAAAATCAACGTGTCAGGCTAATCGTTGATTTCTCGATGTCTTCGGATTTCGAAGATCGGAACAGCCATCGAAATAATACGCACGGCGAGACCAGCGATACCAGCCACCCAAGTCAAGGCGGACTTGGCACTCGTCCAAGGAATCCGTACTGGTTACGGTAATTCATTTGAAAAATCATTGAAATTCAAAAATCGCGCCGTTGACAAGTCAAGGTGTACGCTGGGTGTATGACTCAGCGTGTACATCTCGTGAGCGCGGCTTTTGAATTTTCAGTCTATTTTGAAAGAATTACCGTAGTCAGTACGGATTTCTTGGACGGGTGCCAGGTCCGTCCTGACTTGGGCCAGATCTCACCGTGTACGGGATATAAGACTCGAAACGCTATTAGAAGCTTCTCCCCTAAGGAAGCTCCAGAACAACCTGGCGCGTATATCATTTGCAGTCACATACATATTGCGCAACCCCGACAACACTGAACCCCGCTTACGGGAGTAACTACCGTAACCCAACAATACAGTAACCTCCGCTTTTACGGGAGTAACTACCGTAACCCAACAATACAGTAACCTCCGCTTTTACGGGAGGTACAGTAACCACAACAGGACATCAACAAAGACAACAGCAATATTCCCAATACGAGGCGTAATTGTGCTCTTCTATCCAACGCTGTCACTGAGCACTTGTCATTTAAAATAATACATTGACTCCGTTATATTCAATTAAATACGCAAGCGCGTATGCTAATGATGCAGCAACATGAAATGCCGGTTTAAGATAGGACGGCACAACACCGTTCACGTGGTCACCATGGGACAATGGTTGGGTGCTCGCTCTGCGCCTTAACGTCTCATTGTCAGGTTCGAGTCCAACGTTAGTCCGAGGAATTTTACCAACGTTAGTCCGAGGAATGGTGGAAAGATGAAGGCCAGGAGGTGCATATTTTCTTTTGGCGTGGCAAAAAAAAATCGGCGCGCCTAGTCCTACTCCGCAGGATTTTAGAGGTTTTTTCGGCAAATGTACCGTCCATAATGAGATATCAACGTAAAACGGGTAAAAAATACTAACCTTAACTTCAACGGAGCATTTGCGGATCGAAACAATCGAATCGAAACAATCTCATCAGCTGAACGGACTGATCCCTCAGCAGAGCAATCGGCGTGCCCGTCTGCGCGAGTAACTCCTCATTTTCGAAGCATCCTGTTACGTAGTGGCTGCGTTTTAACAACTGGAACGAAATCAACATTACTAAAAACAACAATAAACGGATTATACCTCGTCCGATTGACTCGAAGCCACGTCACTTTACGCCCAGCAAACGGAAAGTGTGACCAGCCAGCTGTCAGAAGTAGTCGACAGTCTGAGGTTACGGCCAGAATTCGAAGCCGAGGGGCCGTCCACGGCTGAAGGCGGGCAGTTCCTCCTAATGTCAAAGCGACGGAGGCGATTGACCAATGAAGCAAGCTATAAACATCGATAAACAAGGTCAAAACAAATATTAAATACCTTTTTCTATCCTCAGAACTTCATCAAAGATGAAAGGCGCAGAAAATGGCAGTAGAATCCACTTTTTCCCGTAGAAGAGGTTCTAGGTAGTCGACCAGCGAGTGGCACTTCTCTTCAGCGAATAACAGGTCTAAAAAGATTAATTACAAATTTAGGAAAAGCATGTGCAACATCAAGTAGGAGGTAAAAACGAACCTTCGATGAATAGCACTGCGCCACGAAGTCCCCGCACCAGATGCACTGTTGGCAGCTCCGTTTTGAAACGGAAGCCACTCGAACTGAATTAACAAATAAAAATAACAATGAACGGAATGTACATGCTCTTGATGATGCAGTTGTCCTTCATCTGCAGAGTCACTCGCATTCAGGTCAATTTCCGCTCAGCAGACGGGTAGAGCAGCCAGCTGGCGGCAGTAGTCAGTCGTCTTTAAGCCTATTTTTGAAGACTAAAAATAAAATAGAACAGAATAATAGAAGAATCAAACTTCGTTCAACACAGTCGACGGCTTTGAAATGGAGATACGTGGCTGTGGTCGGATTCTTCGTGCTTCAATCGGCTGATTAGAGTCCTTGGCAACTGGAACCAGGCATAAATATGGAAAAAAAAAGATAATAAACCATGTTGAAGGCTTCCGAGGAAGGCTAGCACGGGGTGTAACCGTTCATCCCAAGCCACAGAAGGTGTTTGAGCATTTGAAGGCGAGAGACATCTTCGTTTGGCTCCAGATGCAGCAGCCTTCGCTGTTTTTGTCCAGATCCAGTAGATTCAGTCGGCCCAGAAGTTTTCCTATTGCCGCGATGAAATAAGAACATTAATGGGTAAATTTAAAAATACAATAAAAATAATTCGTATAGTTTGCGCATATTTTAGACCTATAGGTGGGCGAGGTCAGAACAACAAAGCCACTCGCTCCACGGCTTTCCCACTCTCTGTGGCCCAAGGGATGCGATAATTTTGCAGTGGCTGTTCTACTTCTAAGTAGCTAGTTGTAACACCCTAAGTTCTGACCTCTCAGACGACGTTCGGGAAGAAGGCCCGTCGAATGCGAACAGTGCCCAAGCAGCCGCGGGCTGCCCCAAAACGCAGTTAGACCTCAGGATAGCCTCAGGCCTTCTAGAGGATGCGGCGAAAAAAAGAGAACATTGAAATCAAAGGAAAACCACATTTCACCGAAATTGCACAGGAGTGGGAGGAGATGAAGCAGATGACCGCCGGCGGAGACGAACGGAAAGGGAATGACCGGATGGCATTGAACGGATGGCATTCGAATGCGAATATTCGCGCCATTCTAATCGATCAATCTCCCACTCAAACGTCGCACGCTAATTTGGTAGTTCCGCGTGGCTTTTTATAAAATTAGTGTGGTTCCGCGTGGCCCTCCAGAAAATTACTGTTACAGAGAAAGAGACAGAGATATATACTTCTCGCCCATAGACCTTGACCGGAAATGTAAAGAACCTGCAAACTAAGCTAATTAGCGTAAGCAATGACAGATTTACAAGTTCAAATTTTTGCATAAATGTCCGTTGTTTATGATTGAAAACTATGATAATGCCCAATATTTCCGGTCAAACTCTATGGGCGAGTACTATAGAACACTTTTAACAGGGTCATTAATAAAACTCTTCATACAACTCGAAAACTATTCGAATAATCCTGATCACTTATTGCCCCGCAGAGGTAAAGCCAATTCTCGTCGGTTGCCAAGAAACGCTCGTTTCGTTTGGTACACGCGGTTCAGCAACCGCCACTTGGATTCTTCCTAAACTTTCTAGTTTAGTATTTGCGTTTAAGAAATTCACTTTTGCTGTGGAGTGCCTGGGCGAAGTGGAGTCAAAAGAGCTCATAGAGGAAGATGAAGATGGGTACTGGGCGCGGGACCTGAAGCACTTTTTATGGAAAGTGGGTATAGGGAGGCACCTGTAGGAAGTTGAGGGAGGGACCAGACTGTGTCTGGGGGAGGATTTTAACTTGGCGTCCATGTACTCACGTTGCACCAATTCACGGTCCTGTTTCTAAAATGCAAGTTTGAGAAAGAAAAAAGGGGAACTTTGGTGAGAGACGCAGGCAGTCAGATTGATAGAGAAAGAGGAGGAAGAGAGAGACGGTGAGACATATAACAGAACCATAAGGAGTAACTGAGACAGCGAGAAAAACTAGGCACAGAGTCGGACGGAGAGAAACACATACACACACAAACACACAGACACACATACACACACATAGAGAGAGAGAGTGAGAGAGAGAGAACCCAAACCGACCCTTTCTTGTCGCCAAAAGTACTGAATAAAAATCCTTTTCTTGAAGCTATTACTGTGTTCCCCTTCTAAAGCAACATGTATTTCTAATCTCAATCGTTTTCCAAACCTTCAGTAACAGGACTAATAACGGAGACTATCCTGTGAAACCCGTGACATGTTCTCCAACAGCTGAAGGACCGAGATACCCGGAATACCTAAATTTCGAATGTTTCTCAACATTTCTCATTGATGTACCCGATGAAGAGAAACCTTCGTCAGACCACCGCCCCTTTCTTTAGTACGGTAAGCTCCTCGGATTTCTCCTCTACATTGAAGGAGAGTGACCTAAACAGCGATGTGTGGCCTGGTGTTGTTCAGACGCTGTTTTGTCGGTTAACTATGTGGTCTCTTATTAGCGCAAACAAACTCTCGACCTGTTATTTGCAATTTTGTGATCTACTCTTTTTGCGGTGGTACCATATCGACGCTTTAGGCAACCACACGCGCGAACGGTTTTATTTCAGCAGGCGTGGGATAGTCATGCGAGAGATCGTTTAAAAGGTAAAAAAGCAGACAAAAAGATCTTTTTCGCGATTTCTGTTCAATTTCCGCTTGTGAAAAGTCAAACCTGATGAAAGGTGGTTAGATTATCAGAAGAGTAGTGCCTCGTACTGTTGCTGGTCTCCTTCCACCACTGTTTATCTTTGAGAATATCGTCCTCCGAGACCTCATCTCCATCACAAATAAAGCAATAGTTGTCAACCACCAAAGAGGGCGGAGTCTAAAACATTTCTCCACTTTCTCCCAAGTCGCAGCTTCCCACCTTGCTTATGTACTTTACTGGACAGTGAATGATGTTGTTGAGAGTGGAAGGCCCATCCAAAGGTTGTTCCCCAACGGAAAACACAGGAACGGGTTCATCCGAGTCTCCATAGTGCAGTAGAACTTCGTTCTCTTCGGCGTCTACTAAGACACCGGGTTTCGATTTGGAAGTTGTTGGAAACCCACTCTTCCTCATTGGAACGGCGTTTACTTGGACTGGGAAGTCGATTGTTGAATCTTCGGACTCTTCCCTAAAAGTGATCAAACTAGATTAAAAGCATCTGTACGAAAAATTTCTAGCTTTCATTTTACCCCAGATTTAGGATGATTTGGTGTTAATAGGCACTTAATTATAGTGTACGCCGATCAGACTTTTGTGGTACATGGAAATGAATAAGATTATTCTCCTGCCTGCTTTTCAGGAACACGACCCTACCTGTCCTAAAAAAAAGAGAGCATTAAAATACGTTAACGACATTCCTTACGTGAGTCGTTCTAGCTTCGCTAGAGCATTTCTACCCTTATTCGGCTGAATGACGGTCAGACGTTTCCATCTTTAATCATGTTAAGGCACTTCTACGAAAGCCGTACTTTAGATTATTGCTCATTGCGGTGAAATAACTCAATGATTTCTTTTCATTTCTCCAGCGACTTTTAATCTTCAAACCAAACTGTGGTTTGAAAAGTTAACCGAATCAGCATAACTATTTTCCTTGCTTTTAACAGAAGTAAGATAATTTTGTGAAATGAATGTTTTCTGTTGACACTACGTTGTGAATACAAATATTCCGCGCTCATTCGACCGTAAATTTCCACTAGAAGATGCATTTTTTACAGCAACCAGTTACGTTTTTCGCCAAATCTGCTTTGGCTAATTTGGCGTACACGAGCTGAGTATTCTATTTTGCTGGCATTACTTTAGGAACAACATCAAAACATTTGAACGCTGTTAAAAAGTCAATGAAATGAACCCCGAAGAAAATGTACGCAGTGGGAACGGTAAAAATAGGATTATTTTTTTTGGGAAACTCTTGAAGTTTTCTAATTTAGTGGTTTGGGTCTTGAATTATGCAATAGGCTAGCATTACGGTGAGCAAAAAACAATACCAATTGAAATCGCTCACTTTATACTCCTCGCCCACGGGCCTTTCCTAAAGTTTTGATGGCCTGCACATCTAATGCGCGAAAAAGTGTGCAAGTCGCGGAGACGCAGACAAAAAACCGCTTGTTTCCCGCTGCCGACTAGGAAAGCTTGCTGTGCGACGAGTATAAGGACGTCGTAATTTTGATTTAACAAATCTTCATTAATAACAACTTCGTTAAATACCGTTTTCCTATTGGGAAACATACTACTTTTCCATGATTTGAACTGCAACCGATGGCCTAAGAATGCAAAGGGCGCACGGTTACACGGCAGAGAAGGGAGAGAGAGCGCGCTAATTCGAGAGACTGCAGTGTCGCGCAATTCAAAGAATAGTGTCACCAAAACTTTAGGCGGCCCTATTTAGCTTCAATTATCTCCTGAAAAAGCAAAAGCAAATACTTTTTGATTTTGGAGAATGAGATCCACATATATAATGCAAATACAGTAAAATTATTGGTATGCGGTCTTTCCTTTATAAATGAACGGTATACAATTCTTGACAAACAAAACATTCAAACAAAAGTAAGTACGTGTTCTTCAAGCCTCAAGCTAGACCTCCTGGTGTGAAAATCTAATACTTTGTAAAAACGGGGTGGCCAGTTGGACACTCTGGTTGGATGGGGACGTTTCCTTGTATTTTACCGGCCCATTAAGTTTATTTCATCTTCAAAGAGTGAGACACATTGCGACCCTGAGCTTCGCTTTCCGTTGTTTTTTCGCCTGATTTCACTGAACCTATATTTCTTATGTTCCAACCTGTCAATATGTGGCACTCTTTGTAACCTTCCCCGCTGAATCGGAAACAGTCCCACATCGTCCAGAATCACCGCAAAAGTGCAGGAGTCGTCCTCGACAAACCTGTAGGCGAATGAGTCTCACAAAGAGGAGAGGAGAGGCGACGACGGCAGAAAAAAGAAAGAAACAGGCGTAGAAGTGAAGATGACCCTTCATTAACACGGGAAAGATACAGATATCACGTAGGGGAAGCGACAAGCGAAGGAGTATCGGCTCTACGAAGGAAACGGAAAGGCACGGACGGCCACAGGAGGAGAGATACATCGCGAATAGAAATTTGTGCGACCTGAGAGCAGCGCAGCCGGGCGTCTCTCTTTGAGGAGAGACGACTGTCCACGCGCGTGAGAGAGAACCCGTAGCGATAGATAAGTTAGGGGAGTCACATCTTGTTGAACCTCTTGCGGGCGCTGGGGTCGGTGACGAAGCGGAGCAGCCTCTGTCGCCGGGGGTCGAACTCCTTATGCACCCGCGCCTTCTCCACTGCCTTCGCGTTGCGCCACAGGTACTGCACGAACAGACGCTTCTTGAAGTCAGGGTTCGTGGTGCGTTCGTCGGAGGAGACCTGGACATGGAGGTGAAAAAGAGAACAGCTCATAAAATAAAGAAAGTGAAAATGAGGCACCTTGTCGATCATTGTGACTATTCGGTGGAAGGAGGTACACGTCTTCCAGAAGGAGTAGAAACGGATCACCTGAAAGTGAAGATAGGCTTTTCAGAAAAACGAGTTACAGCCCAATTTTTGTAACCACGATGATGTTAACGTGTTTGGGGGTGTATCGTGTGTATTCCTTCCTACACACTCATTGAAAAATACCTCATGATTCATAATTTAGCGATTCTAACCCAAGGCCGTAATCCACCCCCAACAAATTGTAAACTAGCTTCATACTTTTGCCCAATCCCAACCCGAGGGCGCCAAAAACGTAGACCCCAATGCAGATTTACGGATAGGGATTCCAGTTTTCCTTCTCATGATTCTATTTCAAGGTCTTTTGGAAGATACTAAGATTCGTGATGGGGTTGGGTTTAGAGTTAGTCAGAGATTCTACCGCTAGAGCGAATTAAAGGGGGAGGTTTCTAATAGAACATATTAACTTGAAAAGACCTTAATGTTAGAGAACTTTAGGTACCCAATTACATCTGGGGGGGGGGGGGATATAAGAAAAGGTGTTGGGCGGGTCACACATGATATGCTCTACCCTACTTTGTACTTTGTGGGGTAGGAACCCAAAGATGTGTTACTATCAAAACCACCCCCACAACACTTGGAAGAACATCTCAAACGTTCTACGGCAGAAGAACTAATCATTTTTGGGCGTCAGGGGTGCTGTTGGGATATTCATTCGGATGAGCAACTTCTTAGAAACAGATTCAGTAAATAAAAGCACAAAACCATTATCATACGACACAGATAGGCGCCGCTTGCAAAAATACACGAAACTCACAAAGAAAGTGTTTGGTATATCGCCACAGATACCAATCAAAAAAATTGGTTTTTCTGCTGCCAAAATGGTAATCTTCTAAAATTTCATTCAAATACCGAGGGTGATTTCGTTTTTCAAGGCGTGCGTATTCAAACAGAAAATGTTCTTCTGAATCTTAACAAAAACGTTTTCCAACGCAACTTTTCAAGGGCTTTCCAATGGTGTCTGTGACGATGTACCAAAAATGTTCTTTGGCGGTCGAAATTTTGTATATTTTTGCATACAGCGCCTGTCTGTATCTCATGCTAATGAATTTTTTCTTTCGCCAGTTGAATCTGTTTCTGAGAAGATCCTCAACCGAATAAATATCCCCATAGCACTCCTAAAGCCCCAAAAATGACTTTTTTATTCAGCAATAAATTGGAACTATACATATTTTCCGGTGTGTATATCAAATCGGACCAAACTGGCCTTACCCACTTCAATAATCCGTTGAACTTAGATTAAGGCCATCTATTGATAGCCAATTTATGCGAAAACCAATATGAGTTCAACTCAGTCATTTACAAAACGCTAGTGTGTGCCTAAATTACAATATCATTTTATGAAGTTCCGCCAAAACAGCGTTACATTATATATTACTGTAACACTGGTGTAAACAGGCGTATTTTGGAACTGTTCTTCTCACCTTGTAAACATGACAGAGTGGAACTTTGCTTCCGTTTCCAGTGGTCCGTGAGCTCGTCCCACTGACCGAAGACCTTGGAGTGGTGGAAGCGGACGAAGGAGGACCCTGCACCTTAAACACGACGGATACCGTAACCAAAAGGAGCCCTACATGAAGTGAACCTGAGACCAGCTTGGCTGTGATGACCTTTCCCTTGGCTGTTATACAATTCACTCGGTGGAATTGTCTCAAATCCTCCGAGTAGAAGTATTTCGTGGGCCGAGAAGTATGTCTCCACCATTGGTCGTCTCCGAGGATGTCACCCATTTTCACCCTTTCTCCGTCGACCACAAAACAATAGTTGTCCTTAAGGGAGGATTCAGAAACATTTGAAAGGGAAGCTAACTTCGACCATGATGGGTGGAATGGCGGCTGTGAGCATACTCGCGGGAGCAGCCATCAGATTGGCCAAGGCGGCTTCTGTTTGAACTGTGTCGTGGTGCACCGAATGCACAGGGAGGTCTTGATGGAAAATCACCTGAAATACGATAAGATTGGCTGCCAAAAAAATATATTTTCATATTATACTGTGAAAGTCGGCATTATGATTTTCTGCATTTGGTGACGTTTTTCTCTGTGCCTCTTCATTCAGCGTACTATCTCTTTGCCCGCCTGGAGATGTCATTTTCACAGTTTGTGAGTTTTATATTTTGAAAAGCACTTAGCTAATCATGTAAAATACGCCCAGAGACGGACAAATGTTTCAACCATGACATTTATTTCGTATACCCATATTTGTCTTTTTTGTCACCGAAATCGAAATAAACGGAAACGTTCATGTATTTCAATTTAACTGGGCTGATTTCATAGAAAATAAAAGATTTGGCTGAAACTGTGAAGTTTGCTTCGGAACCAAATATTTGCGAAACCTCAAGGTCCTTAAGGGACTGTTATGGTCTTTTTCTCTAATCTCGTTTCAAACTCAACTTTTTTTTTTGACAATTGATAAACAATGTTTTACATAACATTTTTGAAATTTCGTTCAAAATCGTTACTCACACGCCTACCTTTCGAAAAATCCATCTGTTTTCGCTATCAAATATTTTTGAAAACGCGCATAACTTTGAAAATAGCTGTACTTTTACTATCATCCAATTTGCTTTAGGTAAAAAAACAACAGAAAACGCGATCACTAAATATTTTGGAAAAAAGTAATTTACATACAGTCATAGCTTGCTAGCTCCCGGAACCAAAGAGAAAAATGGTGGGAAATTTGGATTTTAAAACGGGATTTAAACAGAATTTTTGCTTTCTTGCGTATGGAATTTCAAATAAATAACGAAAAGTTTAACATGTTAAACTATTGTTTTTCTAATTATGGTCCACACTCGCAGACTGTTGAAATTACCAAATTTGAGTTTGGATTTTGGTTTCTAAACAGGTGTTTTAACTTCAATCTTTTCAACTTGAAAACGGCATTTAAATACAAAACAAAAATGTATTTAAAAATTAAGATTAGACGTATTTCTTACCGGTTCCTCTGTGCTGAGCAAAGTCTCCGCGGACAGTCCTGAGTCGACCAACTCGAAAGCTCCGAGGTCAAGATCGAACCCAGAAGGACCTTCGTCTTCAGATGACGATTCAGCGGCCATTGGACTGAATATTCAATGTTTCAACTGTACAAACACAACCACAAGCATAGGAAGCGAAGAGACCACCACAGCACGGGAAAGAAAGTGACAGAAAAGAGACTAACACATCACAAGAAAAGAAAAAATGAACCAAAACTGAGAAAAAAACGAGCAAAAATAGAAAAGAAAAAGAAGTGCATAGACGACCTCTAGCACAGTGCGATTTAAGGAAACCGTTTGGGCACTTAGGGCCTAAACTGTCCCCTTTAGGGCAAAAATAAGGAATAAGGACCTGGGTGCTTTTTCCGGCGGGTCTTCTCTTTCTTCGATGACCAGAGGCATTCTGTTCTCCAGAAAGAGGAATTCCATGGCTGGAGAGGAGGGGAGAGGCCGAGTGACGATTGAGGCTTTTCTGTGAACGGCCGCCACCTCTGAGACCAAAGAAGCCGGAACTGGAGTTGTGACAGCGAAACAACGGCACGGAGGAGCCTCCGCCACCACCCGAGGCAGAGGAGGCGAAGGAACGGGAGACTCCTGTTCTGAGATGGGAGAGGTAGATGGCACAGGTGAGGGAGTGAGGGGAGGAGGCGTCGGAAGGGGAGGAGACGTTGGAGAGACCCTCGGAGAAGAGAGAGGCAGAGAGGTGTGAGAGGAGACGCACGGAGGGGACGGGATCGGCGAGGGAGGCAGTCTTGAAGAAACATGCTGTGAACCCAAAGAAACTAAGAGAGAACCAAACTAAACCCAAAGGACTCTAAGGATATATACTTATTTTAACTAAGGGATTTTCTAACTTTAATTAAATTTCAAAAAGAAATGAACCGACCTTTCGTAGGGCTTCTCGTACTCCTCCAACATTCGAATGTACGAATCCCAGTCTTCCATACAGGCGAGACCCACCGGCTAAAAGAAAATGAAATGTTTAGAAAATCTGGAGAGTTTGTGAGTCAAAAATAGATGCTTGTCATTTCCATTTTAAGACCCTATAACTCGCTTATGAATCAAAGATCTTGTGTAAACTCGATGATGTCTAAACGTTTTTTGATCTGCTATTTAATGAAAATCTTTTTTTTCCCCACCAAGTTCAAAAAGGGATCTTTGAACAGATACAACAGGCACGAGTCTTGAGGGGATTTTAGACCGAGCGAGCGATCATTGAAAATTTCGTGTTTGGGGCCAAAAGTTTGAAAACGCCATTCACATTTCACCAAATCCAATTTTTTCTGATTTTCTACAAGAAGAACATAAGAGAAAATATGATACCAAAATAAGGAGATGAAAAAAACGTTTTTGTGTAAACTTGTGTACGAACTTCCCATAAGCGCTGAATTTCTTAAACGTTTTGGATTCCTTGGACACTGTATATTTTCAAAATTTTGAAAAACGCACAGTTATGGAAATTTAATTTAGACGCAAGATTTTCGATTGGGGCTCGAATCAAAACTTGCGAATCCAGTTTACAAACAATCACTAAATAAGAAATCTTATTCGCGATTTTGACAACATCGGTAATGAGAATAGAGAGGTGTCAAAAGACAAAACTAGAAACTTCTAAAAACCGACTTTCCATGTTTTTCCCCCAATAGTGAAAGAGAAAATGGGCAAAAATTCCAAATTTTTTGGGAAAAAACTCGGAATTTTCAATTTTTGAGAATAACTATAGATGAAAATTCGGGTTCACAAGTTTATGGAAATTGCTTTTCCCACAAAACGAGTTATATTTCAATTTTGAAAAGTTTGAAAATCTATCGTGTTCAGGGACCACCTACCGTAACCCTGTAATATAAGGGGATCTTAGAGCGACGGTTGTTTTAACCTTATGTACCAATGCAATCGAATTTCGAATTTTCTTAAAAAATTTCAAAACGTTTTTGGGGCAAGATATGAGACCGCAGTCTTTTAGGTTGATATTTATTGTTGGCCCTCTGTTATTGAAACTTTTTGTGAAATCGAATTAGGAAGATATGTTTTCCTATAGGTTTCAACAGGGTATTCTTTGATCTTTTTTTTGAATGATTTACGATTTTTGTAATTCTAAATTTTCAGCCGTCATTTCGGTTTTAGCCATGCATAAGCGAAGCAATGAAAAAATAAGGAAAGCGGGGAAAGAACAAGCTCACATTGCGAGGGCTGACAAGCACAACCGAAGGAAGCGTGCGTTCGGTGGGCGAAGACACGTGGGTGGTTGCATCAGAAGGCGTCCTTCGAACTGCATCGAACAGTGTGGGCAGGTCCTCCTTAACGACCTTCATGGCAGTGGCACGAGGGGAGATGTTGAGCCAATCGACGTTGTGAAGGGGATCGGCCATCTTGGCCAACCTCTCCCTCTTTTTCCGTTTGAGCAGAGGAACGGGGACTTCTTTTTTCGGAGCGGAAGGCGAAGTGCTCCGACGACGTTCGAGAATGGGAAAGAGCGAAGGTGAGCGGAGGGAGGAGGAAAGACGGCCGGAGGAAAGACGACTGGAGGAGGAGAGACGACTCGACGGAGGGGGAGACGAGCAGTCCTCAAAGAAAGAAATGCAAGCACAGAGGGAAAAACACTCAGGTCTCGACACAGGATGGATGAGAAGAATTCTCCAAAGTTCGAGTAGTCGTGTGATCCGATGTTTTGGATTGTGCAATCAAACATGTCTATTTGGTCTAAAATTTTGAAGCGTTTGGACCGTTATTGATTTTGGTCACGGGTTACGGTAGGTGACCCTAGATTTTTACTGTAGGTTTGCTCAAAATTGTATAAATGAAGTGAACCACGTACCAATAATTTTTTTTTTTGGTGCGCGGATGTTTTGTTTTTACGGCTCTCAGAATAACAATGTTGAACAAAGATAAAAAAATTTTAAATGCAATTTTTTTTATTTTTTTATACAACATTTTTTGATTTTTTTGATACAAGGACCATTGTGTAAAATTCTTTACAAAATTTTCTACAAATATGTTTTTAAAATTATATTAAAATTTCGGGGCCCCTTGTATTGAAACAACGCGAAAACCGCTCTATTTCCCGTGAACTCTGGGGAAACGTTTATGTAATTTTTATAATTTGCCGCATTATTTGCGTTGTTTGACTACAGTGGGCCCCGAAAATTTAATTTTTCAAAACCTATTTTGTAGAAAATTTTGTGTAAAATTTGACAAAATTAGTGTCATTGCTTCAATTTATGTTTGTCGTTGTAAGTGAAAAATCCAAACCCCATAAAAAAGTTGGTGATTTTGGAAAATTTTAGGTCCACTTCACCGAACCACGTATAAGTAGACTTCTATTGGTATGTGTGAACAAAGTTTAGAATTTGTTAAGTTAAAAAATTCTAACTTTGCTCAGCAGGTGAGAGCACTTACCAATAGAAGTTTACTGATACGTGGTTCGCTTCTGTTAAACAATTTTGAGCAAAAATACAAAAATGTAGGATCAACTACGGTAGATGATCTACCGTAACCCGATCCCAAAAAACTAATTATGGCCTAACGCTTAAAAATAGTGTTTTTAGACCAAATAGATGTTTTTGACAAAGTTTGAGAAAATCCACCAAATCGTTTTCCATACTGCTCGATTCATACAGACATCCAAGAACCATCCTTTGTCGATAACTGAGAAAAGCGGATGCAAAGCGGGAAAGTACCTTGAGCACAAGCGGGGGTACATGCATAGGTCGAGGCGGTTCGTTGACGGTTGGAACCGCTAGGATCGGCGGCGGAGACGTCGGTTTGGCGGCCAAGGGCGCCCCCCTCGGGCCCTGGAAACGCAGAGCGTCCTCCAAGGCTTCGAGGAGATCGCACTGGGCCGCCAAGTTCGAAAGCATGAACGGCTCGGGGATGCAGAAGCTGTTGAGGGGGTGAGAGAGGAGGGGCGAGTGAGCGGTGGCTTCAGAAGCCCTGTTGGGAGGACGGGCTGAGCTCACTGAGGAGGAATGAGACGGAGGCCACGGAGGGTCCGCAGGGCAGGAGTTGAGACGACGAGACGCACGAGCGGCCTTGGCTGAAAAGAACTCGATCCCTACCCGTTTTCTCTTTCTCTGCCTCTGCCTCCCTGAATCTCTGACTCTCTGACTCTCTGTTTACATGCATCACTCCCTCTCAATCTCTCACAATCAGAGTCTGAATATCTCTCAGTCTCTCATTATGTAAGTATCGCAATATCTCAGCTTCTCTAAGTCTCTGAGTCTCTGAGTCTCATCCCAGTCTCTAAGTCTCTGAGTCCCTGAGTCTTTGTCTCTCTCTGTCTCTCTCCCTCCCCTCTCTCTTTCTGAATTTTTCTGCCTACATCTGTCACTCTTGACCTCTCTATCTTTCGTACCTCTTTGTGCCCTTACAACTCACCAATTTCATAGTAATCCGGACTCGGCAGAGGAAAGCTGAACTTGAAAGAGGTGACGGAGGGATCCGGCGAGCAGTACTCGTCCCAGTAAGCCTTCCTGATATGCACTGACGGCTCCGTGGACAGCGAACAGTGTTCCGACAAAGACGGACCCGACTCGTCCCAGGAACCACCACGGCCGCCCAACCGGAGACGCATTCTAAAGAAAATGGGAGTGTTATAAAAAGGAAAACTCACAATGACCTAGCGGAAGCAGAAGAATTTGAATAGATACTCGGTACTCGGAAACTAAAAGACAAGATCTTAAAAGTAATATATCTGACAAACCTTCGTATAGAAAGAACATTGGGAGAAGGCACTTTCTCGGCAAGGGGATACGTATAACTGAGCCGACTGCTCATGAGCGCGTCGTCGATGAGCCATCTGGAAAGTGAGATATTTCAGCCTATCTCTCTCTCTCTCTCTCTCTCTCTCTCTCTTTCTCTCTCTCTGCGTGTGCCTCTGTCTCTCTCTCCCTCGCCAACTCAATCAACCTACTCTGAAGGACTTGGACACTTTTCCTCGGGCCATTGTTCCTCTACCACAACTGCTTCGGGGCTGAACATAATAAGTGATCATCTTCTTCTGAAGCCTTACATCTGACTCTGCATCTGCTGCATGTACAACTGAAGAATCTCGTCTCCCTGTCCCATGGCAAGACGTCGTTCGATCATCCGTTTTCTCTTCAGCAGATGGAGCAGATCCGTGCCTCGGAACTGAAAAGACGTTTAGGGAGGCATTTGGAATCTTGTCCTCTTTCAGGCTTTTCTAATTGTGAGACACTGAACAACGTGTACCTTTCGTCCGAAGTAGTGAATCTTCTGAATGTACTGGATACCGACGAGATCGATGCACATGGTTGTTACGGCCAAACCGACGCCCAAGTAAATGAGCATCAGAACGATGTAACTGAAAATGTCAGTTTTATAGGGAAGCGATCGCTTAGAAAAGCATATGTCTGTAATTTTGTATGTGGGTAGATCATATTATTCTGATTCGGAGAAGAGAACCTAGTAAAATTCGGTTTTTCAAATTGTTTTATAATAACTTCATTGAATAGACCTGTTTCTGACACATACCCTTTTTATATGATTTGGGTTGCAATGAACAATGCAAAGGGTGCACGGTTACACGGCAGGGAAAGGCGAGAGAGCGCAGGAAAAAACGAGACGCAAAATGGCGCGCTTTTCAAATGACATTCTCGACAAAACCTCAAGTGGTCCAAATTTGGTTAATTTTGCTCGAAAAAGAGAAATGGGAAACTTTTCTGAATCAGGAAAATGAGATCTACCCATTTATCACAAATCCAAAAAACCTTTTCTACGCGGTACTTCCGTTTTGACATTTGAAAAAGTGCGCCTCTCTGGAGTCTCTCGTTTTCCAGTGCCCTCTCGCCGCATCTCTCAAAATAAACCTTTGTATTTTTCAGCCGTGCAGCGGTTGCAGTGAAATTGTTCTTCGTCTTAACCTTTTTGCTAAACTCACTCATGGTTCTCCGGAACGATGTCGCCAAATCCAATTGTAGTTAGAGAGATGAATGCTAAAAACACTTCGTTAATGAAGTAAATACCCTTACAATAGTAAAATGCATCCATATACGTCCATCCCTCCAAAAACGAAAAGAGAATCCCTCCGAAGGCGATGTACAACTGAATTTCAACAGATTGAAAAAGTCAGCGAAAAATACCAAAAGGATTGTGAAGACCATAAGGACGGGCACTTCTGTCTTGTCCATCACGAGGTCCTCCCAGTCGAGACTCGAGCGAGAACTCTCTTCTGATTGCATTTCGCAGTCGTCCAAGTTTCCTGGAAATGAAATTAAAATCTCTGGGAAACACGAACAGGGCAAAAAAGTCAATTCAGCCACAAATTTTGAAAAGTCGGTACTTAGACCAAATTTCACAATCATGTGCTGAGGTACTTGATAAATGGATACGATAAGTCGGTTGATAATAACCATGAGTTTAATTTGAAACTTTTGAAATTTTTGATGGCTCGTACTGAGCCTTGGCGTTGGTTTCATAGCAAAACCTAATTGTTCGTCCAGTTTCCAACTAAGACCCCAAAAAAGTCCATAATTATTAAACTTAAAAGGACCATCAGCCTGCTTTTCGAGACGGAAATGAACAGTATGCTAATTGCGCCATTCCAATTGAAATGCTATTTTCCAACACCACTCCAGGAAACGGTTGTTCACAGAATGCTTGCAAAGTCCTCATTAGCATATGATTTGCATGAGCGTGAAAAACCCTCCTTATGGTCCCTTTAAAGAGATCGTCAAGTTTTGTATGAGAAGCATTAGGTGAATCCATTTTTCTGATTTTTATCCGAATTTTGTAGTTGTTGTCTGCAGTCAAACCATAAAAATTCTCAAAAACTGACGCTTTTTAAACACTTGCGCAGGGGTTTTGAATATCAATTGAACATATGATGCATAACTGGGTTGTGGTGTCTTTGGTTTGATAAGTTGTTCGAAAAAAGTTATACTTCAAATTTAGGTAAAAATATTAATTGTATACAGTAATCCAAAACCATTTACCAAAGCCGCAGGACTTTTCCAGAGGCAATGCCTTCAATTTCCTCATTTTCCGCTGTTGAACGAACCTTTTCCCAGTCGAAACCTCCTCCACCGATTCCTGATATGAACCCTTCCCTTCTTCATTTGTTTGTACGACCAGATAGTGCATTCGGAAAGGAACTTTCCCAGATCTGAAATAATCCATCATCTTCTGAAGCCTTCGAATCCCCACCTCCAATGGTGATGATAGCCAAAGGTGCTCCGAAGAGGGCGAAAACGACGCAGGCGATTCTGCCAGAAGGAGTGGCTGGCACGATGTTTCCGTAGCCTAGAATTCACATTTTCTGTGCCTAACATTCACATTTGTTCATATTCATTCGTCCCTCCGTCTGTCGAATGTTTTCGTCGTAAACACGCGTTGCCAACAAAACAACGACCATGTCAACAATTAGGAAAACAATACGTGCATTGACGTCACGAAGAAAATGATAGGAAGGAAAAGTTATGAATTTCCATAAATTCCGTAACCAAAGCAAATCGAAGGAAAAACTTGTCTTTTTGCATTTTTTTCTTACACAATTTTTTTGAGATGGACAAACAGGTTTCGAAAGTCGAATTCGAAATTGCATCTGATGGGAAATGAAAAAATGAGCAAATGATCATTTTTATTTGAACCTTTTACGATAGAAGATAATAAAAATTTCAGATAAAAGCCTTCAACGGAAAATTTAGCGTAAAAGGACTGTTCATTTTGGGTTTCGCCGTGATGATCTTTCTAGCCTTTAAAAGTTTTTGAAGCAACTTCTTCTGGCATGAAACTAACACGATAACTTTAAAACATAACTTTATAACTAACACGGTGTTAAAATACAATATTTTATTAATCGTCAGTTGCGAATTGTAAAAATTTCGGGTTTTCCGTGTTGTCCCCGATAATTTTATGGTTCAGATTCAGAATCTGTTCGAATAGACAAGCTTTGAAAAAGCAAAAAATGCGATTTCCAGGTTTTCTTTTGAATACCGAGGGTGAAAAAAACAACTTTTCAAGTACTTTGCAATGGTGTATGTCACAAAATCCCACAATTTTTTTTTTTCAAATTTTCTGTTTGGGGCCGTTTATAGTGCACTTGGAAATCGTCGCCTGTCTCTGCCGTATGCTGATTTATTTCTTTGAAGAATTTTCGTTGAAGAAATCAATCTATTTCTAAAACAGAAGCATTCCCATATTATTCGTGAAGCTTGAAAATGACTTTTAAACCAAGCATATACATATTTCCCGGGTGTATCCGCCATAAAAAATGTACATATTCCCAATATTTTACAAAACCCACCGATGGTAGCCATTGTGGTGGCCGCAAAGAAGAGAGCACTACTCGCCGTCCACATCTTTTCGCTTTTCTCACCACGACTTTTGCTGTTTCTGAAAAAATTCTTCGGTTTCGAAGAATGGCACAAAGGTTAAAATCCGAATTCAAAACTCACCTGTGCCTTTTCGTTCTGTCTCCATCTTCCCGTTGCTCTTCGGAAATATCATAGCGCTTGGAAACCCTAACATCCGGATATCTAAATCTAACTTTAAAACGCTTTAAGCCTACCCTTACCTAACGTATTGTTCCTTAAACGCTTTGTAGATGTCATCATTGAACTTGTATAACTCGCTTTCAACCGACCCTTTCCATTCTCTTTTTGACAGATGGCCCTCTTTGATCAGTCCTATCAACCGTCCTCGCATCTTGCCTATTGACTCTTTTCCTTGTTGTTTTAACTAAAGTTAGGTTTAAAAAACCTATTAAAAGAAACCCTACCCAATCTTCGTTGGGTGACTCGAGTCGGTAGAAGATGTACGCTCCGATAACTGCGTAGAGACACACCACCGCAACAAGGGCCACATGGGGGAAGACGAGCTTCACGTACTGAAAATTAAGACTTTTAGGAGAATTTTCAAGTGTCGATGGGTATTTTGGGATAATTTTTCAAATTGAGAGTTCATGTGAGAGCCTTATAGTCGGGGTAGATATGACACGACAGACTCGATATAGCATCATTTTAGGAACAGATTCGATTGCTGAAATTCGAAACTCATTCAAAAGAGAAACCACTCAAAAGCTGATTTAAAAATTTTCCAAGCAAAGGGGTGTACACGCAGAGAAAGGCGAGAGAGCGCGGGGAAAAGCGAGACGCAGAATGGGGCGCCATTCAAACGATATTTTCCATAGAACTTCAGGCGTCTTCAAAAGGAAAAAACGGGAAGCTTTTCTGAATCATAAGAATGAGATCTACTCATTTATCACAAGTCGAGAATTTTTTACGTGGTTCTTACCCATTGGGGCTGCTTATAAATGCCACTTATGACTCATTTGTCCACACGCTCTGTTTGTGAAAATTCACTTGCCAGAGTCACATTTCAAATGACGCGATAATTGATAAATGGTAGTTTCACTTTTCAAATTGAACGCAAATAAGATACAAAGAAATGTTTCTTTAGAACCTACCTTTTTGAAGCGGCTGTGGGCGGTGTCTGGCTCTGCGTGTGCTGTCGACTCAAGCAGACCTTCGATTTCTTTGAACTGTTCCTCCATCAGCCCATCTACCCACCGCCCCTACCGCTCCTGAAAATTAAAAATTTAGGCATATTTCATTTGGTGGGATGGACATGTTTCAGACCGAGCCCATCACAAAAACGACCTAAAGTAAATCTTCAGGGGCGATTTTGCGGGATACACCAGCTGAGTATTCAATATGCAACGAAAGACTACATCGAAAAATTGGAACGTGGTTAAGAAGTAGCTTTGTAAATGTTTTTGGCATCCCCATTTTGTTCCTTTTTTTCCAATTTTGCAATAGTTCGCCCTTTGCCGACCTGCTCTTTGTCTTTGCCTTCGGGGCCTATTTCCGTCGTCGTCTTTGATCAACTATTAATTAATTCTGCGCAACATCCGAACTTTCAAGCTGTCGGAAGGGAAAACGAAAGCACAATGCATTCTTACTGAAGATTCTGACTCACCAATGGTGTGGTAGCACGGTGGGTGTCAAAGGGGCATCAACTGACCCCCGCGTTTTGCTCTACAACCACCTGAAAATACCGAAAAATTATTCAAAAAAGTAGTTTTTGATGGGAGAGAAGATAATAGGTTACAACAAAAAGAACATATCATGATGGCAAAAAGATAAATAGAGATTTCAGGGAACGGCGAGATAGCGCGGGAAAAAGCGAGACGCAGAATGACGCGTTACTCAAACGATACTTTCGGCTAAACTTCAGGCGCTCCTGATTTGGTTCATTTTGCTCCGAAATGTAGGAGAATGAGATCTACTCATTTATCACAAGTCCAGAAAATCATTTTTACGCGGTCCTTCCCTTTTAAAATAGGCACTGCTCTGTTTCAAGCCTTTCATTTATCACCTGCATTTCAGCATGTTTTCCAGGGTTGGTTGAACAAATAGATTTCTCAGCAGTTCCGCGTAACGCTATAGAAAAGGAAAATTTATGTTTTCCGTTGGCTTTTGTTTTGGACTCAACCGTAAATGCGAAGCCGTTGGAGGATTTGAACATTGGGTCCTACCGCGATGGCCTGTGACCTACCAAGGAATGATCTACCCGGCGAGAAATCACACTTTCTGAAGAGACTCAGAAAAACGCCTTTGCAGTGACAAAAACAACGATAAGAGTAAAATGAAAAGGAAATAACGAAGAGGAAGGTAAATGAGACCAATAAATAGACTCTTCGCCAAATCTACTTTGGCCGATTTGGCTGCGTACACGCCCTGAGTATCCTATATGTCACGTTGTTTCGAAGTCGTTTTGGCAAGAACTTTAGAAAGAAAAGCCCTGCACGCAAAAAAGCGAAGAGTAATTTAGATAAGGGAGGTATACAAGCCTTGCGCAGGGAGAGAGAAAGAGATTAAAAGAGAGAGGGAGAGTAACAGAGAGAGAGAGAGAGAGAGAGAGAGAGAGATATATATAAAGAGAGAGAGAGAGATTTATAAAACATCGGTGAGGTACAACAACTACACAAACAAGGTCGTAATATTGCTCTACAGTAGCACAGCTTCAACTAGAGAGCTGTAACCGCTCGTGAGCTCAAACTCTTCCATTTTTGTCCCTCAAAAAGGCCAAAATCAATTGTGTGTCCCTCTCGTTCTCCTAATCAAAGTCGAAGTGCACGTGTGTCCGTCTGCTGAAGTGGGAGGGCAGTCGTGATTAGTGTGCGTGCTCCCGGGGGGCGCGCGTGGAAGCGCTGAGCCGTGCCAGATTGCCGGAACAGCCGGCTGGCGGACGCCATTCTCTACCTATATTGAAGCGGCCTCCGAAATATGACACCGGCCAAAACACAGAAGAAAGGCTCAGTCGCAGAATTAAGACGAAATGGGAGAGCAGGGAGAGGGGTTTTGATTTTCGACTCAGGAGTAGTAAATCTCGCCGTGAGACATGTGTGCGTTAAGTCAACAGCTACACAACAAATAAAATATAAAAAAAATGTTATTTGGCGTTTAAAGACTAATTAAGCGTAAAGGCATTATTAGCAATAGGTCCCGCCGCGATGACCTATGATCTACCGAGCAAAGAGAGATCACGCTGAGCGAAGAGGAGCAGAGAAAAAGATGCCAAAAACAGCAGTTCATCGCATCTTTGCCTTCGTACTATAAAGTAATCAAAGGAATAATTTGTTTTCTGCGCAAAGCAAAATATCATGTTCTTGATATTTGTGTCTTTCGATGACAAATACCCGTTCTTCCGCTGAACTCCGGTGCAAAAAAATCGGTTGGACTGAAAATTACTATTCCAAAAGTATAAAGTTACAAATATATCCAAGGGGGGATATAGTAATAAACTAAAAATATTGCCGGAGGACAATTCACGTCTCCTGTCAATAGGGCAAGTTCGCTTATGTCCATCCACAAAAAACGTCATTAGTTTCCAGTTTTCTTAATTATTTCCTCCATGAAAATTTTATTTTAAAACACATCATTGTAACGTTTTCTTAATGTTGCTCAACAAAAAACCAGGTGGCACAATATAATACAAACATTGTTTCACAAGAGCAATAATTATATTATCATTTCCACGATTCCTGAATGACTTCTAAAAGGCTATTGGGTTCTTCCTTATTGATTATATAATAAAACGAAAACCATTTATTTTGTAATTGCAAGAAGTTTGTATAACTCATCCTCTTGGCTTAGAAAATCTGGCCCTTCCCCGTTTTTGGAGCTAAATGACAGAAATAGGAACGTCTAAAGTTTTGGTGAAACTATCGTTTGAATTGCGCGCCATTCTGCAGTCTCTCGAATTCGTGTTGTTCTTAAAAATATTTGAAAATCAAAATTACGAGGTAGAAAAATTTACACTTATTAAAGTAAAACGACAAGAAAATAGGCTTAATCAAATGTTCTCGAAAAAAAGAATGTGTATAGTTAATTATTGCAATTTGTGCAGGTAATTGCATTGGAACACCGCGTCAATTATGCATTCGTCGCGGTGGATGTTTATTCAACGAGGCGGATCTCATTAGCACTTCCTTCTGTTCTCAGTGTCACAATGCATCTTTTGAACTTGACCCTAACTAAACGATCTCAAAAGGTTGTAAATGTAAAGCGAAATTCTAGCGTTTAAAAGGGAACGCGGCGTTCTCAAGGGCAAAAGGACTACAAAGTCGCTATTAGTACTTTTTAGAAAGGACAATTAAGCGGTCGTCTCGACCGGAAAACACATGGGAAAATTGGGCGCAAACGACGGAAACGGCGGAAACTGGCGGCGGACGACCGACGGATATAGCAGAGGAGGGGCAGGAGACAGAGCACACAGCACTTCTCAAGGGGCTCGGGAAGGGACTTCAGAGGGACTTCTGAAGGGACTTCTGAAGAAGGCTTTGTTTTCGAGGGAAGGGAAAACACTTGATGAGGAACGCTGAAAGACCTAGACCAATATTATTATTGTCTTTGCACGGTGACCTTTTCGTTGAAAATCATAAGCATCAACAAATTCTGGACCAACCTGTATATACAGTGGTGGATATACATTTTTGGTTTTTTGCAAGTTCAACGGCAAAATTAGTTTTTATAAGTTTTGGGAAAGATTGTTTATAATAGAAAAATTATGCACTATTCAAAAAACCTACATTTGCAGTGAGTCATAATCGTCACAAATTTCACCCAATTTTTCTATGAAACGGAGTATGTGATAGCCGGGAAATTTTAGCAGGTTTTTTCACACTCTTTTCAGCTAATGTTACAATAGTGGGTCAAATTTGACACTGAGGTTATGTTTTAAAAAAATAGACAGTGGTCGGCACTTCCATTATTCATTTTGTTGTATTTTGAAGGTAGATATGGAGCCGGAAACTTTTCCCGCCAAAAGTTTTAAAGTGAATTTGCATGAAACTCTCTCCATTTCCCTACGTTTTAGGGGTGCCATTTTTAACATATGTCCGGTAATCGAAAAATCCCAACTATTTAACAGTCGTACATTGTTAGTTCTGCTGAAAGAGTATGAAAAAACAAGCTGTTCACAGTCACTCTCTATGAGAAAGGTCTTCGATCGGTGTTTCAAGGGAAAATATGTGTCAAATCAGTCTATTTTTGGATTTTAACTCAAATTTCATGTAGAGAGACTGCTATAAGCTAAGAAACTCAATTTTCACAAAGCACTACTTGTTTCACATTTTAGATGACTTGAAAGATAAACCTAGTAGTCCATTCACGGCGTGTAAGTGAATTACCCGGGCAGGGTTTAAGAAAAGAAGTTCCGGGTACGGCAGTTAAATCCTTAATGTCCTGGCGGGGCTTAACTGAATACGCTTAAACTTGGACGCCCGAAATCGTCTTCAACTTCGCAATCTCACAAACACAATTCCTATACTTAAAGGGACCATCAGCCTGCTTTTCGAAATGGGAATGAGCCGTATGCTAATTGCGCCATTCCAATTGAAATGTTATTTTCCAACACCGCTCCATGAAACGGTTGTTCACAGAATGCTTGCCAAGTCCTCATTAGCATATGATTTGCATGAGTGTGAAAAACCCCCCTATGGTCGCTTTAAAGGGCTCGTAAGGGGCCTTTTCCAAATCGTATGCTAATGAAGACGTTAGCTGGAGAGGTGTTGGGGAAAATGATTTCAATTGAAATGACTCGATTAGCATACCATTCATTTCCAAACCAAAAAGGTCCCTGACGGTGCCTTTAAAGTCGTTTGAAAGCATCTTATTCATTAAAAATATCGGATCTGCTGAAAAGCCGTGTATAACCCTTCATATGACCGAAAGTAACTATTGGATACGTCGAAAAATGGAAAAACTTGAATCGCTACACGGTTTGGCTTTGGGTCCCGCCTCGATGATCCATTGTCTACCCGATAGAAGCAAAAATAGAGCACAATTCATGAAGAAACGCAAAACAGGGAAAAATCTACATTTTCCCTTCCTGATTTGTCTGTGTAATGTCTAAAATAGGGGGTTCGAGAAAGTCACCTGGAACCACGGCGTGTTCATTTTCAGATTCCTTGTGAAGAGTAGAAAACAAAGAGAGTATTTGTAAATGCAGCGGATTACGCGTCATTCGAAATGCAACTCGTGGCGCCTCGTATGGTCGCCGGACACGAGAGAACGTCGTCATGTGTCCCTTCGCAAACAAAGACCAGACTAGGGATAATTGAGACAGAGCACGGTTACGCGAGAGAAGGGTAATCGAGGGTTGATCTACGAACTCTTCGTGTGCTTCGTGTTGCGAAGGACTTACATATGCGCCGTTCATAAAGGCATGAATGTGCCCTCACCCAATGGGATGGCCCGCGGCCAAAATGAAACCGCCGACGGCCAGACTACGGAGGAAGGGTGAGGAAGGACGGGGGTTCAGAGAGACATAAGGTAAATTTGGAAAGGCAGGGTGGATATTTAGTTGAGAATTAAGCGAACAAACGTACCTTTAGAACTCTAGAACTTCTTAAAAGTTAGTGGTGGGTAAATATTTTGGTTCTGGATCATTCCGCATTTCCCGTGATTTACTCTGGGGGCGCGCAGGAGGAATGAAGTTAATTAAGTAAAACGTGTAAAAAACAGCTGTTTTGCTTCTCGTCATGTACTCTGAAACCTGTTGATCTTGACCAACTTGCCCACCCGATTTACAGAAGAACCGTCTTCTTATGCGAAATTCAAAAAAAGAATTTTTGGCAACATATCCGTCTAACTGTTTGCGCACTCCTGTTTCATAGTGTCATTTACGTTTATAATATTTCTATTTAATTCCATGTGTCAAATCGTAAATACGAGGCGATTGTCAAGGTGGTTTAAATTTGCCGACTTTTTCGTTGGAAACAAATGTCAATCTGTCAAAAGAGAATCCAACCTCAAAAACTTTGTATATAAAATATCGTCATCATGCCAAAAACGGCGATAATGCAGCAGTCTTGTGATGCTCAGGAGGAGATAGTGGGCAAATCGCGAAGACGCAGAGAAAAAGCGACTTTTTATTCCAGCGATGTTGTTTTCCTTCATTAACCTGATAATTATTTGAATTTTATAGTTCCTATTGACAAGGTATGATTAGTAATTAGCATAATGCACTCATAATTGTGCTTGTAACTCGGCTCGAAGTTAAAAGTAAAACAGCCAAATGAAAAAAGCGCGTCGTTGGTTCCTCTGTTTGAAAAATGGCCTTGTATTCGGCTGGCAAGTGTGCTGGTGTTGTGTTGCAAATCGGGGACGAGCCGGCCAATTGGACCTTCGGAGGACTGCGTTGGATGAAATTCGCTATAGTGAGAGGTTTACGAGCGCCGCCCCGCCGGCCCATGTTGCTCAATTAGAACGACGGCCAGCAGCACACTCCGGTCAGCCGAAAAGACACCGCACAAAGCGAGTGAATGGGCCAATTGGCCGACACTTTTTGCTACGGGAACGGCCCTTAGTACATCCATCGACGGAAGACGACGGCTGATTTATCGCTTGACAAACGACGCGCCGGGGGAATCGGGAAAACACTCGGCCACCACACAATTAGCGCCGACTAAAAAGAGAAACCACGAGGAGTGAGCCGGAAAGAAGTGTCTCCATCATCTTCCACTCATAAAGGTTCCCGTTCGAGTTGGGCTAACAGGTCTCAACAGAAGCAGCGTCACTCGAGACCTTGAAAGAGCCCACCCAGTTTTCCAAACCTTCAAGAATCTGTGTGAGGGAGTTTCGAATGTGCTAGGGAGGCTTATTGCCGCATGAAAAACAGTTATAGTGTGTTTTTCGAAAAATGGGTATCGGATTTGCCAACCCCTTAAAGGCAGAGGCCCAGGAAAATGAAAAAGGACCTGTCCATGACGTAACGTAGGCGAGAAAGTGTCATTTTCAATGGTGAAACGCAGAGAGTTTTACGATTAGCATGGACAGGTCCCCCTCTTTATTTTACGTGGGCCTCTGCCTTTAAAGGAGTGAACATTGAGGTCCCGCGACGCCCCGCAAAGCGTACGGTATCGGTCCCATCGCGGGTAGAGTGACGAAAAAAGCCATTCAACTGGGTGTTTTTAAAGGAGCAGAGAGGGGCTTTTCATTTCATATTGTCTCGCACCTTCACGTTTCCATCGCTCTCTCAGCTCTTCATCTCTCACACATGACTGGACCCACTACCAACATCCTTGAACGCTGGATTCTCGTATGAAAACGAACTGTATACCTTAATACATTGAATTCCGAAAGGTGGTTCTGCAAAAACTGTATTTCGCGGCTCTTCCTGTAAAAAGTAAAACAGTAAAACAGTAAGGCATCTAAATGAATTTGTTAAAACATTGCTCAGTTTATTCAATTTCATTCTTATTACATTCAAGAAAATAGGAATTTGGGTTTATTAATTTTGTTCCAACGTTTGAAGGAGAGGGGGGTCGTCGAGGTAAACATTTTTTGACTTTGGCACTTTTGGAAAACATCCATTTTTTTTTTTTACAAATTTGTAAGGACTGTAAGGGCACATGGAAAAATAAACCATTTTGGGGAACTGCTATTCAAAAAGAATAACTTTAGTGTTTGCATCTGTTTTTAACTGTTATGATATTTGAAGAAAAAGTTCGATGTTGCTGGCTGAGCAATTGCGCAAAAAGGCCTGGCAGTCGTCTAACGAGATTGCCCAATAATTCGGTTTGTTTCCGGCCGGTCTGCCTCTACAAACACACCGTGATTACCGCAAATCACGCTCTTATCAAATGTTTTTCCTGAAGATATTTATTATTTTTCGATTTATTTTTGTATAAAAAAAGGCCTGCAGCCGAGATGCCGCAGACTCATTCGCTTTCAAAGTTCCCAGCGACGTAGTAGAATCAAAAGTCCCCAGAAATTTACGGGCATCGGAGGCCGTGGTAAACACTGGCTGTGGATCACTAACACGGCCGTTCTGCTTTATGACGGCTGTTCAGAAGAAAACACGGATATTAAAGAGTACACGAAAAACCAAAACAGACATGCACTTTTTAGACAACTCTTGGAAATTAAAGAGAAAGCACACCGCAAATCACAATTTCTGCGGTTGGGATGTACTGTTTTAACTGATTATCTCCATAAAAATTACCATGTCCCCTTTTAAACAGGAACGACCTCGTAAAATTGATTTTTCAACTCTTTATAAGAACAACTACCGTTGTCACGATTCTGAAACATACCTCTTTAGTATGTTTTAGATTGCAACCGGTGCACGGTTACACGGCAGAGCAAGGCGAGAGAGCGCGGGAACAAGCGAGACGCAGAATGGAGCGCTATTCAAACGATATTTTCGACAAAAAATTCAGGCGCTCTAAATTTGGTTCATTTTGCTCCAAAAAAGCGAAAAAGGGACATTTTCTGAATCAGGAGAATGAGATCTACTCATTTTTCACAAATCTAGAAAATGATGCCACTCTGGCCTTTCTCTATATCCTGCATTTTGCCAAGTCTGATGGAAATCATATCTGCTCCTTGACAAAGTTATTTTGGCCGATTTGGCTCCGTGTATACCCTGAGTATCAAATAAAATCCAGGAACGTTGGCTCTATGAGCAGAAGTAGTTTTGGCAGCCGCTATAAATGAGATTTCTTTCAGAATCGTTATATTGGCATTAATACTATGAATTTGCAACATTAGCCGAGGGAAAATCATTTTCCGAAATCCGTCCTTCTTGGCAAGATTCATTCGTTCTCTCTCTGTCTCTCTCTGTCTCTCTCTGTCTCTCTCTCTCTCTCTCTCTCTCTCTCTCTCTCTCTCTTCCTCAAACCTATCCCCAAAGCACTCGGTACGGGTAGGAAATATAGCTGTGTAAAATAGAACCGCCAGAAAATAGAACTACGTAAAAATAGAACTGCGAAATAGTATGTTACGTGGCGAGATTTAGCATTCATTAGCATGCTATAGTTCTATTCACTGCCAGTTCTATTTTCACCAGTTATATTTCCTACCCGTCCCAAGCACTCTCAATGCCTACGTAAATTTTGCATCATTTATCTTATTCGAGTAGTATAAATCTGTCCTTTTCAAAAATTTCTGAGAATTGGCTCTAAATTTGGTCTTCCGTTGCGTCTTTGATCAAAGCGTCACTCGAGGGGCAGCCAGGCGCATGAATTTGGTTAAAAATAGTTCAGTTCGAGCTGAATCTGTCTAAAAGTCATAAATGTGTTCGTCAGCTGAAGGAATTCCTGACGTTACTATGTGGTTGGGGAGAGCGTGGTGAAAGTTCCTTATGGTTCCTAAGGCGCATCACAGTAAAATGAAAACTACTTTTCAATTTCTCTTTTTCTAACTAAACGGTTGTGTGAAACACGGACGATAGCCTTCCCATCCGATGGCCCCTCTGGCGGCGGCTCCTGTCTCTCTCTTTCCGTTCTCCCGATGGACCAGATGCGAATGGCCGCACGGACGTTTGTGGTCGGCAATGTTTCATTAAAGAACCGACGTCAGAATGGGCGATGTGCGGAATTCGGCAGTCGGGGGATCAAGAGGACCGCCTTAATGAGGATTTCAGTCTGCCGTTCCGCCAAGAGTTCGGCCAATCGACTCTTGAGAAGACCCGCGGATTGCCCTTGACAAGGCAAAGAACATGCACATAATTACCCACATTGAGATCAGAACCGATCAGTGTTTTGTGCTGGAAAAAAAATGGGAAACTCAAGACAGAAATCAATTAGCTTTGTTTCTGAGTTCCTACGGAATTGGGAAGTTGGTTTTGTGTTCCTAACTTAGCATAAAGCTCATTAATTGGCCATTGTATCACTAGGATTTAGTGAATCTCACGTGTTCATCTAATTAGATGTGAGATTTCAATCTCTTTAAAAATGTCAATGCATAACTTCTATGAGTGAGTAATTCGGTGTCACCCGAAGAACGATAGGGAGGTCAAATATCAGATATGCAAAACTTTCACTTTCCCTTCGCATTGTCTCAAATGGAAAAGGAATCCACAAAGGGCTCTTAAAAATTTCCTGTCGCGTCGATTGGCAACAGACAAGAATGAAATCTGAATGCAGACGCACAGAGACAAAAACGCAAAAAAAAAAAATCAAAACTGGCCTTTCTTTGCCAAAATGTTACGATGAGTCTTTGAAAAGAAATCTTATCTTGGAGACCCCTGCAGAATTAAGATTTTTGTAGATTTCTGTGGAGTAAACAAAGCATTTTTTGAAGCAGATGAAGAACATTCAAAAAAAAATAGATTAACAACCCTGTTTTTTTCAGCAGATAAAACAACTATATACTCATTTCCAAATCTACTTAGTCAAGCTGAGCGCATGGTCTGATTATAACACGCATTACTTTAGAAACGACATCAAAACATTGGCACGTTGTGACAAAGTAGTCTTGTCATAAATTATTAGCACATTATGCATAAAATACTCTGTTGACGTTAGCAGCAAATAATAGTCATCAAGAAAATGTGATCCGACAAGAAAATTCATTTCTTCATTCAACTCATATCTAAAACCTGTCACCAAACTTAACTGGCTCTTTGAAAAAAAAAGTTAATTTCTCAAATTCACATAAACAATTCCAGGAAAACCAATTTAAAAGACGCCTTCCCTTCAAAGAACAAATATCAACTCTCTCGTTTTGAAGAGTGTGGGCAATGAATTGGCCATTGATCATAAGAAAACTAGATTCTTTGAAATTGGATTACGTGTATCAGTCTGGTCGAAAATTGAAAGTGCATGTATACAAAATAACCAAAACTACAAGGCTCTCGTCTCATAGATGAAGGATTTCGGGGAAATAGTTCAACAAACTACTTTTTGGAAAAATTTTATTGAATTGATGTCGTTTCTAGTTTTCCGAAACATTGAATTTTTCCCATTATTTGATTTTCTATTGTGTATCTGAGCGAGAAGTCCGGCGATGCTCCTGTCGACCGATAGAAGGGCGAGAGAGCGTGAGAATTCGAGAGACAACAGAATGGCGCGCTGTTCAACTGACAAGTTCGTAAATACTTCAATTGCGCGTGTGTTCGTCATGTTTCAAATAAGGAGAAAGAGGTTTGTTTCCAAACCTGTAAAATCATGAAAGTGTAAATGTTGTGAGTGTGGTAGAAGTCATGTCTGTGCCAAGTAAATGCAGTATTTGGGCACAGCAATAGAGAAACTTCTGGAGAACGTGTGTGGGGGTAAATAGGGTAGTTTACGAAGCTCAGTTTTGGTAAGGGAGGAGTAGGCGGTAGCTGCCCCTCCTATATTGCGAATGCATTGCGCTCGCCCCTCATTGATCCAAACACTGGCCAGAATGGCCCACACTAAACACGGCTGAGGTTCGGTGTCTACGGAAACCAACGAACATTACACGCAAGCACTCTCTTCAATTCATCAACTGGAAATAAGGCAGTTTTGGGTAGTATCGGTTTTACCTATTATAAATTTGTTGTTATGGTCAAAGGTATTGTGACCGTTTGTGATACTATCGTATTGAGGTTTGTAGTTCGATCACACAGGGCGCACTGTGATGGATTGTCTGACAAAAGCGAGCGCACAAGGTAAGCAGACTATGTGCAAAACCAGTCAAAACGAAAGAAACTCTAGTTGTGTGATCTTCCAATAATCATCATAAAGGCAAACAAAAAATGTATATACAGTGGGAATAATGATAGCTTGCGACTTCAAAAGTCTCTTACGTGGGGTACCCTAACCAAGAATTGGCCATCTAAGGGAACTTATTTTGGTCAGTGCGCCAGATGGATGAAATGAGACGTTATTCGATTCGACAACACTTACCAAAGTATAATTAGGGTACAAATATAGGTAGTCCTAAGTTCCCCAAATAGCTTAATCGCCAGTTTTTGAAAAATCTGATCTATACCTTGTGAGCTTATGTTTTCATAGTGACAGACGTTTGCGTATGATTCTAAAATTTTTCCGATAAAAAGGTGCAATTGAAGGATTCTCTGACATCAGACGCTATCAACACCGCGTCGACACTTGAATGATCGTAAAAGTTTTCTTAGACAGGGTGTTTCCTCAGCACAACAAATCACAATGAACACAATAATCTACGCTATCCACGTGAAAAATTGCTGCGGATGTGGTGCAATGTCGGTTTATCTTCAAGGTAACCCTTTGGAACGAGGAAATTAGACATAGCTGTAGCTATAGCAAAGACGAAATCTTATGCAAATTGCGGAAACACATGCTCTGTTTATAATTTAATGGTTAGACCACGAATTTCCCATATCAACAGAACATCACTTGAACAGTCTAATTTTATTGGCACGATTCCGTTTTGGCTACAGCTATATGGTCAACTATCATTGCTTGGAGATGTTCTACGGGAAATCCTAATTGGGCTATACGGTCATGCCACACATTCCCAAAAGATACGGTTCCAAAACAAATCTTGAAAGTCATTTACTTATTTGGTGCTGCGTCCACAAATGCAAATAAACGTTACGTTTAAAATGCAAATACACTTTACCAAAGTGAAGAGTCTCGCAAAGTTTTCTTTGGGGCCTCCCCTCTCGTAGTTCTGCTGTGACAGATCAACGCACACTGTGCTTCGTGCCCGATAAGTCGCCTGTTCTGATTCGCCCTGACAACCCCGTCTATATAAAAGACGAGTTCCCGACAAAACAGCGATCATTTTGTTATAGGGCATAGCCCAAGACTTCCTTCTGTTTGTCTTTTGTATGCTAGGAAACCTTTGCTATCAAAAACTTTAATAGTCTCCTTACCGTACATCTAATGCAACAGTCATTTGACAGTTTTCCAGGGCCTTTACTGTCACGACATAGTTAATCAGTTTATTTCCCGTTTTCAGGATTCGAAAAAATAAACCTTTTACCTAACGGTTCAGTTTCCAACTGGGACGCAGTATCATTTTAACCTTTGCGTCCATTTGTTTCTCCCTCCACCGCAGTCGTGTTTTTCCTGATAGCCTTATCATCTTAGCGTCTCTATCGAAGACCAACCTCATTCAGACAAATGCTCTGGCTAAGTCTTCTGTTGCCCGTTCATTTGGTATCGGCTGGAAATATTCTTGTATTTAATCCTTTACTTGGCCATAGTCATGTCCGTTTTCTTGGAAATCTCGCAGATCTTCTGGCCGATGATGGTCACAATGTGGTAAGTTCGCCGTTCATCATTTATTGCATTCACAAGTATATTTGTTTGTGGTGCAACGACAGGCCGCGATTCGGCCGAAGGCCTTGAATAGGCATTGAGACGGCCGAGGGCCGCGGAACCCAGAAGGCAAAAACTTGCAGCTCTTTGACTTCTGGTAAATTCAAGAGATCAAAATCTTCAGACAGTCCTTTCCGTGGCCCTCGATGACACGATTCCTCCATTTGGCACTTCGCACCCCAATATTACCAAAATTTTGATCCAGCCTAAGTATATCGATCAAAGTTCTTGGGGAACAATGGAGTAAGGGAACTTCTAGGAAAACTTCAGTTTTGACTTCAGAATGAAAGGATCTTCATTTTGGGACCTCCCCGAGCCGGAAGGCATGGCGACTGACTTCCAGGCTTGGGACGTGTTCACAAATGCCTACTTGGGCATGTACCGGGAACTTCTGGAGGACCAGCAATTGCTTCAGTCAATGAAAGATGCAAAGTTTGACATCGGAGTGACTGAAATATTTGAACTCGGCGTCATGGGGTACTTTGAGGTTGACACCTTCATACTCGTCTGAAAAATTCATATATTTCAGGTTATGGGAATCAAATCTTCTATGGTAGCAGCCGCCCTAGGGCAGATCAGCTTCCACTTTGACATCAGCGGTCTCCCCTACTTCCCTAGCTTTGTTCCTTGTAAGTGCTTCTAAATCCGTATATAAGTGAAAATTTAGGCTGGGCCACCACCTACAGCGAAGAAATGACGTTTATGGAGCGATTGGTTAACTTGAAGTCCTCATTTGATATCTACCAAGGAGAGAAGAATGATGCAAAGAAGGCTCAATCTCTGTTTAACAAGTTCTATCCTGAGATGCCTTCCCTTCACGACCTCGCAGAGGTAAGAAAATATCTAGAGCGAACTATTTAACTGAAGAGGGGAACACATTTTTGAACTGCAATTCGCAAGCTCTCGCCATTTCCTATGCTTAAAATGGCTCTATCGCCTCGCGGTACGTTGAATACAGATCCAACCGTACATTCGTTCATTTTTTATGACACACTGGTTTGAGAAATTTCGGAGATTACAAGTTGTTCTCTGTTTCAAAATGTTCTCGAAATATAAGTTACAACTGTAGCCGTCACCAAACGAAAATAAGCGATGAAAGCCGTTTTTCCTCTGTGTCTCCGCTTTTTGCACGTTCGCCTGCGTATCGCACGAATGCTGGCTGCATTAAGGCTGTTTTTGACAGGCTTCCAATTTGGCGACAGGTATAGTGTGCGTTCTGCAGGCGGGAAACTCAAATGAAGAATATTTGGGAAAACGAAAAATTCTTTGTCTTTTTTATGGATTATTTATTCAATCAGTTATTTTAGGCAAAAACTGGCGTAATCCTGTCAAACGCCAACGAGTTTACGGAGTCACCCCGTCCAACGACGAATTTGTTCCAGTACGTTGGAGGCACAAACGTCCACCCTACAAAACCTTTGAGTGAGGTATGTGAAGCGATGGCTTTTGTATGTGTTCTCGTTTAGGAAATGAATGCCATCTTGGATATTCGTCCATCTGCGGTTCTCTTCTCTTTTGGCACCTATATTAAGGGATGCCAAATGCCTCTAGAACTGAAACTAGGTATTACCATTCATAGACTAAGAGAATGCATTGTTTTAGAAATTCTGTCGGCGTTCTCTGAGTTTCCGGACCATACATTCCTTTGGAAATACGAAGATTGTGACAATGACACCACTCCTTTCGCTGATTACCCTAACGTTATTCCCAAACCCTGGTGGCCTCAGACGGATCTTCTTGGTCAGTTTGAAAAGTTTAATGCTTCTGAAATTTCAATGTTTCAGGAGACAGCCGGGTGAAGGCTTTCATCACCCATGCTGGAATGAACTCAATGTTGGAGGTCTCCTTCAGAGGAAAACCCACAATTACAGTACCCCTCTTCGCAGATCAATACACCAATGCTGAAAGTGCAGGTAGCTCCGTGCTTCAAAGCATATTTGTAAAAATGATTTTAGTGAGCAGAGGCATGTCTGTCATGGTGAAAAGAACGGAACTTTCCAAGAAAACTGTCACGGAAGCCCTCAATAATGTGCTAGCACCAAACAGGTAAAGAAAATCCAAATCTGCAAAGCTTTTATGATTTTCAGCCCCGTTGCTAAGAAAGCTGCGATGGCTGCGGCCGTTTTGAAAGGAAAAGACGAAGAATACAGACAGGCCGTCCGCAGATGGGCCAATCTGCTCATTGAATTCGGGCCCATGGAACACCTCATTCTACCGGCCAAGAATTTATCTTTTATTCAACTTTATGCCATTGATTGCATTCTTTTCGTAGTTTCTGTGTTTTTAGGATCTTTGGCTTTTGTATTTTATGTTTTGAAGTATTTCTTGAAATTAGTTAGGACAGGTCAAAAAGAAAAAGATTTGTAATTTTAGAGTTGTAAATAAATATTTGGATATTTGTCTGTTTTATATAGAGTTCAGAATTTGAAAAGGGCAAAACACGATTTTACATTTTTATCCTCCCCTAATTCTCTGTGACACCAGACTTATTGTAATACCTTTATTAAGAAAAAAAAAACCTAAAATAATGAAACCAAATTTCATTTTTGAAGATTGCGACAACGGAAACCTGCCATTCTTCTGAATTAGGGGAGACCAAAAGTCGTCTGAGACACAATGACAGAAAACTGGCTTTTTCCAAATTGTATTACAGGAATTTTATCAGAAATTAGAGTTCATGTCAACAATTCAATGGGAAAGGATCTTGAAATCTGGATGTGAAATGCCTAAATTTTTAATGTAAATTTTCTACGTATATGCAAATTATGCAAAATTAGAAAAGAATTATTGAAATACCACTCAATTGTATGCAAATTTTGAATATTTGTTTTGGACTGGAACTTTTTTTTTGGACTGGAACTTATATGATTAGTATCGTACTTTTGTATTTTCTCAAAATTTCTCACACCACAATTCATTAGAGTTTGCTAAATACGCCTATCTCAAATCCAGATTTTTTTCGTTTCGTATTAAATATGCTATATTGCACAATTTAGACAAGATGATAAGACAGACCAAAGTACAAACAAGTGATCTTAATGTTTGATCTTTCCATCTCCGCCGCCGCCGCAGCTGATTGGAGTACTATTGCACAACATTGCCGTTCGACTATTTAAAACTACGAATTCTGATCGTTTTACGAATTCAAACAAATTTTTCGTTTTTAATTCTAAAAGTCTAAACCTCACCTATATTTTTTATCAAAAACAATTAGTTCATTTTCATGGGCAAATTCTAAAAACTTTATCTTTTTTTCAAAACAATTAAATTAATTTGTTTTGCTTACTTTGTTTTATATCGCACAATGAAAAAACTGTATTCTTGTTTTGTAATATTTTCTACTCCGCCGCGACTGGTTGACGCACTAATGCACAACAACACGACTTATAGAAAACGGGGAATTCCGCTCATTTTACGAGAACAGAACAAAATTTTACTTTGTTTTTTTTATAAATAAAAATTTGGAAAAACAACCATAAAAATGGTTTTAAAAAAATCGAACATTTCTTATCAACAAGTGCATTGCACCGCCACCGCAATGACCGCTTTTTTTTTCAAAAGCCACTTTCGCTTTCTTCCATTTCTTAGCACTTGTTTTACTTCTAATTTTATTTTAGCATTTTCAATTGCAAATTAATTAGTCTTTTCTTTCAGAATCGCCAAAGATGTTGTATTTATTGTTACTTTATCTTATTCCGGTTGTTTTCACCGCAAATATTTTAATTCTGAATCCTCTTATTGGCCACAGCCATGTGAGGTTCCTTGGCAATATCGCCAATCTTCTAGCGGACGATGGACACAATGTTGTAAGTTAAAAATAATTTAAAATAAAAAAAAGGATGTAGATTTAGCCCCTAATTCTTAGTAAAGCCCAAACCAAATCTTCAGTTGCACACTGAGAGATTCAGACAAACCCTTACCTATGTAGCCCTCACCTATATCGAATGTTATCAATTTCAACTAGTTTTCCCACTAATTTTCTATAATTGAATTCCGATGAACACAAAAATAAGCTGTTCACAGGCGGTTACATTCCCACATTTCTATCTCACTAAACTGGCGTGGGGGATTATTTGCGAAGGGGCTTCTTTTTTCGGAATCAAATTGAAAACGAAAGTAAAACTAAATTTTTAAAACTTTTAAATCATTTTATTGATTAAATGGCTTTTTCACACGCGAAAAATCTAGAAACGCCAGGGATGATTTAGTAAAAAAAAAATTGAAGCGTTCCAGTATCGATTCATTTGGTTTAAAAAAATCAAAAGTGGATATTTTTTTAAATAAAACTAACTTTATATAAAATTTTATTTTTTATCGATATATACATATTTTATATTAAAATTAACATCTGCACCCTAGTATTTATTTAAGACGTATTTTACGAAGTTTTCCTCATGATAATGAGAAATTTGACATACGATGAATGAAGTCATTAAAAAAAATGACCACTTCATTGAATATGTCGTTTTCGTCAGGGAAAAAAATCCGACAGAGAATTCAAACAAAAGTTTAACCAAAAAGTTTCAAGCGCTCCCATCTCTGATAATTTTGCTCCGAAAAGGCAAAATGGGGAATACTTTTTGAATCAGAAGAATGAGATCTTCACATTTCACAAAGACAAAAAAAAAATATTCTACGCAGTTCTTCCCCTTAACCTTGAAAAAACCAATTTTCAAAATGAATTTCCTTGTTTAGACAGTCCTTTCCCTTGTGCTTGACAGCAGCATCCCTCCATTTGGAACGAAACACCCAGCCATTCACAAATTAGTCTACCATTCTCCCTATTTGGATGAGAATATGTGGAAGCAAATGAAGTATTTTTTATTGATTTATATTTTGAATTCGTAATTTCAGTTTGAAAAGTCCCGATTTCTGGGCAACTCCTGAATCCGACGGTTTAACCTTTCAGTGGAGCGATTGGGAAATCTATACGAGTGGCCTTCGCTCTCTTTACAAAGGACTTCTCGAGGATGAGAAAGTGATGCAGAGTCTTCGAGAATCGAATTTTGACATGGGAGTCACGGAAATTCACGAATTGGGTGGAATTGGGCTGTTTGAGGTGGGAAATTGGGAACAAAACCTTATAAAAGCGAATTTTTAGCTACTGAACATTAGATCCACTATTGTGGCTTCGGCCTTTGGAATGATTGAATATCACTATTCTATCACAGGACTTACACAAATCACAAGTACCACTCCAGGTATGGTTTTGGATTGTTGATGATGTGGTACGGGTGTCATAAGCTCCGATGCGCTTAAAGGCAGAGGCCCAGGAAAATGAAAAAGGACCTGTCCATGACGTAACGTAGGCGAGAGAGTGCCATTTTTAATGACGAAATTCAGAGAGTTTTATGATTAGCATGGACAGGTCCTCCTCTTTATTTTACGTGGGCCTCTGCCTTTAAACGTAGGGCAAACTATGCGTAAACACACTCGTACCCGTAAACACAATACAGGGATTTTTCATGTGTGTAAACGAAGGACAGTAGCACTCATGGGTAAGTGACACCTATGCTCGCTCGTAAACTCAGGGCATGCGGCAACCACGTATCTAAACGAAGGACTAGTTACACCTGAGCGCGTAAATGCAGGGCTACGTACCTTCATGTTCATAAACGTAGCCCCGGAGACAACATGCAGGTAATCACAGTGCAAATGACACCTAAGCTCGTAAACTCAGGGCAGGTAATAACTACGCATGTAAACGTAGGGCTAGTGATACTCAAGCGCATAAACTCAAGGCTACGTAAACTCACTACGTAAACACAGGACATCCTAGTGACAAAAGGTATTTTCAGATTGGGCGACAACTTTCGGGGAAGATATGACATTCATGGAGCGGTTGATCAACATGAAGACGAATTATGAGTTCGGCCGACTCAATCGAAAAGATACTGATCTGATAAATGAGCTTTATAGACAGTACAAGCCAAACATGCCCGATTTGATGGAAGTTGTAAAGGTTTGTTGAACAAAGGGATTAATTAAGCGTAAGGCACTTTAGGCTAAAACCGGAGTAATCCTTGCTAATGTCAACGAATTCACGGAATCACCAAGATCCCAGTCGAATATGATTCAATACGTAGGAGGAACCAATGTTTATCCGCCGAAACCAGTGGACGAGGTGGGTTATATAATTTTCCTCATAATCGAACTCATTAGGACATTGACGCTATTCTCTCCCAAAGGCCGTTAAATGTTCTGTTCTCATTTGGAACCTATGTCAACACTTGTCACATTCCGCTTAACGTAAAGAAAGGTAAATAAGTTCAACAACTACCTTACTCTGGAATTCAGAGATCATCGCGGCTTTTGCTGAATTCCCAAATGTCACTTTCCTTTGGAAATATGACAAGTGTGAAGGAGAGGAAGTGGAGTTCACGGATCATCTCAACGTGGTCCTCAGACCTTGGTGGCCTCAAAGTGACCTCCTAGGCGAGATTAAATTTTTTTAATGGAAATGAACCGTATACAAATTGCGCCATTTCAATTATGGTTTTCCCGACCTAGCCAAAAGTCTAGCCAAAACATGTCTGGGAGCGCGTATTTGAAATAAAAACTATTTTTTGTTAAACTTAGGTGTTACATTTCTGAAAATATCGTTAGCTCATAACTTATGCATTTGACGAATAACCACAAAAACTTGGTCAATGTTTGGTACTTTATAAGTGCCTAGCAGATGCGAATCTTCTACGCAAAAAATGACCAAAATTAACGAGTTTTACTCAACATTTTGCCCTGGAAAACGCTTTTGGTGGAAGTAATTTAGCGAGTAGGCATGACCATTAGGCAGCAGAGAATTTATAGACAAGCTAGAGAGCGATCGGGTAATTCGAAATTTTGTTTGGCGTACGTTAACGTTGGGATTCGCATTCGTAATGTTGTTGGATTGGCGGCGGAGTCGCATTCTTTCAGTTTCACTCATTTTTACAATGTTTTGTAATTTAAAAACTGTAAGCCTTGTTTCAGGAGACGACCGGTTGCACGCCTTCATAACGCACGCTGGCATGAACAGTGTTTGTGAAGTAGCCTTCAGAGGAAAACCATCCATCGTGGTTCCGATGTTCGGCGACCAGTACATCAATGCCAAGAACTTTGGTTAGTCATTTTCTCATACAATAGTTAGTATTCTTTTTTCAGTTAACCGAGGCCTATCCGTTCTGATCAAACGAACTGAATTGAATAAAGCGACCCTCGTTGATGCGCTCCGAAAGGTTCTAGCGGGGAACAGGTATTATTGAGGATATTCTTGAAAAAATGACTTTTTTCAGTTCCTTCGCTAAAAAGGCCACCCTGGCAGCAGCTGTTTTAAAGGGAAAAGACGAGGAATACAGAAAATCCATCCTCCGATGGACTCGTCTTCTCCTTGAATTCGGACCAATGGAGCACCTCTCCCTGCCTTCGAAGAATTTGTCTTTCATCCAGTTATTTGGAATTGACTGCCTTATGTTTATTACTGCTGTTTTTACATTTTCCTTGTTCCTAGGATTTATCGTTGTTAGAACTATCGTTTCTTTGTTTAAGAAACCCCAAAAGGGAAAGACGGAGTAGGTCAATAAACATATTCAATTTTAAATTTCACTTACATACCGAAGAAAACTTGAAAATTTGGGCCCATGCCCCTATTGCTCCTTCATTTCATCTCTTTTCTTGTAAAGGACACTTGCACCAAAGGTCAAAAGAACAAAAAATATTTGCAGGCAAGAGCTGCATACATTTGAAGGCGTCTTCTGCAAATGAGAGAAGCCTTGAGATATGAGATCTTCTCCATTTTAAGACTCGAATTACATGATGTCATAAAAAATGTCACCAACAAACGCAAACGAGAAACAAAATATGTATTGGACAAGAATCGTTTGTTCGCTTTTTCAAGAAAATTACAGCTGTCGTCATGCACAAATGGCCTTAATGCAGCAGCCGTGCGATACTCAGGCGAAAATAATGTGTGAGGAGCGAAATCGCAGAGAAAAAGAGGCTTTTAATAGCCGATGCTCATCTAGGCTGATTCCAACGGACGGATTCCATAACCATAGATAAATTTGGAATACAGTAGGAAACAAACGAAACTATGCACACGCCCCTCGATCCGGCGCCTTGCGGATGGAAAGCGCTGTCTACAGGAGCCCTGGCTAAATGCCAGAGCTAGCTGTCGTGGCGGGACCACGTCTCCCCATCCTTTAATTTTCCGTTGCCCGAATGCATGGCCCAAAAGTTAAGTGAATGTTCCTTTCCGAATGTTTTCCTACTGTGTACTGTGCTTTTGACGACCGCAACATGATTGAAAGAAGGTTTTCGACTCCCGTTTATGTTGGTTGCTCTTCCTCATCTCTCAGTCAGAACATGCTCCGAAAAATAGCAAAACCCCAAAGTCACACTTTTTCACAACCAAATTTGGTAGCGTTACAAAAAAACTTGAAATGTGGCAGTGTTGCCTAGGTGGTAAGAAGTTGTGCAAAAGAAAGACGTTCTTTTTTCTTTTTTGTCGACGGCTTCTTGAAATCATGTTTTTGTCGCCAAAAAGCACATATCAGCTAAGGCCTTCAGTAATGCTAATTCGCCTGAAAGTTGGGCCATGCAAACAGAAAACGCTAAATATGAAAACCCAAAAATAATCAGCCGTTCACAGAAAAATGAGTAAGTGGGAAAAAAACATAAAGTTCTGGCCAACGATTTTTGCAGCACGAAAACTGAGTTGCAATATTAATTTTTCAGCAAGCCTCCTGTAATCAATAACATGAATTGGGTCCAAGTGTCAGATTTCAAATAACATATTTGGGATTGGCATTTCTGGTTTTTTTTTGAACTGTGGTTTTGGTATAAACCCAATTTTTCAGCAATGGAAGGAAAATTATATGCTCACTTCAAATGTGTAACTTTATTAAAATCACAGATAAGCACACGATATGAACAGAATGACTCGGTATACACAAACACATATAAGCTGCGACTAGAAGTGCGTATTATGAACATTTATCTACAACTTTCACTTCAGCCACCGCTTCTGTGAGAGAATCCACGCTGCCAGCATCAAACGACACCTGAAATTATGTTTCCCTTTAACCTTAGGGTACTTACCTCTTTATTTTCAGTTTCAATATGGTTTATAGCTTCTGTTGCTACAGGCGTAGGAGAGCCATTTGGGTTGTCTAGGTTCTTCAAATCCTGCTCCGACTGGAGAGACATAGGTCCCACTTTGACTCCCACAGCAGCCAAGACCTCGGTTAACCTTCGGGAGTAATCCAAGTGGCCTTTCACCTTGAAATTTTACTAAATATAGATTAAATAGAAAAACTTACAATGTGGCTCAAGTTGTAATTATAAATCTTTTTGTTGTGTTTTGTGTCAATAGGACCGGTTCCTGCGATTGAGATCTGGGCACTCATTGTACGGTAGACGAAACTGAAGAATGACTTTAATAGTTTTAGGAGAAAATAAACAAACCGAAGAAGCCAATCTGTTTCGCAATAGCCGTTGATGATTCGACCACCCACGACTGTAGACAGTTGGGCCCACTGTTTTGAGGAGGCAGTTACGGGAGCTCCGAGGAGGATCACGTCTTCGACGATACCTTAAATGGATTGGTATGAAAAACAAAGAGCGAGAGAGCGAGAAATATATACAGAGAAAGAGAGAAAGGAAGAGATGGAGGTGGAGAAACAGAAAAACGCACAAATGTACATGCACAAAGAGACACAGAGACAGATACACGAAGAGACTGAGAGACAGGGAGAGAGCGAGTGAGAGTGAAAGAGAGAGACACAGAGACACAGAGGTAAACACACATGCGCAAAAAGGCAAA
>OZ059903.1:12811862-12894362 GCA_964057215.1 Oscheius myriophilus | reverse complement strand
ATAAGGAACGTTTCCGGTAACGGGGTCATATGCCGAGGATAATGTAGTAGTTGTCATGGGGATGGCCGACTTCGGGGATTATGTATCATCCTGTTAGAAGGACCAAAAGTCGGTTCTTTTATTAAAGGAAGTGATTGAATGAGTGAGTGATTGAATGAGTGAGTGAGTGAGTGAGTGAGTGAGTGAGTGAGTGAGTGAGTGAGTGAGTGAGTGAGTGAGTGAGTGAGTGAGTGAGTGAGTGAGTGAGTGAGTGAGTGAGTGAGTGAGTGAGTGAGTGAGTGAGTGAGTGAGTGAGTGAGTGAGTGAGTGAGTGAGTGAGTGAGTGAGTGAGTGAGTGAGTGAGTGAGTGAGTGAGTGAGTGAGTGAGTGAGTGAGTGAGTGAGTGAGTGAGTGAGTGAGTGAGTGAGTGAGTGAGTGAGTGAGTGAGTGAGTGAGTGAGTGAGTGAGTGAGTGAGTGAGTGAGTGAGTGAGTGAGTGAGTGAGTGAGTGAGTGAGTGAGTGAGTGAGTGAGTGAGTGAGTGAGTGAGTGAGTGAGTGAGAAAATATAGTTCAGGGTGCCTCACAAAGGGTGATGGGATTACTGGTTCCTGCGCAATCAGAGTTTGAGAACAAAGAAATCTCTCTCCTCAGAGTGCGTTCTCATCTCTTTGAAAGGATGCTCTCGTTCAGCCGTCAACGTCGCGCACAAAACAACTTTAATTAAGGGGAAAGGGCTGCGAATTCCGTGGCCGGCTGTCACCATGTGCAGCTGGCAGCAAGGCACGACCCCAAAACTTTTGACGGCGAAAAACAATTAAGGATTCTCGGAATACAGAAGCTATAAGCAAAACACAGAATGGGTGGAAATTGAAAAACTGGGTGGTTTAACAGAAGGAAAATAGAATTTCGCGGACGCAGCCAAGATAAGCTTGGGAAAGGCGTAGTCCCTGCGTCATTTCAACACAACAACATGATAAAATCGATATTTTGTGAATAGTCACGCAGAAACTCGATTTTTCGATAATTTTAACCAGAATGTGTGGACTGAATTTTGTGGTTCTCCCTGCACTGCAAACCATTTCGACCAATTGAGAAATTAAATATCAATTTCATAATGTAAGGTGTTCATTTTCCATGAGAATATTTTATAAAAGCAACAACGTCAGTGGAATAATTGTGGTAAGAACCGGTTACTAATCTCGCCCGAAAATGCGACAGCATGGGCGTTTACAGAATATGTCCCGCCACGATTTTGCAGCCTTAAATGTGCCCCGCCTGCAATTGTTTTTGAAATTTTTTGTTTAAAAATATGTTTGTTCTCTAAAGACGTTTTAAAGGTCTTAAACCCGAGTATCTACTAAATCAAATTGAGAAAAAAATATTTTTTCAGATGGATTCCGACTGGAGGCCCATATTAAACGACGCTTATCTGAATTCCACCCACGCGAGAGGATTCACGCCAGTGACCAAGGAATCGACACCTTCTCCAGCTGTGAGTACTTTTATTTAAGTACTTTCAAGTTTAAATTGGAAATAAGCTATCGTTGGATGTTTAAAATGCGATTGATTTCTATTTTCTGATGTAAAACTACTAGCTGGTGTCAGTTTTCGTTAGGTTGTTGTTACATTTAGCTAAATCACTGCCTTAATTGTGTATTTTGTGAAGTTATGTCAAATTTCCAGAAGAAAGCAACGAATTTGCGAAGGAAACCAGAGCCTGAAGGCCTTGACTGGCTGGCTGTCTCCCTCGCCGTGAGCCTTCTCTTCACTCTCCAGGCCGTTCTAGCCGCAGGCAGTTACTCAGGCAGGTGTTTCCTTCATTTTTAGTTTATTTGTACGTTCAGGTGAGGGAAATCCTCCTATGCATGGCGATTTCGAGGCCCAACGTCACTGGATGGAGATCACCTATCACCTACCAATCTCTCAATGGTAATTTCTGTTTCAGTTGGCGGATTAAAGGTCTATTCAGGTACGTAAACGGCACGGACAACGACCTGCTCTACTGGGGCCTCGACTACCCTCCCTTGACCGCCTACCACAGCTGGCTTATGGGTGCCATGTCCGTTTTCCTACCTTTAAAAACTGATTTTCCCTTTTAGAGCGGATAGAATCGATCCCTCCTGGGTAGCCCTTCATTCGTCGCGAGGAATCGAGTCTCCTGGGAGTAAAATGTTCATGAGGATCACAGCCGCCCTGCCCTTCTACCTCATCCTTCTCCCAACTGCCCTTCTTTTCTCAAAAATCTCCAAGTGCAACGGATTTTCACAGGTATATCGGTATTTATTTTCAATATTTGCCAATATTTCGTTCAGAGCACCTTGTTCTCAGCGACCTTTGGCTTCGCAGGGCTCGTGGCAATGGATTGCGCCCATTTCCAGTGAGTTTAGCAGATTTTGTCGTATTTGTATTCTTCTTTTTTAAGGTACAACAGCATATCATTGGGACTTTTTCTAGGGGCGTATGTGGCCCTCATCAGCGGATTTACTCTTACTGGATCGGTGAGTTTTTGAATTGCAGCATTGGTCATGGACAGGGCTTTGAGTTGGAATTCCGTAGTTGAGGATTTCAGCGTTGTATGGCATTTTCTCGGTTTTCGCAGTTTATTTTTATGGTGGATTTGGCCCAAATTGGTGCTTAATCGGAAGCTGAGTTCATTACTAAAACAGTTGTACTACTTTCATGCAACGAAAGTGCGCACGTGTTGTTAAAATTGTGAAAATATGTTGTTATGACCCCGTTCGCGACCCCCACCGTGGATGATCTTCAGGGCTTTCGTGGCGGGACCTAATACAAAGGCGTTCCGCCGGTTTATTCTGCGGAGCGGAATGCACTCGGTCCTATAGGTAAAATAGTCTTGCATGGGCCAGATTTCCGCTAAAAAAACAAAAAAAAAATCTGTGGGAATATCTCGCAGCCCCTGCTCGCGTGCTGCGTTTTCTCGAACACTGCGGACTTTTAAAAAGTGTGACCTAAATAAGTTTACTAAACAAAGATTGCGAAAAACGGACATATGTTGACAAGGTTTCGAAGGTCATTATTCCTTGTAACGAAACGGATAAACCATATTTTGTGGAATGATACCCCCGAAAATCAGACCCAAAATACCTTAGTGAAAAGGCCACTTTTCTGGTATACAATCGGTTCAAACTTCTAAAAATTCCTGTGTGTTCGAGAAAAATCTTTGTTGCAATGTCATTGTAGCGTAGGCGGAACGGCACAGCTGTGTGTACTAAACTGGGCTTTCGATTAAGCACAATAGGTGGACGTGAGGTGCTTGCGGTACCTACGTAATTCGGCGATTATTTGAAAATGGAGGGGGGCTTCACGTTTCATTCAAAGCTTCATTTAGGGGACTAATGCATCATAAAAATGAACTTCGCAAACATAAAAATGAAACGGAAATAGTTGTCTCACATTCAGTTCAACTATGGTACCCGTGTTCACAATCCATTGCATTTTGACAATGTCCCATTTCACTCTCCCTTTTTAGGTTCTCTTCTGTCTCTCGGTGAACTACAAACAGATGGAATTGTACCACGCTCTGCCCATTTTCGTCTTCATCCTCGCCCGCAGCCTGAAAAGACCAATTTTCTCCAAAATTCCGGAATCGTAAGCTTATCTTTAGTTTCCTTCTGAGACACCTCTTCAGTCTGTCATCCCTGGTCAAAGTGGCTCTGGTTGTGCTGTTCTCCTTCGCCGTCCTCTGGGCTCCTTTCCTCCTCGGCGGAGTTGAATCCGTGAAGACAGCGCTCGGCAGGATTTTCCCCTTCTACCGAGGACTTTACGAGGTTTTCTTCTTTAAAAGGACAGAAAATGCTCCTTTTTAGGACAAAGTGGCTAGTTTCTGGTGCGCCTTCTCCTTCCTCCTGAAGCTGAACAAGATCGTGGATCATACGAATCTCCTCCGTCTCTGGTATACGGTACCCCTTTCTTTACGTTGTCGTTGTTTAGCACTGGCTGTGTCCTTCTGGCCAGTCTGCCCTCCCTCGCTCTGTTGTTCTTCCGGCCGACGCCAAAGAACTTCCGCTACTCCCTGTTTCTGACGTCACTCGCCTTTTTCCTATTTTCCTTCCAAGTCCACGAAAAGTCCATCCTTCTTCCGGCAATGTAAGACTATTTTAACCAAAGACAGGCTGTTTCAGGGCTGCGCTCCTTCTTTTGCCCGACTTTCCAGCTGAAATCGGCTGGTTCCTCCACATCGCCAACACCAGGTATAGCTAAGGCAGCATTAAAAAGGCTTTGTTTTGTAGTTTGTTCTCTCTGTGCGTGAAGGATGGCACCGAGAGCGTTCTCTTCCTCTTCGTCGCCTACTACGTCTACTGTTCCGTCTCCTTGCCTTCCTTCGACTCCAAGGTACTCCATAATCGTATTTTCAGGTTCATTTACTTTGACACTCCCACTCGATCGGTACTCAAGACTAACTGCCTCATGTCAAACGTTCCATTGCTCGGCTGGAACGAGTATGGGGTCACTGGGAGTAGGACCCCAAAAAGTGTTCCAGATTTACCGTTATCCCCTCCGCCGTTTTTTTGTTAAGGGTTTGACCTGAAAATCATTTGCCAAGGGGCCTTAAAGGCAAAGACCTACAGAAATGAAAATGGACCTGTCCATGACGTAACATATGCTGGAGAGTGTCATTTTCCATGGAGAAATCTAAAGAGATTTATTCTAAAACCAGGAGGCTACGCGCACCCTCCTGGGTCGCGGCCTTCGGCCACTCAGTTAGGCGGCCTGCGGCCGCAAACATTCATGGCCTACGGCCACTCATTACTCGGCCTTAGGCCGTGAAACCTGCGTGAAGCTCGGCCTACGGCCGACCTCACCCTCCCCTCGGGGGAAATGAACGCGTGAACTTCCGCTGATCCACTACACACAGACAACATACCCTAAATTGGTGGGTGCGGCTGGGTCCGGGCGGAGCCCCCCGGATTTTTTTGGCGGGTCCGGTGGGCCGGCGGAACCCCCCGTTTTTACGCGTTTTCGAGGACCCAATTTCACGTCGACCCTGCGCGGAATCGCAGCCGATTTAACTTTCCGATGGTTTCATCGGGCAATGGGGAAAAATTCCTCAATCACTACTGAATCTAAAAAAAACAACTGAATTCCCAAAATCCCCTTCACACCGAGGGAAGCTCGCCCACGTAAGATCAATCCTTTAGGTTTTTGGCCAAACTCTTTGTGGGTGTCGTCCAAAACGGACCAACGATTTAAGTATGCCAAGGGTGTGTGATTACTGTGCTTCTAGTGTATAATTTTTACATTTGAAGCCTCCTAATCACTCCCTGATGTGCCCCCATAATCAAAAGGTCATTCAGGCATAACCCGTCTATGTTATGTCTGTCTAAGTCCCAAAGTTTGTAAAACACCTGCAAGTTATGCTGCAGATTTCGTTAGTATATATCCGCCCGTTTTCGAAAACTGGCGGCATGTCGTATAGTGAAAACGCTGTTGAACAGATTCGCATTCTTTGTGCGTCAATGAATCTCCTGACTCCTCTCTTTTTAGATCCTCAACTCTGCCCGCCACCTCTCCTCCCTCTCGGCTGTCGCCATCTGCCTCATCGAGTGGTTCGTCTCTCCTCCTCCCTCCCTGCCTCACCTCTTTCCCCTCCTCAATGCCGTCTTCTCCTGTTGCCATTTCCTCCTCTTTCTCTCTTACTTCTACTTCCGAATGTTCTCCGAGGAGTGGCAGAAAAGTGCCAAAAAGTCGGTTTAGAATCGGGTTTTCTCAATTTTTTATGGGTTGCTCTGTGATATATGTAAATATAAATAAAGAAAGCTTTATTCACTCGTTTTAAACGGAATGCCATGGAAAGACGGAAGTTTGTAAAGAAGTTGTCACTTTTTCGCTCTCTGGTGGGGCTGACTCTCCCTTCTGAAGTCATCGATGTCCTTCTGAGTTATTGGCTCAGCTTCAGCTGCCTGAAAGATTTCTACCGTAACCGTAGCCAGTCCTTTAAACCTCCATAAGTTGATGGCAGTAGAGCGCCGTTTTGCTCTTGCCAATATCCTGAAACACGAGAACCAACTTGTCAAGGCTCTGACAATCGCTGATTTCTCGTTGATGCGCCCTGATGAGGATTATGGCGACGCGGAACAACCACATGTCTCCTTCGTAGATGAAACAGTCCCAGATGCGGAGAACCGTCTGAGAAGGGATTAAACTGAAGAAGAGGGGAGGAGGGAGGATACCTCCATGGGGAGACTCTCCACAAACCAGCAGAGGAACCACTTGCCTATCAGAAGATCCAATCCTACGTCTATTTTCTCCAGAGTTACTGCTACGCGAGGCACGCGGGTCCTGGAAAAATAATCAAAAAATTCACATCTTTAATTTCATTCTTTATTGAAACTCTATCTTCACCCGATCTCTTTCTTATGATATCTAGCTTATTGTGCAATTTTCCAATGCTATCAGTTCATATTTCAATTGACTTTCTCTTAGTTTTACAGAAAATCAACTCCATCGCAGAACATTTTAGAGAGGCGTGCCCTTGTATAAATTTTTCCAACTTTGAGAAAAAAACATTTCAAAGACAACTTTCTAGGACTTTCGAACGATATCCGTCTCAATGCTTCAAAAATTTTAAATTTAAACCCCGTTTTCGTGCATTTTGGCAAACGATCGTATGGTAATGCATTTCTGTTGTGAACAATTGCATCTATTTATAGGATTATGCTTAAACGAATTTAATCGAATGTGTTATCCCATATACATATTTCTAACCCATATACTCCTAAAAATAGTGGAATTCAAAAAAAGTTGCATATTGTCTTTGTTACAAAAATGTGGACGTTGAGACACACCCTAGTTTACCACTCGTCCCATTTACAGTGTCTCATTTTAGAAGATACTACACTTGAGAGGAATCGCAAAGTTTGGGACTTCGCTAAAGTACGTCACTAACTTAGAATTATTTAACAGTTCTTTTCTATTTTGCCTAATGCCTCAGGGCTGTGTCAATAAGAGGGATCCAATCTCTCTCTCTATCTCTCTCTCTCTCTCTATTCTCTGCCACAATTTGTTCCCGTTGACCGTCCCCGGATGCAACGGAAGTGCTTCGTTGGCTGTCCCTCAGATTATCATGTTTGTCCAGAACAAACACTTCGAATTGATGCTGCTCGCGCGCAACTCAATCGCCCCTCATTCAAAACAACTTTGTTCCAGAAATGAAATCGAGGAGATGAAAGAAAAATACGTGTGAGAAACATTGACGTGATGACAATCTGATAAAAGTTCCTCTCACCTGAGTAACTTATGAAGAACAGTCATATCGACCCGTAGTCCCATCATGTCTTGCCCGTAATAGCTTTCCCGTTGTCTGACCAAATGAACCAATAAATCTGTAGCTTGTTCTTTATCTGGAATCTCCAAAAGCAAGATTCCAGCGACGAAATTCAATCCTTGACAGTAGCCGACACTTGGGACATATTGGGCCAGGGTGAATAACATTTTACCCAACAGGTTGCGCGATCTTAATATATTGTAACTAAGATTAATTAAACTTTACAACTTTTCTGATTTTAGTGAATTATTGTCGGGGAATGTTCGTGGAAGGTCGAGTTTTATGGCTTCCACTACGGATTCAGGAACTGGAGTGGAAGGAACGGGGCCACGGGAGGGACAGTTACGCATCCAGATCTGGAAAGGAGTGTCTCTATCTCTGCCTCTGCATCTGCCTCTGTCTCTGCCTCTGACTCTCTCTCTCTCTCTCTCTCTCTCTCTCTCTCCCTGTATCGTATTTTTTTATTGCCCACCTGTTTTCGAAACGGTGCAGGAATCCCCTTATGAACGAATCTTTGCACTGAAAAATATATGTTGAAACTGAGTTGTTTTTCAAGCCCCTATCGCAAAGAACCTGGAGTCAATTGCAAAGAGGCGTTTCGTTTGTTTACACAGGTGTCGGCCGTATCATTTCTTTCAGTTCCTTCTTTGATTCTTAAAAGAACTCACAAAACGTAGGATTCCTCCTCGGATCAGCCTTTTCCCATCGTTTCCTTCGTCTCACCAACACCGGAAGGTAGTCTGCCCAAAATCGCTCGTACGCCTGTCTTCCGATGCCCTCTGGATCTTCTGAAGACCTGCCTTGTTTGTCCCACGGACGCACAAATCCAAGATCATCTACTGCACTGGAAAAAGCCAATTTCCGTTGGGACAGCCGTTTCTCAGGCTAATTTCCTTTGTTATCGGTGTGTCGCCAGGTGCGATTGTAATCGGACACGGGCGCTCGTAAACGAGATGGCACAGATGACGGACGAAAGAACATGGCCGCAGGAAAAAGACATGACTGGTTAAGTAGTTTAAAAATAAAATTGAATTGTACTTTGCTCACACAGCTAAACAGTAATTGCGATTAAGATATTCAATTTTATTTAGACTTTTGTATTTTCTGACTCCTGAAATGGGCACATTTGGTTAAACCGTCGAAGGATGGTGTGTTTAGGTCCCGCAGCGACTCGCAATTGCCAGAACTGGCAACAAGCCCTACACTTGTGGTCAGCCGCTTGCAAAGATCAAGGTGGCTGTATCGGTCACGTCTACTCAGTGACCAATCCAGCCACCTTGATCTTTGCCACCTTGATCCTTTAGATCCTACGTTACTTTACTATTTGGCTGTTTTTACGAGACCCATCTATTGGAAAGAGAGTATAGTTATAGTGCTAACGGTTGTGGCGTTATTCATTTGATAATCGCAAACTTCGAGGATGTACCTACCGAATGAGGTGTTCAGTGTTTCGAAACCAAAACCATTCGAACGAGTACGAAAATTAAGCAACATGCTGGTATTTACCTAGAAATTTGTCTGTCGAGCTCAAAAAGACAAGCACATACAAGCTCAAAATGAAACAAGGCAATGTTCCTCCCAAAAATTTGAAACGTTAGAGATCCACCCATATTTCAGGAGACTACTATGTGAAATCGCAGCTCGAACCTTCTCTAGCCGACAGGAAATTACGCAGTTTGAGGAAAATAGCCTTGCTTGAATTGTTTGTTTGGATATTTTTGTTTTCGCAAAAAGGGAATATGTTTCTCAGTTCGAATAAACTATGAAACGACGTTTCAAGCTATTTGAAGTCGAAAATAATGCCAACACTAAAACAGAGCTTTTATTTATTTTCATGTCATTCGATTTTGAAAGCAGGCCCCGAAAGAGACATTCAAAAATGTCTCTTTGGCTCATTCGGTCCCAACCAAATTTAGTTCCCTCCTCGTATAAATTCCTTTGTGTACAGACAGGCTCAGAAAAAGAAACATACAAAGCTTCTGCTCATAATGAGAAATATGTCAACCACTACACAATTCATAAAAGTGTGAGAATTCTTAGCTCGACCCTTCTCTGTTCGATAGAAAATTACATAGTTTGACGAAAATAGGCTTTCTTGTACCGCTACAGAGTAGGATCCGCTTAGGTTTCAACGGAAATTTTCATGGCATTGGAAGCCATTTTTCATGGGAAAATATCTTAGCTATCATAATCAAGCTTGGTGGGAACATCAGGCGTTCAGATATGGTTAACATTGCCGCCTAGTTTTGCAACCTTTATGGCTAAAATAATACCCGCCAAAATTGGCTCCACGCCAAATCCAGGGAATTTTCCGTGAAATCATGCCGTAGCAAGTTTATTTTTGTTTTCGAAAATCTTTGTATAAGCCATAAACGCAGGGCAGTCCCCCGTTTCAACGGGTATCCTTTTAATGTGAATAGGCGTTGCGCGGCGATTGTAAATCAGGAAAAACGTTTTCATGTGGCCGCGACGGCCGCACTAAGGACATCTGCGGAGGGGGGATTTGAGGAGGTTTTCAACACGTGTTAAAGAAAAAATTTGACACTATATTAGCAAGAATTGTGTTATTTCTAAAGTTTACTATTGCTAAAATTTAATTGCAAAAAATTGGTCCCTTATTTGACGTCATTGCCGTGTTTCCAGGGGTTCGCACGCCTTGTTTCCCATCGCCGCCTAGGACAACAATGGGGCGGAAGCGGCTATTTCCGATGAGGAAACCACAAGCTCAACGGGCTCGTTATTTAGAAGAATTTAGTTTTTAAAGTAAAAAATCTAATTAGTTTGGTTAAAAATACTTAAAAAATTGGAAAAACACGGTCCTGATTAATGAAAAAATCCCACTTGAAAAAGGAACTTCTGCCTTGAACCCAAAAAAATTAATAGCTTTTATAATTCAAATTTAATTTTCAAAAAGATAAAACATTGATTTATTTGTTTGCAAAAATCGTTCCAGATTTCTTGCTGTTTGTCGTGGCGAGACCGATCACCTGCACCGATCAATAGCGATTATCGATTTTATAGGCCAATATTGATTGATGGAGCATTTCATTAAAATAAAAAGTGTCTCACCATCCGGGCGGTCCAGTGAAATGCCACGCTGCCATTTGTTGCACATGAAACACACGCAAAACGACACTGCCTGTTCTGTCTGCGTCTCCGCCTCAGACCCTCTCTCGCTTTCCATTTGTGTGTGTCGTCACTTTTTTCATGGCAACCCGCAGCGATAAAGAAGAGTCGATCGGGATGAGCCGAATTAGGGGAAAACGAGGGTAATCCACTTTTGACTTCTGGAAGGGAGGGAGGGAATCGGGGAACAACCTAGGAATGCGAAGGAATTGAGGAAAATTAGAAAGGGGGACAAAAGAGAGGGAAAGAGAGAGAGACAGAGAGAAAGAGGCACAGGGGGAGAGAGAGACATAGAATCGCTGTTTATCACTCAATACTTTACTCATTCCCTCAATCACTCACTCACTCACACTCCATCTGTCTATGTGTCCCTTCTTCCTAACCCTCTTCATCTCTGTCTCCCTGTTTTTCTGTTTCATCTCACTTACACATTTTCCCTCCCCTTCTCTGAACGTTGAGTAAGTGTGTATGTGGACGTGTAAGTGTGGGTGCGTGCGTGCGAGTGTGTGTGTTTTTTTCTTGATCTTGGGTGTCATTTTATCTCTCAGCCCCTCACTTTCAAAGTCCTCCGCCCCCTCTCCAACGATCGGGTGTCCTTTGTTTTTGGCGTCGCCTGATGTCCGAACTCAAACAATCGGTGCGAATCAGAGTACACTCGCCAGAATAGATCGTTTCAAGAGATGTCCTTCAAAGTTTCTGGAATAATCCGCTACGCGAAAAACGAGATTATATTGGGTTAATGTTCAAAGCATTGGAATCGTCAGAAATTTTACATTGATAAGTTAAAGTTAACACAATACAAAACTGGTTACGAAAAAATAAACATCATAGTCTTCGCCAATTTTACTTCTTGACCGATTCGCAAATGAAACCCTGACGCAGTATTGCGTACGTATCCTAAAACACAGGATTTTCTTACGCAAATTTGCGTCTGGTGTCATTTGCACAGAGCTAAGAACGAAATTGGGCGAAGTAGCATGGGCGACGACTATAATTTTCATAAAACTCCCATAAAAGATGTTATTTAAAGGCAGAGGCCAACGTAAATCAAAGAGGGGGACCTGTAAATGTTAATCATAAAACTCTCAGCATTTAACCATTGAAAATGGCACTCTCTCGCCTATGTTACGCTATGGACAGGTCCATTTTCATTTTTCTGGGCCTCTGCCTTTAAACCAGAATTTTTGTATCAGCGTTATTTTTTTAGTCCATTTACAAGACTCATTCATTTTTATGCCTTTGATATACTAGTTTGAACTTTAAGCTTTTCATATGCTTTGAATTCGTGAATCTATAAATTGTTTTTCTAAGAAACTGGAGCTTTTTTTAATCTGTCCGATAAAGACACGTACGAAATATATATCAATTAGTCAGCTTTGAAATGGTTTGAATATTTCAAACGTTTGTCATTGTAAAATCATTGTAAAACGAATTTTTAATATAATTCTGCAGAAGTCCCTGGAAACTCCCCTTCACTTTGTATGATAACTGAAAGTATTTCGACGTCACTGAGTGCAATTGCCCACGGCACTGACACGTAACCGTGGTTTTCGTATTGAGACTATTAGGCAAATCCACAAATATCCTGGGAAAACACATTTATCGTATTCTCTGTTGTGTTATGCTTTATGCTGCTTTTCTTTAAAGGCACCGTCAGGGGCCTTTTCGGATTGGAAATGAATGGTATGCTAATCGAGTCATTTCAATTGTAATCAATTTCCCCAACACCGCTCCAGCCAACGGCCGTGCGCAAAATGCTTGCCAAGTCTTCATTAGCATACGATTTGGAAAAGGCCCCTTACGAGCCCTTTAACTTTGTAAACTAATGAACTTTGTAAGAAAAGACGGATACAGGGTGTTTCCAATCTTATTCTCCCTTGACCTATAAAAATTGTCTCTTTTTTTGGTTTTTAGAAAAACAATCCGCCTACATCAAAAAACTACAAAACCTATTTCTCTTTTCATCGAAATGATATGTTTTGCAAATTTGAAGCCACCATTTTTTGAAAAACACGACTGTAAACATCATACATTTGAAAGGCAATTCTAAGAACTGACTCAAATGATATTTTAAGGTAACTTGAAGCTGAGCTACAAACAAATCCTTAGTTACCATAAGATCACTTTAGCATTTGCTGCCTTGTTTCAGATATCTTTAGACAACGTTGAATCATTTTTGGGACGAAAAACGGACCTTAGGTATCTATATGTTAGCCTTGACAACAGATGTTTGTTCTGTTAAAGCATCGCTTTGGTAAGAATAAGATTTTTTTCATTTAACCTTAAGTTATGTACGAACGAAATAGTTCACATTTACACACTAAAATAAGCACTAGTAAGTTTTTCATACATACCTTAAGGCCTTATTGTTAGTTACCACCTTAAAGGCAGAGGCCCAGAAAAATGAAAATGGACCTGTCCATAGCGTAGCGTAGGCGAGAGAGTGCCATTTTTAATGACGAAATTCAGAGAGTTTTATGATTAGCATGGACAGGTCCTCCTCTTTATTTTACGTGGGCCTCTGCCTTTAAGGATCACCGTAAGCCTTAAGATAACTAGGACCTTGAGGCATGTAGAAAAATCTCCTAAATTCGACATTAAAAAGTCTTCCTTTTACTTGCATTTTCTTCGTTATTGGTTGAATCTGCAAGGCGAACACTGCTGAAACATTGATGTGCTCGTGTGAATGAATGAACGAAGCCAGTCAATGCACAAATCACTCATTTGCCATCTTTTATCTAGTAAAATTCCATTGAATACTAGCTTTTCTCCACATTGTACAAGAAAAATACTTTAAACTCTGTAATTCCCTGCCTCCCTCTTCCGTCCCAAACGCCGTGCGTGGTTCTATCCGCTTATCTTCGACCCGTCACCTGGTCATTTGTTATCTGACGACAATCTTGCAAGAACATCCGAAATACCAAAGGGTATTTTCAGTTAGTCATAACAATTAGAAAGGGTAATTTGTAGGGGAAAACACACATTCAAAACATTGTAAAGTACGATTAATGTTCTGAGGTCTGTTTGAAAGAATGTCGCCCTCGCAAACATCATTCCGCTAATTATCTTTTCAAAACACCTGACGAAGGGAAAAAAGGCTGTTTTGAGAAGAAAAGAGAGGCAGTTATTCGCTAAATGTTTTCAAGAAGATGTGAGAAAAGTTTTATGTTTTTATGTCTCTCTCCATCTATTCTATCCATTTATATCTCTTCTACCTCTATGCATCTCTGTATCTCTGCCTCTCTGCCTCTCTCCCCTCTCTCTCTCTGCTTCTCTATCACTGTGTCGCTCTCCCTATCTCTCTATATATGCGTCTCTCTATCTCAATGTCTCTCTGTCTTTCCGTCTCTCAACTCTTCTCCCTATTATCTCATTTTCCCCCAACCCCGTTGTCCGTTATGTACGCAACATTTAGCACAACCGGTTATGTTAAAGGCAAAGGTTGATACCCATTGACGCGAATAGCATATCATTTCAACACAAAAGATTACTCGATTTTTTTGTCATTACGCTATAATTACTATGTATTTGGGTTCTGTTTCCTAAAACTTTACAATTTCGTTGAAAGGCAGAGGCCCACCAAAATGAAAATAGACCTGTCCATAGCGCAACGTAGCCGAGAGAGTGCCATTTCCAATGGGCAAATGCAGAGAGTTTTATGATTAGCATGGACAGGTCCCCCTTTTCTTTTTACGTGGGCCTCTGCCTTTAAAATCCTTTTCTTCTTTCCTGAAACAATACCCAAACCTCTCATTCGTCCCCCATTTTGGCAAGAAGGTCTCTTTTTGAAGCGGCCGTTTGTCACGCGAAAGATGTCCCGGACCAGGTGTCAACGAGCGCATATGTTAGTTCGACAAACAGAAAAGAGGGGCACGCGAGCGGAAAACGAAAGGCACACACTTCTGAAGATTTCCCACTCCCGAGACTAACAAAGCTGAATGAGAGTAATTCAGGCATACTGATGCATTCAGAGGAAACCTCCCCTCCCTTCCGCAACATTTTGCAATCCTTGGTTCCTTTTTCGCCGCTGCCGGCCGGCCAAGACCCATATATCACGCATGGCGCGTCTCAATTAGAGCGAGTCATTGCGGCCACCGCTTGTCTCTTCCGACATAAGGCTTTAATGAGTGAAAAAGAGAGGGTACGACTGGTTAATGCGAAGAGATAGAGGGATTTATAAGGACTAGATGATCCAAGTTACTTTCATTTCCCTTAAAGCAGAGATTTTTTCAGTCAGTAACATTTCCAGGGGCAATAATGTACACTGGAATGTTTGCATCGCCTAACAGTCTCATGACGCTGGGACCCGTTAAGGCATTAACTGTAAGGGATAAGGCCTTAACAGCGCACATTGAATGCCAGTCGCTAGAAAAACACGCTCTCGGATTGGGATCCATTCTGGGGCTCAAAATCATATTGTTGAAAATGCTGAAAGCATAACGTTGCACTGTATCGTTTGTATTTTTGAAAAGTCCAAATGGTTTCCAATGATCCCTCAATTGAAAAGTAACGTCCTTTGAAAGAGATATGTTGTGGAAGTGTGTTTGCACAGGTGCCTTTGACCGTCATCTGGTCAAACTTGTTTTGTGACAGAAAAACTGCGAATAGTGAGATTAATCTCCATTTGAAACGCATGGAAATACACACACACTCACACACATACACATACATACACACACACTTCAGGAGACCTTATGGTAATTAAGAGTTACCCTTACGTTCATTAAGGCTATCAGCCGCAGCTTCAAGTTATTCAAAATTTCATTTGAGTAACTTCAAATTTACAAAACACATCATTACAATGGAAAGAGTAACAGGTTTTGTATTTTTTTGATGTAGGGGGTGTTTGTTTTTCTTAAACCACAAAGTGGCACGTTTTTCAGATCAAGTGAGAACAAGATTGGACACACCCTGTATCAATCTTTTCTTACAGTTTTCGTTAGTTTGAAGCGTGTAATCGAATTCTATGAGTGTGTGTGTGTGTGTGTGTGTGTGTGTGTGTGTGTGTGTGTGTGTGTGTGTGTGTGTGTGTGACCTATACCATACCTTTCTCTTTCCTTCTTCCTCCCTCCTTTTCTTTATAGTCTGAATCCCCAAATCCCAGCTAAAGTGTAATAATCGCTCCCTGCGAGCACTCTTTGGTCCGTTCTGTCGTGTGCGTAATCGCTTTTGCGCGTCCCCGTCCGGGCGGTGTTCGCTGCTTCTTCCGTCATTCCTAATGTGCCTGCCGCAGTCATAATTGCCATCCAGAGCCAATCAGTCTTCGCGTATTCGAGGAAACAGCTGATTCTCAGCCACACTCACTCGTGTAAATAAACACACAAGGCAGCCCATTCGGACCCAGGGAAACTATAACACTAGAGCGTTTACATAACTACACCGCTAGTATAATCTCTTATCTAAACTCATAAGGTTTCCTTTGGGTGAAGTCTTAAGGTTTTAAATCTTAAACCCTAAGTAAGTCTCTATCTTTAAGACTTAAGGTCCCCCGAGTGTAAACATGTCTCCCAAACACAATCCGCCTCCCATTAGGAGGACGCAATTGCGCTCGTCTGGCCAACGAGACGCTTTGGGAGCGGAAATCATGTTAATGCGGGCGATCGACGACTGCCGGAGCAAAACAAAAAAGGACAGAAACTACTGATAGAGGGGAATTTCGGGAATGCATCTCAAGGAGTCGTAAATTTGGAAGGACAGGGCACGGAAGTGAAAAATGACACTCGGAGGGGCTGTTTGATGTTTTCAAGCGTGGAAATATATATATTTAACCTAAATTTAGAACATTCCAATCAAATAAAAAAGGGTTTTGCGTATTTTGGACTTTCTTTGTTCAAAAACACATGTGGTAATGCTACAAAATCTTCTCCTTTTTTGTCCTGTATTTCATAAATTCCTTTTAAAAACGTTTCAAGTTACATTCTTGAAATTTACCATAATGAACTTTTATATAATTAAAACCAACAACAGATTCCAATATTACACTTTCATGGTGTACTTTTAGTAACCCGCTTAATTTTTTAGCACCGTAGTAGACCCGCTTTATACAGTCGACGTCTCTGTGCTCTTTGAGTGCCTAATGCTTCTCCCAGCGGCTCCAAGCGGTTTTAGGTTGTTCGAGTCTTGCAAAAATGTATTCCCCTAAAATTCGTAAGGAAGAGATCAAAACGTTTTGGGTTTGAAGGAGAAGGGCAGCCTGCTGTAGCCAGACGAAAATCGGCGCGAAAAAGTCGCATTTTCTCTGCTTCTTCGCTTTTTCACGGTCTTTTCGCCTGTGTATCGCACGAATGCTGCATTAAGACTTTTTTGGCAGGATTCCAATTTGGCGGCAGCTATAATAGGTTTTCTGCATTTGTTATAAATGTGTAGATCTCATTCTCCAGTTTCCGCAAAATATCTATTTTTTTAATTTTTGGAAACTGAATCGGTTGGCGCTTAAAGTTTGGAGAACTATGGTTGCGAACCACTCTGGCGTCACTCGGTTTCGCACGCTCTCTCGCCTTTCTCTGTCGTGTAACCGTGCACCAGTTGCAATCTAAAACATCTAAAACGGATTTTATGTTTCATTTTATTTATTCAATGAAGTTGTTGTTCGAAAAATTTGAAAAATCAATTTTACGAAACCCTTCAAAAAACTGAATTTACACATAGATAAAATCAAATTAATAAAAGTTTATAATAACCCAATTAAAGTCTTTTTTCAAAACAAACTTTAAACAGATCCCAGCTAGTACATTTCAGTTTAATTCAAAAACAAAAAACTGTTTTGACGCCACACCAACCACAAATTGTACAGAATCGGACTTTTATGAAGCTCGAAAACACAGCCAATGACGCTCAAGTATTTTTATTTTTCATCCTTGATGTTTTGAAAAACAAAACAGTATTTATACAATTGTATTCTAAAAAACCGGATAGAGAAGCAGCAGAAGCCAAATTTTGGCCAAAAGCCTTTGCCAAAATCTTGTCCCATTTTGTCCTCCCTCCGTTGAAGAAAGAAACATAATGGCGATGTTTTGAGATTATCTCCCTCGGCCTTTTCAATGGAAATTCCCGTAATCTGATAATCTAACGTCATTATTCTGCGGTTCGGCCTGTTATCGAGAGCAAAATACAACAATGCCCAGCGAAAACCCACGATTTCTATTTTTGGCCCAGAGTACTGGGCCAAAAAGTGCTTTTCACAACGAAATGATGGGAAAACTTTGTGATTCCCGCCTATTTTTCTGGGATCTTGCAGAAGTTTTTCTGTGTAGAAAAACATTCGAATTGTGGGCATTTAACAAAAATGCGTTTCTAAAACTTTCGTACATTTTTATTATAATTTGGTAATGATCGAAAGTCGTCGTCGTACTTATTTAAATCATTTTAGAATTGTTGTTAAAAATTTTACAAAATCCTGGCATAACAGTTGAACACCATTTCGGCCAAACATCGCGCGCCAGTTGTAGTTTTGACGAAAACAGTGGCAGTTGTCAATCACTGAAGTTCCATTTTACTCGCTCAGTCTATGTTTTATTCGGCTTTTTCACATGGCTGAGTATCTTATGTTCCGTGAAAGGAAATACTGAAAAAACCTTTGTCACTCAATAATTTTTGTACTCCGCACTTCAATAAAGCACGCTTTATTTTTTATCCGTTGTTTTTTGATCTATCCTCCTTTGAACATTCGATCTAACCAAACGCACTCGGAACGATTTGGCTGTGTACACGACCTGAGTATCCCATATTGCATGCATTACTCTAGGAGCAACAGCAAAACATTGGCGCGTTCTGATCAAAGAGTTTCGGCTGAAACTTTAACATCGGCACTCAGAGTACACCCCAGCCCGTTTCTCGCTCTGACAAACTTTTTCTCTTATTCATTAAATCATAGCTATCGCCAAATGAGCATATTTTGCAAAAAGCCGCTTTTTCTCTGCGTCTCGCCCAGCAGCAATTTTTCCAGACAACAAGGCTCTGGGATTTGGGTGAATGTTCTTTTAAAAAATATATAGTTCAATACAACAACTTACATCATATACATACAAGCCCTCTTCACCCAAATGGATTTAGTAATTTAAGTTAACAAGACATGCCCCCGAAGTCGCTTCCCAGGTGTACCCTCAATCGTATGTCGTTGCATGATCCGTCTAGCCCTTATCTTTTGCTTATGTGTTCCCCTGTTCCTGGTCCCAAGTGTCTGCTGCCCTTCACCGTCGATGGGGTGTGCGCTAATTACAATGGGTGGTCGTGGGGCACGAGTGGTCGGGTTACGAGCGTCGGCCATTGTGTCGCCGCGGCGGGCGACCGAAAAAACAGCGCTACTCGAACAAGCGAACGTTGAAAGGGAATCCTTTTGCCTTCGGATAGAGAACTAATCCCCTCGGAGATTTCAAGGCGATTTCTGCCCCGCCATTCAGCGAAAAAGCAAGCGATCCTGGTCAAATAAACGGCTTCCGGCGGACGCCGGCGCTTGGAAATTCACGGCGCCGTGATTCCAGAGGATGGACCGCCCCGGATAACAATACACGAGGAATTTCACGCGATTTCACCGGGATTACAATGAATTTTATCAATCGGAGAAATGTTGTTGGTTGCGATGATGTTTACTCAAAGGGACCTTCTGTGACTGCCGTGAATGCTCCTACTTGGCCTCGAAAACAATGTGAAATCGAATAACTCTCATAAACTATTGCTCAAAATGCCTAAATCTTAATCATACTCACTAAACACAGTGCAGTGAACCAAATACCAGGTCATTCTGTGATACATTCACAACAAATTTGTTATTTCGCATGCTCTGTTAGAGATCAAAGAACATGAAGCACTAGGCTGTCTAGGGGCATTATGGCGAATTGTTTTTATAAAGGAAAATATGTGTTCTCAAGAATTTTTTTTTCTATTTCAGCAGTTATTTCAATTTGAAAGCGGAACTGCTATGATTTTTGTTACACTATAGAAGGAGGTTTTCCTGAGTATTTTCCAAAGTGAAATTGGGGACAAAAACCCTCTATTTCCGCAAAACATTCAATAGAACATTTGGAGCCTTTTCGAATTTTCTATAAAGACAGACTTTTTATAATGATTTATTTTCAATCAATTTTAGCTTAAAGGCGCTACGTGTTTAGCAGCAAAACGTATTCTTTCCAACGGATTCCACCGTACGTTTTTTCATAGAGCTGACCGTTCTTTACAAGGCTGAGTCAAGTGAAAGACTTAGCAGGATTTTTTTCATCAAAGGACGTTTGTGAATTATGAAAACACGCATTCATAGGAGTCTGCGATGTGTTGATTTTTATCATTTAAGTTATGGTTCCAATTTTGCCCAGAAACTTAACCCGTCCTTTTTCGGTATATTTCAAACGAAGCAATAAAAATCCGCTATTTATGTCTCACGTGCGGCGGACTTCAAACACACTACGAAAGTTGTAGTTTCGTATTTGGAAACTCACCCAACTGAACAAACAAAATGTGATTCAACAGAGAGAGAGAGAGAGAGAGAGAGAGAGAGAGAGAGAGACTGAGAGACTGAGAGAAAAGTAGAGAAAAAAAGATTTCAACCCACTAAGGGTTTAAAAGTACGTGTAATGCAATTACTAATTCATAAGACCACTGAATCCCTTCCCCTTCCGGCCATCTGTCCTTTCGCACCAGAATCCCGCATGTTTTGCGTTCGGTGGCAGCTGTTTGTTTGTCTGTTGCACAATGCGAGTGTGTGCTTTGCAGAGTAGGTCAATATACTTCCCCCCAATTGTAGTCCCAGTTTTCTTTGTGTTTTAAACACTTTATTATTCTTCTTTTCATTTCTATTTTATACAATCTTTTCTTAGCAAAACAACCCCCTTCTCTGTCCCATCCTTTCGTTCGGCGACCGCCTGTTTTTGCTTTTCGTTGCGGTCGTTGGTCTGAGTCAACGGACACATCTTCCCGTTAACCACTTTGAAGAGAAAAGAAGAGAGTTGATTTCTGAAAATGCTACTTTTCCCTTTGAGCGCTTTATCTCGCTCGTAAAACTCGCCTCGATAAGATAGATCGGGGTCTTTTTGTCGCCGCTTCCAATTATTCAAAGTGTCTTCGGGTCTTCCTTCCTTCTCCTGATACGCTTCGGTTGCAAAGGGAAAGTGGAGATTTCAAGGAAACCCAGGATATATATGGAAAATGGGATAGTGGAATATGAATCATTGGGCAGTCTGTGTCTCAAAAAAGGCGCGCCAGGTCATCGCGGCGGGACCCTCTCTATGGAGGTGATAGTGGTAAGTATCGTAATTCAGCTATAATTACTTAAATTTTCTCTACTAGCGTTGTTTCTGTTGAATTATGTGAGCTTTGGTTGAATTATTTCCTGTCAATGAGAATAGGAAATTGAACATCTACGTGAAAATTACCTAGATTCGATTAAAGGATCACATTAGATTATGTCAACTCACTCGCACATCTCTCTCTCTCTCTCTCTCTCTCTCTCTCTCTCTCTATCTCTGTCTCTCTCTCTTTCTCTCTCTCTCTCGCTCGCTCTCGCTCTCTCTCTCTCTCTCTCTCTCTCTTTCTCTCTTTCGCACTCAGTATTCGTTTATTACCCATGTTTGTTGGCCGACCGATGTCTTCAAAGATAGAAATAAGTTTGTTGTTTTCATTCGCCAAATTTGTGAGAATGCCATGAGCGGCGGTGTTTACGCCGTGTGTTTCATAGTCCAGCGTGAGAGGATAATTCCTGATGAGAGCACGCCCCCGGCCGCTGCAAATATTTTCCAGGCTGTCCTAAAAGTCTGCTCCTTCGGCGTTCCGGCTAATCCGTCCATTTTTGAAGCCGATTTGAACGCTAAAAGCGAGTTGCAGATTTCTTCCTTCTGTGACACTTACACACTCACACAAACTCACCCTCACAGGTTTCTAGCTTTTTCCTTTTGATTTTCTAACCTCAACTCCCACTCACCCACACTCACACGCACACGCACACACGCGCACACGCACACACGCGCACGTACACACGCGCACACATACGCATACACACACATTTCTTTATCTCGCCGTCTTGTTTTTCGACCTTTTTATGTCTCCAGCCTCCCTTCCCGTTCGAGTGATCCCCCGTTTGTCGGTCGCTTTCACTGCACTTGGGCGCAAAAACGTGTCGGCCGGGACAACAAACACGACGGCTCGTTTCCGCGACATAATCACGGCGGATTAGCTGCAAAATGCGATCTCTAGCTCCCCGTGTTATTAATACATATTAGCACACACGCAAACATACAAACAACTCGCGATTCAGTCTCTTTCGGGGCGGAAAATCGAGAACCGACGTTCAAAGTCTACAAGGAAGCCGTTGAGGCGGAATGAGCTCAGTTGGAAAGCAAAAGGAAACTAATTGTAGACATGAAAACAGCCTTTTGAGTTTTCTGTTCACTTTGGGCATTTCCAACTGTTCTTTGTTTCCAAGGTTCACATATCCGAATTTCGTTAAAAGCCGCTGGATGCACTCCTAGCAAAGGCGGCGTTTATGGTCTATTATTTGCTCTTTGTAATTTTCTCTGAAAAACCTTAAAATCTTCTGAATCGCAACTTTTCCCTCTCGGAACACCTTTAAAATGCAATTTCCAGCTGTCAATCGAGTTCTGGGTCACAATCCAATCGCCGCCTAATCATAAATGCGAGAAATTGTAGGTTGCGTGGGAATTGCAACTCAAAAACATATGGTCAGCCCCGTGTTCTCTAATTCTTTTCTTACTCTTTTTCTTTCTAAAGTTGAATCTCGAAGTGTTTTCTTTGGTGTGTTCTGATGTTGGCGCAATGCGAATCTTCTGACAATTTGACCGCGAAACCGGTTCCGGCGGCGGCAACTATGAACTGTAGTCTATGGATTCCTAAGACATGATCTTTTGAAATTTAATTGATAGAATTCCATGTTCTGAGTGTTCGATGCTGATCTGTTTCATGCTCAATAACGCTAGAGTACTGTGGCAAAGAGGGTTTACAAGGCGCTTACAGGGCTCCTAGCGGCTAGGCTACTGTAGCAAGGGGGCGCAGATAAAAACAGATCGGGTTAGGATTCACATTCTGCTATGTGTCCGGTGCTTACAAGGCTTACGTCGTATATTGTCGCTAAGGCCAACAGCGCAAAAGCGGAAACGACCCTTTGGCCAAGTGGATCTAAAATTTCTAAAACGAAAGCTAAAATCTTAATTCTAAAACGAAAGCTAAAATTCAAACGATAACAGGTTCGAATCCCTTACCGTACCAAAGCTTTTTTTTTCGAAATGACAGGTTCTTAAAGAAGTCATACGTGTTTATGATCGAGGTTGGTTTTAATTATATAAAAAGTTCCCCAATGGTCCCTCCACGATCGCAAAATCAGTTTGACTTCATTTTGCAACACTTTCACGTCAGTTTCCCCACTTATTTTCACTCGAGTGTAAAAATCCTCCCATGTGACCTGCATGACGTAAAGTCTGTTATCATTCTGTGTCTTGCAACGATAGGAAACCCAGAAAGAAAGAGAAAACAAGCGATTATTGCGGGCGGATGCGGGCCTTGTAACTCAATTGGCAGCTAATCCCCCTTTGCGGGGGTTCCCGCGGCTCAAAGCAATTATGTGCTCAATTCCCACTCAGAAATAGAGAAATCGAAGCCATAAATAGAATAAACATTCAAGTTCGCCGTTTCAACCCGCATTCCAACCCCCAAATGACCATCGAACCGGTTCCCTCTACGTCAACTGATCTATCACTTCCTAGTCGTGGTTTAAAATGGGCAAAGGGTTAGCTTTTAAGGAAAAGAATGGTTTTGTAGTACCTTTTCTGCTTCGGAAATAGTTTGGTTCGCCGGAACAGCCCGGGTGCAGCACTTGGTGTTTGTTATGACACGCGGCGACTTGATAGACGGGCGGGCAGCAGCCGCGAACCAAAGCCCAGCTGGAATTTGCACTAGAACCACCTTCAGGCATTCTTTTGAAAAGAACGAAACTTTATAAAAGTGGTTGTAACACTCAAATGAACAAGCGAAATGTTTACAAATGCACTCCGTGCCGTTAATTGACACCGTTCCAATGTTACGCTGCCGTTCTTATCGTTTTGTAATGCTTTACGCGATGAATAGGATACTCAGGCAATGGGATCAAAATTCGGCAGTCAAATCAAAAGAAGTACCTTTTTTGAGATTTGTAGTTTGTGTTTTCCCCGAAACTGCCTAGTTCTCTTTAAAATGTGTGAGCGTTGGTTTACATTAGACCGCATTTCCCGGCAATGAGAATAGGAAATTGGACATCTACGTGAAAATTGCAAAGATTTGATTACGGCGAGGGTCATAGGGGGAGATTTTGAAACTGCCTCAGGATTCTCTCTCTCTCTCTCTCTCTCTCTCTCTCTCTCTGTCTCTCTCTCATTATATCTCTCTATCCCTCTATTTCTATCTCTCTCACTTTTCCTTCCTTTCTCTGTTTTCACACTAAATGTCTCCTTTTGTCTGTTATTTATAATTATATTTCTCTATATTTTTCAGTTTTCTCGTTTTTCACTACATTGACTCATGATCTATCCCTCTCTGCCTCTGTCTCTCAGTCTTGCAGTCTTTCTGTCTCTCTGTGTCTTTTTATCTCTGTTTCTCATTCTCTCTCTCTCTTAGTAATTCGAATAACAAAATCAGCATAATTTCACACCCATTTCTGAGAATTGTTTCAGTAGGAAAGACTAATTATTGTCAAATAGTTCAAATTTGTTATTCAGTATTCCTGAAATTCGCATTTCTCCGTTTTTTCGTCCCTCGTCCGCTTCCTGGAAGTACATTTTGTTATCGCATTCTGCGGCCGTTGAAATGTTTTCGTCGTTGACCGACCCCCGCCCAAGTCGGGTACCAGTTTCCGCAGGAAACCACCTGTCTTTTGCACTTTTCCTTATCTCTTTCCAATGTTCTTTGTATTTCCGAAGAGATTCCCCGAGTGTTTGTGGCTTTCTCTCGATGAATCCCACAGCCCAGTGACCGGTTTCCCACGAGCGCCGTTGCGCTCGCGTACGGTTCACTTAAGGAAGGCTGGGCAAGAATTAAGCGATAAATCAAAAAAGAACTTAAGAACTAAACCTTAAAAACCACTTGCGTTAGGTAATATTCTTTAATCTACTACCCATTTTCCAATTGCCCGCAGCAGAGGAAGATTTATGGCCCCGGGAGCCGAAGGGCATTTCTGGAACTACGCTTCGGCAACGGAAGAAGAAATTTAAAGATAATTTTAGGGATAACCAAACTTGTAGAATTTAATCGTGGCTTCAGAAATAGTTTACAATTTTGAAATTTTGTTGATTTTGAGCGGAAATGTCCCGTTTTTACAGCAACTATCGTGGGGCGGAGCCAGCAATAAGTTGCCGTAGGGTTGGCGTTAAACACCGGGCAGGCGAAACGGAATATCGTTTGATTTTACGTATTCTCATGAAATTAGAATTCTTTATTTTGTCTAAAAACAATTCCGTGCTGAAATTTTCTTGTGGAAAATCAACTACCCATTTTCCAATCGCCCGCTGCGTAGGAAGATTTATTGCACCCGAGAGCCGAAGGGCATAGTAAGAACTGCCCGATGTTTAGTTACAGACGAACACTGGACTACAGTATTCCTAAGGAAATCCTCGTTGCTCCCAGGGGTCGAACTTGCCACCTCATTAGCAGCGGGCGCTGCGCCAGATGATGAATGGCCGCGCCTGCTGATTAGATCATCCGATAATGCGTACCAGATTGCAGAAAACAGCTGAAACTACATTGGAAATGACATTGGTGCCAGGTCTTCCTGCATTTTACATTGTTTACGATCAAAGCTGTTGCCCCGGCTGTTGTTGTTTGGGCGGGAGCCGACCTGATTAGTTCTATTGCTCTCCGAAAGACACGTCTGGCCTGTTGCCAACGCCTTAATGGGCCGGATTTCGCGCCAAAAGGAGATTAGCATAAAGTAATTGCACTTGGGCCGCGGGCTAATTCCACGTATAAAGGGCTGTCACGGCGGATCACAAGAGACGGAAGAGAATTTTAAGTGGAAACAACAAATTAAAAGAAAGTAATTGATATGGAACTGTTTAAAAAGAAGACAAGCAGTGAAAAAGTACCACCTAGAGCATTTTCGAAAAATTCAAGCCAACGACACATTACAAAAAACGCCTGTAAACAACGTGCCAAAGAAACATCCTTAGCACGTTGGACCAATCACTTTCTTTTCAACCTGGAATTGCGTGCTTTTTTCGGAATGGGAACAATTTGCAATTTAAAATAACTTTAAAAACGAGCCCCTATGATCTCTTTAAAAATTGTCTTTGTTTTTAATAACGCTGTGCAAACACTATAGTGTGCGCTGAGCAAACAGAGGAACACTATGGCACCTTTGGCTCTTTTACTATGAAATTTATTCATTAATTATTTATCCAATGAATCATGTTATTAATAGCTTATTTAGCTTGTTACACTAACGACAAGCGCCTTAAGTTCTTAAGGCCCAATTCCCTATCGCCTTAAGGCCTAAACCTCTTCCTCTCTACCCCCATCTGCCTTGTCTCGTAATTCAGGATCATTTACGGCCTCTCGAGGCGCCGTGTCCAGTTGAGAAATACCGGCTGACCCCCGGCTGGTACAAGCTGTAACCAACCAGCTGTCACGTGGCAGATAGTGTCTCGGGCGCCGAGTGAACTGAACCATGGTCGAAAAGTTGCCCTGCAACTTTGATAAAATTTAAGATAACGGAGGCATGATAAATCTGTTAAATGCCCTTAATTAAGCTTGCAGCGTAATTGCCTTTATTACAATGGGTGAATGACAAAAGAATGCGCGAAATCTAATCCCTATGAACGGTTAGGGGGTTCTTATCGGCAGGATACGGTAATTAGCAAGTCCATCGCGGCCTTGACAGCCCTTTCTCCGGCTGTTTTTGCGGAGGGCAATGACCCAAGTCAGCCGCATGGGAAAGGCTCGTTTCTTACCTTTTTATGGGAAAATAAGGCCTTAGAAACACTTAGAACTAGAAGTCAACGTTTGTGGTGAACACACACATACACACGCTCACGCTATCACATACACACACATACATACATACACGGTCTTGTCTTAGAATCCAAGTTTGTTTGTCTAATGCCAGTGCCACCCCATAGCGTGGGAACCTTTTGACCTCAAACGCCAGGGCAGCACATCTGTCGCTGCCACTAATACACGTGCTCAATCACGGACCCGTCAGCCGTTTCGAAGAGGAGACCAGTCGGTTGTCGCCGTTTGTCAAACGCACTTTTTTGCCCGTTCGCACCTACGACATCGCTAATCGAATGTTGCCAGCTGTGACAGACGAACAAGACTTTCTTCGGGTGAAGGAAGTGGGTGGGAGAGATGGAAAAAAGAAATTAGAAGAGAGAGAGAGAGAGAGAGAGAGAGGAAGGCAGAGAGGTAAGGCGGAGGTTCAGAGGATCGGATGGAACGGCTTTGAACTTTGTAGCAAAGGGCAAGAGAGTTGTACTTTCTGCTGGAGTTGCTCTATTTTGATTCCCCTAGTGATACCTCCTCTCTCTCTCTCTCTCTCTCTCTCTCTCTCTCTCTCTCTCTCTCTCTCTCTCTTTCTCTCTTTCTCTCTCTCTCCCTCTGTTTTCTCCCAATTGTTGCATTTCCTCTCTGCAAATCGCCCGCCCCCAGTTATGGCTGCATTACGCGTGCTGGGCGGGCGGTCAAGGCGTTTTTGGAACGCTGCCCAACTGGAGTTTCAAGGCTGTTACACCCCGGGATCTGGCGCGGAGGCGAATTTGCAACCTCGCTTTTTATAATCGCCTAGACGAGAATTACACGGGGATATTGGAATAGCAAAGGAACAAGTCTCCTGTTGTCTTCGGTCTCTTTGTAGCAGTTGTAAAAGACCCCTATCTGCGCAGGTGTCCGTCTCACGAGGGCTAATCCGCGACCAACTCTTTCTGCTCTTCGGCTGTTTTCTCTCTCGCAAACGGGCGCCCGACAATGTTTGTCGTGCTATTCGATAACTGTGAACGCAATCGTAGCCCGATCGCTTCTGCCCGAATCACAAAGGCCGGTTTGCGGTGCCTAAGATAATCGCCCAATAGACAAATAACTCCGAAACGTGGTTACTGAAACCTGGGTTTACCCTTTATGACATTCCAAGCAACATAATACGCTTTATTAAGGTCATAATATGGATGTTAAGGAAGCAAGCAAGGTAGCAAGCGGCTGCAGCCACATCACATTGTACCTACCCTAAGTGGGCTATAATTAGGAGAGATAAGGAATGATGAGTAACGCCTTTAAACCTTAGTGTGAATGGTTCAAGAAGGGATTGTTTTGAACTTGAATCGCAAGAAACAGAGGGAAACATGGGAAACTTCGATAGAAGACACGCAAAAGACACAATTTGAAAGTGCCTCAGTGAACACACACACACACACACACACACACACACACACACACACACACACACACACACACACACACACACACACACACACACACACACACACACACACACACACACACACACACACACACACCCTTGTGGCAAATCAGAACCCATATTGTTCCGAATAGGGCCCGCGGCGGATCCCCCTCCCTCGACCCCTGTTTGCCCGTTCAGACACATTATGCCCCGCCACATGGCACGCCAAGCTGCCTCTTCTTGCAGTTTTCGGGCGCCGAAAGGGAAAAGAAGAGATCGGACGTGAAGAGGGGGAACTAATCGCTAGTGGCAGAGAATTCGGAACGGTTTGGAGGTATGAGATGTTGTCAGGGAACAGTGGTGTCCCAAAAGGACAAGGTTATTAGAGGTTGACAAGGCTGATTCAACTATTTTTCAATACCGTTTTCTGCATAATTTCTATAACGTTCCAATGTTTGCGTGTTGTATTTAGACTTTGGGATACATTTGCGCTCTACGTAGGATACTCAGGGAACATTGGAAGGCAATACGAGGAAAGAATAGAAGGTGGTTTTTCCAAGACCATACTCGCAGCATGCTTTTGCGTTATTTTTGATAAACCTCCATCGTCGCGGGACCATTAAAAACTGAAATCTGTTTTGGATGAGAGTGTGTGCATTCGCCATATTATACTCGTTAATGATACTCAGCGAAGTCGCAGAAAATCCATATCACTAGTCAAATTTGTTTGAAAAAGATAGAAACAGCAGAAATAGTAGGTGAAAATGGTCTTAAAAATGCCAAAACCTTTGTACTTTTTGGAACTTTTAACCCCTGTTCCTTGGCTCCTCAAGGAACAAGGTCATTTACAACACGTAGCAAACACTGACTCATCTCCGCCCGAACTTCCGGGACAGACTGCTCATTCCTGAATTGCTTAGCAATAGAACACACTTTCCTTTACAATTTTGTAAACAATATACAGTTAATTGGAGCAATTTCTCTTTTTTGCCTCTGCAACTCTCCCCGTCCTTCATGCACCTCTTTTTCCCAGAGACTCTAGCCCGGAACGCTGTTTGGCCGCTGCGCCCTTCGGCTGTTGTGTTCTACTTCGACTGCTAATCTCTGCTTATGGGACATGTCTTTTCATGCAGTCTCGCTGACTGATCGCCCCTCGGATTTATCTCTTCACAACATTCCTACAACTTTCAAAATTCATTTTTTTCTGAAACTGTCAAGTGTTTTCAAAAGTATCGCAAGGGATGAGTTTTATGGCCGATTGTGACATCATTAACGCCCGTAAACGTGACGCAACAGCAGGTTTCGGGCCGACGCGCCGCGCTTTTCTCGGACCGCCTGCACTTTCGCCGTTCACACGGAGTGTTTGCGGATTGGTCATTTATACGAGGCCGAAAATGGCAGATTATGGAGTTTTGAAACCACTTTACAAATTAAAGTAGTAGTTTTGATAACTTAAACGTTGAATACCCAAAGCTACATGGTCTAACTTTAGCTGAGTATCTAATGTACACCCCAACCCAACGAAAACTTGGCACCTTGGCGAATGTTTGCACAAAGTTCACGAAACCACACCTCTTGTTATGTTTCACATGCGCCCATCCATTGTTTTGCGGAATTTGGCGGGAAAACCAACACTTTGAAGAACAGCTGGCACTATTATAGTGACTAGTGACAGCCGTCTGAGATAATTTCAAATCGCCGATCTGTAATGTATCTTTCTTTTGAACAATAGTCTTTGACTCGCACTACTGACTGGCATGAGGCTTACTATTGTTCGAGGCAGCCAGCTGGCTGCAACAATGATGCCAGTCGGGTGCACTTTAAAGAGTGGCGCACTGGTTTTCGCACTCGGATTGCATTTGTGCGGGAAGTATTAGGTGGAGAGCGAGGAATTGCGAGAGGAATCAAAGAGGAGAAAAGTGTGTGTGTGTGTGTGTGTGTGTGTGTGTGTGTGTGTGTGTGTGTGTGTGTGTGTGTGTGTGTGTGTGTGTGTGTGTGTGTGTATGTATGTGTGTGCGTGTGTTTGTGCGTGTGCGTGTGTGTTTGTGTGTGTGTGTGTATGTGTGTGTATGTGTGCGTGTGTGTATGTGTGTGTGTGTGTGTGTGTGTGTGTGTGTGTGTGTGTGTGTGTGTGTGTGTGTGTGTGTGTGTGTGTGTGTGTGTGTGAGACTTGAGAGAGCCCTCCCTTTCACTGTTTCCATTCTTTTTATTGTTTCTCCTGCCCCCATGTCACGTAAATCTGTCACTATCAGTCCCCTTGAGCGTCCTTTGGAGCTATGAATTCCCGTGTTTGTTCTGTTGTGCCGAGCGGTGGGGGCGTGGCCTCGGCCATCCCAATTACCCCCTGCTAAAGCCGATGCACGTATAATTAATGTCAATCTTTTGTGTCCGTTCCTCTTTGCCTATAATCTTCGAATCCGGCCGAAAACGACCAAATTTGATGCGTTTTTCTAGAAGACGAGAGGGGAATTCGTCAGGCCCCTCCCTCCCCTCCCACCCGCGTCAACAGGCTAGCCCACGACGACGTTTCCGGCCGCTTTTAATGTTTGCGTCCTCGGCTCTTTATCAGCCAGTAGCCGCGGTTTTTCTAACAGAAAACACTCACGCAAGGGATGATTCTGCCAAGAGAACATCAACTTTTCTCAATCTTGGACCCTGCCAAGCCACTTGTCAAAACAATCAACAACTTTAATCAAGAATTCATTCAAAACAAAAACCTCTTTTCAGGGGTTCACAAAAGGAATTAACGGATCCTTTTAGACATATTCACGAACACAGACACACATATACACACACGCCCACACGCTCACACGCTAACATGCTCACATGCTCACACGATAACATGATTACATGATCAAATGTTCGCATGCTCACATGCTCACATGCTCACAGGCTCACATGCTCACATGTTGTCATTCATGTATTCTCAGCAATTCATGCCTTAGCATACATATACACGTTTACACGTTCACACGTTCACACACGGCAATTTATGCGTTTGTGTAGAATGACGTTTAGTCTGTCGTTGAAACCTGGACGCGGAAAAGTTTCATAACGTTTTTGCCGAAAGTTGAAAAATAGCTCTCTATAACACGTGAACTGTTCGATTGCAGTAGGCTGCCGAATGAACTGTTGAAGTTTGATTTCAAACACCATTTTGCCTTAGTTGAATGTCTCCCAACCCTCTCTCTCTCCCTCTTGAGCCCTCCGTGCCTCCGGAAGTCCCGTCGGTCGCGCCGTTCGTCCTACCTGACCCATTTAACCGCGTGCGCCACTCTCTCCGCTACTGTTATCGCCTCTGCTATTTTTATGCTTTGCCGTTCGCGCGATAGGGCGGTGGTTCCCCGGGAATTTGTTTATTTTCTGCTGCATTGCGCCCCCGCCCCACACAACAAGGCGCTTCTTGAGAAGAAAGTAAACTTCCGACGTCTCGTTAGGGGAAACTAGGCGGGCGTTCGTTGATGTGTCTGTGGCTCACGAGAGACGAGCATCCGAAATTCATGCCGATTTCCCGTCCTTCGGCGGTTTTTGGCAGCGTCCCCAGCCTTCCTCAGACGGCCGTCGCACAGGGGGATCAGATTAGATCTTATCGCGCCCCCCGCATCACACAGTCCGCAAGAACCACTGCCAGCCCTCATTAAGCACGAGTTTATTAATTACGGAGGGAGACAAGGTCACTGGAAATCTCACTTTGAGGAACTCTTTTGTTTATTTCCCTCTGCAATCACTAACTAACTCCCTCTAACTCACTTCCTCATTCACTCTCTCCCTCATTCACTCTCTCCCTCACTCCCTCATTCACTCTCTCCCTCAGTTCCTCAGTTCCTCAGTCCTCAGTTCCTCAGTTCCTCACTCCCTCCCTCACTCCCTCACTCCCTCACTCCCTCACTCCCTCACTCCCTCACTCCCTCACTCCCTCACTCCCTCACTCTCTCACTCCCTCACTCCCTCACTCTCTCCCTTCCTCACTCCCATACTCACTCACTCACTATTGCCTCTTTCTCAAAATTGCTCCTTGACTATTCCCATTTCGACAAATACGACGGCGACAACTTACGCCTCATAAATATTTACAAAGCTGAAATATAGCGCGCCTGGCAAGTATATCTGTCCAGACTATATGATTTCGATGTCTGGTCTCAAAAGAGAATATTTTACTTTTGTCTCTTTTTTCTAAAAACCGTTGTCTTTCTATCGCATTGATTAACAAGTTATATTGCAGCTTGCGTGGTCAAGGATTGCGGGTCCAGCAATTTCCACTCGCCGGAACCGGCCTCGAGTGGTGAGGACGACCTTTCACTCGCGCAATGTGTAATGGACCTTGTTTATGGTTCTCGCAGTTTGTTTGGCCCCCGTCCTTCTTCCGACACACACTTCCGAATCCTTGGGAAAATGGAAGGAAAAACGGTTTTTTTCCTGTCAGCCGCCTCTTTTACGGACGCAAAGGGCCGCCGCTGCCACCTGTCGGCCGACAGATTCGCGACCATAATTTCCGTCTCAGCGGATATAAACGAGCAGCCCTCGCCATAATCCCGCGTTCCGGGGTTACCCCGCCGAAAATGAGGAATAGCGGATAGGTTTCGGAAAGTGGAGGAAAGGGGCTCTAGGATGATGGACACGCTCACACATTCACACATTTACACACACACATTCACACACCACACACACACACACCACACACACGCACACACACACATACATACACACACACACACACACACACACACACACACACACACACATACACACACGGCCCAAGCCTTTCTACTATTCCTAATGTATTCACTATTCATTTTTAATTCCTACACCTAATCTCTATTTTTTCTGCTCTTAGCAAAGGTTCTCCATCGCCCTTTCCCGTAAACACCCGTTGAGTTCATCGGTCACCGCAAAACACCCTGGCTTCCGCAGTGTTTTGGCTGTAGTTGCAGCCGATATTTGTCGCCTCGTTCGCTTGTTGACAGAGTTCGTTGCTCGGCCGCAATAGTGTGTGTGGGTTTCTCGATTGTCTCAGAAGAACAGAGATTTCCGAGATTCTCTCCATTTCCTCGCCCTATCATCCGCTTGCCCGGTGTCATTCGTTGAGATGTCGCCCGATAAGAAGCAGCGTCGTCCTGTTCGCGACCAAAGTTGTCTTTCTGATTTCTGAAGAGAACAAGGCTTCTCTAACTAGCAATCGCCCGTGTTTTCGCATTGCAACCTGCACTTTCAGCTGTTCCTACATCACATACCACAATGTTATTTCCGCAATAGTATAACTTTTCGGCTTCTTAGCTAAAGTTGTAAAAAGGCCATACCCCCGCGGGTTTAAATTCTCATTTCGCCGACACGTCGCCGCATTCTTTTTGCAAGAGGCGGTTTCTTTTTGCAGCCTTACTCAACTGCTGAAACATTCGACGTGTGAGATCCCTTGCAATTGCACTTTTGTTTTTATTTCGTTTCCCCAACACTTATTATTATTCTTTTTTGAAAGTGCTGGGCCAATATTTGTCTGTTGTTGATGGGTGCAATGGGGCGCATTTATTACCACCGTGTGTCTATGCGTCTGACTGCAATTGTGCCAGCTGGCCGTGTTATGTCGCGAACCACGAATGACACACGGGCGTCTCAAGGATCGCCCACTAATCTCTTTGTCGCCTCTCTCTCTCTCTCTCTCTCTCTCCCTCTCTCTCTCTCTTTCTCTCTCACTATCTCTCCGTATATCTCTTTTCTTTATCTCCGTCTTCTGTTCTCTTTCCATTCTCTTGTTCTCTCTCTCTCTTTCTCTCTTCATCTTTTTCTCTCTTACTCACTCTCTATCTCTATCTCTCCGACCATTCCCTCCCTTTATGGGTATGACTCTGTATCTCTATAAGCTTCTCTCTATCACTCTATCTACTCAATCTGTCTCTCTTTCACTCTCTCTCTTTCTCTCTCTCTCTCTCTCTCTCTCTCTCCTTCTATCTCTCTCTCTCTCTCTCTCCTTCTATCTCTCTCTCTCTCTCTATCTCTATCTCTCTAAAATTGCTTCTTTTGTTTTCTCCCCTCCCCATCTTTTCTTCTACTCTTCAGTTCGGCCGTCGAGTTCACGCCCCGCCTCCAGCTGAATTTCGCCTATTCATCTGTGCAGTTCAGCCTTCCACTCCGATTACCATTTGCCCACCTCAACGCCAATTGTCCCCGTCGTCCTTTCTCCTCCTCCTCCTCCTCTTCCAAAAGAGAGAGAGAGTGGTCTCTTTACTCATTCTCCTCCTCAGATATTGTGTTTCTTGCCCTCTCCTGAATCCAGTGGCGGACCCCCTGATAATTGGGCCAGTTGGAGATTAGACGAAAGGCGATGCGCGCCCTGATAACGTCGTTTTCCCACGCCGGAACACATCACGCAGTACTTTTGGATTTCGCCCCTGCGGGCGCCTCTTTTGCCCAGTCGCCACGGTCTGAGAGAGCGACCGGTTCCCGGGCCTTCTCTCAGATTTGTTCCTGTGCTACTCAATTGCCCCGCTGCCTTTCCCTCCTCCCCCCTCATCATAATCCCCTGAGTCAAGAGAGAAGGCCACACATCTGGCCTTATACCGTCCATCTCATGGAAATGTCAACAGAACTGCCTCTTTTGAGGCATTCGCGGTTGCCCTCTCGCCGTTGAGGAAATGGCGCAACTATTGGTTGCATACATCGGAACGGGCCGCGTTAATTCTATTCCGGGGAGACATGCTGCAACTAGGTCAGAGCTAAAAATCCAATTCTCTAACCACTTTATTCCCTAATTGCACTTTAGAGGGTAATAATTACACACATTTGGAAACTGATAACAGTGTAGCTATTGTTTAAAATGTGTCATCTTTTGCGAAACATGATTTCAAAATGTCTCAAAAATGTTAAAATTGCAACCCCTTCTCATCAAACACCTATTAAGGCTTTCAGGTTTTCACACACAAATACACACGCATACATACACACTCGCACAAACACACATACACATACACACACATACACACAGAGTCCTTCTCTCAATTCGAAATTCCATTCCCGCTCTCAAACTAGTCGAATTGGTTGTGATTTCCGCAGTCTACACTGAAAATTGCACCATAACAAGTTTTTTCCACTGATTAGTTTTGCTACGTAACAATTACAAAGGGAAGTGTGTAGTTCATGTTTTTAACAATTTATTTCGGTCTATTCTTTCATTTCCTGTGCTAAAAACAGGCAGTTATGGGAACTATATAAGTATGGTAGTGTAACATGATAGTCCCCTTGAGTAGGACCCTTCGGTTCCCTCTGGCATACAGTCTTTCGGGTTATGATGGTCCTTCGCACTGCCTGACACTTCCTTTCTTTTGCCCGCCATTTATCATGCCGTGTCGTGTCTGCGCCCTCTCCTCCCGTTGGCTCTCTCTGCGGTCGGCGATCTTGTAATAGAAGGTCTCGTTGTTCGTCAATCCCACATTTATTTGGCTCCTCTTCCGCTGGAATCACCCCCTTTTTTGCAGAATCGCCTATTACACAAGGCTAACCACTACATATGAGCACTTCTAAAGGCATTGAGAAGACTCTTTTAACCAGCAGAGCCTTTTACGACCCATTAAGCTATTTATGGGCTGTTACACTGAAAGTGACACTGGAATACAAGTCTCAGCACCAGTGCTCTACTTTACAGTAACCCCACGTCTAAAAATGGTTCCGTTGCATTCCTTGAGTCAGAAACATGTGTCAATACAACACAAAGCCGTGTCAGCACTTACAACCGACGGAAGCGGCTGCAATTCTTATTAATGGTACCCTAACGGACCTTTTGAGCAATTCAATGCCCAATATGCAAAGTATCTTTTTTCCCAACACCACTCCAAGCAACGTTTGTTCACAAAGTGCCTAATTAGCATACTAATAGGCTACGATGTGGGAATGACCTTGAGGTACCATTATGACATTTATGCGATCGCGGTTTCCAAAATTCTGCAAAATGATACTAATTCCATTAGGAAACACGCAACATTTTGCAGCTTGCGCAATCTTTTTGCCTAATGGCCCCGATTCAACCCGAAAAAGGACAATCAATTAGCCTTTTGTCTTTGTTAATAATAACTACAAAGCCCTTTAAAAGTATTTCTAATCTTTGCTTCACAAGTTCTCGTGTTTTTCTGCTATAAAATAGTCATTAGCTATGGAGCAAGGGTAAAAGTACTACTGCAAAATGCACTTTTTGCTAAATTAAGCACATGTCACACGGTTGTTCTTATACGTTTTCAGGTGTAGCTGTCATTACTTTGAAATTTTTAAACTGTTTTTCAAACCGCCCTTTTTCATTTAAAATTCTCACTTAAATTCTCTGTTAATTTTCATTTGCGATTGCACGCTGCTTGCCAAACCCCGCCCCTTTCCTAGAGGTTTTTATACTTGGAGAGCACAGGTGGTATCGACCTTGTGGTCAAGTGGGTAGTGTCAATGACTGGTGAACAAACGGTCATTGGTTCGGATCCGTGCCAAAAAAAATTTGTAAGAAAACTACCCATCATCTACTTTTGTATTGTACTGTTGGTTTTAATGATGAAAAAAACATTCAGATGGTCCCATTACCTTTCCTGAAATCCCCAATATCTTGTTCCAAACGTTTCCATCTTTGCCAAGTCCAATGGCGATTTCTTTTCTTCCCTTATCGCAAAGTCAACACGGTCATCGCACGCATAATGAGGGTGGTCGCGCGTCGACCTCCGGCTGTGTTGTCTTTTGTTATTGACGGCTTTCGGTCGAACCGCTTCACACTTTGGCCGGTCGGCGCAATCAGCTGATTCCAGTAGTTGTTACACTGGCGGCGTGCCCGATCCCGCTTAATCTATCGATGATACCAGATGGTGCATTCTCTTTTGTTACTTAGGTCTTAGCTTCCCCTTTAGGCCTTAGTTTCAACCGCAACCACCGGGATTCTTGTTTAAAGTAGTTGGAAGTATTTACGACAGTCACATGTTGCGCCAGCGCCGTCCGTAAGGAGTTTGTTTAGTCGGCAGTTTCAAACGAACATCAACAAAGATGACGATCTATCTATCCGCTATTTACCCGCTTCTGTACCTGTCCGCTGTTTAGCTGTCTCTGTGTCTGTCCGATGTTTAGCATCTTTTTTGTTCTTTATCCCGTTCAAGAGAGATAATTTCTCAATTCGCCGTTCTGCGGGGCTGCTGGGATTAAACTCGTTCCTTGTTTTTGTCTTTGCCATTTTCGGGCCGCTGGGAATTATCCCCCTCGCCATTTGATGTACTCGCGGGGCATATTGAAACCTGTGGCCCGGGTACCTCTATTTATACAATCTCTGGGGTAATTGTATGCACGCCACGCTCTCTTTCTCTGTGTAATTACGCGCTTCGAACTCTGAGGCGCGATAATCCTATGAGACTCAAAGCCGCCGACGGACAGATGTGTTTTGGACGAAAAACGACGTGGCAGACCGGTTGGCGGAAAGTGCAGCGAATACTAATTTGGTCTTTCAAGTGATCTCAGAAGGGGAATGCTTTTGAATTTGAAACTTGTATAGCAATTATATGTACTGAGGGCAAATTAGATAGAAATTACACTTTTCAAACTCTTTTCCTAACATCTCATTTTATCAAATCTCTCTATCTCTATCTTTCCGTTTCTATCTCTTCCAAGTCTCGCTTCTTTGATTTCTTGTCATAATTTACCTCTACCTCTCTGTATCTCTATAACTCTGTCTCTATGTCTCAATGTATCTCTGTCTCTCTCCTGCTTATCTCTATATGCCTTTGATATATCTCTCTTTGGTTCTCAATGTCTTTCTATCCCTCAATATCCCTGTCTCTCTGTCTCTATATCACGCTGTATTTTTTTGGTCTCACTTCTCCTCTCTTTCTCTCATTTTTGCCATCCATACATCTCTTTCTTTGCTCTTCTCCCACCCCATCCCCTATCCGACTTATGCCAATTCCCAGTCTCCGTAATCTATTCAGCTGACCCCCTAATGAGGCCTCCTTGTCACTTGCAATTACCCGCATCATGTGTTGGCTCTGGACTGCCTCTCCCTGCTGTTTTTGACCACAGATAGCGATAAGCCTCCTCCATCCTTCCAACCTTGTTCTTGATTTCGACCGTTTTCCGTTGGCGGTTCGTCTCTAATTGGAATCTGCTGCCAATCGGGCCATTCTCTCAGTGGACCCGGCGTTTATCTACGCCCGACGTCCTTTTGACATCTGCCTGACGTCTTATGAGTAAACCATGTAGTGTCCCTTTTACCACGGGTACAGTAATCTGTGTGGGAACCTCATACAGACGAAAGGCGACGGTTCCCACTGCAGCCGTGGTGTCTGGCGGATGTCTTGCATCGCTTGTTCGCAATTAGCAATTAGCGATTGAGGACCACCGGTGTTTCCAACGGCATTCGAGTGTTCTTTCGCGCGTCGTCCGGGGTCATGAGGAACGAGTCGCGCCCACTGGCGGCTGCGGCCGGCGATCCACTTGTGTCCACACATTCTGCCGCCATATGTCCTCTCGAGTGCGGCTGCGCCATTCGCGCGTTTGCATCTATGCCCGATTCCTATCATTGACACCAACACCCTCTCAACGGCTACTACAACTACTATTCACTACAATTACACTTGGCTATTTATAGCCAATCTGCTACTATTTATAGAACTACAGCCCAAAGTCTAAACAATGACTATCATGTGATTGAACCCTTCGAACTTAAATTCTTGCCTGGACTTGGCCAAACCTAGCTCTTTCGATTCAGCTGCTACCGTTGAAGAACTATAAATCGCCAAAGCTATGTGCAGAACACTGAAACATAGTACGGTACGAGTTTTTCTGAAAAACCATTTTGAGAAATCTTATTAAAGGACTGTTTTGGCCTTGAGGGTTTTTAAAAAAGCGATTGACAAGCCGTCATTTATTGTATCAAATGTGAGGTCACAGGATGGCCATTGATTTTTGGGCGCTTGTGATTTTGAACCAAAGCACCGGGATATCTGATTCTTCCTAGGACCAATTAGGTGGCGATATGGTGCATCAGGTTTTTGAATCAAAAAAGCATGACATGTGGTTTTACGCTGAAAAAGCACAAGTCACACACTGATTCCACGAGAACATATTCCTGTAAGCCCATTTATTTTGAACTTTGTAGTTATATTAAGAAAATTAACTGTTTGTAAGTGTAAATAGCGTGATTCAAGCCTAACTTTTGAATACAAACATTTTATGGTTTCCGTGTGACTTTTTACCAAAGGACATAGGATTTCCCCTTTTAAGAAAGCACATTTCCTGAGATCGTAGTCCCTTTTGAAACCAGAGTCTATATGATTCCTGCTGATTACTCTCTCCGCTTATTTTCGCTCCGACCACACAACGTCAGTCAAACAGCGAAAACAACGGTCGAGGGCGACGACACTCTAAACGCACTATTGCAGACTGATTAAACCCTACTTCCACCGTTTTTTTTCCCGCTTTCTTCCATTTTTCCCTGCCCAGTCACGCAAATATGATTTCGTCCACGCGCTGCGATAAGATATCGCGCAATAAAAACAACATTAGCTTTCCTATAAAACGAACACTTTGAGAGGTGTTCCTTTTACTAGAAAAGGCGGATTTCAAATAGAAATTCTGTAGTATGGATCGGAGTATTCCGTGTCCCGCCGTGCATACCGTAACTGACCTTTAAGTCACATCTACGGGCGTCGCTTTGAAGCCAGCCGGCCGGCCAGCTGCACCCGCCTGACCCCACCCCTTCGCGCCGTTTCTCTCAATTGGGATGACAGCCTCTGACGAATGGAGGTTGTTTCTTAATCGGAAGAACACCTGCTACTACCTTCTTCAATAACAGGAACACCGCCTCATTTGAGGAGACGGGACTCATGTGCATTTTTTATCAATCAGCACTCATTTCCTTACGAAATCAGAGATCGAGGGACGAGCTTAGCTGTTTCTCTTTACCATTATATCTTCCTCCATCTCTCTCTCCATCTCTCTCTCTCTCATCTACTCACTCACTTACTCACTTCTCCACTCGCTTACTTACTCACTCATTGCGATTGCAAAACGATCGTTGGGTACCCATAAACGTTGCGACGTTCCCATATTAATTCCGTAGCTCCTAATTCGCTGCCATTGTTTACCGGAGCCCTCCGCCCTCTCTGGCGGGGGCACATGTGCTCTCACACGCTGCTACACGCTCTCTAGAATCATAATGGCGCCTCCGAGTTGGCTGGATTACCCCCGCCCAGTGGGCCCCCTGTTGGGCCACTTTATGAGTGACCTTTTGGCAACGCCGCGCCAATCCGGCCGCCGTTGTTTGCCGTGCTTACCTTATCATCGCTTACTCACCAACATTTCTATGTCTTCGCGACTTCACGCCACCACACTTCTACTATTCCGGGATTTCAAACAAATTGGTTTGAAATCGATTGAAACTCATTTTCAACTCCAAATAACACTATTCCTATGCTTTAGACATGTATGTTCGGCTTATTTCTTGATTATCTCGATTGTTTAATTTTTGTGCAACAAATTCCATTAACTTTTCAAAATTCTCATCTACTTTTCGTGTTCCTTGAAACTATTCCCAGCGTTTGTTCCATGGAACCACCGCGTCACGTGTTCCCTTTTTTACTTCCCGCGTAAAATCACAATTTTGATTTTTTCGGTTCACTTTTCGCGTTAGGAACCCAATCTATTCCTGAAGATCGATCGACCTTCAACTTGATACCGAAAATCCTGATGGTGGCAGTCGCTTTTCGCTTGATTCCCTGGTTTCTTGAATTACAGCCGCCGGTCATACGACTCCGCTTTTCTGGAGACACATCGCTTGTTTTCTGCCGATTTGTTTTGAAATTTGATTTATTTTTAAATATTTTATAATGTTATATTTGCCTTTGCTTTGTAGAGATCGTTGACCTTCTCTCCCCGCTATGTTTGTCCTTTATGTTTTACACCCCCATACAGTTAGTCATGTCATTCCTACTTTGATGACTACAGTTACACCACAGCGTAATTCTGGAACACCGTCTCTCTGCAACAGCCGAAAGCCGAGCCGGGTGCTATTTTTCTCTGCCGTCTCCGAATCTCTCGCCGCCGCGCTGTCAGTCGCCCCTTTCACTCTTTTTGCGCATTCTCTCATACAGCTTTCTGTTCCTTCTTATACGCTCTCCGATGTCTCTCTCAGCGAAGAGCTACGGTCACTCTGATTTCCCGTTATTCGGCTGAGAAGGCGCAAAGGACAGAGGTCACATTGTGTTGCGAACAGCGCCCCACGAGAACACTTTTTGCAACGGTTATCGCATTTCCGAACGCTTTGCTTGAAATCGAGACCGTGTCCTTCCTTCTCTCTCTTTGCGATTAGCGCTTCGTTGGTCTGAACCTGTTAGTGCCAGCCGGCAGGCAAATAGACTTGCTCGCTTGTTGTTGCCTGTTTTTACACTTTCCGGAGATAATAATACGAAACGCGCATTGAAAGATCGAAAATCAGACTAGTAGCGCGTTTAAACTAGTTCCTCGTTCGCAATTTAAAAAAAATAATTTAATTTCCGGTAATCATTTTTCATTTCATTTCCACCTAAAGACATAATTATTTCAATTTAATAGCAAAACTTAATATTACAACATGCTCCAGCGTACGGCTGTCCGTGATTTAAACTAACTTTGTGGAATGAAAGCGTACTGTTGTAATATATCGTTGGAGTTAAATCTGATTACATTTTATTTCCGCGATTTGATTTTTCTGGGTGTCATTTTGTCCCATTTTCAAGTTGGAGATGTTTTTGTTTCACTCGCTCTGTCGGAAACCGGTTCCTTCCTCTCTCGATGCCCTCGGGCGCTGATGTATCAGTCGCCTAACTATCCAGTGTTGTTTCCCAAGAGGAGTAGTTTCAAGTCCTTCATTCGGCGAGCGTACGCCGTCTTTTTGCACATCCTCTCGTTTGTGGACTTTTCTCGCTGCCTCCTCTCTCTCCTGTCGACGCGATCAAAGCGCATTGCGGCACTTTCGACCACTCGACCTGTTGTTCCGTCGTGTTTTCTTTGATAAGCAGCTGATAGGCGGCAGACGTTTGTCTCTTTCTGAAACTACTGTTTCGGAATTCACTACGATCTTAGTTTTCACACGCCCTCCCCTTTTTTGAGCGTTTCTGCTCGAGCTGACCTCATTAGACTATCGATCGCAGCGGTATAACCTGCTAATCGCTGCTCCTCATTCGACTGAATGGGACTGTAAGAACCCTCGAGAGCGAACGGCGCGCGGGATTTTCAAATTTTCAACTATATTCTTTATTTTTCTGATATTACGACAATTTTTAAAATGGCGCCGAATAATTTTAAAAAATTTCCATGTAAAAAATTGAAATACTTTTCGAACTTAAATTCGATCTTATAACATGTTTCACGACGAATTTGCCTTGTCCCACCACGAAAATAGCTCCAACCGGCGGGAAATTTAAATTCATCCCGATTGAGTGTTCATTGTTCATGTTATTTTGAAGTTTATAGTGCAGTTTGTCCTCTTATTTTCGTTTGAAAAATGAATTTCCCGATTGAAAATTTCATTATTTCCGTAATTTTCCTGTTTTTAATTTGATGTTTGTTTTGTAATAAACCTTGGACACAAATCGACGGGCATTCTCGTAGCCTTATCGCTGCTGATAGGGTTGCCTCCTTTCGGAAGAATTACCAAAATGTGCTTCATTTTCTCGAAATTACCTTTTTTTTCCCAATCGTTTTCTTATTTCCCCTTACTTTGTCCACTTCTTGAACCGTCTCTCCCTAACTGTTATCTCTGTTTTTGACTGAAGTATTTGCAGAATGAGCGAAGACGGCGAAAGCAGTCGGAGCCCCGACGGGGAGTCGCTGGACGGCGGCTCGCACATGGTAGAACTCATCTACTACAACGTGCCCGGCAGGACGGACCGCAGTCGGCGCGGCAAAGTGAGCCACTTTTTGAGACTGCGCCCTCGAACGACACTTCGTTACAGGCTTACCGCAACCGGTCCGACGGCGAGTTGCGATGCTTCGAAGCCCACGACGGAGTGAAGTATCGGCCAGGAGACCACGTGTACATAGACGGCAGTTCAACAGAACCTTTCATCATAGGATCAATCTCACAGTTCAAAATGGTGGGTTCCCGGGAACGAACAATCGGCACATGGGGAAGCAAGAAGCGGGACCGGTTCAAAGCGTCCGAGTGAAATCGACCCGCGAAAGGGAGATACAAACTAGAAGTGTGGCAAATTGGTCCTACCACGACAACTTAAAGAACTTTTTTTCATACAGAACGCGTGTAAATTAGTGCCAGGTGGCAGGCACACAGTCTGTCACAAAAACTTTCCGTCTTTGCTGTAAAAAATGGACGATCTTGTTCCTGGTACAAAGAGTTTTTATTTTGGGGGATCTTTGGTGATTACAGTCAGCTGGCACTGTCAGAATGACGTCATCGTGGCTCTACCACGACATTCGAACCCAAAAATCGATTTTACAGTGACCAATGATATTTACTACCACCCAGGTGTCAATTATGGGTTTAATTACGTCATACTTGGCATATAATCACCTGTTGACGTTATACGGGTCCCAACACGAAATTCAAACTCAGATTTTACGAGAAAAAATCGATTATATAGTGACCATTGTGTCACACGACTGTCAATTATAGGTGGCATTATGTCACATTTGGTATATGAACACCTGTTATCTATGTAAGCCTTGGATTTCACAAGACTTGGTTCATTTTACCGTCAAATTAGCCCTTTAAAGGCATTGTTAGTCCTTTAAATTCGCCGACCTGCGGCAGAAGAACGGTGGTGTGCACGGCATATCAAATTGTCGTGCTTTACGGCTGCGACCGACGCGCGGGTGCATAAAACAATGCAAAGGCAAACAAGGCCGCGGGGATTAGCCCCAGGACCTCCCTGAAGGCTCTCATTTCGTGGCAGGACCTGGTTTGCAGAACACCTGCCATTGTTCTCCGTGTTGATAAGGGGGTGATGTCACTCGTACCCCTAGTAGTTTCGAGTGCATGAAAGAGCGCAATCGCTGACTCAACGCCCCGTTCTCACACACACCGGGGCCTTTTTGGAGGAAGAAGGGGACCGCCGGTTTCTTCCTCTTCGCCTTGGTAACCCGATAGGCAACAATGCTCTGCGTTCCACTTCCACGCATCACATTTCGCATAAACATTATATCATCCGCCGGCGGAATTAGGCAACCCGCGCCCCGCGGGGGAATCGCAGACGACAGGTGCACGGAGGGTATAATTGTAGCGAGAGAGAGGCTTTTACGAGCCTTTCGCTACTCTCCCACGTGGCGATATAACTATGCGGAGGAACTGAAGCAATGGGGTAACTTTTTCCCGTGTAAGTATGTCTATCTGGACGAAAGTGGGCAAACACCGGCTGTTGACATTGGAAGTGTGTATGGGAAGTCGCGAGAGCGACCAGCGGGGGCCACCTAGCCCTGCGCCTTTTGAGGCCATTCCGGCAAGAAAGAACAACTTTTCGAAGTGAGAGCGAAAAGAGACAAAGCTACCCGAAATGGAATTGGGATGGCTCATTTCTGGGACTTTTTGCTACTTTCTTTGGAAATCACGGCCTTTCCATGCAGTGTATTTGATTGGAAGTCAAAACCACCGAAAAAAGGAAATGGGAGGTTCCAAAACTTGCCAGAATTGATGGGGTTCGGTAGAAATCTTTACGAACTTGGCAGGGAGCCAGTATAGTTCCGCTGATTGGGCAGGATTTTTTTGGCGGCAAAGACCAACTTTTAAAAACAACTAATCTTTTTTGAATGTGTTTTTGCCGCCAAAAATGGGAGACCACTCGTTTTTTTAAGTATGGTAGGAAATCTAAGCTTGCTCGCTGCCAACTGTTCAAAAATTTTGACTGAAACTTGGACAAAGCTTCCGTGTGGGTCTCACCACGAATGTCTCGAATATTCCGTAAAATCACACTTGCTGAAAGAATACGGTAGCTTTTCTGTGAGTGTGTTGATTTTTCACACTCACTTGTTGGCTAGTTACCACATTCGGTAAAAGAGGCGGGGTTGGCTTTGGCAAAGTTCCAGTTGTCGTATAAAATTTCAGTTTTTTATTACCCGGGCGCACTTGAAACCCCAAAGGAACTTAGAAAACACCTTGTCCGTTGTGTTATCGTCCCCGCCTGGGTCAAGGATACTTTGCGAACATCAATAAAAGCCCGTAATTACCCTTTATTGCCCATAAATTCAACTCTTCCACGCTTTTTGCCGCGTCGTCTGGAATCGAGCCTCTAGCTGTCAGCATAACTCGATTACCCTTACCGTTTCCCCCGGAGCGCCCGTCGGGCGGTCAGTGTTTGTCCGTAGCGCTAATTGCGCCTACATGACCACCAGGCCCATTGGGATTAGCCGATGAGGAGGCGCGATTCCCGCCTAATCAGAGAACGTAATCCCCCAAATGTCTCGTGGAGTAGGAAACGGAAAGAGGGCTCTTATCTGTGTTTACGCAGGGGTTGATAAGTGAGCCAGGGCTAAAAGAGGAGAATAATTCTTTTTATTTCAGAACAAGAGGGAGTGTCTTTCGGTCAAAGTGACCCGATTCTTCCGCCCGGAGGAGGTGCCCGACATGTCCATCTCCGTGATCCTCCAGGAGCGCAATGAACTCGTAGAACAAGACGTTCCCATCGTCGACACCCATGCTAGGGAGCTGTTCACTTCAGAATCCGCCTCGACCTACCCCATCTCTAGCCTCAGGTGCGTGTGTCCTTCCAAGAGATTAGCTTTTTGCCACACGCGGCTATTAATGGCGCTGCCGCCGCGGCGAGTGCCGCCTCCAATTACCCGCCTGTTATTTACTGAAGCATTTGTCACGGCTCGCTTGAGAGTTGGAGGTGTTCTTGACCGATGACAGGTGGCCGAGAGAGACAAAGAGAGAGAGAGAGAGAGAGAGAGAGAGAGAGAGATAAAGAGACCGAGAGATGCAGAGCAATGGCCCCTTTATCCCCGCGGGCAAGTGCATAATCGTGTTTCTTAGACGCGCTCGGCTTGGTAATCCAATTGCCAGGAATTTCCGTCCTGCTTAGCTATTTAGGGGGAGTTTGAGGCCGCCGCCGCTCTCTGCTATTGCTGGGTGCGAGGCGAAGGAAATGGGGGAAGCGCACGACCAACTGCCAATAAAAACGTTATAAACACACACAAAACAGCCCGCGAACAGCGCTGCAATCAAAGCTACGCCATCTACATTTCCCACTTTTCATTTTTCGCACTTTTTACGGGAATCAGGAGAAAACGCACTTTTGCGTAAGCAAAGTTCCCACTGCATATGCGTGACCCAGTGGCGGGTCGTAATATGACACACCGTTACGCATAAGCAACACCCGATCGATGCCATTTTGTGCATTTTTATGAGAAATCATATACAATGCGACACTTCTTATGAAACATTGGGTTAAAGCGGAAGCTCACTTATCGTCCACCCCAAACCTGCGGTTTGACTAGGTTACTGTATCTCTTTATTGCTCTGTCGCTGACAGGATGCCTCAATTGGCTCAATTTAAATGTGCCTTGCGAGGAACACGGCCAGGCGAAGCTTCCGGCTAACGAATTCCATTCGAAAGCTGTCTCTCATCGTCTATGCTCATTGGGTATTTACGAGCCCGTTGGAGTGTGTGCTCCTTCCCCCCCCCCCCTCTCTCTTTACATATCGCTATGTCTCACTGAGAGACAGAGACAAAGAGTAGAGAGAGATAGCCTCTCATTAGCATCTTAACCCAGCAGGTGCGTGTTCGCGCAATTCACGTGGCGCTAGCTGGCAGCTGGCCAGCGACGGCGGCGCACGCGTCACCCGCGCCCTTTGTTTTTGCCGGCGCCACCCGTGTCCGTTATGTCTCAAAAACCCCTCCCTCTTCTTCTCTCTCCCAGCTGTGAGATCTGAGACTTGCGATTTCCACAGTATCCGGGGATTTTCCCTTCTACCATCCGAAGGCGGAACGTGTCTTACAATAACAAGGCGTGTATTTTCGGGTGCCGGCCGTTCTCGCAGCAGTCACCGCCGGGTATCCATTTTCCGGGCGCGAGGACCGGTTTCTGGTTGCGAAACGGAGGCCAGCGCCACCCACAGCCGCCTTGTTTTTACCCGGTGACAATTGATCCTCAGCCCCCAATTAACGGATGTTCCTTTGTTCGTCTGTTGCTAATTGCAGGTTATTTACAGAAGACTTCTGGTCTTCAGAAGCCTTTTGAACCAGCCAGCTGGAAGAGACAGGCTGTCCAGCCGGTGGTCATTGATAGGCGTGTTTACCCAATTGGCAACATGCCAATTACGCTTCGATAAGCCTCAATGGGGGCGTGGTCAGTGGAGTTGTTGGTCGCCTATTGATCGCCCGCGTTGCCAGCCGCTCTCAGCCACTCAACCTATGACCTCTCCCTGACTAATCCCTTTTTCCTCCGCCTCTCCCCTATGAAATGCCCCTCTGCCTCTTTGTCATTGCCTCTTTTTCAGGGGAAAGTGCGACGTCACCTTCGTCAAAGACTTTCGCAGTCTCGACGGCTGCGATCTGAGCAAGTGCGACTCCTTCTTCTCCTGTTTGGCCTATAATCAAGACTCTCTAAGACTGGCTGCTGTTCAGGGAGAAATCCGCGTCGGCGGCGCCTTCCAGGTAATTTTTTCGTTTAAATTTTGGGAATATCGCTCTATTGGACCTTAAAATGCCTCCAGTTTGAACCTTAAGGCCAAGCAAGCGGCTTAAAATCTTTATTTCCGGCGCAAAAGCGGCTAGTACAGCTAAAAAGCTGCTATTTTTAGTCCAAATAATGGCTGGCTCATAGCTTACAAATACAAACTTTTTACATAGAATTTTTGGTACCACAAGCCCTAAGAATCGATTAATACCCCCAGAAATCGATTGATTTAGCATAAAACCAATCGATATTGCACTATTTTGAATAGGTTTATCAATAGGGGTGCAATGGAGTCAAACTACGAACTTTTAGCCACTCCTAGCCCCAAAAATTCACCAGAGCGTACAGAAATTCTTAAAATTGAGTTTTAAAAAGAATACCATTATTGATTTTGGCATATTTTACCATGCCGTCCTAACGTTTCGCTGTTGTACTTTGTTTTGCGATATTTTCGGGTGAACATTCGATACTCAGGCTACGTTTGCAGCCAAATCAAACCAAGTAATTGTAGCTTTGAGCTTCCAAAGAACTACATTTTTGAAAAACCGCCCGTGATTTCTGAATTTCCTTTCTGAAATTGCCGTGTTTTGTCGAATACCTCTGAAACGTTTTTCATTTCTCTGTTGTCGGAGGCTTGTTTGGGCAGTCGGTGATAATTGTTGCCCCGGCCACAGGAAGCGTAGATTTTCGTCTCCGCGACAGCTGCTCGCGCGCCCTCAATCATTCCCCATAAATGTTTTATTGTCCCGCATTCGGCTTTGGCATAAGGAAATTCTCTGCGATTGCTTTTCGACGTGTCAATGACCGTGGAGCGCTGTTTGCGCCGAAGAGCATCAACTCTGTGTAAACACGGAGGCAGTCCGGCCTCTACCCATCTCCCGCGTATCGGGTTTCGCCTTTGCCGCCCCGCGCACACTCATTGGCGTGTTGCCAATCAAATTGTGCCAATCGGCATGCAAATTACTCGCTTCGCTTGTTTCGGCATCGGCGGAGGAGAAGAATAGGAAAAAGAAATCACAAACAAATAGCGGAAAACAAAGGCTGGTAAACTTGAGAGGCCATTTTTTTTGTAATTGTAAACGTTTTTGTCAAGATTTAGCCTTCCCCTCTTTTAACGTCTTTTGACGTACCCACCCTTAAGGTGTGTGGCCGAAAATGAAGTAGCCCCCTTAACTTTGGGCCCTCAAGGCTGATTTTTACCGAATATAGGGCTTAACCCCCTTAACTTCTGCAATTTCTGGGCCTCTACCCCCTTAACCTGGTTGAGCTGGATATACCCCCTCTTAACACGGAGGTTGTGTAATTTCAAAGCCTTAGGGCAGAAAATAGAATTAAAAATAGCCAGAAACAGAAAACTTCGTGCGCCTTTGGAAATCTGCCTTTATCTACTATTTCCCCCGATTAAACCCAGAAATCCCTGCCTTTTACGACTACTTTCCCCCTTTTTATTGCCAGCTGCCGTTGTCTCAGCTGCGGCCTGATAAGAAAATCTTAGGTAAACAATCGGCCCCTGATACGCCTGAAAAACGCCTGTTCTCAGCGCTCTAATCGCCTTAGCGAGCCTACAAATCCTCTAATTGTCGCTTTGGGTTAGGGAGCGCCCGCTGTCACCGATGTACTAGGCCGAGTGATGGATTTACGGGGCTCTCCCGCGCCCTATTGCATTAATCACAATGTCCGCCACTCTCTGTGGTCGGCATCAATTTCACAGATGTTCGCGATTGGAAATTGAAAAACAGCCGTTTCCCACAACTTTTTGCGAGGGTGAGATGAGCCTTTATGCGTTCAGCTGAGTAAACACTTTGTGAAACAGGCACGGTCAGCCGCCGGCCGTTGCGCAAGAATAGGTGCATTGCGCCGAGCGATAAGATCCCCAGCCGACCACGGGTCATTAGCCACGACGCGGCTGACAGCCCACGGCCTCCGCTGGGAGTTGCGGCGCCCGTTCGTCAAAAGAGACAAAAACGAGGGAAATTGAGTTGTTTGCAGGCGAAACTGCCGCCGGAGGCCACTTCGAGTGTGGGAGACGAGCCGGACCGAGATGAACTCGTCTACAGACCCGGACAGATATGCGAACAGACGGAGAAGACGTACATTCGACTGGCCAGGAGCTTCAGAATGTTCTCGATGATGAACGATCAGAAGGCACAAAGTGTGGAGAAGAACGCAAGGGTTGGTAGCTCTCTCTCTCTCTCTCTCTCTCTCTCTCTCTCTCTCTCTTTCTCTCTCTCTTTCTCTATCTCTCTCTCTCTCATAATCCCTCTTCTTCAGGTGAGCGACCTCCTTCTCGACGACGCCATTGGAACCCTCCACCGTTGCGGCTACAAGTACGACGAAGCCCTGAAAGAGATGAACGCCAATGATAAGCTCCTCTCGGCGGACCCGAACTTCATGACCCCCGAAGACACGAAAAAGTTCAGCAAGGGCATCCGCACCTACGGCAAGAACTTTCTCCGCATCAGCCGGGAACTGCTTCCGATGCACAGCAGGGTGAGGCATTGTGTATATGGCGGCCGTGTCACTCCCTAATCGGCTTGTGCGGGCGATGATGCGAGTGACCAGATGGCTTTCGACCGGATTAGCCCCTCTTCCGGCGGGAAATAGTGATTGTTTCAGGAACAACTGGTGGCCTACTACTACCTTTGGAAGAAGACCGCCGACGCGACCAAACCCAAGGCCTTGGCTAGGCCGAGGAACCCCGTGGCAGCTGTGAAGAAGGCGAAGAACGGCAACGCCAAGGCTTCGCGACCGGCTTCAACTGAGTACAACGACTACGCCTCGGCCAGTGAGAGCGACGTGGAGGAGGGAAAGATCTCTCACTACGCCTGCCACCACTGCTACTCCTCAGGTGAGGCTATTATTTGCTCAGACTGGGCGATGATCCGCGCGCAGGTGTCAGGCGGCGCCTTCTTAGTCGGCGGCGACCTTGCCCGCACACGCGCTCTGTTTGACCATCACTACGGAAACAATCACAAAATAGGCATAAGGGAGGGTAGAAACAGTGACAGAGGAATAATGGGACGTAGAGGGTTACATTAAGTGACAGATCTAACGTTTAGGGGGATTGAAGCAGTGACAGAGAAATAATGAAACATTTTCAGACAGCAAGGACTGGCACCACGCGGGACGCGACGGTCTCCTTCTGTGTACGGACTGCCGTGTGTTCTTCAAGAAGTACGGTCAGCTGAGACCCGTGGACAGGCCTTCTACCGTACCCCCAACCCTGTTCAAGAGGAGTTCCTCGGGAGGCACGGACCACGAGGAGGAGGGAGTGAGGACGAGGGCTGGAAAGAACGGCAGGAGGAGGACTCCCTCAATGGGAGACGAGAGGAGGAGCCCCAGCCAGGCTGTCTCAATCCATGAGTTCGATATGGAGAAGACGAAGCACAAGAACGGAAAGAGGAAGAAGAGCCACGCCAATGGAAATGTGAATAAGAAGAGGAAGATGGAGGAGAAGGAGGCCACCCCTCCGATTGACGAGGCGGAGGAGAAGGCGGCGGTTGCTGAGATCAAGGCTGAGCCTTCGAGTGCCTCCGAGTCGACCATGTCCGACTCTCCCGTCAAAGAGGAGCCGCAGAATGGATTCCACGATGACGTCAAGGAGGAACTACCCGACATCAAAGAGGTACCTCTGTTTCTGAAGCCCTCTCTAACTCTTTATTTTCAGCCGATGGTCATTGCGGTGGAGCCATCGACTTCTCGCAGCGGCGAGGATGTGATTTTCTCAAAATGTGAAGACGACTCGGATGGAGAGTACTACGACCCGAATGAGGACCCCACCTGGGAGACTGGAAATGAGGTAGCCCTCCTAAACGAGCCCCCCTAATCCCTCTTTTAGATCGCTTACCAATCCACGAATGCCATTTTCGTGCAGGCGACGGTGCGCAAGGTCGGCCATCGGTGCTCACGGACGGATTTCCAGTACCGGTTGAAGCCAGGCGGCGCATGGGATGAAGCGATTAAGAAACGCGACGAGAAGGCGAGGAACCCGCCGCCTCAGCCAGTCCCACCCACACCGCAGATTACCATCAAAAAGGTGCGTTTTTGGAAATATGACAAACAACTTACTTGGGTTTGAAGCCTCAACTAAGGCTCCACAATGCAAAAAAGACAGAAAACGTTTGACATTTCTCAACAAGATAGTTTTGGATTTAACCCTAACCTTTGCTTTTCAGCCGGAAATCAACGGACTCGTGGATAGTCGTCTGCCCCCTCAGATGAGTCTGGATCAGCAGGGACTGATGGCTCTACTCGTGATGCAACAGCAGCAGGCGGCGCAGCAACAGCAGGCTCAGGCCGCCGCAGCGGCTCACCAGATGCAGATGATGGAGCAACAGCAGCAAATGGCCAAGCAGATGGAGATGCAGCGACAACAACAGCTCCAGATGCTCCAGAGCCAGGCTGCGTCGAGGATGGTGCCTCAGTTCATCGACCAGAGGGTTATGGCTGGTCTCATGCCTCCCGTTGTGCCTCCGGGCATGCCTCCCTCGGCCGAGCAGCGCATGATGGAGATGATGGCTCAGGCTCACATGGCCCAACAGATGCAGCAGGTAGCTTTGATCCCAAGGACTTTAGTTATTGTTTGATTTCAGATGCAGCAACAAATGGTCGCAGCTGCGAATGCCCCTCCCCAGCAGGCGATGATGCCTCCCGAGATTCAGCAGCTGATGCTCAACGGGAACCAGCACATGCTCCAGCAGATGCTGCAGCAACAGCAGATGGCCAACATGGCCGCTATGGCGAACATGCACCCAGCCATGGCTGCAGCCGCCGGGTCGGACATGATGCGCCGGTTGCAGCAGGAGGGCCACCGCTCCTTCCCCCAGTAGTCAGCCTATCACCACGGCCTTTTACGGGTTCTCTCCAACTCCGGTACACTTTTTGTTTTTCTTTCTCTTTCCCTCGCTCGGTCGTCTTTCCCCCTCCGACGATACTCTGTGTAAATACCCTTAGGAATTCCTCACTTTCTCAGGTTTTAGTGCCTTCGCCGGCCACGTGCATTGTTTCTGAAGCTATGATGATGTTCCCACACTCTCCGTCTTTGTATGTTTTGCTATTCTTGTAAGCCGGTATTCCAGGGCTGGAGCGGCCTTCATTCCTCCCAGCTCCCAGCCCGAACTCTCGTTGTTGCTTTGGTTTGTGCACGAGGTTTCACCCTAATTGTTTTATCCTACAAAAGCATTTACAAATAATAACAGTATTTATATACATACGTGTTGTGTTTTTCGGCTGGGGTAATTATAAGCCGTGGCAAGGGTGTTATTTGTGGAATTTCCACTTTAAAACGGCAGCTGTTGCGGCCTTGGTCGTTCGGCCGGATATCCATGTGATGTTATTGCAAGACAGCAGACGTTAATGTGACTCTGCGGGAAATGCAACCAACGAGTTGTTTTCGCACCCTCGCACGCCACTTTTCTCATAAATGATCCACTTACGAACGAAAAACAAGACTGGATTTATGAAATTACACTTTAGAAAATGTAAGTGCATTTCAACATGGGGAGCTTATGAAATTGCACTTTGCGAAAATGTTTGAGCAATTCTTAGTTTAATCCTATTCTGAAAAGGTTATATATTTATATTTATTTTATTTTTTGTGCAAATAATTTTCACTACTTTATTTAAAGCCTTAGTACTCGACAGTGGGATTCGACCTGGTTCATTGTGGAATATTTGGTGTAAGGAATTCCACCGAAATCTGTTAACTTCCGCGGAAACGGCATTTGGAATTGTAATTTTTTACATTATAATGATTTCAGTGTGAGAACAAAATCCACCGAAAACCATTGAATTCCAGTTTTCTTTTACATTCCGCACAAATCTGTTCTTTAATGACCAATTTCGGTTTTTGGGAAGCATTCTAACTAACGTTTAAGCAAGCTAGCTCAATAATGAGCATATATTCCATGCATTTCAAAGGAAATCTCTATTTGCAAAACAGGGACGTCCCCGAATTGCTACTGGCCACCTGGCAACCCGGATTGCAGCGCCAGACATTTGGATATGTAGTAATTTCGTAACATGGTCGTTTGTAACGTGTCCCAGTTGCAAGTTGTACCAACTTGGTCGAATTGCAGGTAACTTTTCAGACGCTTCGGAACGCGATTAAAACATTAATACTCTTCACAGCAGAAATTTACCTTATACGGGTGTATATAGCTGTCGCCAAATTGGAATCGTGCCGATAAAATTAGAATGTCGAACTAATCGTTATCAACGGCGCAGGCTTTACATGTTTCCGCAGTTAGCATAAGGTTTCTCTTTGACGATAGCTATAATACCCTTGATTGAAATTAGTCGGACTCGAAATACGCTGTATTCCCAAGTGGCAAATTTCAAAACAGAGGTTCCTTAAATTCCAAGTTGCATTAATATGAGAAACGTTCCAAGCCGTCAGAGTTGATAGGAGCTCACGACCAATGGTGATTCGGGCACGTTATTTGCTGTCTTAGAACATTTTTCTTTCATTTTGCAACTTTCCGACTAACAGTTTTCAGACCAAAACCTTAAAACCTTAAAACTTCAGATTTACTTTTTTTTTCATAAATCGATGCGTTTTCTGCATACTTCCCCCTATTTCTCATATATTATGACTGTAGCTTGATTTTCAGATTGTATACGTTACTAATTTTGTATCCAATCTAAATGGAACTTGTTTTCGAGTATCGGCACAATTCAGGATTAACTAACTATAAAAGTAAACATCAAGATAGAAATCGGGGGAAGAAAATGGGAACAGATATTACTTTGAGGATTCTCGGAAAAAAAGTGCACTTATATAGCTGTTGTAATTGACATTGTATCTAAGGGCAGCAAAATAATGGTTTACCATATAGAACCGCTCGTTTAGGGCAAAGTTGGTTGGCGAGTAATATATGAAATGATTTAAAAGTCTTCAAAAGGAGCAGAACTCAAGACTCTTATCTCGAGTTTCCGGATTTGATAAGTGGAATGTGTTCGTGTTTCGCCAGAGATAAGCAGCGTAATGCGATTTATAACGCAACAGAAGACTCGTCTCGATAAGCAGGCGACCATCCTCGGATTTTTGCGTGTTCGCTGCGAGACACAATATCCGATTATTTTGAACTGAGAAGAAATCGACTGCCCTCCCACATGTCTCACCACTTGAACTGAACTACTACGTATGTGTATAAAATCTTCAAAACTCTAAACGACAATGTTGAAGGAGTAAAATAAATAGTTTTGGGGTGTGTACATATTTCTTTTCTTGTTTTTCTTGAAGAGAGTGAAGCAAGTGAGACCAGGAAGAGGTGGGCGGCGGACGGAGGGATGAGGCTGTTGGATACAGCGTAAGAGAGGGGTTATCGGGAGGCCGCTTGGCACACGTCTACTTCTTTTCCTTTTCGTCCTTCTTGTCACCATCGTCTTCCACTGGTCCCAGAGTATGCCACTGGGCGATCGGCCGGCGAGGAGAGGCCAACATGTCCATCCAGTGCCTGAAAAAGAGAACTATGCACCTCTATCTCTGTCTCTCTGTCACTATGTCTCTCTGTCTCTGTCTCTCTCTATCGCTCTGACCAACGAATGATCGAACATTTTGCGCACAGACACCATAAAAACTAACTAATGTCTCCTAATCTTTTGCTATTTAACACCAACAAGACAAATGGCTTTGCAGACATGATGACAGCTGCTGGGTCATTGTGATGCTAGGATTGTGTCATTTGTTACTCAATTTCACCACCCTTCACTACTCGGAATGTTTACAAGACACCGCCAGAAGGTGGTGTTACGGGACGACTCGGTGTTGGATCCGCCAGGATGACCTTCATTCAACATGTGACCTTACCCTAGTGGCAATTCTACTTTTCAGAATGTGTACGTGTTCGGACTGCGGACGTCTTTCATATGAGGATTTCAGGAGTGATATGGGTATATAACACATTCTATTGAGAAATATCCTAAGAACAGAAGCAGGTTGTGAAAATCATTAGCATACGACACAGAAAAGGACCGAAATTCAGTAAAATACGACACAAATATTTTTTAGACATTGTCACATACACAATTAGAACGTTCGTGAAAAGTTGTCTTAGAAAAAGATTTTGTTTAGGTTCAGACAAATTTTCTGTTCAAACATGTTTTGAAAAAGCAAAAAATGTTTGTGTAGCATAGTGACCGCCAATTTTAATTCGGCAGTTTTTGGAAATGAGTGAGATTATAATTCGCATGTTTCAAAATATTCGGCTAGAAAAGGGGCGTGGCCCCATTTTGGCCGAAGTAGGATTGGCGAGGACTAAAATGATAATTTTATATTTTTATATTTTGAATACCGAGTGTGGGGCGTTTTTTCAAAGTGTGCCTTAAAACATTTTGTAAGACAGCATTTCAAGGGCATCCATGCCTTCTATACTTTTTTCTAAAGGTTATGTTTTTGTGCGGATTCAGAAAAAAATTTCTGTTTTTCGCAGGATATATTCAAATTACAAAAATTATGATTTATTCGGACATTGACCTTTTCTAATTTTTCATTTGGTTCTTTCACAAAATCAAGAACAAAGAACCGTTTCAACAGAATTTTTCGCTTTAGAAATATCTGTCGAAAACTTCTTAGTATTTTTTTCGTTGTTGGAAATTCTACAAAGGTTGCAAAACGTCCCAGCTATTATTCGCCTCGTTTTGATTTTCTGAGACATATTTACGTTTCAAGAAGAATGCTGTTTACCAAGAGCAATGACATTTGAGTTTGCCATACTGATATCTGATTTCATAACAGGGAAAGTTGGTGATTTTGGAGTGTTTACAACGTTTTCAATGGAGGCAACGTGAACGCATTCCGAACCTTTGGCCCATAGCACTCTTAATCCATAGATCTCTCTCTCTCTCTCTCTCTCTCTCTCTCTCTCTCTCTTCAAAATATCGAAATTCTCTCATTTGATCTCACTCACCTCAGTTCCGCCCCAGTGGCGTTGCATCCGAGCAGACACCTTCCAATGGCATCGTTGGATCCGAGCTTGTCATAATCCATGACCGTGATCATCAGAGAGACTTTCTAAAACCAAATGTTTTCTGTGTTTCTGCATTCATTGATAGGTTGGTTGAAGCATCAAGTGTTAGTGTACCTGTATCTGCTCAAAAGGCACTTCAAATGAGAAGGACTCGTTGTAGTAGGGGTTCAGAGTGCACTTCTTAATTGAAGTCTTCTTCTTCTTCAGCCGCTTCCCTCCTTGCATCAGAACGATTTTCACGTATGGATCTGAAGAAGCGGGGGTTTCGTGCTTTGTTAAGAAGTTTATTAAATCTGGGAGGTTGGTAGGGGAATCGTAAGCCGAGCTTTATGGCAGAAATTGCCCAAGGCCAGTTAAGTTTTGGGTTAGAACAAGCCTGAGCAGAGATTTCACCAATTAGTTGGACTTGATGTTTAGTTGTTCTCATTCATTTGAACTTCGAAACCTGAATTCTCCCCAGATAGAGTCCACTAAAGGCGAATGACTCGTTGTAGTAAGGCGACAGTGTTTTTCTTTTGATACACGTTTTCTTTTTCTTAACTCTCTTTCCATCTTCCATCAACTCCAGTTTAACATAAGGATCTAGAAACAGATGCCTCTGAAACCTCTGCTCTACCTGAGAGTCCTCCCACATCCATCTTCTTGAGATTCTTCGCCTCCAACACAACTACCGTCAATTTTCCAGCCGTTGGCACATATCTCAGGGAAAAGCAGATATCTCCCAAGCTCTTTTCCTGAACAAAAGGTTCACATTGAGTCGTGAAGGTTATCCTACAGCTTCTTTGTCATCTGGAGGTGGAGCGATGTCCTTCCACTCTTCGATGACCTGGCCCAAGTCGATTTTTCCAAGTGGGATCAACACCTAAAGATTGTTTTGTATTTATTGTTGAAGTGAAACGGTACCTGTCCAATCTGGTCGTGTTTACTGAAGCGGTCAAAATCGTAGATGGCAAAGACGAGCGTTTTTGAGGTGATTTCGTTGAATGCCACCTGAAATAGATTAATTGCGGTGCGCTCTTTTTACGAAACCAGGAGGGTACGCGCGCCAACGGCGCGCACCCTCCTGGGTCGCGACCTTCGGCCGCTCAGTTAGGCGGCCTGCGGCCGCAAACATTCATGGCATACAGCCACTCATTACTCGGCTTCGGCCGTGAAACCTGCGTGAAGCACGTGAAGCGCGGCCTACGGCCGACCTCACCCTCCCCTCGGGGGGCCTCACCCTCCCCTCGGGGGGAAATGAACGCGTGAACTTCCGCTGATCCACTACACACACACAGACAAAACTAATGCTTAAGCAAATTTATCCCTCTACCGTTACAAAACGATGTGGAGTGTGTGTGTGTGTGTGTGTGTGTGTGTGCGTGCGTGCGTGTGTGTGTATGGTGGTTCGGCGGAGGTACGCGCGTTTATTTTCCCAGTGGGGGAAGGTGAGATCGGGCGGTCGATGTTTGCTTTTCCGTCAGTTACGTGAATACTACGTGACTACTACAGTACTGTTCCCCTAACTCTGTCCTCCTGCCTCTCTCGGGCTTGTCATCCCCCAGATCTTTGCGGTCAAGCAATGAGTGGCCGTAGGCCACCTAAATGAGCGGCCGAAGCCGCTCGTAGCCTCCTGGTTTTTCATTTCCCATTTGGTGTACTCTTTTCCATTTGGTAACTCCAGTGTTTTCCAATTCTGCCCTGGCTCTCTCCATTTTTCCGGAATTAAGATTTATGAGTGTTCAAAATCAGCTCATCTGTGAGTATGCTCAGACTCAACATTAACAGATTTTTTTTATCATTTTGTTCATCCGAATATTCCCTATTTCAGAGCCCGTCTTGTAAAAATCGGACAGACACACACACTTTACGGCCAGATCTCTTTCTCTCTCCCTCTATATATATATATATATATCTCTCTCTCTCGTTTATCTGAATCTACCTACCTTGAAAATGAAAGTCTCGTTGAAGACAGGGTTGAGTGTCTTCCTGTGAACCTTCGTTTCGACCTTCTTTTTCTTCTCAGGCAACAAGTACAACTTGACGTAAGGATCTGATGTTCCAGACATATCCATACCCGGTAGGTCTTCTGCTTGGATTACGGTAACTGTCAACTGAACCTCGTTTGAGCTGTTTATGACATTTGGCCTACCTGTCCTTGTTGGAAATCGTAATCCAATTTGTACTGAATCCTTCCCAATTTCACCTCTTCTTTGACTTCAGCTTGAGCTTTTTCGTTTTCCTCCATGTTTGCTTCCAAGGCGTCGAGATCTTGTTGAATCTAAAGATTTTAATTTGCGAGTTGGGTTTTGCAATGATCCACCCCAGTTTCGATGTCTTTACCGGCGACGATGTCAGCTCCCTTGCCGAAGAAGCCCTGGAATCCCATTTACAAAGTGAAAAATGTGCTGTTTACCTTGAACCCTTTCTTGTTTTTGTCGCCATGCCGTTTCTTTCCGAATAACTTTCTGATTAAGAGGAATCCACAGCCGAGAACAATGAGGAGGGCGAGTATTCCCATGAACACGAACGCCCACTCGGGCACTGAAAAAGATAAATACTGAGAACTAGTAAAATGACCCAATGATAACAAAAACGGGAAATTTATGCTTTTAACGAGGGCCTAATATTAATAATTTTGGGCTTACAAGGTGCCACTTTTGAATTGTCCCCAAACTTAACTAAGAGATTCATTAGATTTGAACAAGTATACGGTATGTCTGTTGTGAAAATTATCTTTCTAGGTTTAATGGATTTTCAACAAAAAAGTCCGTGATTCTTGTTTCTCTTTTCTCATTTCCAGGCATCTATCGGCCTCCGCCTCACCATAGCGGTCGGTCTTAGTGCGAAGCCAACTTTCTTAGTAGGTTTAATTACCCAAGTTTGAGGTTTTAAGAATTTCCGACCCTGCGAATGCAGAGGTTGTTAAAATTTTGGAAAGCCTGTTTCTTAGGGAAGGGCAACAAATAAGGAAATCGAAATGTATTGTGTCGAAATGTATAGGTTCGACATTTTCATGACTCAAATTAGCTTGAAAAGGGTATTAGTTAGAAAAAACTTTTGTGATCAGGGCAGCTTTAAACTGAGAAAAAGCGGTTCGTTTCCGTGTAAACCAATGCCGTTACTGTAACATTCTGATTATCATTCGACCAAAACACGATAAGGTTAATTCAAACTTTCAGTTGTCTAACTCTCTCGTTTTGTTTTGATTCCAAAGAAAAACCAATTTTATGAGAATTTTGTGTCGGCTTCGAACGGTCTACAAGCCTAAGCGTGTCTCGTGGGCTAATCAATGCTGGTTTTCAAACTTTTCTGTTCCCAGGATTAAGCCGAACTGAATGAACCATAATGGTAAAAGTGCCCGTGAAATATCGAAACGCGTGAATTGTAAAATTACATTTTTTTATTCTTGCTATCTCCAGGTAAACATATTTCAAACAGTATGTCAAAATGCGGATTAAGATAGTGTTTATCATTCAGAATCTATCTTTACAAATTGCTAAACTCCGAATGGTTAATGACTTAACTTACATCTCAAATCAATTTTATACTCTTTTCATGTATAATTCAAAATAAATACGGTCATTATTTGAGAACCAGATGCGCTCGCTGTTTTTGAAAGCAGCTTCAGGGAGAAGAAGCTCATGGATATTCAAAAATGCTCATTTGACTCATTTGCCCCAGTGAGCAAAATAAGTTCTCTCATCAGATTGAAATATTGTCTGGCACTTCTAGGCAATCTTCTTGTCCATCTCTTCGACCCCGAAAGGTCTCTCTTTTCTTTGTTCTAGAATTTTAGCAGCATCGAGTCTCAAGCGAACCTGCCACTAAACATTCGGCTGATTTTACAGTCTAAGAAGTCGTATTTGTGTTATATCTAGTTCTCCTTAGCGGTTCCCAAATAAGCGTGGTCTCTATTCACTCGGCCCTCGGCTTCCCGTCGAGCCTCCCTCCGGACCCATTCAAAAAAGGCAATCGGCGCACCTTGGCGCATCGATCTGGCGCCGCGCCCGTCGGACTCGGGTTTCCTGGCCGTCAATTCGGACGGCGGTTGACAGAAGGGCAATCACTCACTTCCGGTCTCCTTCATGACTTTCGCCTTGACGACCTCCTTCACGTCCAGCACCTTGTTCACCACCACGTCTTTGATTGACTCTTGTGTTGACGGTCTGAACCAACAGTTAGCCCTCCTTTTAATCGACCTACGGAGGAGTGGGGGCGGCTGTGGTCTGCATGGGCATCTCTGGCGGAGCGAACTCCTTGTTGAGGTCTTCTTCGGCCGCTGCCAACGACGCTGCTTCGTCCTCCGCTTCCGCGGAGGCGTCGTGGATCTTCACCATCGGCGCCTAAAAGAGACGGCGTAAACACGGCATACAACATTTGGATATTCAAAGATCTACAGGGGAACACACAAATATAGAAGCGAGCACATAGCTCATTAAAAACGAAAATGAGCAGGAGTAGAAGAAATCCGAACAGAAAGAGACATAAAGATGAGAAACGGAATCCCTCTCTCCCTCTAACTCGAATGAGTGAGTGAGTGAGTGAGTGAGTGAGTGAGTGAGTGAGTGAGTGAGTGAGTGAGTGAGTGAGTGAGTGAGTGAGTGAGTGAGTGAGTGAGTGAGTGAGTGAGTGAGTGAGTGAGTGAGTGAGTGAGTGAGTGAGTGAGTGAGTGAGTGAGTGAGTGAGTGAGTGAGTGAGTGAGTGAGTGAGTGAGTGAGTGAGTGAGTGAGTGAGTGAGTGAGTGAGTGAGTGAGTGAGTGAGTGAGTGAGTGAGTGAGTGAGTGAGTGAGTGAGTGAGTGAGTGAGTGAGTGAGTGAGTGAGTGAGTGAGTGAGTGAGTGAGTGAGTGAGTGAGTGAGTGAGTGAGTGAGTGAGTGAGTGAGTGAGTGAGTGAGTGAGTGAGTGAGTGAGTGAGTGAGTGAGTGAGTGAGTGAGTGAGTGAGTGAGTGAGTGAGTGAGTGAGTGAGTGAGTGAGTGAGTGAGTGAGTGAGTGAGTGAGTGAGTGAGTGAGTGAGTGAGTGAGTGAGTGAGTGAGTGAGTGAGTGAGTGAGTGAGTGAGTGAGTGAGTGAGTGAGTGAGTGAGTGAGTGAGTGAGTGAGTGAGTGAGTGAGTGAGTGAGTGAGTGAGTGAGTGAGTGAGTGAGTGAGTGAGTGAGTGAGTGAGTGAGTGAGTGAGTGAGTGAGTGAGTGAGTGAGTGAGTGAGTGAGTGAGTGAGTGAGTGAGTGAGTGAGTGAGTGAGTGAGTGAGTGAGTGAGTGAGTGAGTGAGTGAGTGAGTGAGTGAGTGAGTGAGTGAGTGAGTGAGTGAGTGAGTGAGTGAGTGAGTGAGTGAGTGAGTGAGTGAGTGAGTGAGTGAGTGAGTGAGTGAGTGAGTGAGTGAGTGAGTGAGTGAGTGAGTGAGTGAGTGAGTGAGTGAGTGAGTGAGTGAGTGAGTGAGTGAGTGAGTGAGTGAGGGAGTGAGTGAGTGAGTGAGTGAGGGAGTGAGTGAGTGAGGGAGTGAGTGAGAACTGATATTCATGGAATATTTGTCATCAATTGCGGATACAGCTTCGATACTTTCAAAAGAAAATTCGATAAGGCAACAATGAATTCAATTTACTGAGCGAATCAGAAAAATCTCTTTGGGTGTCGTGTTTCTGCCTTCTGTTTGCCCAAATGTGCACGTGAGAACACACTTTGGCAGATCTGGGACTGACAGATCCCCCATTCCAAATGGGAAACACGCAAAGAACGCATTAAAGGGCAGTAGTCAATGATCGACAGCTGATAGAGAGAGAGAGAGAGAGAGATAGAGAGAGAGAGATAGAGAGAGAGAGAGAGAGAGAGAGAGAGAGAGAGAGGGAGAGGGAGAGAGAAAGGGAGAGAGAATAGACTAAACCAAGTTCAAAAAAGATAGAAGTGAATAAAAGTGTTTTCGGATGACCCCGCGTGGAAAAGCGGGCCACGTACGTGGGAGTGGGGGCAATTCCAACGCCGCCGGTCGTTTCAAGCTGCCATGAATAAATATTATGGGCATAATCGAGGGCGCCAAAAGGCTTGATCTACAATTAGGAGAAAGTGCAACTGACGGCAAATGAAAGAGCTAAAGGGACTTTTGAGGCACTTTCAACAATGCGCTCAATTTTTACAAAAACATCAATGTTCCAAAAACGCTTGAGCACAAATTCCAAAAACGATTTAGAGCCAGGAAAGAACACACGCAATTTAGGGAAGAACAATGTAAGATTTGTAAATTTGATTTTGCAGAAATGAATCCTCTTTTTTGGGCAAAGTGAACCGAAATAGGAGCGCCTGAAATTTGCCTCAATTGTTTTTTTGAATAGCACGGCACTCTGGCATCTCTCAATTTCCAGCGCTTTCTCGTCTTTTCTGTTGTGTATAGTCCCTTTGCAGTCCAAGTTTTACAAAATGGGTAACCCAGTGAAGTTGAAAAGAATTGAAAAATTTGCGTCAAGATTGACCGACAATGGGCAGTTTCGCTTGGAACGAACCGAAATGTGAGGGGAGTTTTAATTAACACCTTTTTACACTCTTTCAGCAAAATAAACATTACAAGGCTTCGGGAGAAAATTTTTGTTGGGTAAAACTAAGGCAGTGGCAAGACGGCGGAAATGTTTCTCACAAAGCCATATTTCGCCGACTTTTCTGAAAAGGACGTCAAAAATTTGAAGTTCCCGGCTATTGTTGAGGTTTTCAGCCCATTCCATGCAAAAATACGGGTGAAAATATCTCATTTTTTTCGTTAATTTGGACGTAAATCAAAAGTGGGTTCTATGAAGAGAAAAAAATTTCATGAAGAGGCAGCTGAGTTATAAGCAACAACTAATTGTTGTTTTACACCTTTGCCCAAGTTAGTAGACATTTACAAACTCAATTTGTAGTTAGTATTGCAAAAAACCAAAAGTTGATTTATGGCGGGCACAGTAATTCGAATTGCAAGTTTATAATTGTCTCACTAATTTTCATGAATGGCTGAATTAGGATTATCGAGAACTAAATATGGAATGAAATGAGGTTGACGCGTGGCAATTCAGAGAAAGAAAATGTCACACGAGGGTTTAAAAAGTTCACCAAATATAATTGCGCGGGGAATTGGTTCTGTTACGTAAACTCGAAATTAGCCAACTTCTGCCACAATGTTTTCACAAAACATATGGAAAGATTTGTTGCCGACTGTTTTGCAGATAGAGTTAATTAAAACAATTGCAGGCAGTGTCTCAGCCGGGAACCCGCCAAAGCAAGAAAACAGGCCAGAGCAGGCGAACAACAGGCGTGGGTGTGGGGAACAAAAGGAGTGAGATTAGTCCAAAGAGGCATGAAAAAAAAGAAGTCGATGAGGTAGCCCTTGAATTGATTAGAGGAGTGCTTAGGCTGTTTTCTAGTTGCAGATAATGGTGTTGATTCAAGCGGCAGCACCTACCCAGATGTGGCCGAAGGGCGCCCGTTCCCAGGGGAGCGGGCGATCGAACGGAAGAGGCATCGAGTACAACTACTGGGGTTAGCACAAACAGACGGAGGCAGAGATAAGGAGGAGGAGAGGCAGACCCTCACAAAGAGACGTCTCCTACTCTCCCTTCACATTTTTCGCCTCACCTCTTTGTCTTTGCCTCTATACAGCTCTCACACGCATGCACATGTACACATGCGGAGGGAAAGAAATAGAGGGGAGAGAGATAGATAGAGAGAGAGAAAGAGATAGAGGATAGAGAGAAAGCCCGAGAGAGAGAGAGAGAGAGAGGGAGAGAGAAAGAGAGAGAGAGAGAGGCGTCATCCGTTACCCTCCAGGAAACAGAGAATCAAAGGCCAGAAGGCTGATTGGACCCAGTAAGCCTTGTGAATTACGAATGGGTGTTCGTTTCTCTGGCCTTTCAATGAAACATGACGTTAAATGAGAAATTTATGTATTTGGGAAAATGAATCACAAGCAAAATTTTGATTTCAATTCCAGCAGCAAGGCCGGAATATGCATTATTCACAAATTTCACAAATATTCACAAGAAGGCGGAGAAAAACTACTTGAAATAAGCAAATTTAAATAGAAAAACTACAAAAAAAGTTTAGAAAGCTAACCACAACTATTCTAGTAAACAAGTTATCCAATTTCCAGCCATTAAGTGTTTGAGGGATTCAAAGAGAAAACAACTTAAACTAGCACTTTTCTTTTTCCCTCTTAACAATCAAATATAGTTGTAGTCAAAACTATAGTGCGTTTCCGGAAAAGAAGCCTGTGTTACAACGTGCGAATATTTTGATGTCGTGCCTAGAGCACTTGCAAAATAGGGTACTCAGGCCGCCTACGCAGCCAAATAAGACGAAATAGATTTAGTGAGCAGTATATAAGGTAAATAGGCATTGTATAAACAGCCAACCGTGTTCCGGAAGCTTCTTTGGCTTACCTCTCTTCAATCATACCCATTTGTCTTCCTGTTAAAATGTCGCATTTTTTTCTTAACATTCAAAGGCGGAAGATAACGTGTGATTTTATACAACGAGTTGATTCAAAATACTAAGAAGGAATTCATTCCTAAAATCGCGTAGCGAGTGCTTGTGATCGGTGTGGCCGTGTCCCTCTGCTGGCGCATTCCCCCGTGTGGGAAGCCCAGGAATCATCGGGAGCAGAAATCGGATTTCAGTGGTGCGAGGGGCGCAGGGTGTCCAAAGGAGGCGTCGAATATGTGGAGGCGGGCGGGTTTCTTGTGGCCCGAAATCGATGTTGTTTTGTTAAATCCACGGATGCGCGTTGCTCTTCTCGCGGAAATCGCCTAGGCGTAATGGCCGCGCAGGAGAAATTGTATAGCGAACAGCTGAAATCGCCTCGTTTCGTGTGAAATACGGACGCAAAAAGGCCGACGCTTTTGGAGGCAGAAGGCGTGGGAGCAAAGGAGACTAACAAAAAGATAGGGAGCGAGAGAGAGAGAGAAAGAGAGAGAGAGAGAGAGAGAGAGAGAAGGTGGTTAGAGAACACTACAGTATGCAATGGGACGCCGCTCATTAAGAAATAGGCGTGCACTTGAAGGAACACAAACGAAGCGAGCTAATTTTGTTTCAGCTGGGCGTATAGTACAATTGGGCGCGTGTGTGTGTGTGTGTGTGTGTGTGTGTGTGTGTGTGTGTGTGTGTGCCTGTGTTTGCCTGTGTGCCTATGTGCCTGTCTGGGTTTTCCGTATGTTCAAGGTGTATCTTGAAAATTTAAATTGGAAGCCAGTTGCCGCAAACACTTTCAAAACGAAAATAGAGAACCAAAGACCGTCATTTCAGCTGTAATGGTAATTCGTGGTGAAATCATTTCGGAGAACGCAGTCTTCTTCTGAATGTATCGTTGCCGTTGCCGAGTAATCCCCTAATCCATTGCCTATAAGTTAATCCAGGGCGCCATTTTGGGCGCCAACCAGAAAAACAATCAATGCGACTTAATTAATGGTTGTTTGGAGGTTTTTTGTTCATTTCGTAGTATACAAAAAAGGAAAACAAGGAGAAAACGCCGTTCAGTGCTGACTCTTTTTCCAGTGGATTGGACGAACAATAGCTAAATTTTGGAACACACAAAGCTCAGACGTTGGACAACAAAAGCGTGAACTATGAAAATTACTCTTGTGCTCAAACTAAACTACGAAACTTACAGGTCTTCACGCGAAAACCAACTTCGAAATAGGTCCCACAAAGAGATCTAAACGTCTCGGAGCGAAAATCATGCAGCAAACGGCAACAAATGTCTAACCACGGTTTTCAGTGGTACCGTGCAGTAAAACACAGTGAGCTTGAGAAGAGTCACCGAATGATTTGACTCGAAACACGCGAGCCTCCATACCCTCTGTGAAACTAATAATTCAACCAGTGAACCCCCACGAATAGCTGGAATATTAATCTATAGCCTAAAGAACAACCAATTGTGACTTAGAACGCATTCCATTTATGGGCGCCTAGTTCAATTAGCCAGGCCTGGCGGTCGGTTCCCCAGGGGGAAAGGACATGGAGGAGAAACTTTGTTTTCTACGGCCATAACAAAGAAGAGATGGGGTTTGGAAGGGTGAGGAAGTGAGACATTCTAGAGGTAAAGCACTTTTTCCATCAACACAAGAGGGCAGAGGAGGTTGGGGAAAACAGGCACTTCCTTGGACACACACATACACACACACACACACACACCTGAAAAAATCAGAAACTCTTGATCGACAAAAAAACGAACGCTTTGAAAAAAAATGTCTCGGTTCGCTGATGTTTGTCGTAAACGCCCACCGAAGCCTATATGTTTCAGACTCCATAATGCGGATATTTTGCAACGAGAGCCGTTTAAGAGGTGTTTGAGAGTTTAAGCTTGAATGAGGCGTTTAATCGGAGGATAAGAGAAGAAATCTCATGAGAATCGATGCGACTACCTACGCGAGAGTACGCGTCTAACGCCTACGTGAAGGCATAATCGATGGAGGGACAAATCGAAGATTGCGCTAGAAGAATAGCATAAAGTAGGCTTAATTTATTAATGAAGGCATCGGATCCCATTTCAGTGACGCGAAGATCGCATTTCTGGGCTAACGATGGTAAAACAAGGCGAAAAAAGCAGCCGTAGAGTTCGAGAGTCGATTTTGAGCATTTTAAGCTTCTTTGATCTCATATGTGTTTTACTCTACTTTCTCTCTTTCTCTCTCTTTCCCTTTCTCTCACTCTTTCCTTTCTCTTTATTCTCTCTTTCTCTCTCTCTTTCTCTCTCTCTCTCTCTCTCTCTCTCTCTCTCTTTCTCTATCCATTTTACTCCCTCTCTTCATATCTCCATCTTTTCGACTATCTTTCTATGTTTTCCACATGTATCTATTTAAGTCTCTCCCCTTCTATTCACCATCTCTATCGCCATCTCTCTCCGACTCTCTCTCTCTCTCTCTCTCTCTCTCTCTCTCTCTATGCGTTTTCTTTCGTTATTTTCTGGCTCTATTTTTTTTTCTTTCTCTCTCTCTTTACCTCTTTCTATATTCTTCAATCTCTATCTCTCTAAGTCTCTATCTATTTCTCTCTCTCTATGTCTCTTCTCCTTCCTCGCTTACGCATTTTTTTCGTTCTCATCCATGTATACATCCACTTTTCTGTCTTCCTCATTACATCGTTCGCTAAATGAGCCAGAAACCTTGATATGAGCCCATGTTTCACTTAGAAAAAACAATGAAACCCCGAATCTGCCTATATTTAGCATGTTGCAATTGAAAGGACGTGAAAGGCAGAGAAGAGAATAGACGGAAGTGTGTTCCAACAAAGAACTGACGTATTGCAACTTGGGTTTGCCCAGCTGCGAGTGTTTATGGTGAGACGAGGCTGCGTTGTTGATTTCCAAAAACAATTACACGGGTCCCCGCGATGGGTGTTTTTGCGACAAACGCACATAAATGAGCATTTCAAAGACCAGCCGACTGACCCGAAACTCTTTGTTTTCGGCGCTTCTAAGTAGCTGGAATCGGTGGAAACGGCGAGGAATTACGGAGACTAACCGAGTCCAGGCGGCGAAGACTGGCCGAGATCGATAGCCGAGTGATGGCCGAAGGTGCGCACGTCGCCAGGACTCTTTCAGGCAATTCAAGCGTCAAATGGAGCCTTGATTTGAGATAATGCACGGGTATCAGGGAGAGAAATTGACGAAAGGGAAGCCCTCAGAAAGAGAAGCCCTGTGTGTGTGTGTGTGTGTGTGTGTGTGTGTGTATGTGTATGTGTATGTGTATGTGTATGTGTATGTGTATGTGTATGTGTATGTGTATGTGTATGTGTATGTGTATGTGTATGTGTGAGTTCGTGAATGTGAAATGGTTAAATGTTTTGTCCAAAGAACGATTTTTGAGTCCAAATCCGTGATCCCGTAGGACAAAACGATATTTGTCTGTCCTTTAGGGGTTGAACGCCAGCTGTTTCCATTCTAACACTGTCACGAGATTTGTCGTTTACTGATGAATACGTTTGCGTGAATAATATCAAAAGGGCTTAAATTTCAAATTTAGGAAAAAGTCATAATGAAATATTTTTTAAACGGAGAAGTGAATAACAGTTAATTATTCCGACCCGGGAATGATCTCTCTAAAGAGTGTTTTGACCAGATTAAACACAATAACACGGTGTTTATGTGCAATAAACAACTTGTTTGGGGACGGAAATGGAAATAAGGCAACAGCGGCAACAAAATCATCGTTTGAAGCCCTCGTAAAAAAGACCGTGAAGGTCCCACTGTTTAAAAAGAAGCGAACTCATCCGAAAGACGGAAGCAATTTCCTGGAAGGCGGTCGTTGGTTGGCCGAAATGTCAGGGAAAGACTAATTATCTGGGGAGAGAAGATGGTAGAAAAGAAGGGAAGGGATCGATGGCTAATGAATATCCAAACTCAAAACAACACGGCGATTTTGAGGGATTAATAGAACTGCGCGGGTGGGATTACGAGAACGGACAACACGTCACGGATCTCTCTCTCCTCTCTCTCTTTCTCTCTCTCACACACACACTCACACACACATGGATGCACGGATACGCACACACGCACACACATGCGCTAATTATGTCATTGTTTATGTAAATTTCTATATATGTACAGCTGTATCACTTCTTGGCTGCGATTACCATTTGACAAATGAACGGTCTCAGCTGAGTACAAGAACGAATCGACCACACTCCCGAACTGTCGATTACTGAAACCACGTCATGATAAAAATGCGAAACGAACGCCGAACCTGCGCATCCATCGATAGGGTTGTCCTCGTGGAAATTGGAGAAATGTTCGGAGAAACCACGGGTCGAGGCCTTGGTTTTCATCCCAATCCATGCAAAGTCGATGGTTGGATTCTCATTAATCAAGGCTAAACAAAGATTTTTACATTTTTTAGATGGAGACTTACTAACGACGAATTTGTTCTTTTCTTGGCTGTCTACAGAGACGAGGTGGGCGTCCATTGAACGGCAGAAGGTCTGGAAAAGGGACATATAGATACAGAGAAAACAAGAATGTGTGTGTGTGTGTGTGTGTGTGTGTGTGTGTGTGTGTGTGTGTGTGTGTGTGTGTGTGCGTGTGTGTGTGTGTGTGTGTGTGTGTGTGCGTGTGTGTGTGTGTGTGTGTGTGTGTGTGTGTGTGTGTGTGTGTGTGTGTGTGCGTGTGTGTGTGTGTGTGTGTGTGTGTGTGTGTGTGTGTGTGTGTGTGTGTGTGTGTGCGTGTGTGTGTGTGTGTGTGTGTGTGTGTGTGTGTGTGTGTGTGTGTGTGTGTGTGTGTGTGTGTGTGTGTGTGTGTGTGTGTGTGTGTGTGTGAGTTAGAGAGAAAGGGAACATCTTTGGTTGTTCAAATCTACAGTACCTTCACGCGTCCCAATTAGTCATACCCACCACCGTAATAATTTCCCAAATGTGCCCTAACTCATGTGATTTTTCAGGTTTTCTCACCTCCGCGGCCTCCCAAGTCTTCCTTTCGGGGAATAACTTGTACATGGACCCACTGTCCGTTTGATTCCAATCAGCATGGGCGGTCTGCTGCAGCCCAGCCATCTAAAGTCTCCATTTTAAACTTCAACTTCATTTAACCTGTGCTTCCAGCTTTTCCACTCTCTTCTGAAAAGCGGCTAATTGAAGACTCAAAGTTCTGCCATAGTCAGGACCAGCGCCGAAGTAAGACTCCTGGAACTTAAATTCAGAAGACGTGTGGTTTTACGAATTGATTCTTACAAACTGGGCAGAGACTGAAGATACGAGGGCGAATCCGAGTAAAAACAACATGTCTGAAAGAGGAAAATCAATGAAATTGTGAATTGCGGTCGAACCAGTCTCGACAACCTTGGGGTGGCCGGCGGTGTGTCAGCGAAGTTCGGCCAACCGAGACTATATGAAGGGAAACGAGCGAAGACCGCCTTTTTGCATCACGAGGGTCGAGAAATGGTGATTCATTCGGTGGAAATGGGCAATGGCTAATGGACATCACTGATCGTAGTTTTTTTTTACAGTTGGTGTCAACTAAGCAATAGGTTGAGCGCGGGAATTAATTTTCGTTTAACAAGGACTTAAAACATTTTATTTTGCACATTTTTTTAAACTGAGTATACTGTAGAATCTGCAAGGTCTCCGAAATGTGTTCGAAACATCCATTTGATGGGAAAATATGAACTTGACATGTTTCAAGCAAAATCTGCTCTAGAGCATGCTGAACCGTAGAAAATCATACTTTTTCAAACGCGTTTTTGAGAACTTCATTACGATCTCAACAATTGATCCATTATTGTTAGCTTGTCACACCAATTGAAAATTTTCCCTAGAACTTGTAAAACTTCAAAATTTACAGTTTTTTGCCCTTAACATTTTAAAACTAAAACCGCTGCCTGGTAAAACTACGTAACCCGCTATGGCGATAAGAGATTTTTTGTGGTCACAGCTACAGATAATAACTAAAGTATTTTGAGAGAGAGTCATTAAAGGGCTCGTCAGGGGCCTTTTCAAAATCGCATGCTAATGAGGACTTGGCAAGCATTTTGCGCATGGCCGTTTGCTGGAGCGGTGTTTGAGAAAATGATTTCAATTGAAATGACCCGATTAGCATACCATTCCTTTCCAATCCGAAAAGGCCCCTTACAGTCCCTTTAAGCTTTCAACCATCGGCCCGATTTATGAACTTGTCAAATTTAATTTTCTTTAAATCGTTATTTCTGCCTGCATAATTTTTTTCAGACCTGACAAACTTATTCATAATACTTCAATTATATATTTCAACTAATTCTAAGTCAGCAAAAATTAAGTGCCCCGACCGGGATTGAACCTTGGTCGCGTGGGTGACAGCTTGACTGGGTGGTCCGAGTAGACGGGCCGAAGCGGGCCGGGCCGAGGATTATTTCAAGTCGGCCCGGTCCGTGAGTCCTATGGGTTCCGTAAGGTCAACGAGATGTTCTAAACCACCGTTTACCGCTAAAATACGACTTCCCGTTGGAAATTTGCCTAATTGTCGGCAGTTTGCTTTGCCAACCAGCTAAAGTTACGTTGCGTTTCCCCACGTATAGCCTTTATGGGAAAAGGAGATTTATTGTTCTTCTGCGGCCCTTCGAGGGCGGTCATCATGGACATCTCTATCGCAGGGATTCTGGTAGCTGTGGCATGTCTACCAGTGCTCCTCATTGCAATCTATGTTCATTTGGTTGTTCTTAAGAAGGTGAGAGAAATAGAGAGAGAGAGAGGATGTCTCTGTTTCAGTTAAAGTCGGATACAGACATGATAGAAGAGAAGACGATGATCATGTCGGACCAAGTGCTGATGACGATGGTGCCTCTGCAGGTGGCTGCGGAGATCAACCAGGTCGCTCTGGAGGAGGCTCTGGTAGGACAGGACAGAAGGCCTAAAGAGAAGAGCACACCAAAGAAATAGGATATCGTCCTACTAAAAGCGATTTGTAGCTTCAATAAAAGTGGGGTTTAGCGATAAAGAGACTGTACATCGGTGTTTAATGTTCAATTTATGTGAATTTGATGTCATGTTCTGTGTATTAACTGTCGGTACTCATTGAATTATGTTGATTGGAATTCATTAATAGTGTATGTCGTTATTTTATTTAGTGCTACCAAACAAATGACCGTTTTTGACGAGATTCTGTTCCTGCCCGGTGTTTAGCAGAGAGCGTGTTCGCCTTGCAAGGAATATTTGAAAACGCCCCGCCCCTTATACTTCAATTTCCGAAAAGCAAAATTTATCGTTTTTAGCGTGCTTTTGTATTTCTTTTATTTATTTTCCGCCGTATAATATTTAAATATATGCTAATTTTTGGCTTTGAGTCCAAAATCCAAACTGCCGCGTTCGATTTCGGAGGATTCGCTGTCGGAGATGGGCATCGCCGGTGAGGTGGATCCCTCCCAGCACCGCTTCCCTCACTGCATTGTCTGGACGCCCATTCCTATGATATCGTAAATTTTTAACAAATATTCATTTTATTTTATTATTATTTAGATGGTTAATTCCCTTCATCGGCCACATGGGTATCGCCAACAGCAAAGGAGTTATTCGTGATTTCGCCGGCAGCTACTACGTGGCGGTAAGTTTTAACGCTTTTAATTACTTTTCATTTTTATTGATCTAGTCATGTTAATTTTAGGAGGATGACATGGGCTTCGGCTGGCCGACGCGCTACTGGCAATTGGATCTTCAGTCGGTTTCGGGAGGAGCCGACGTCTTCGACAGGGCGGTTCGGGAGGCTTCCGACGAGTACAAGGGACATTTTGTAGGTTTTATTTAAGTCTTTATACTTTTCATATCATTGCGCTTGTAATTCAATCCTTTTCAGCACAATTTATTCTGCGACAACTGCCATTCCCACGTCGCTTTGGCTCTAAACAGCATGGAATACGACGGCAAGACCAGTTGGAACATGGTGAGCCTGTGTTTCCTGGTTCTCTTCAAAGGACGCTCCGTAGGGTTGGTTTTACATCTGTTTTGTTGTTATTTTTTTCCTTTAGTTTTGGTGGATTCCTGCAGCAGTGGCTTCCTTTCCTTCTCATCGTTCTGCTGGTCACCGCCGTCATCTTAATATCCACTCTAGTCTAACCTTGGTTCTTCTAAGAACCTGTATTTACTTGTGTACATAAATCTATTTTTATTTGCCTTTTGTTTGAAGCTTGAGTCAACTCTCGCTATTACCTGTGTTTATTGTGCTTTTGTGGGTTAACCTGGTTTTAGATGGTGCGTCTCTCAGTGGATATGATAAATGACGCGCCGCAGTTCATCAACACCGTCAGGGAGAGGGAGCTCAACCTCCGCGGCTACAAAATCCCCGTCATTGAGAACATGGGTGTCACCAGAGTAAGTTTTTTTTTTGCCGTATTGTTTTAGTGACAAAGGTTTCCTGAGTACCCTATGTTTGGCACAAAGCCGATCGCAATATGTCAAACATTGTGTTAAAAGCAGGCACGAACATACATGAACAAGCTAACTGTGGGGTCCGTTTTGCGCGACCCCCCACAATACAACAAATGAGACGTGTGGCGCGAGTCCCCCAAAAATAGAAAATTTGGCTCAGCGCCACCCCCTCGGCCGAAAATCGCGGTCGATGTTTTTCTATGGTCACGAAATGATTTGGTCAAAGTCTAATGATACAGTGAGTTACACAAGGTGCCCTTCGGCGGTAGACCTACCCAATATCTTGACCAAATGGGGAAAAGCAAAATTCATCCCCGTACGAGTCGTACGACGCCCCAGAATTTGGCTGTTGATGTTTCGAAACCAGAGTCAGCCGAATCCTGGGACGTCTTGGCGGGACCCATCATAACCGTCTTTCATCTGGCTTCTTACGAAGTACGTGGGCTCTCTATGTCGCCTGTGGCACACCGTAATAGAATCACTCGAACGTATAGTTTCTGTCAAAACTACTTCGTTACAACGTGCCAATGTTTTGATGTTGTACCAAGAATAATGCGTACACTTGGATACTTGGATACTCAGCCCTGCATCCAGCCAAATGAGCTAAAGTAGATTTGGCGAAAAGTATATACCTGCCGCCTAATTTTTAACGTCCTTTTTGTCGCAAATAACTTTGTGTGTCACCTGCAGATTTTCTTTGTCGCTTGGAATAGAGAGAATTATGTGAATTTACCACGGAATAGACTATTTTTGCTTATTTTCCTCCTTCCAGGATCAATTCGATGTGATTGACTTCACCGACAACGACATTAAGCGAATGGACAACTTTCCTCTTCTGAAACGTCTCCACACCCTCTATCTTCATAATAATCGTGTCCAGTTAGTTTTTTAAGCGTTATCTCTGTCGTTTCTTATATTTTCTTGCAGAACGTGATTATTTCGTTGTTTTAGGGTAATCCAATCGGATATCGGGGAAATGTTGCCCAACCTGAAGATCCTCGCCCTCACCAATAACAACATTTGCGAGCTTGGGGACTTGGACTGCCTCGCGAACTGCAAAAAGCTCGAATATGTCACGTGGGTATTCTTTTATTGAAGGACTGGCTGAATGGTGTTTTTTAAAACGTAATTAACAGTCAGATTTTGTCTTTTTTAGTTTTATTGGTAACCCCATTGTCCATCTGACCAACTACCGTTCCTACGTCATCTGGAAACTGCCCTCAGTTCGCGTCATCGACTTCAAGAGAGTGCGAATGGCGGTAAATTAACTGAAATGGGCGTGGCTTGAATTGGGCTTTCAGGAACGCGCAAAGGCGAAGGAGATCTTCAAGGGCAAGAAGGGAAAGACGGCCCGCGAGGCCATCAAGACCACCAACGTGGTCGATGCCCCCAACAAGGAGAACGAAAGGGCCGGAACCGCGCTCACCAACGACGACAGAACCAGGATCCAGGTTTGTTTTGGGGACTGGTCGACGACTTTGTTTGTTTTTGATTGGAAATGGGCTTAGTTAATAACCGATTTTGTCTGTTTCTTTTACTTGTTTTGTAGAAATAGGTGTCAAAATTTCCAGGCGAAGCCCCAGAAAGCTGTTGAACACCAACTGACAGGCAGCATGTAATGAAATTGAGGTTTTTACGATACGCTGTGCAGTGAAAACAGTGGTTTCTTTGGAAATAACCGGCTGCGAAAGATTGTACAGCCGTGGAAATTGTCCGAATAGCAATTTCGCATATTTCATATTTGAAAAATATTGAGAGGTTTTGATACTCATGTTTGGTGTAAACATATATTGCTAGAAAACTTCGCCAGAGAAGTTCGCCAGAGAAACTTTTGTGCAGATTTGGAAATGATAGGTATCACAACAACTGTGCGGATCAGAGCCAACCGATATGAGGCGCATTTCTGTGTGTTCGGTGCAAAATTCTACGTGAATGCATCTTGGATGCGAAACGTTGGTACAATATCTGCGCGGACAACATTTGGGGGCTGGATGCGTAAGCCTCCAAATGTTGCCTCGCGGGTAACGTAAGCTCCGAGTTTTTGCTACCATTTTCAAACGAACGCCGAATTAGTAGGTAACCCGAGCACCTCATGTTCAGCTATGGTTTGTACGAGGGACACTGAAAGTATTAACTTCGACGAGCTGAGCTCGAAATGTTTAAAAGATTTGAGCAAATACTAAGATGATGGCTTGATTGTTTGTATAATCCACTTTTCTTTCAGGAGGCTATCAACGCTGCCAAGTCTCTGCAGGAGGTGGAGTATCTGCAGTCGATTCTGGCTTCTGGCCGCGTGCCCGACAAGGGCTGGAACAGACAGCTGGACCTGGTCGAGAGCAGCGCTCAGCCGACTTCCGGGGAAGGGTCAGTCGGAATTCCTATAACTTCACCTCTTTCCAGTGGCCGCTATACAAAATGACTTTCAGATTCGTTCCCGAGACGGAGGACGAGGCGATGGAAGCCTAAGCCAGCAGCCGCACTCGCCATTTACATTCTCGTTAAGTATTCTCCCGCAGTCCGATCCCTCTGTAAATGGCGACAGCGATCTCCACTTTCTTCTATCATTGTTACGTTTGCGTCCCATAAAGTTTTAAATTGAGCCGGTAGTTTTTATTGCAATAGGGTGTCACAGCTTCGAATTCAAAGGACTTTGCACCTGTGACGGCAAAGATCTTTTTGTGCGCTGATTCAGTGCGATTGATTATGGCGCTGTTATGAATATCTAAAGAGAGGCGGAATTTGCAGGTGCACGCGCGTAGGTTTTGCGCATTGCTCCCACAGCACAACGACAATCTAAGAGACAGCCTTAAGGGGCAAACATTTGTAGTTCGGAGGTGGTTTTATAGCGGCCAAGTGTCTCGCCGCGAAACTTTACCGCCCTGTAATTGCGATTTTCGAAAATAATCACCTTTTTTTGTTATTTGTCCACCTCCCCTCCCTTTATTCAATATTTTCCCACCTTTGAATTTCACGGTCTTTCCATTAACTTCGATTCCTTCGCAAAATCAAGTTTTTGGCAAGCGCCGCTTCTTTTCTTGAATTTGGAGACTTGCCAATCCGGCATCCGGATTCTACTCAGTAGCAAAAATATTTGAGTTAACAAGTTTTCTTTCGCAGTGAGAGCCCGATCCCGTCTGCTGTATTTCGGTATAATGGCAAAGTGCCAAAAGCACTTTCTTTGTCGGTGGGCTCTTACAAATATTAGGATGGGAAAGGCCGCAAAACTTCTTTGTCTTTTCCAAACCGGGGCAATTTAAATTTGAACAAATTTAAAAGAAACACACCACAGCAAGTCTCAACTTAGAATTTTATACTTATGAATATACAGAAAATCTTTCAAAAATGTATCTATTTAAACAAAAAATTGAAAAATCAAGGGCTCTCGAACAAAGTTTGTCACGGTGTCCCAAAAAATCCATTCGGATACCGATTTTATGCATTTTGGCAAACGGCGTCTGTCTCTGTCGTATGCGAATGAAGTTTACGATCTTTGTTACAGTTTCAAGTAACCAACTGCCGCTTTCAGCATTTGAATCTTATTCGAAGAGAATACTCAATCGCATGAAAAGTATTCAGATCACTTCTGACTTTCAAACGAACAAACATGGACATGTACATATTTCCAGTGGTGAAGCAGCGTTGAGTTAAGCTCCCTGTATCCTGTCACGGCCTTTTAATAAAATTTTGCTTCTTTTACGAATTGAGGACAAAACGCATCGCTGTCGAATCCCAAATCGGCAATTTGAGCAATTTTAAATCTCTTAAACCCAATAAATCCAATGCCCATTTGATGCTCTATCAAATAGTAATTGCTTCAGTTGACATAATTGGACTTCCCCCAGTTCGAATTGAAGCTATTGTTTGGTTACCTACCGATTTCACTCGTAGCGAGCTACAATGAGCTAACATCAGTATACGATCTCTGCTATGGAACAGTCCCAAGGAACCAATTGTTTCTTAAATACTACTACTACCAGTGAGATTCTTGGAACGCGCACATCTGGGGCTGGTTTTTAAGCGGAAAACTGATTGATTCGCGGAAAATGTAGTTTGGACATGGCGGTTCCTCAAAGATCCAATTTTGCTGCACGCTTTCTGATACATTTATTCGCTCACACATTTCGAGGCGGAAGTTTGGACATCTTTTTTGTCGTTAGACACGTCTACTCAGTCTAAACCTGCCAACCCGCATATCCATCGCCAGGTGTCCACACCTGGCGTTTCCCTGCGCGGGGTGGCGGGAAACACGCAATTTGAGGTTCAGGCTTACGAAAGCTGGCACGCATGACGTTCGCCAATGGTAATATCTGTTTTTCGTTGCGAGACCATACCATTACCCGCAAATGGCTCTTGCAAATGGAAAATAGCAATTGGTACTACTGTATTGAAGCCAAATGAATGGCACAAGCTCGTCCAGTCTCATTCTCTCCCAGTAACTCACTCACTCACTCACTCACTCACTCGCTCATTCACTCACTCTCTCTCTCTCTCTCTCTCGCTTATTTCAGTTCGCAAAAGGAAATCCTCAGCAATTATCGAATCGAAAGCAATCGCCCACCCTTGCTCTGCATAATTCGGCCGTTCCTCTCTCTTAAAATAGCGGTCTCCTTCGTGTCACACGTGGCTTGATTGCTGCCTTCGTGGGTGCATTATTCAGAGACTTGTTGGCCAAGTAGTCCCAGTTCCTCCCTCCCTCCTAGAAAGAGATCTCCCTCTCACCTCCTGCAACTGACATCCGCGCGGCATCGATCATTCGAGCTGTTTATGATTCGGGCTGCTTTACACCGAACGATACGCCTTTATTGAGCCCGATCGCGCACGGCAGACGGCCAGTCGATGCAGATCCCACGAGGAGACTAAACACCACCTGCTTATATCTCACTCTCTGTCTCTATCTGTGCATTTGTCTCTCTCCTCTCTCTGTTTCTCTCTCTCTCTCTCTCTCTCTCTCTCTCTCTCTCTCTAACTCTATTTCTTTATTTTGGGACCTTCGCGTTTCTCTAGCACTGTCTCCGTCCCTCACAGTCTGTTTCTATCTCTTTATCATTGTGCCTCTTCGTTATTCCGTCTTTTTCTCTATATTGCTGCAAACGACTTTCTCCACCTCTCCCTCCCTCCCTCTCTCTCTCTCTCTCTCTCTCTCTCTCTCTCTTTTATCTCTCTCTCTCTCTCTCTCTCTTCCTCCCTTTCTCTCTATATCCAATTATTCGCAGCCCGATTCCCTGTCAAATCGTCATAACAACAACTTGTTGTTGTCTCCCTGTCTGTCTACCAACATCCAATTACACCGCTTCTCAAAATCCCTTTCATAATTCGAAAGTTTTCTTTGTTTATCCGTCATCTTCAGAGAATCGTCGACGGAAATTGTTGTTTTCTCATATTTCTCTGAATCTGGATAATTCTTCCTCTTTCTTTCGAAAACATTCACGTGATTTCAACACTTACCTTCTTCTTATGAATTAATCGTGTTCTCCGTCAGAATTATTTCCGCCGGTTTCAATATCTCTTCGACCATGATTTGGATCCATTTTAGCCCTAAATGTTTTATTCTCTTTGAGAAGAATTAGTCTTTTCTTCGAATCCCCCTCCCACACAATGGAAGTAAAAGATTTATGATCGTCCATCGTAACTAATGCAATGTGTGGCTTCTGGATTGTTGCCAAAGGGCGCCGGATTGTCCTCTCAGAGTTCTCACAAATAGGCGCTGGGCAGTAGTTTTTCCTATAAACATTCCTAAAGGAAGCGTCTTTTCTGTCAAAACTTCAACAACATCACAAGAAAATTTCAATACACTTTAGACCGTTTTTGAAAAAACAGTTTTCGCATCAATAAGTACGCTTAACAACATTAACGTGGAAGGACCGCGTAAAAATATATTTTCTAGATATGTGATAAAAATGATATCTCCTTCTTCAAATTCAGAAAATTATCTCTTTTTCCATTCTCGGAAAAATGATTTGAAATAGCTCCTAATTCCTAAAGTTTTGTCGAAAATATCGTTTCAGTAGCGCGCCACTTGGATATCTCGATTTCCCAAGCTCTCTCGCCTTTCTCTGCTGTGCACCCGTTGCCTTTTACGCGTCGCGGCGTCAGCACCTACTATTTACACCCATTACTTGTAATTTTTGAAATCAGCACAAAAAGAACCAAAATAGCCCCATTTTTATTATTGGGCTAAAAAAACTCATATCGCGCGTAACATTGAAACGCTGCGACCAAAAAACTCAAGTTTTTCTTAATTTTTGGCTAATATTTTTTGGATGTTTGAACAATAGTCGTTGAAATGTTCTTTTATTTTAAAAGGTATTCCAAGCTAAGTTTTTCGTAGAATCTGATAGTGAAAACATTTTTTACCTGAATATTCCGGAGATTTTATTTTCTATAATTCGGTAAATATATGCTGGCACTTTGGATAACGTCGAAATATTTACAGAGCGAGTTGGGACTTTAACCGATTCAAACAAATCGATATCGATCCCAGTGTTTCATGTTAAGCTTTTCAGTCCATTGGAATCTCTTTGAAAAGTTCAGACACTGCATATATACTTCTCGCCCATAGACCTTGACCGGAAGTATAAGAACCTGCGAATCTAAGCTAATTAGCGTGGATAATGACAGATTTACAAGTTCACATTTTTGCATAAATGTTCATTGTTTATGATTGAAAACTATGCTAATGCCCAGTATTTCGGTCAAGCTCTATGGGCGAGTAGTATACGATGCTTGCTCAAATTTTCAAGATACGACATAGCAAAAATATTTGAAAAATACATTTTTATGAGGTTATTACCTTTAAAAGCATCGTTCTTTTAATGACAAAAGTTTTGCGTAGTGAGGGATTCGAACCCGGGACCTTTTTATCACCCGCAATTATCCCTTGATCAATTGATTCAGATTGATTCAGGCGCCTCCCAGCGGCCTTAGCCTGACAATGGTAGAGGAAAACACAGTTTGAAAAACGAGCAAAGTTCTAAACCCAACCCAGCCTTCCACTTTGTTTAACACTCGGCTGCCCTTGCCTTCCATGAGGCTGCCCCTTCCACCTCTCGCCTCACTTCATCCACTTCCCTCCCTCCAATTGTTTCGATCGCTTAATCGTAAAGCAATCTACGACTTTCGTGGGAATGGGAATCTCACCTTGCGAAAGAATTCCAATATCTCTTATTATATTTGTTGTAGCAAAGGTTTGACTACAAAATCCGTTGAATTTACAAGAATTTTACAAGAATTCCTTTATGCCCAAATTGGATCACGTCGTTCTGAACTTTGTTTTTGAAATTTTTACGACTTGTTCCGAGTTTCGGGTCCCGTTTTGGTTGCTAGGCGTTTCTGATGAAACATGCGCGAGAACTGGAAATCCGTTGTGCTAACTAAGAATGTACGAAGAGAAATGTTCAAAACGAAGAGAAATGTTCAAGTTAGGGCCTCTCTATCTTTCTCTCCCTCTCTATCTCCCTTTCTCTCTATTTTTTTATCTCCTTACCTCTCTGTATCTCATCTCTCTCACTCTCTCTTTTTCTCTCTATTCCTCTCTCTCTCTCTCTCCCTCTCTCTCTCTCTCTCCAACCGTTTCAAATGTTCCTTCCAAGGACTGCTTTCACTTTTTTCCATGAAGAAAACAACGCACCCAGAAATCTGAGAACCTTCCCCCTTCTGCCATCTATACGAACGATATTCAATTATTACGATTACGTTTTCACCTAGCTTTTATTGATAATTGTTGTAAATATTATTTATTTACCGCCTAAATTTGTATTCAGGATAGAATGTCACGACGGCGGTGGTCAACGGCAGAAGCCTATCTGAAGCCCCTGGCTCTCCGCGTTTCACCGCTCAATGGGTTAGTTTTACTACAGATACTTAGCTTTTAACAAAGAAGAAAAGTTCTGTGTGATTCTCTAAAACGGGTATAACCGTCAAAGGTGTAAATTTTTAAACTACACTGAAAAGGGAATTTGCGCGAATGTATGTGAAAGCATAAATCGAATGGGGATTGTATGGGAACCGATACAAACAGTAATAACAAAGCTTATGAAAAGTACGTTGAGCCATATTTTCCACCAAGTCTGAAAAATCGAACGAATTGGAAAATTACGCGGTATAAATACATTATATTTTTATGGGGTTTCGAATGATTGAGATAAAAAATCTCGACCAAAAGACCAAAACCTGCAAAAAGGGGTAGCTAAACATATTTGTATGTTGTCATAGTTTTCGGGAGTCCTGGTCCGCTTCGGCTCGCCTTCTGAGACCAAGTTATCAAACTGTCACTCACGCGACGATTCTTACATGCCGGTCGGTGAATTTAATTTTTGCTTACTTAGAAATTGTTCAAAAGGAAAAAAGTAGTTTCAACAGCTAGGCGGAATTTCAAATAAAGAGTAAGCTAAAATAATAATTTCAAGAAAATGTTATTTGGCAATTATACAAACCGGGTTCAACGGGCTGGCCCGGGTTTTTTCTAGGACCGTGGGTCGCGGGGTTATCAGGGGCGGGCCGTTTGGAAGTGCTGGTCGGCCCGGCCCTGGGCAGCCCGTTTACCCTAGACCACCTAGTCAGATTGCCACCCACACGACCAGGGTTCGATCCCGGTCGGTGACATTCTTTTTTGTACAACTAATCTTTACTAATATGTTAGTAACAAACACAATTTAGCTTCCAATCGTTTAAAAACAGTTATTGCACCGATTTATACAAAATTTACAATTTTCATTTTATTAAACGGGCAGACCGAGCCGGGCCGCCTAAAAAAATTTCTCGGGCCTGCGGCCGACCCGTTGTTTGAGAACCCCTGTGGGTCGGTCCCTTTTGAAAGAACTATGATTGAGTTACGGAGACCGCCAGAGTGAATCACAGTTGTTGAATGTTTCACGACAGTGGCTTGTTTGATCCACTTCCTCACTTGATTCGACTTCAAATGCCTTCTTCCAAGTTGTTGATACAGCTCTCCTCGTGGGAAGCATCTTTTTCTCAGCTTCTTGGGACGGCCGGGGCGTTTGGTCCATTTTACCCAGTGATTACCCAAGTTGCCGACTCAGTCTGTGAGTAGAACTGTGTTGAATTAGAACTCAGCGGGCCAGATAGAATGAGAGGTGACGCAGGTTCATTAAAAAAGTTCTGATTCGTTAAAGTTTCATTTGGTTCAACTCTCGGGCTGAGCCAAGCTACCCTCCACCGCTTCCTCGTTTGAGTCTGTAACCTTAGCAAACACTAAGCTCATTTCCCCTATCCTATCTCGACGACCTTTCAATCTCAATGAATTCCCCGCGGGCCAATTTAGTCTAGTCGTTTCAATTGAACCCTATTCCAAATAGCTCAGTTCCCACAATCCCCGCTTGAAACCTTTATCCGATTCA
>OZ059903.1:12776862-12809362 GCA_964057215.1 Oscheius myriophilus | reverse complement strand
CACATACACATACACATACACATACACATACACATACACATACACATACACATACACATACACATACACATACACATACACATACACATACACATACACATACACATACACATACACATACACATACACATACACATACACATACACATCCAGTGACTCTGTACTTCCACTTCCTTCGTCCTTCCTACCGTATCCCTCTTTCAGTAAAGTGTGATTGTTTTTGATATCCCTTCTCACATGTGTACAATTAGAGCAAATTGTCCGTCTTCCGGGTGACAAATTGAGACAAAAACTATACCAGATGCAGGGAGACACGGGCCAAATGAACGGATCGGGTTTCTCCGAATGATTGAGCATCGTTAGCCTCGTATTCGCCCACAGAGCTTGTTCTAAATAGACTTTACACAGTTTTGCTGTTGTTTGTATATTAATAAAACATAATTAATCAAATTTTACATCACTTAAAGGCAGAAACCAACGTAAAATGAATAGGGGACCCGTCCATGATCATAAAATAATCATAAAGAGTTGACCCCAAAACAGCGGCTGAAAAATGTTCCTTTTTATTTGGATTTATCAGAAACTTAATTGTTGCTTGGACACAAACCATAACTCCCCGGTCTTTCTATTGCCCACCAGTCCTCTTTTTCTTCATGGATCACTTCTTCCGGACCCACTAACTAATTATTCGCGCGTGTAATGTGAGTGCATGTGGCCGACGCGTCGGAATTGGATTGACCGTAGCACTCATACATCTGCATGAGAGCCACTACGTTAGTCAGGTACGCTACTTCCCCTTCTATAGGATTTTCTAGGTTTATCTGCAACTGCTGAATGTTTGACCTCAATTTTTGAACGATGTTAATACGCATTCGTATTTCAATTTTAAATCCCCGACGACCCTGGTTCTGAACAACATTTCCATTTGTGCATTCTTAATTTGTACATGGGGAATTCTGGTTCACGCGCATGTTTCATCAGAAACGCCTAGCAACAACCACGAGACCCGGAGTCCCGAACAAGTCGTAAAATTTTCAAAATCAAAGTTCAGAACGATACTATTCAATTTGGGTATAAAGGCATTCTTGTAAAAGGCAGTCCCCGTTTTGCCCCTGGATGAATTCCAACTTTTCTTGTTGCAATACTGCCTCTCAAAATACTGAGAAAACCACAATGTATATAAGAAAAGTTTTAGATATGACTGATTTCAATTCTCTGGTTTCCAATTCTGAACCTCTTCATTAGAGCATTTGAACCACAAGTTTCAATCTGTTTTTTTGGTAAGGCGCATTTTTCTTACGAGAAGGACCGACCGACTTTTGGAACGAAGCGGGCCAGCCCGGGTCGATAAAACAGTTGCCCGGTGTGACCCGCTTTGACCCGTTTTGTAAACTTCTCAAGTTGAACATTTCTTCAAATCGTTGTTTCAAAACTCCGCAAAGTATGTTTTATCTTGAATCTATTTTCAGTCTAAACAATTGCTATCTTAGCAAAAATTAGTGCCCCGACCGGGATCGAACCTTGCTCCCGCGAAGCCCATAGGGTTTAGTTTAGTTGACGTTGGAACTATAATACCTGGGCAAAGTATTGTAACCGCATTTTTACGAGTTAGATGGCGTTAAATTTTATATTTCAACGACGGCTTCTCTTCTTGCGAAACAGTTCATTTTCAAAAATTCACCACAGTTCATTTTATTTTCAAAACTTTACGCGTGTTTCAAAATTTCGTGTATTCTCCGTGCACTTTCATGTTTGCTGGTTGTGTTTTCAAAGCTTGGCTCGGCGGGCAAAGACTATTATCCTAATCGGATGCCATTAGACCTAAATTTATCGCGGACCAAAGATTGTTTATTCGAGTGACGAAGCGAAGGGAAGTCACGGGAAAATTTCACAACGCAACGTTTGCTTTTATCGCATTACGTCATATTAGGTCCTTTTAAGGTCATATTTCAGCCTTTTTCTTACCCGGCAACTTACGTTTTACCCCCTAAGAAGTGTTTGGACCTTATTGTTTCTTGTTTAACGGAACTAGGAAAAACAAATCATGCATTAAAGGCAGAGGCCCACGTAAAATGAAGAGGGGGACCTGTCCATGCTAATCGTAAAACTCTCTGCATTTCACCATTGAAAATGACACTCTCTCGCCTACGTTACGTCATGGACAGGTCCTTTTTCATTTTCCTGGGCCTCTGCCATTAAGTCGATGTAGCAGTGTTGAAGTATGCAGTGTTGAAGATACTAAGGGAACATTAGCAGCCAAGTGGTTAAAACGCGAAAAACACTGGTTCTAAGGCACACAACCCCCATATCCCTGAACCGTAATTGACCTAAGCCCTACTGTAGCTGAAGACGTTATGGTAGAATCATCGGTAGCGTCCTGGAACGCAGTGCGCCAAACTTTGGTTCTAAGGTGGTCATTGCTGTGCTGCATTTTCCTAAGCTCCTTTTCAGCGTGGCGTGGCAGTGACCCCCTAAAGACCTTATCTTACAGGGGTATGCGAATAGAGTCATTTCAATTAAAATCATTTTCTCGAACACAGCTCCAGCCAACGGTTATGCGCAAAATGCTTGCCAAGTCCTCATTAGCATGTGATTTGGAAAAGACCCCTGACGAGCCCTTCAATGTCACTAAAGACTTGCTAGAGTATTAGAGAACTGTAGTGCAATGTAGATTGCTTTGGTCCTAAGGTCGTAGTTGCATTTTTGTGAAAAGACGCACCTCTTTTTGGTCGCTGGACTTGTGTGATTCGTCGTGGTCGTCCGTAAACGGCTTACAATCAGGCGTGCTCTTGCATTGTCGTCGTCGGGCGGTGGCCGTAATCCCCTAACGAGCCTTCATCAGGCGCTTCTCCTCTATTTCCGCGCTCAAATATCCCGCCCGACGGCCACAACACCTCCCACGAACGCCAAGATTTCCCGTCGACGGCGGCCTCCGCTGCTCCTGCTGCTGCCACTGTGCGTCTTTCATTCCAGACAGTTGACGTTTGGGCAAAATCCACGTTAATTCTCATTTCAAGGTACGAATTTCTGATTTCAGGCGGCGAAAGTCGAGTGTGCAGCGGCTACCGATGCTCTCATCTTCACATATGATCGACATCGCCATTTCCGTCAGGTATTTGCCCAAAAACATCTCAAATAGCAATGGATTTACGATTTTCAAACAGAAGTTATTCAATTCCTGCGAGATTTCAATTTTTTAATTCAACAACTTCCACAATTATTGAATTTCATAGTCAACGGTGTGAAATTTAAAAATTTAAAAACAAAATTAAAATAATTTTTATTACAAATATTTACAATAATATAATAATACTCAATAATTTAACCTAGTTGCTGTCCGTTCACTTGTAAGCCAAATATGGTTAGAAAACCGCGATACCTGATGAAATCATACTTTTTAAAATGCAATTTTAACAACAATGAAAATGCTCGATTAGAGTGGTGTCAAAATAAAAAAGGCCTTCCAAATCGAAAAAAGGCAAATTCTATTTTTTTTCCCATAATTAAATTTTTTTTAACTTTTTGGGAAATCCACCGTATTCAGCGACACCTACCGTAACCTGGAACATGAAAATGAAAACAACCGTTAGTAAACAAATCCGAAGTAATTTTTAGAGAGTAACAGAGTATCCCATTTTCTGAACTGAACATTCTCATATTCAGAAACTGCTGCTTCCTGAGATCCCACGAAACGTATTGTTTTGAAACAACACTTTTCGAAAACGACATGTTATTAAAACCATTCCAATAAACAATTTCACCTTGATATGTGCACAAAACAAAGGATACTGTAAGAAACTACTAATCCAATTAACCCTACTGACATGGGTGGCCCTGGGCCACACAGAACCTTGCCTACAACAAAAGAAATGACGTAGCGATTAGGCAAAAACTCAGAACATTTTCAGAGATCTGGTTATCCTGGAAGCTCCGGCCAGACTATCCTGCCTTCTTTGGGAAAATGCGACTGAGAAGGAATCGGAATGGAAAAAAGTCGGCGCTTCGAAACCTACAAGTAATATTATTTTTTCTGGCTTATAAAATGTTTCTTTTAGTGACTAGGAAGGGAAGCGTCGTTTTCGAAGACAAATTTAGGTACAACTACGTATTCGAAAAGGCGCAGTTGATACGCGTGGACATGTGAGTTTTAGGTCTCCCTCTCTCTCTCTCTCTCTCTCTCTCTCTCTCTCTCTCTCTCTCTCTCTCTCTCTCTCTCTTTCTCTCTCTCTCTCTCTCTCTCTCTCTCTCTTTCTCTCTCTCTCTCTCTCTCTCTCTCTCTCTCTTCTCTCAGTCTTTTTATCTCTATCTCTATGCTTCTATAACTTTCTGCCTCTCAGAGAGAGTCTCTGTACCTCTCTTTTTTCTGGTTACTCATTCACTCTTTTTTATAGTCTGTCTCTTTGTTTCTCTGTATCTGTCTCTCTCGGTATTTTTCTACTCCCACTCTTAGTCTGTTTCGATCTCAGTCTCCCTGGGTTTTGCTTCTTTGCATTACGTTTTCTCTGACTCCCTTTATCTCCCTCCCTTTCCCTCTCTCTCTCTCTCTTTCTATTTCTCTCTCTCTCTCTCTGTCTCATTAGCACTTATTCCAGATGCCGTTCTCACGATTCTCTAACAGCCAGTTGTTCTGACGACATAATCGGCAGTTGTGTCTTCAAAGTCGACGAACTCATAGGTTCCTTCGGCCTCCAAATGAGGAAACCTCTTGTGTAAGTGCCACCACCCTTTTTCTGAGGCACAATTTGCCTTCTAGCACTTTGCTGAATACCATTTTAATTGGTAAAATAATTTTTTCACAGCGTGCAAACCATGAATTTCTGTTTACTGGCAAAGAACAAATTGTTTTCGGCTTTACGCCTAATTGAGGGATCATCTGTGACGCAGTTGGAAGTCTTCTACATGACCAGTTGAAATGCATTTAATGGAAACGAGGGATATGACTAACACACGAAAACTTTGGAACGTTAACTTATTTTAAAAAGGCATTTTAGAGAAAACGCAACGATAGCTGCAGCCATTTCAACGACCGTTCGTTCTGTGGAATCGTTTGGAATTCTCCACATTGCAGGTATAAATCGCCCTGAATAAATCGGAAATTTGAAATTAGGCCAGATTCCGGAGAAGGAGCAGCCGATTATAGTGCAGCTGCATGGAAAAGGCCTCGACAGGAAGGACTTTCTCTGGGACGAAACCGCAGTTTTCTTCAGGGTTCGTTTTATTTTCTTAGGGGGGACACGCGAAAGTATTCACAAATCGGAATAACATGAAAAAAAGCCAAAAGCGACAGAAATAGAAGCAAAAATCCGTTTTGAACAATGAGAACTTTTGCTATTTTTTTCTCACTTTTTTACGATTGCGTTTTGACATTGCCCAGAAATGCGGCCGGCAAACAAATGGGCCCAAACCTGGTATGTGTTGAATACGCACACTCAGAGGATTGACATTTATCAAATTTCAGGAAAGGGGGCGGGGGTTTGTCAAAAACTCCAGTTCTGGTTTTGAAAGAACCCAAGTTAACAAATCGCCGCCTTTCCCTCGTTAGAAAGAACAAATAACTCGATATCTGGCTTACCAGCACCTTTCGTGGCGGAACTCTTTGTCCAAATGCACGAAGCGGCGGGGTTTGGCGAAATTCCCGTTCTGTTATTGAAATGACCCGAGTTAAAAATTGGAAAGGCCGCGAAATGAAAAGTTTGTGAACGAAAACTGTAAATTTTTACAAATTAGGCTTTAAAATTCGTTCTCCGGCTTTCGCACGATGTCAAAATTTTTCGAAACGTTGTTTCATGAGAACTTATTCCGTCGCCTGCATAAGATCCGAATTTGATCCACAAACGAGTTTAAAACAATTATACCTTTTTCAAGGTAAACGTGAAACGAAAGTTCAAAATCAAATTCATTTTATTGCTCACGATGTTTTCAAATTATAAGTCCGATCAAATCAAATCGGGACTGGCATTTTGCCAAACTCCGCTCCTTTCCTGAATTTGGACAACTGCTGCTTTTTTGAGTGTGTGATTGCAACACAATTGCAGAGAAAATATGGACTTTGGCTAATCGCCGTTTTATTTTTGTCAAAGGGTTTTTTTTACAAATAAAGATGGAAAAATCCCTGGACTGGCATTAAGATCAGCCGCTATTCTCAAACTATCCTGAAAAATCGTTAAAATTTCGATTTTCACTGCCTACATAATTGACGATTTTTTTTTCTATGCTCTGTTACTTTCTGTTCTTCAGGTATTCCGCCTTGAAGAGACCTCCGAGGAGGACTCTCTCGTGCTCCTGTATGAAAGCGAGGCCATCAAAAACCACTCCCATCCGCAGTGGGCTGAATTCCACTTGGAAGCTCAAGACGCGGCTGACAACAGAAACAGACTGCTGGAAGTGTGGGTGATGTACAGAGACGTCGACGGAAAGGAGGGATACATTGGGAAATTCCTCACCACTTACGCCAAGATGAAGTACGGACCAGGGCCTGACAATGTGTACCAAGTGATGAATGAACAGAAGAAGGCACAGAAGAAACACTACGAACACAGCGGAAAGATGGAATTGGTCAAATTCACTGATGTGGCGTTTTGCTCATTTCTGGATTATGTCGCTTCCGGGTAGGGAATTTACAGATTGAGACAATTCTTTTTTCAGAACCCAGTTGCATTTCGAACTGGCGGTGGACTACAGTCAGGGAGGGAAGGAGGACATGCAGTTTGGAGAATTTGATGCGCAGTTTCAATTGGGACTACGGGCTATTGGAGGCATTCTAAGAGACTATACACCGTGCGTTTTATGTGCTTACGAAGGGAAAAAGTGTATGTGTCAGTGAGAGAGGAGACGGATGAGCGCAGTGAGAAATAACGATATTCGGAAAAAAGAGGCAAAGGGGTCACATGGATGGAGGCAGAGAGAGAGAGAGAGAGAGAGAGAGAGAGAGAGAGAGAGAGAGAGAGGGAGAGAGAGAGAGAGAGCACTGACATTGAAAAATGTCAAAGTCTCCGAATTGGCTGAAAATGTGTACAAAACATTACCCATATAACGTATTCTGAAACTTTTGGACAAAATTTTGCTTTTTGCAGAATGATCGAAATTTGATGGTGCCAGATATTGGCAAAATATTGGCAAATTTTGTTTAAAGGCAGAGGCCCAGGAAAATGAAAATGGACCTGTCCATGACGTAGCGTAGGCGAGAGACTGGCATTTTCAATGGTGAAATGTCGAGAGTTTTATGATTAGCATGGACTGGTCCCCCTCTTCCTTTTACGTGGGCCTCTGCCTTTAAATTGTGAAAATAATGTCCGGGTTTTCCGATAATTCAACATTTTTGTGAGAGAAAAAACCAAAAACAGAAAAAAGTCAGTGTTTATTTGGCCGAAACATGTTCAATTTTTTGGAAATCCTGTTTTGTTTTATAATAAAAGTTTCTTAATTCTGAATGTGCTACAATAAAACAAAATAACATGAAAATTACAAAAAAACAATTTTTGAAAAACTTGAAAATACACAAAGGGTAGCAAAAACCGTAACCAGAGTCCAAAAATTGACCTGGGTACAAAAGTTTTAGAATACGGAATGTTAAATACAAATTTTCAGTCAATCGTGTGGCGACGGCTATATCTCACTGTCTCAACTCTCATTTCAGCAATCGCCTCTTTCCCGCTTTTGGCCTGGGTGCCAAAATTCCTCCAACCTTCCATGAATCCCACGAGTTCCATCTTAATTTCACTCTCGACCCCACCTGCCGTGGGTTGGACGGAGTGCTAGAGGCCTTCCGCAAGGCCCTTTCTATCGTAACCCCAACTAAAGAGGCCAAATTCGCTCCAATCGTTTCCAGTGCAACCAGGTACTGTAGCCATTTCTCCTCAACTGACTACCTCATTCAGAATGTCTCAGAGATCCGGTTTCCGAGGTCTCCACTACCACGTGTTGACCGTTTTTACAACCAGTGTGCCTTCTGATTTGAAGGATCTTCACAATGCGATCCTCGCTGCTTCTGATGCGCCTTTGTCCGTTATATTCCTCTGCATCGGCAATTCCGACTTCGCTCCTCTTCAGAAGATTTGTCGTCGAAAAGAAGGCAGAAGGGAGTGTGCTGAAGTGGTCGTTGTTTCTGAAGTCACCGTCGAAGGAGACAACATTTCCGAGAACAAAGCACGTCTGGCCGCGCAGTCTTTGAATTTGATCCCTGCGCAGATGGTCTCTTACATGCATAATCATAACATTGCTGCAAAACCGCCCATTCAAGTGAGAAAAGAGGGATTTCAAGAGAAAGTGAAAGTTTAGGTATGTCGGTCTCCTCTTTTCCATTCTTCTTCGTTGATTCCGGACAAACCTACACAGTTTCCATTCGACGTGTCTCCTGAGACACCGTCTCCACCTAGGTCTGACAGAAGAGGAAGCGATTCTCGTGAGTTACGATTCTCTCTCTCTCTCTCTCTCTCTCTCTCTTGATGTCGCTCTCCAGATATGTCTCTTTTTTTCTTTGACGCACACACGCACTCTCTCTCTCTTTCAGACTTCCTTGACGTTGACATGGCTCTCCGCAACACCTTGACCGTTCGTGTCCCCGAACGCTGTCACTCCGTCCTCCAAACCTCTCGTGAGCAATACCAACGTCGCCTTCGTGAAAAAGGCCTCTCCCGGGTTCGTTGACTCCTTATTGGCCGCTCCTACTCCGCCTCTTTCAGATGAGATTCCCCCGTGTTGAGCTGTCAACCCTCGAATCTTCCGGAGGCTCCGGCCACGATAACCTGTGATACACGATGTCTTACTTATACAGTTATTTGTATTTTTTAATAAATACTGGTTTTATGTTGTTTTGAGTTAATTGTGAGAGTTTGATAAATTGTGTTTCACTGGTTTGTGTGTGTGTGTGTGTGTGTGTGCGTGTGTGCGTGTGTGCGTGTGTGGGTGACAGAGTGTGGCAGAGAGAGTGAGACAGTTACAGAGAGATACATGGAGATTGAGACAAAGAGAGAAAGAGAGAGAGAGAGAGAGAGAGAGAGAGAGAGAGAGAGCGTCTACTAGAGTGAGAGTTGTGGGAGAGACAGCAATAGAGACATAATGAAAGAGAGATAGAGATAGAGGGGGAGTGAGAGTTAATGAAAGAGAGAGAGAGAGAGAGAGAGAAAGAGAGAGAAGAATGCCTCGAACTCCCATGTCCTCCAGAAACAATACATCACCCTTTCGAACACGCAGTCAGTTGCCACGCGGGTCTTTGTTACTGCGGCTAATGGCGCCGCCTGCCCTCTGACCACTTCTTTTCGCCTTTCGATCTCTCCACTTTGTTTGGATTTATCACAACAGTCCAATTTACAATGTACTTTAGTAATATTTTTTTTATTATTTGGTTAATTAGAAAATAGTGTGTTGTTTTCATTGATTTCGGCTATCTAATCGCCATTTCGCCTTATCAGTTGCACATTGGAACACGTTCCGACGCTGCCTTCAGCTTTCTGCCTTCCCTTTCGCTTTCCCTGATTTTGTTTGTGTTAATAACGAATTAGACAAGATTTTATTTTATATTAGTGGCCTTTTGGCCATTTGGGAATAGTGGAACGATAGGTCATCTCCGCTTCCGGCTTTAAAATGCCGTGTTATCGGCTAGCGGTTGGGTTTTTACGTGAAGCGTAAAGCTATGAGAGAGAGAGAGATACAGAAAGACAGAGAGACAGAGACAGAGAGAACGAGAGGCGGAGAGAGCAGGGAGAGGGAGAGAGAGAAACCTCAAAGAACACCTAACAAAAGCGTCTCTGATTAGCTCCCTTCCCCTTGCACTTTACTCTCCAAACCTTGACTTATCGATATGAAAACGGAATTTTTCAGTATGACGGAAAAGGACACAATTTTCGGCTTTCCCAAGTACCCGAAATTTGTGGAAGGGCGTCCTCGCTTCCCTCAGGACACTTTTGTCGGCCGTTACCTGCACTACTTGGATGTGGTTGACCCTTCCACCCTATTCACTTCTGATGTGAGATTGCATTATGTTTGTGTTTGTTAAAAGTTTCAAATTATAGGATAAACTCAATGACTATAAAAAGCTTTTGGCTAACCATAGGGAAGGAACTGGAACTGCGACGGATAAGGAACTTTGGAGGGCACAGAAGACAGTTTCGGCTGTGCTTCATCCAGACACGGGAGAGAAGATCTTCCAGCCGTTTAGGATGAGTGGATATGTACCTTTTGGATGGATTACGGTAGGTTACTGTATCATTTTGTCTAGAGAGCTAATGTATAGGTTACTGGAATGCTGTTGCCGAACCCGTCTTGGCCTACTTTGCTCTTCTGGCAGTGGATGAACCAGTCCCACAATGCATTGGTAAACTACGCCAATAGGAACGCTTCTCAGGTAAGAGAGATATATAGATAAAGAGAGAGGAGGAGAAAGCATGGAAGAGAGACAGAGATACAGAGAGAAAGAGAGAGAGAGAGAGAGAGAGAGAGAGAGAGATGGGGAGGGAGAGAGAGGGAGTGAAAGAGAGAAAAGGAGGCTAAGGCGTCGGTGCATCAGTCTCAATGCATAGGACTCATAGAGACGGAAAGTGAGTGAGTGAGTGAGTGAGTGAGTGAGTGAGATATGTGAGTGAGATGAGTGAGAGAGAAAAAGTGAGATTCAGAGAGAGAGGCAATGATACCGAGACGGAGAGCAAAGAGAGACACGTTTAGCCTCAACCCCTCTCCAAGTACGCCACAGCTTACGGAGCCGCGATGGGAGCTGCCATCTCCATCTCCGCTAGTCTCACCTACGCTCTGAAGAACACCTCCTCTCTGCCGCCCGCTACTCGCCTCATCATCCAGCGATTCGTTCCCCTCCCAGCCACGTCTCTCGCCTCCTCTCTCAACTGCATCTGCATGCGATGGAACGAAATGAAGACGGGAATCGACGTGTACGATAGAGATGGAAATGTTGTAGGAGCGTCGAAAGAGGCCGCCAAAAGAGTAATAACATACCGATTTCCCAAAAATGAACAATTTCAGGCGGTGAGAGATACCACTCTGGTACGTGCCTTCCTCCCCGTTCCCCTTCTTCTCATTCCTCCCTGCATTATGCCATTCCTGGAAAGGTTAATCATTTTAGTAAGAGAAACAAAGAGAAAATGTTTTAGGTACCGCTGGGTAAGTGGATCTCCAGTCCGTCATCTTGTCGTTAACGCAGTCGTCTGCACTCTGTCATTTGCCGCCTCACTGCCAGTGGCGCTGGCTCTCTTCCCTCAGGAAAGCGCGGTAAATTACAATTTTCAAAAGATCAAACCAGATTTCCTTTAGATTTCGGTGAACGACTTGGAACCGGAGCTGCGTGAAAAGACAAAGCAGATTGAGTTGTTCTACAACAAGGGATTGTAAAAAATGAATGTTTATAGTGTATGTTACAAAGGAAGTTTCTCTGCTTCATATTCCTCTCACTGGTTTGGTGTGTATGAGTGTGTGTGTGTGTTCGTGCACACCTCCCTTTCTAATTAGCATGCCTGACTCATCGTTAGGTAAGCACTCCAAATCTCTTGTTTCTCGTAGTTTTCCGTTTTGTTACGTAAATTTTCCCGAAATCAAACCAAGACGGCGGTGGTTTCTTCATTCTGCGTCCTGTTCGCTCGCTCCTGAGATGACCGAGTTCAAGCTGCAACTGGGGAAGGTCGCCTTCTCCTGCAAGAAACTCGACGAGGAAGCCGTGCCTGCCACCCCGAAGGTGACGTCTGAGCGTATGGCGCTAATGCAGTAGGCATGTCTGATGTATTAGCTTCAAAGTGTCGTCCCGGCCGCCACTGAAGCTCCCCCGTTCGCCGCTTTTTCGATATCAACGGAGTCACAGTGTGCAGAGATTTCCATTTTCGTGGAATTCTTTAGAAGTTCAAAACAAACAGGCATGAAAACAACTTCCCATCGTGGAGGATGCCACAGAAGCGAAAGGGAAAAAACGCCAATAATAAAACATTTCATTCGTGCAAAACCCTAATCATACTTTAAGCATGTGATTATTTATACAATAAAAATTATTATTATTATTACATGTAGGTGGGTTAAATTATTAAATAAACACATTAAATTAAAGGAAGAAGAGCTTATCGCGAAGGGACTCGTCGGCCTCCCTGTGGACACTCTGGGCGACCAAGAAGGCGAGCTTGTGGGCGTACTGGCATGGAGCAGGCACGCGAACCGTGCCCTGCCAATTGTAGTAGAGGTGGCACAACTTGAAGGCGAGCTTCTGCTGCTGGTCGGGGCGGAGGCCAGTGTTATCCGAGATGATATTGTAACAGACTGGGGTCACTGTTCCCTGGTTCACGAACTGAGGCACCAGGTAGAAGTCGTACCTAGACAACGACTTAGCAGAATATTTAGAAAATTGTCACCTCTCGGGACGGGTAACAATGTCGTCGACGACGGTTCCAGGATTGGGGTTCATGAGGTTACCACCCTGGCGTCTGAAGACACGCATGTTGACCTTCTTGGTGACCACGGTGAACGAAAGCTTGATCTCGTGACCGGCGATTCCGGACTTCCTGACGACTTCCTCACAGGCTTCTTTAACCAAAGTCACCTGAAGACAAACGTAGACAAGATATAATAAGGGCATTACCTCGTGGTTGCGAATGTACGGGATCTGGCCGTCTCCGGCACCGTCACGGTAGAGAAAGAGGCGATCGGGCAGGGTGTTTCCATTCGACAGATAGTACTTGCGAAGGGCCTCTATAAATCAAGAGTCGAATTATGAAAAAAACACAAAACAAACTGACTTCTAACGAAATGGGTAAGGTTAGTTCCCAGCTCGGTAGGATTCTCATGCGGGCGGGTCTGGGAGTAGAACTGCGTGTAGTCGGTGTTGTAGGTGGAGACACACGCGCCGACCGTCTTGCCCTTCATGGTGGAATCGTGGTAGAGGTCGTATCCCAAAATCATAGCATTCTTGACCTGAAAAATAAAATATTACTTCCAAAATGAAGACAAACACTCACAGGAATATTGACTTTCCACAACGCTCCGCCCATCTTGCAATTCATCTGGAGGATGATTTTCAAGACGATGGAGTCGAAGTTCTTGTTCTCGCCGCCCTGGGCACCCTTTCCTATCAAGGTCGACTGCAGAATACACTGCGACGGAACAGCTTAACAACAGAGTGAATGAAGAAAAAAGCCAACAAGATACCGACTCCCAAGGCGTCGGTGGAGCACAACATCTTCTTGATGGAATCGTAACGCGTCTTGTTGTCGTCGTTGAGGAGAACCACGATCATGTGTATCTCATGTCTTCGAACCTAAAGAAGAAGTTAGAAGGACCCTAAGATTAAGACACCTGCTCGACAGCTCCCTGGACAGCCTTCATGTAGTCCGTAACTTGGGTGGACTCGACGGTGGTGCACATCGGCTGTCCCACATTCATGGCCAGTCCTTTGCCCAGCTCCTGCACCTTGCCTAAACACGATTAATGACCGCTAAAATTGAAAATATACCGATGAACTTCTGCGCCGCCTGGATGGAGTTCGGATGATTGGGTGCAACAAGGATCCAGTTGAGCATATCCTTGGAGGCAAAGTTTCTGTTGCGGCGGCAGTCACGCGCCCATTCCGCATTCTGTCCGACGAATCCTTGCGGGTAGCGGTCAGCCTTGCCGACAAGCTGAAAAGAGTACATTTTATTCTAATAGAATAGAACATGTCATGAAATGCAGAAATAACAACGAACCCTCTCCGGCTCCAGTTCCCTAGCCTTGATGTTAACGAGGTCATTTCCGAGACGCAGCTGCCAGGCGTTAAGGAGGGCCACGCAACCGGGCGTGCTCACCATCTGGCCGACAAAGGAGCCAGTGCTGGCGTAACGCTTGGTAGGGTCCAGACGAGTGTGGTGACTCAGCGCACGCATGAGTCTAAAATTTTTTCGCATGTCGTCCGTAAGTCCCGTCGGTTTGCAGAATTCGGGAATGAGGTAGGTGACCTGGGGAGGCTCTCCCGGCTGCTTCGGCTTGCCCTCCGAAATCTGAAAAGAAAAATAAATTTTCAACAAGATAAAAATCTGGGACTCACAATGATGGGCTGATTGGGATCAGAGACAACAAGGTTGTACTGGTTCTTAAAATAGTCCTGAAGCGTGGTCGTCTGTCCATCGGCGCGAGTGAACGTAGACATCGGCGTCATGTTCCAGTCAATACGCGTCATACGGTAGAGCTTGTTGTTGTAGCTAAACACGATATAAATATGTCGCAATAAGGCAAACGCACTGAGTGACGATGGTCTGACCATAGTACAACTCCTCCATCTTTCCCTGCATTCGCGCGATGTTGTTGCCGGCACGCTCGTACTCCATGTTCATCTTAAAACCCTTGTAAAACTAGAAATAAGGTCAACCCACAATCTGGAGCAGGCTCTCCGTACGGAGAACCTTGAAGCGATTCTCAACACACAACATCAGTCCGGCCTCGTAGACGCGGATAGCGGTTTCGTAGCCGGGCCAAACCTCAAGACCATATCCCTCAACAGGGGCACCACGGCGGGGATCGAAGTAGTTCCGGCCCATCTGTTTGTAGCCAATCTGGTCGAGACACCTGGAATGTACAAAAATATACACGAATAAACCAAAATAATACCTGCGGAGCACAATGTTGTAGCAGTTGATCGTCTGGGGGTCGTTGTGCTGAAAGCGCACCGAATTCTTGAACTTCACAGCCACCACTTCGTCAGTGATGGGGTTACGAGCCTCCAGGATTTGCTTAAAAATTCAATTTAATTCGTAGTTGAAGGCATGAGATCAAGGATTTTCGGCCTAAAGCATAAACGAAAACAAACCTCGCGGCTCCACTCCTTCGTCAGGTAGAGGATCATTCCATCAAAGATGAAAGTGTTCCCGATCTCCTTGGTGATGGCTTCAGAAGCAAGGATGTTCTGACGAACGGCCTTGGCATCCACCTCGGGTTCGAACATGACGTGGTACTGGAAAATGGAGAAGGTGGCGTCCGTCTCCAGGGCGATGAAGTTGGCCATGCAGTCGACGGAACGGCCAGAGGAGCCTGAAATTGACGAAGGTTTGATTCAATGTTAAACAAGGTGAAGTGCAATGCTGAAGAAAAGAATGACTACCTTGCTTGTCGAAGTCATCGGGACGCGTGTGGAGGTCACCGTGAATGGTTCCCCTCAGGTTACGGATCTGCGCCCTGAACACAAAGAGTACTATCGCTTGATCCAAAAACCTACTCTCCATCACCTTCACCCGATGTTCCTCCTGCACGGGAGCCGCCACGACCTCTACCAGAGCTCTGAAAGCATATAGATTACCACTGACCATAAAAATACAATTTTTTTAAAATTTTAAAACGAAAAAAACATACCATTTTCAAAACGACGTTCCACCACGGATGAACGGATCAAATGAAACGAACCCCCCGAACTTCGACACGTGGATGGCATGAATTTCCGGTCGCGTGCGGAATCGTGACGGGACCCATCTCTACACGACGGCGCGAATTTAAATCGAAACTACTGACTTCAAATAGTTTATTGAAATTTGGCATTTTGTTTTCCAGTTTTCGTTCTTACTCATGCTTTAAAACGAAAATAATGCGTGTCAACGTTGCACTTCATTTTGTAAGAGTGCTTTATTCTACAGAGTACATGCTTTCTTATTTTCCTTCCTATCTAGTCGTACACTTTGTTTCACTTATTTTTCGTCGCTGATTGTTTCTTTTCTTACATACTTCATAAATTTCTTTTTCAGATGGACATTCCCGAATTGCCTGAAGATTTCCTGGAGAAGAACCCCAATCAGGTGAACGTTTTCCGGTTGAAGACGATAACATTGTTTCAGGATTCTCTGCCTTCCGAGGAAAATTCTCAGTCTCCTGAGAACAATGAAGAGCAACAGCTGAAGGATAGCCAACCGATGGAAGGCGAAGACCAACCACCGAAAGAGGAACAGGAGGTTAAGGAGGAGCCTGAGCCGAAGAAGGAGGAGACCCTAAGTTCGGATGCCAAGGAGGAGCCGGAAGCGAAGAAAGAAGAGGAGACCCTCACCCCGGAGGCCAAAGAGGAGGTCCTCGCTCCTCCGGAACCGAAGAAGCCGGCCAAGAGAGGAAGGAAGACTTCGGAGAAGGAACCGGACAAGAAGAAAGCGAAAAAGGAGATCCCTAGTACGTTGCTCTATTTCAGTATTTTGAATGTCTTCTGTCTACTTTAGCAGCAAGGATCCGGGTGTAAAACGCTATATTTTGTAAACCAATTTTGATTACCACGTAAGTGTGCTGTAATTTACATATTTATGCGCAAAATTTGGCGTTAAATAGCGATCGTTTGGTGACAATCTAGAGAAATCAGTTTTTTTCTTGTGATGATAGCGATTTATCCAAGCAGTTTAGCTGGAAATGATGAATATATCATTGAATTAATTTAGAACCCCTGCCAAATACGTTTAAATTTATTTTGTTCTTTTTAGAAGCTGAGAAAAAGCCGAGGCGCAAGTCGGAGAAGCCGCAGTTCGTCAAAGGAGTTCCGATTTCGCCCATGCAGGTTTCCAATTCCTATTATTTGTGAGCGTTCTATCAATTCAGCGCGAATCGCACGTCCCGAATCCGTACAACTTTGATCCGATGGCTGAAGTGATGAAATTGGGCACGGGTCAACTGCAGAGCGCCTACAGAAACAGCCGCACGGTATGTTCCTTGTTTATTTTCTATTTAACGCTTTCGTCAGAATGTCGTTCCTCCGAAGGAGAAGAAAATCTACAAATTGGAGCACAAAGGAGACGGGGATTCCGTAGAATCGCCCCCCGTGGTTGTGGAGGAGCAGGAATGCGAGACTCCGAAGAGACCTCCAGGTTGGCGGGAAGGGTGTTGAGGCGAATTGTTGGTTCAGTTGCCCCGAGGAAGAGCTTCATGCCGGATTTTTCCCTTCTTCTTCCTCCTATCAGGTAGTTCAGTTTATTTTGAAAGTAAATGTTGGTATTTAGTGTTCCCTTGGCTGATCCTACCAATCCCGCTGCATCTCACAAGGTAAGATTTCAGAACATTTTTCTTTGTTTACTTTGAACGCAGACTTCCGACAATGGAAGTTAAAGGACTACCTGATCTTTGGTCCGGTAACGGGGGTTTATTTGAAAGATCGTTGACGGCGCAGGTTTGGTCCCGCGAACGGGAGTTTATTTGAAATTCCCGCTGAACTTCTATCGACTATTTTCAGAACTTTCGTGGTGGGACCCAATATACGCCGCTTACGTGTCGCGACAACGTTCCGCCGGTTTCTTCTAGGGCGGAGTGCACTCGATAATCCCCGTGTACGCGAATTGTGCATGTTCTGAGCGAGTATGCTCTTTAAAATGTCGGTTTAGTAGAGTTGACAAGCACAAATTACCGTTCTGAGGTACCATATCCGAATGAGTCCGCCTGTTCACTGACTACTATTTTTGATATCAACTGTCCATGGCTCACAATCCTTTAAAGTTTTTCGATCGGGTTAAGCTAGTACCCGTTATTTCGACGTAACTTCTTTAAAACCCGGTGTACACATGTAATTATCGCCAATAACACGCCACCCTTTCAATTGGGGATACTGCTAGAACTAAAATTCTTGTAGTTCTATTCGTTATTTGGTTTTTCAGTCGTCGCCCGCCGCGAAGCCTTCCGGCCTGTTGCAGATGGCCGAGAAGATCAGCCGCGAAGCGGAGAAGCTGAACCGACTGAACAGGATCTGAGTTCAATCGATGTTTGTTGTTATTATTTGCATGAATATGCTTAATTTTCCAGTCTCAAATGCAAGATATTCTTATTCCTCAGACAGATGGAGAGGCCTGATTGGGGATCCCTTTCTCTGCTCCTCTCTAAGATTAACAAAAATTATTCATTTATTAGTTCAACTTATGCTTGTGAGTTGATCTGAATGCTTTTAGCAATAACCTAATAACGACAACGGAAGTCAATATAACCGAAATACCAATAGATGCAACAAATAACAAACAATCTATAGAGTACAGATATATAAATGACATATTCCTGGACGGGAGGGGAAGGTGTTCGAAAGGCCCGTGTTTGATGAGAAGACGGGCCCATCGGAGGACCGCCTGTCGGTACTCCTCGTCTTTTCCCTCCAGGACCTCAGCCGCCAAAGAGGCTCGAACGGCGAGTTGGCTAAATTTATTTTCAATCTATTGATTAGGTTGTTGGATGTCTTACCTGTCCTTATCCAGAACTTGATGAAGCGCCCTTGTAAGAGTCTCTTTCGTAATGTGGGTTCGATCCAGCATGACGGACAGCCCTCGGGCAACTTAAAATTGTGGCTAAATGGTTTTCTAAGCCATTATACCCGAATTCTTCGCATTAATATACTGATCCGCGAAGAGTGGAATTGTTATGGCTGGTTTTCCTCGGAAGGCCACCTCCAGCATGGAATTCATTCCGGCGTGGGTGATGAAAGCCTTGAGAGTGGGATGGCCGAGGAGGTCTGTTTGAGGCCACCATGCCTTGGGAACGACGTTTGGGTAGGCACTGAAGGGAGTGGAGTCGTTGTCACACTCTTCGTACTTCCACAGGAAAGTGTGCTCAGGGAATTGGGAAAACGCCTCCAGGATCTCTGAAATTTCAAATGGAATGGTGAAAACTTCCATTGAAAAAACAGGAAATATTCCTGTTGTCAAGACAACCCTCAACTGTGTTGTTTTTGTTCGGTATTCTCTTTGGTTTGCAAAAATGTTTTGTAATTACTAAAAGTGGCTGAAAAAGTCTGCAAACTTTACGCAGAATTTTCTGCTTTTTGGGGGTTTTAGGGGCAGAGAGAGGGGGAGATAGATGCAGAAAGACAGAGACAGAGACACATAGGCATAAAGACAGAGAGAGACTAAGTTGGCGAGAGAACTGAGATCAAGAGATATCGATACCGAAACAGAGCGACAAAGAGACATACGCATAGACAGAGACTACACTCATTTGAGCTTTTGATTTCACACGTTTTAAAATCACTTTCCATGAAATCCGGAACGAAAATTTGTCTTATCACTAGTGAAGATAAGATGACAAATTGAACATATATTCAAAGTCCACAAACCTATTTTCATTTCGATTGGCATTGAGCAGGAATAAACGAAAGATCCCAGAGAAAACAGAACATTCGACGGACGTCGCGATAGAATATCCTCGATTTCCTAAAAACTTGTCTTCATTTGTATTCTCTAAAGTATACATTTGTAAGTGGCTGCGGTGGATGAACATTCGTCCCTCCGACGTACTGCAGCATGTTTGTGCGAGGTCGCGGCGATTCTGTGAATTCGTTTGTGTTCACGATGATGAGACCAGTGCGATTCTGAGACTCAGGGATTTCTTAATTCCACTTTAAATTTTTACCTTCATAATTTCCCTCAAGTCAGGAAATTGGGGATCTCGTTTTCGGAAAATATCATGAAGAGTGACGAGGTGGGAATGCATATGGGTCCTGAGATCGTATTCCGCACGAATGTTATCCAATCTCTCGAAAAATGACATTTGTTCGCCGAAAGTGGTCATCCAATCTGTACAGATTATATGAATTTGGAAAAGAAAAGATTTACCGGGGACAAAACTACTGAAGAATGGAAGACCAGTGATTTCGTAGTGAAAATTCAGCATTCCAAGGGCTGCCGCCGCCACTGCCGTTCGGATGCCGAAAACCTGAAAACCTCTCTTTCTGTCTCTGTCTCTCTATATTTGTCTCTCTTTCTATCTCTTTATCTCTATCTCTATCTCCTACCTCAAACATGCCGATGCCTCCAATTTCGAACATTTCAAGAATCCCCAAATCGAATTTCTCCTCTTGCATTAATTTTACAAACGCATCATCTTCCAACATTCCTGAAAGTTGCATGTATTTTTACCTACAACCACAAAGTCTATAGTACTATTTTCGAGTAAACATGGTTTGTTTATCATCATACCTCTGTAAATATTTGCTGTTGTCTCTGAAAATGTCTCCCACACGCCCCAGTCCATTGAGAGACCCTTCGGAGACTGGGTTTTCCAAAATGTCGGTTGCTTCATACTATACATTAAATTATTAATTGAATGTTAGTGTAAACTTACTCAATCTTTTGCCAGTTTTTGGGATCAATGTACGGAGATTCATACAAAATCCTCCGCACCAATGGGTTTTCTGTTCCGAAGGGCTCAACACTGTCGTCCATTACGGGAGAAAGTACGGTCTGAAATTTAGTTTTGTTACAATCACATCCACTTTACACACACAGTCAAACATCCACAGATAAAGAAACACACACACACACACACACAAACACACACACAAACACACACACACACACACACACACACACACACACACACACACACACCTTTATAACCCACCACATTGTGTCCATCGTTTGCAAGTAGATCCGCAAGATTTCCCAAGAATCTCACATGACTGTGACCCACAGTTGGATTCAAAATCAAAATCTTCCCAGCTGCGACGATTTGTAAAAGGAACAGAAACCACATGACTGACAGTGTCTTCTGATGACAATGGTTGTATCAAAAAGTGGAAGAATTCTTTGGCCGTCGCTATCACTTCGACCACTGATAACTATTTGTACCCGCTAATTCCTGTTGACAGTGGGCGGTAAAAGAAAAAAAGGTAGTACAGTAAAAGGGCGGATAAAGGACCCAAAAGGGACCAGGGAATGGGAAAAGTACACACGGTAATGTAATTGGATCAAATTTGATTTGATTTTTTGGGATCAGTTGAAAGTGACGACAATTCGGTCGGCGACCTTCGATTAACTGGGAAAACTTTTCGGCGCCAGTGGAATCACAGGTCAATCTTAAGTCTCATTCTGGAGCTTGAAATGAAACTTCCATTGAAAAGAAGGAAATTTTCCTGTTGCCAAGACAACCCTCAACTGTGTGGTTTTTGTTCGGTATTCTCTTTGTTTTTCAAAATTGTTTTGTAATTACAAGAAATGGCTGAAATAGTCTGCAAAATTTTTGTATGTTATGAATAGTCAGGGGTATTGCAGCGGGAAAACCAGCTGATCAAAAAGACATATGATACTCAGTTAACGCTTGCAGCCAAATCTGGCGAAGAGGCTTTTGCCAGGAGCATAGGGCAGACACAAAAGTTAATAAGAACAAAACGTTGAATGGAACGCCTGAGGGCATAAACTCTATTTGTTATCAGTAATTGATAAAGCCTAATAAACGTAGGAAGGTGATCGAAGAACAGTCTCCTTTGTTTGAAATAATTCTGGATTGTTTGAGAAGAGTTGTTACAAAAACAGCTACGATTGGATATATCTCGTAGCTGTTTTTCCACCTTTCTTTGTCATTGAGGTGTTTGCCCTTTTAGATAAGGAATAGAATGACAAAGATCACCTGATTTATGAAACTGTAAAGGATTTTTACAGAGTGAAACCTACACATACACTGTTTAAAAAGAGTTTTTTATATTTGGGTAATCTGAAACCTTTAAGTGTGATACGACAAAAATCTTTCGAATGAGTATCATTTTTCGAACAGATTCTGTTGAAATCACAAGTTCATTAGCGTACAAAACCGAAAATTTTTTTTACATTTCACTGTTAATTAAAAAAGTAACACTTGAATTCAAATTTTTGTGAATTCGGCTGGACAAAGCACATAAAAATGCATGCTTTGAATCAAGTTAAACTCCAGACAACCTTTAAATTATTCTTCAGCAATAAGATAAACAAATAAGTAAAGTGATAGAATCTATTGACATCCGAATTTCAATATTCGAATTGTTCGGAGATGAATTTCGCCGGCCCTGCAAATTCCAATTGAAAAGCAATTCCGAAAATTTTCGGAGAAAAAAAAGAACCGAAGTCGGAGTGAGACTGATTTTTTGTCGACATTATTGTTTGAGTTGCGCGCGACCTGAGCGTCTCTCGATTTCCCACGCTCTCTCGCCATTCTCTAGATTTCTTAGTTAGAACATAACCAATGCGGTTATGTTACTCTCTTCTAATAAAAGGCGGGTTGAAAAATACGTTGATTTTCTTTTTATGTATAGAGGAGTAGAATGACGCATATCATAAAAGCCCTCCGATTCTCAAATCACCTAAAGTTTGAAACATATCTATGTCAGTATTAATTTTTGGGGATTTTCCTGCTTTCCCGTCAAAATCTTTTTGAATAGTCCTTCAAGAACAGTTGAATCCTGTTGAATCATTGCGACCAAAGACGACCTAATGCTATTAGATGATCTTCGAATTTCGATACTTTTCCTTCAGACAAGAAACTTTCCCCATTCTCTGATCGAAACCAGGAGAAAGTGATGTTTGCTTTTGTCGCCGTCACGGTAGCTACTATGCAAATCGAGGAATTTGTCTGGCAAACCACAAAAACTGGTCTAGACGTGTAAAACAAGGTGATAGAAGTGTGTGCACACAAGGTACAACCAAGATTTGGAATTCGGGATGCCTTTTTCAATTTGTATTTATAAGCAAACAATGGTTGGCAAAGGGATGCTACAGGTAGGACAAACATCTGGGTGCTTTAACTATTTGTTGTGATCATGTTGTGTTCACGTGGAAAACAGGATTATGGCTAGCAAAGGACCAACACTAGAAAAGAGGGGTTAAGATACTGTGCGCGGCTTTATGTTTTCGTACGAAAAAATATCTGTAGAAATATCAATGATGGAAAAAGAGTAACAGGGAAAGAGAGATGGAGGTAAGGTGGAGAGATACAGAGAGAAAGAGATAGAGATAGAGAGAGAGAGAGAGAGAGAGGGGGAGAGAGAGAGAGAGAGCGAGAACGAAAGCGAGATAGAAAGAGCCGCACTATTCATGGCGTTAAAGTCTCGTTCCTCAGATAATATATTTTCCCAGTTCTCTGGCTCTTTCTCTCACTCTCTCACACTCCCTCTCTCTTTCTATGTTTTTCATTCTCTTTTTGCCTTTCTTCCCCTGTCCATCCATTTTATTTTCATTATGTAGTTCATTCTCTCTCTTTTCTTTGTCTCCCACTTTTTACTGGCAGCACTCGCTCCCTCTGTTACTCTCTCTTCTCTCTATGAGCTCTTTTTCTTTTGTTATATCTGTCCCACGCTTTGTATCCCTCTTTCTTTTAACTCCCTCGCTATCTCTCTCTCTCTCTCTCTCTCTCTCTCTCTCTCTCTCTTTGTTTCTCTCTCTCTCACCTCTCTCATTGACTCTTTCTATTTCAATCTCTCAGTCTCGGTCCCCCTCTTTCTAAATTTTCTTTCTCTTATCACCCTATACCTTTTAATTTCCACTCACATAAATCTTGTTTGATGTAGACATTTCTTTCGCCTGTAACTCTTTCTCTCTCTCTCTCTCTCTCTCTCTCTCTCTCTCTCACTCACGCACTCTCTCTATTTTCCTCCCCCATCCTATCTCCCTCCTCTCCATCCTCAGTCATATATATGCGTTGACCGGGTTGCCTGGTAGCCGAACGGCGTTCATCCTGGCGGATAAATCCGGGAACAGGATGTGTGTGTATTTGCACTGCCCACGAGGCACGAGGACACACCTTATGCGTCGGCGTGTACGACACGCGAATTTCTTTTTGCTTACACCATCAATGGCTTCGCTTTAATGCAACGCCCGAAGGCACTTTCACTTCGAGACTTTCGATTAAAAAGACCCACTAGACTCCCAAATGATCTGCGTTTCGCTCAAAGTGTGGAATTCCTCGATCAGATCGCTGCTTTTTGTGCGCACACTTCTTCCACACTCCTTTCCTTCCGCCTAACCTATTTCGCTCCAAATTTCCTCATACTTTTCACGAGTTTTCCACATTTTTGCTACTTTTTCTACCTTTTCTATTTTCAATCTGTCATTTTCGCTGTATTTGAACACTTTTATCATTGTTACGAAGCGGTTAAACGTAGTATTCGAGCCAAAAATGCAACTACAGCGCGCACATTGTTGCCGCGAATCAAATATATTCGATTTCCAACGGATAATAAGCGTTTCCGTGGATTCCGCATAAATACTTTTGATGGCTGGCTAATCCTGCACCCTCTTAATAACGCGTACTCTTTCACATTCTGCTGGCCGTTTTTGATCTTCGGCTGTCGTTGCGGGACCATAGAACTAAACCCCTTAATGTGTCAAACGGTCGTAAAACCCCGACTACAATGAATAAGATATTTAGGATTCAGCCATGATTTATCAGAAGTATCAGCAAACAAAAAACATTCAAAAGCGGTTTTTCCACGGTCACAGTAAATAGTCACAGTCAAAATACCAGACGTATGGTTGTGTTTGTATTTGCCCGCTGGTTTCATTGGTTTCGTTCCCCCAAAGCGAACAAAAGCAAAATGATTGGAGTCTTGCAAGCGACTAATGCGCCTGCTCTTCCTTTAGAAAACTTTCCAAAATGCAGAAAAAGCAAACATAATAAAAGGTGTGTGTGTGTGTGTGTGTGTGTGTGTGTGTGTGTGTGTGTGTGTGTGTGTGTGTGTGTGTGTGTGTGTGTGTGTGTGTGTGTGTGTGTGTGTGTGTGTGTGTGTGTGTGTGTGTGTGTGTGTGTGTGTGTGTGTGTGTGTGTGTGTGTGTGTGTGTGTGTGTGTGTGTGTGTGTGTGTGTGTGTGTGTGTGTGTGTGTGTGTGTGTGTGTGTGTGTGTGTGTGTGTGTGTGTGTGTGTGTGTGTGTGTGTGTGTGTGTGTGTGTGTGTGTGTGTGTGTGTGTGTGTGTGTGTGTGTGTGTGTGTGTGTGTGTGTGTGTGTGTGTGTGTGTGTGTGTGTGTGTGTGTGTGTGTGTGTGTGTGTGTGTGTGTGTGTGTGTGTGTGTGTGTGTGTGTGTGTGTGTGTGTGTGTGTGTGTGTGTGTGTGTGTGTGTGTGTGTGTGTGTGTGTGTGTGTGTGTGTGTGTGTGTGTGTGTGTGTGTGTGTGTGTGTGTGTGTGTGTGTGTGTGTGTGTGTGTGTGTGTGTGTGTGTGTGTGTGTGTGTGTGTGTGTGTGTGTGTGTGTGTGTGTGTGTGTGTGTGTGTGTGTGTGTGTGTGTGTGTGTGTGTGTGTGTGTGTGTGTGTGTGTGTGTGTGTGTGTGTGTGTGTGTGTGTGTGTGTGTGTGTGTGTGTGTGTGTGTGTGTGTGTGTGTGTGTGTGTGTGTGTGTGTGTGTGTGTGTGTGTGTGTGTGTGTGTGTGTGTGTGTGTGTGTGTGTGTGTGTGTGTGTGTGTGTGTGTGTGTGTGTGTGTGTGTGTGTGTGTGTGTGTGTGTGTGTGTGTGTGTGTGTGTGTGTGTGTGTGTGTGTGTGTGTGTGTGTGTGTGTGTGTGTGTGTGTGTGTGTGTGTGTGTGTGTGTGTGTGTGTGTGTGTGTGTGTGTGTGTGTGTGTGTGTGTGTGTGTGTGTGTGTGTGTGTGTGTGTGTGTGTGTGTGTGTGTGTGTGTGTGTGTGTGTGTGTGTGTGTGTGTGTGTGTGTGTGTGTGTGTGTGTGTGTGTGTGTGTGTGTGTGTGTGTGTGTGTGTGTGTGTGTGTGTGTGTGTGTGTGTGTGTGTGTGTGTGTGTGTGTGTGTGTGTGTGTGTGTGTGTGTGTGTGTGTGTGTGTGTGTGTGTGTGTGTGTGTGTGTGTGTGTGTGTGTGTGTGTGTGTGTGTGTGTGTGTGTGTGTGTGTGTGTGTGTGTGTGTGTGTGTGTGTGTGTGTGTGTGTGTGTGTGTGTGTGTGTGTGTGTGTGTGTGTGTGTGTGTGTGTGTGTGTGTGTGTGTGTGTGTGTGTGTGTGTGTGTGTGTGTGTGTGTGTGTGTGTGTGTGTGTGTGTGTGTGTGTGTGTGTGTGTGTGTGTGTGTGTGTGTGTGTGTGTGTGTGTGTGTGTGTGTGTGTGTGTGTGTGTGTGTGTGTGTGTGTGTGTGTGTGTGTGTGTGTGTGTGTGTGTGTGTGTGTGTGTGTGTGTGTGTGTGTGTGTGTGTGTGTGTGTGTGTGTGTGTGTGTGTGTGTGTGTGTGTGTGTGTGTGTGTGTGTGTGTGTGTGTGTGTGTGTGTGTGTGTGTGTGTGTGTGTGTGTGTGTGTGTGTGTGTGTGTGTGTGTGTGTGTGTGTGTGTGTGTGTGTGTGTGTGTGTGTGTGTGTGTGTGTGTGTGTGTGTGTGTGTGTGTGTGTGTGTGTGTGTGTGTGTGTGTGTGTGTGTGTGTGTGTGTGTGTGTGTGTGTGTGTGTGTGTGTGTGTGTGTGTGTGTGTGTGTGTGTGTGTGTGTGTGTGTGTGTGTGTGTGTGTGTGTGTGTGTGTGTGTGTGTGTGTGTGTGTGTGTGTGTGTGTGTGTGTGTGTGTGTGTGTGTGTGTGTGTGTGTGTGTGTGTGTGTGTGTGTGTGTGTGTGTGTGTGTGTGTGTGTGTGTGTGTGTGTGTGTGTGTGTGTGTGTGTGTGTGTGTGTGTGTGTGTGTGTGTGTGTGTGTGTGTGTGTGTGTGTGTGTGTGTGTGTGTGTGTGTGTGTGTGTGTGTGTGTGTGTGTGTGTGTGTGTGTGTGTGTGTGTGTGTGTGTGTGTGTGTGTGTGTGTGTGTGTGTGTGTGTGTGTGTGTGTGTGTGTGTGTGTGTGTGTGTGTGTGTGTGTGTGTGTGTGTGTGTGTGTGTGTGTGTGTGTGTGTGTGTGTGTGTGTGTGTGTGTGTGTGTGTGTGTGTGTGTGTGTGTGTGTGTGTGTGTGTGTGTGTGTGTGTGTGTGTGTGTGTGTGTGTGTGTGTGTGTGTGTGTGTGTGTGTGTGTGTGTGTGTGTGTGTGTGTGTGTGTGTGTGTGTGTGTGTGTGTGTGTGTGTGTGTGTGTGTGTGTGTGTGTGTGTGTGTGTGTGTGTGTGTGTGTGTGTGTGTGTGTGTGTGTGTGTGTGTGTGTGTGTGTGTGTGTGTGTGTGTGTGTGTGTGTGTGTGTGTGTGTGTGTGTGTGTGTGTGTGTGTGTGTGTGTGTGTGTGTGTGTGTGTGTGTGTGTGTGTGTGTGTGTGTGTGTGTGTGTGTGTGTGTGTGTGTGTGTGTGTGTGTGTGTGTGTGTGTGTGTGTGTGTGTGTGTGTGTGTGTGTGTGTGTGTGTGTGTGTGTGTGTGTGTGTGTGTGTGTGTGTGTGTGTGTGTGTGTGTGTGTGTGTGTGTGTGTGTGTGTGTGTGTGTGTGTGTGTGTGTGTGTGTGTGTGTGTGTGTGTGTGTGTGTGTGTGTGTGTGTGTGTGTGTGTGTGTGTGTGTGTGTGTGTGTGTGTGTGTGTGTGTGTGTGTGTGTGTGTGTGTGTGTGTGTGTGTGTGTGTGTGTGTGTGTGTGTGTGTGTGTGTGTGTGTGTGTGTGTGTGTGTGTGTGTGTGTGTGTGTGTGTGTGTGTGTGTGTGTGTGTGTGTGTGTGTGTGTGTGTGTGTGTGTGTGTGTGTGTGTGTGTGTGTGTGTGTGTGTGTGTGTGTGTGTGTGTGTGTGTGTGTGTGTGTGTGTGTGTGTGTGTGTGTGTGTGTGTGTGTGTGTGTGTGTGTGTGTGTGTGTGTGTGTGTGTGTGTGTGTGTGTGTGTGTGTGTGTGTGTGTGTGTGTGTGTGTGTGTGTGTGTGTGTGTGTGTGTGTGTGTGTGTGTGTGTGTGTGTGTGTGTGTGTGTGTGTGTGTGTGTGTGTGTGTGTGTGTGTGTGTGTGTGTGTGTGTGTGTGTGTGTGTGTGTGTGTGTGTGTGTGTGTGTGTGTGTGTGTGTGTGTGTGTGTGTGTGTGTGTGTGTGTGTGTGTGTGTGTGTGTGTGTGTGTGTGTGTGTGTGTGTGTGTGTGTGTGTGTGTGTGTGTGTGTGTGTGTGTGTGTGTGTGTGTGTGTGTGTGTGTGTGTGTGTGTGTGTGTGTGTGTGTGTGTGTGTGTGTGTGTGTGTGTGTGTGTGTGTGTGTGTGTGTGTGTGTGTGTGTGTGTGTGTGTGTGTGTGTGTGTGTGTGTGTGTGTGTGTGTGTGTGTGTGTGTGTGTGTGTGTGTGTGTGTGTGTGTGTGTGTGTGTGTGTGTGTGTGTGTGTGTGTGTGTTGAATACAGTGCGTCCAAATATCAGTTATTTAAATCGTTTTTTGAACAACTTTCCTTAAGGGTAATGATCCATTCTTCAATGTTTGTGATGAATATATATATATATATATATATATAGACCTCATTCTCTCGATTCAGAAACGTATTACTTTTTCCATTTTTGGAGCCATATGAACCGAAATATGGACACCTGAAAATTTTGCCAAATTATCGTTTGATTTACGTGCTACTCTGGCGTCTCTCGAATTCCCGCGCTCTCTCCCCGTTCTCTGACGTGTAACCGTGCACCATTTGCTTTACCCGGTCGTGTATTCGTGTACCTGTCTAGTTCATATAAAATGGGTATCCATAATCGCCGAAATACCGTCTATACAACTATCTTTTTATTATATAGAATGAATTTTGCATTTTACGAGATTGGTCCCCTGTAAATGAAAACTTATTGAGACCGACAGAGTTCGGAATATACGCAAACCTATGGTAATGAAGAGTTGCCAGGTCTTTCGTGAACAGCCACTGGCAAAGCGGTGTTTGGGAAAAAGTAGGATAAATTGGAATGATTTACCCGCTGGTGTCCGACAGAAAACCCGTTAGAAAATTCAAAGCAGCTATAGTCCCGGCGGATTTTGGAAAAAAGTGAGATTATTCAGATGCTGATACCGAATTTCCCATTGTTACAGCAAAATAGTGCGCTACAAAAGGGGCGTGGGCAATTTTTGGCCGAAGTAGGATTGGCGAGCAGCATAATTTTCGTATTGAGTTGAGAAATTTTACAACCAAATTTTTAAATTTACAGTGAATTTTTATATATATGCACTTTAGTGGAATGCAACAAATAGCCGTAACCTTCGGTCCTCGTGGCAACTTGTCCTCGACCGACCTTCCAATTGCAAATTCGTTCCATTCCGATGGCTACGGGGCACAATTACCCAGAGGTCATGTCTTCGAGAAGCTTTTTCCGAAGCTTACGCTCAATTGTGGTGTAGTTGTCTAGACTGCCTTCATTTCCCCTTGTTCCTTTATTTCCGACAGGGAAGTGCGCAGGGAGTTTAATTGAGTTTCGCCTGGTTCAAGGTCTCTGTTTTGCATTGCGATGCCACAAAGAAAGGTGGAACCTATTGAACAAAAATGGCCCTATTCACCAATTTTGCCCTTCGCGTCTCGATTTGCGTTTGCGCAATTTGGCGTGTTGAAAGCAGTGCTTGTCTACGGAATCCAGTCGCGGGATCACGCTTCCCACATTCTTCCGCTTGCACTATCACCACGGCACTCGCTTATCATTCAACGAAGGCATTTGCATCTGCCATATCATCATTAGCATCTAGTTCTTCAATAGTTTTCCCTTTCTAGCTCAAATTGTTTTGAATTACGCTACTGTTAACTTTTAGCACTCTTGTCACCTTACCTGGATGTTTCCTTCTGTGACGAGCTCATTTGAAAAATGTATCTACGACTTATTTTAACTTTGCTCCCAAATATTTCACGACCCCGTCCCGCCCGGCACGGCACGGGCCCGATCCAAAAAGAAAAATGTTGATGGGCAGGCCCTTTTCTAAAATTTTCTCGGCCCAGATCCAAATTTTGCCGTGGTTGCTGGCACTAATTGCAAGATCAAGTAACTGCGATTCGTGACGGGACCACCCTGAAAGGTTTTTCGTGCAGTTCAGGACCTTCATTAAAGAGACCTTCAGGGGCTTTTTCGGATTGGAAATGGACGGTATGCGTTAGTCATTTCCTTCGAAATCATTTTTTCAAACACCGCTCCGGCCAACGGTCATGTACAAAATGCTTACCAAGTTTATGCGATTTAGAAAATGCTCCTGACGATCCCTATAAGGTTTTGGCCAAAATCGAAAACATACAATATAATTATGTCCTATACAAGGAAATCAATACGACTTGTATTTAGAAACCAGAATATTCCGGCCAGCCTTCGGCTGTCCTGAATACTCTGGCTGCTCGCGGCCTGCGGCCGCTCGCCGGGGGCTGCGCCCCCGAAATGACCGGTGAAAACGGCCAAATTCCGTAATGTTTCCGTCACATTTACGTGGAGTTAGAACCCGCTTTAAGGAAAGACTGCGTGAATAGAGAGAGTGCAGATCACGTGATGGACCCAGCGTAACGGGACGGCGGAACAACACACACACACACACACACACACACACACACACACACACACACACACACACACACACACACACACACACACACACAGAGAGAGAGAGAGAGAGAGAGAGAGAGAGAGAGAGAGACCATAAGAGAATTGTTAAAAGGAGGATGAGAACAAAGATTCCGAAGTTGCTATTCACATCCTCCATTGTAAAACCAATAGGATAGGCGAGAAGTATATGCGTTTGTAGTTTTCCCCTTTAACGGAACACGCAAGAACAAGTGAATAGAAAGAGCTATAAAAGAACGAGTGGGCGCCATTACATATTTCCCTGTAATCTATTTTGGCACTCATTGTCTATTCTATAAGCATTTGTCCATTGAGAAACTGCTCTTTCGAAGATCACTTCTCGAAAGCTGGTAAATTTCTATTTTAAAAAAGATGACTATTATTGATTTTGTTAACCAAACAAACCATTTTTAGACAAAAAAATTGTATGATAACTGCGAAAAAATGTTAATTTTTCTTTTCTCAAAGACTAATTTGACCTTCTACTTAAAACATGCCATAAACAATCTTGTTTGTATATGACTTGCCGCTTCTAACATAAATACATACGGCCGATTCAGTTAGTAAATTAAGAAAACTCCACGGGCCGAAATTAATATGCATCGGTCCCGCCAAACCTACTTCGGCGATTTTTGAAAATGCGTGAGATTATTCTGATGTTGGCAGTCAAATTTCAAATTAATTATTCTGATGTTGGCAGTCAAATTACAAAATGGGCGTGGCCCATTTTTGGCCGAAGTAGGATTGGCGAAGAGTACTTTTTTAAGCATCCAGATCAGTCGGAGTTTCAATTTTAACATGATAGCACTCTAACGCTGACTTTGCAACAGTTTCATGATCTACTCGTCGAGGAATTCATTTCAACGGGATTGATATTTCTGCCGTCAGAGGCTTTTTCACCTCATTTTCCAATCGCAAAACCTCCGTTACGGCCCCTTCAACAACTATACGACCCCAGTTGCTAATGAACCATCACCGTAGGTAACATGATCTCTCTCTCTCCCTCTCTCTCTCTCTTTCACTCTCTCTCTCCCTCTCACTCTCTCTCTCTCTCCGTCTCTGTCATTTTCCCTCCCATTTGAAACTCTCGATGGTCAAGTGCGCATTCTAGTAATTGTCCCCTCCGATCCTCCTCCTTCCAGATGATCCTCCGATTAGCCCTCGTCCTGGTGGCGATCTCACGTGCCGCTGCCTTTGATGGCCCTGGTAAGAACACTTTCTAAACCACGGATTCTTCCATTTCAGCCGAGTGTACCCACAGGGTAGATGTCTTGGATGGCTCACAACTTGCCCCTGGGCTGGCAGATTTCTTGAAAGACAAGGCTCAAGCAAGCACATCGAAACAGTGTGCACTCGAATGCTTCAAACGAAAATGCAATGTAAATGTTTACATGCTAAAATTCAAAATAAGGTTCATTTCAGGTGGCTTATTATCATTCTGCCCAAAGAATTTGTCAATTCACCGCCGATTCATCAGATTTGTCGTCGCTGAATTGTGCCCGTTTTGTAGCAACTCCTACAGCGACTGCCAATGGAGATGCAGACAGGGTGGCTAGATTCTGCATTAGATGCGGAGGTTCGAAGCTTCAACAGAGGAATAATGGCATATTTTTAGCTATCTCGAACACACCACCGAAAAGGGCGAGTGCACATGCGATGAAGAGAGTGGTCATTCCATTGAGAGTAAGTTACGATCCATTAAAAAGGATACGTTTTTCTCAGTCTGCGGAACAACACCCTCATCGAGCTATTTCTGGAACATGGCAAACAATGTCTAGACGATCACGTAAACAATTTGGAATTTAATGGCAATTGTTGAATTTCAGAAATCCCTCCGAGGCCTGTTTCGCAGCGCAACTTTGTGAGGAAACCGTTGTTGGTGCACAGCAAAGTGAGTCGCGAGCATCATCTGTTAAATGTTTCTTCGCATATTGGTCTCAATTCCACTGCTTCGCTGCCTCTCTGCCTCTTTGCCTCTTTGCTTCTCTGCCTCTTTGCCTCTTTGCTTCTTTGCCTCTTTGCTTCTTTGCCTCTCGGCCTCTCTGCCTCTCTGCCTCTCTGCCTCTCTGCCTCTCTGCCTCTCTGCCTCTCTGCTTCTTTGCCTCTCTGCCTCTCTGCCTCTCTGCGTCTCTGCCTCTCTGCCTCTCTGCCTCTTTGCCTCTTTGCCTCTCTGCCTATTGTTCTCTTGTTTCTACTTACATATTTTTGTCTCTGTGTATGCTAGTATGTCTCTGTATCTGTGAAAGCGGGAGAGCGATACAGCTATCCTCCTTCTGTCTCTCCTGTCTCTTTCTCTTTCTCTTTCTCTGTCTCTTTCTCTTTCTCTTTCTCTTTCTCTGTCTCTTTCTCTTTCTCTTTCTCTGTCTCTTTCTCTTTCTCTTTCTCTGTCTCTTTCTCTTTCTCTTTCTCTGTCTCTTTCTCTTTCTCTTTCTCTTTCTCTTTCTCTTTCTCTTTCTCTTTCTCTTTCT
>OZ059903.1:12606762-12776662 GCA_964057215.1 Oscheius myriophilus | reverse complement strand
TCTTTCTCTTTCTCTTTCTCTTCTCTTTCTCTTTCTCTTTCTCTTTCTCTTTCTCTTTCTCTCTCTCTCTCGGCTTCTCTATTTCTATGTTTTTGTCGTTCTGTCTCTTTAATAACCCATCGTAATCTATGCGCGCATTCCATTAATTTCGCTATGCGCTGTGTTGTATAATTCAGTTTACGGTCTCGTCTTGCGGTTTGCCCATCAATGAAGCCCCATATGAAATGACGGAAACAGGGACTATCCTGAATCTAAGTTTTAATCTAATATTTCTTTTACAGCCATCTTCTCTTCCCTCCCGCCCTACTCACCTGAAGTTCAACAATAGCCGTTATTTGAAGAAAGGAACCCGGAGATATAACTCTCTGTAAGTTGTTTTACAAATACATTTTGACTATAAATTTCAGAAGCTTCAAAAACAAATCCCCTTCTCATCTGAAGAAACACAGGCGTTCCGGAGTGGCTAGGAAGCGAAGAGAAACGTCTAGAATCTAGTTTTGATGACAGAAATCTCCCTCAGGTCTCTTATTTTGACAAATCGACATTCCTTGCTAAGGCTCAATTTCTTTGTTTAATTTAATGAATTGTTTTCGAAGGAGATGTTTTTAGATCACTGGTTTCAAACGCCGAAAGAACAGATCACTGCGCGGGTTTTCAATTACTTTGAGTTGCAAGGTCAGTCGGCGGACAGGAGACCTTTTGGCACAAACAGCATGGTTTAAAGCGGAAGAAATGGGTATAGAAGTTAGAAATTCATATCGCACGAGTTGTTTCACTCAAATGGTTTAGTGCATAACCAATAGCTGGTAGATAAATGCTCCAGGGTTCGGTTCCATACCATCCAGGATTGGTTGAAAAGTGAAAGCGTTCCTAGAGTTGTGTCGTTTTTTAATTCGCGGAGAGGCTCTTTCAAAAGGTTTGGAATTTTTTACAGTATGTAAAAACCTTTGTGTCCCTCTAAACAAAAAAGATAGCATTTTTTTCTACTGCGACAAATGCACTTGGAACGACCTTGTACGTGGCGCGGCTCTTGACACGATGGCATGCCGCTCCCCTGCCCCCTGGTGTGTAAACTGACCATCACAATTGGTATATAAGGGCAGAGTGAGGCTATGGGGCAAGGAGATGGCGCGCACTCTCGCAACGGTGGTGGCTGGCCTCACGGCCGTCACTGTGGTCGGCACTCTGCTCTTCGTAGCCCACATGGTCAACGACATCAACAACTTCTACGATGAGGCCATGCAGGAGATCAGCGAGTTCAGGGTAAGTAATTAGGGGTAATTATCTTAATTACCAAAAGCTTAGGACTTCTCCAACGCCGCTTGGAACGGAATGATGCCCGATGTGCATGATGTGCTCCGTGCTCCTCGCTCCGTCCACCGTATGCGTCGTGGACACAGCCACAGCAAGAGACAGTCGCAGTGCAACTGCGGAGCTCAGCCCAACAACTGCCCTGCTGGTCCCCCCGGACCCCCCGGAGCCCCTGGAGAGGTACCTTAAGGCCTTAAGGACGTTAAGTAGAGTATGTGTTCAGCAAGGAGAGGATGGACACCCCGGAGCCCCTGGAGAGCACGGAAGGGACGGAGTCACCGTTGCCACTGGAAACGAAGGACAGCCCTGCATCAGCTGCCCCGCCGGACCTCCCGGTATGAAAAATTAAAACCTTCTTTGTAATTTAAATTTTAGGACCCCCTGGACCCAACGGACCTGCTGGACCTGCCGGACCCGATGGACAGCCTGGAGCCCCTGGAACTGGAACTGGAGCCAGCCGCCCTGGACCTCCCGGACCCGCTGGAGACGCTGGAGCCCCTGGAGCCCCTGGACACGCTGGCCAGCCCGGTCGTGCTGGAGCCCCTGGCAAGCGCGGAAGGGGAACCCCCGGACCCGCTGGACACCCCGGACCTGCAGGACCTGCCGGTCACCCCGGACAGAACGGACATGCTGGAGGACCCGGACAGCGCGGACAGCCCGGACCTGCTGGTCCCTCTGGAAACCCCGGAGCTCCTGGATCCGATGGACAACCCGGACACCCCGGAGAGGCCGGAGTCCCCGGAAACGACGCCGCCTACTGCCCGTGCCCCGCCCGCGGAGGAGCCCCCGTTGTCAACGAGCCCGTCCACGGTTACAACCAGGGAGGACAGTACAGGAAGCACCGCCGTGCCAGGAAGGGAATCTCCCGCCGTGTCGTCAAGGCCTAAATATCTTTCGAACAATAAACTCTTTATTTCAACAACGAAAAATTACTCTGGGATCTCGTCCTCGGGGAAAAAATTGCCGACATTTTTCTCCTCGTTTTTGTATTTTCTTCCAGCCTTTCCATCTCTGGGTTCTAATTCCTCGGCATCTATGCCTTCGAAAGCTTCAAAGTTGTCAAAAGAACCAGCCTGAAGGGTTTAAATGTAATGAATTCTCAGGAATTTTAATCACCTTATCTTTAAGAAGAGTGGGCTTTTGACCTTGGTTAAGTCCATTAGTTAGTCGAATGATTCTAGCCATCGGAGCGGTTCTTGGCGCGTCGAACTGTCTTATGCGGAAAGCAAGATCATCTTCAGCTGGAGCTGCGCTTAAACAGAAAATATATGAGGTCTGAGAGTTTCAGAGAATGTCAAGGATGACATCCCTTTCTTCGCTCTTTAACCTAAAAGGCCAGGCAACTTGGGCGGATGTGCCAAAGCAAATTCATTTTATCAACAAAAAATGGACCAGTAAGAAAAAAGTATAAAAATGGGCCAGTAAGAAGGCTTTTCATTTCATTTTCAATCGAGTACGGTCGGAAATTATGCGAAATAACAATGCTAAATTGTCTCGCACCTTCCTCGTTTTCAACGCTCTCTCAGCCAAAATAAAATTCGGCTTATTAGCATTCCTTGTAAATGCCGGACACGCAGGGCGTATTGCCCGTCTACAAATCTGTAGACGGAGACCCGTTTTTGACGACTTTGAAGTGTATTTTCTCGAAAACGGTAAATTTTTCGACCCATAGTCATATATATTTTCATGATCAGCGAATTTTTCTCTCCTAATTGAGCCAATGTTGTAAAACCCGCCTGACTGTACTTTTAATCTTGTTTGCAATTCAAATATTCAAAGTCTCCAAATTTTAGTTCCAACAGATAATATTTTTCGCCAACCCTACTTCTACAGAAACGTAGTTTAGTGTTAGCTGTGCCAATATTTCGATATCACGGTAATTTATGTAATTTGTAGGTAATTTGGGTAACACTCCGTTTCATCAGCTTTCATTTTAGACTTTCATTTGTTCGCTGAAAAGTCGCATTTTTCGAATTTTAAGGGTTTTCGAAGACGAGACGTTTCAGTTTGAGCAAACACAACAGTTTTAAGATAACGTTTCGCGGGCTTTCTAATGTATTTGTCTTGGGAATAGGAAAAAACAAACAAAATTAAGTTTAAAATAGGGCTGATGCCGATTCGAATGAACAACGTCCTACTTAAAATCTCAAAATTATCAGCAAAAAGTGTATTCAATTTTAAGTGTAGCGGCAAGGGCGCCGTTGACTAGTCAGAGCCATCCGGACAGTAGGAGCGGCGCGCCAGTAGCTCACGTGGTTCGATTCCCGGTTGGTGCATTGTCTTTTGCGAGTACCTGTATGACCAATAGCGCAGCAATGCGTTATTTAAGAACCACCCCCAGTACGATCCAGTAAGAATTCAATAATGCAAACAGTACCGTTTGCTGATTGAAGGTTTTCTCGGCGTGATTGACGTGTAACTTTGAAAATTTCTACCATTCTCCTTTGGCTAACGGTCGTCTTCATTCTACCGCGAAGGTGAGGCGTTTGCACCAAAATCCTACTTTTTTTCATACGTTACCCCCATTTACTGCAATAATACCATTTTGAATCCCTTTTCAAGAAAAAGAAGTGTTCAACCTGCTATTTGGGGCAACATTCGGGGATTTTATGAATGGCAATTGTGTTGGAATGAATACTGGTGATAATTTCGGCACGCAGCGGAGTCGTCTACTAAGAGTATCAGTGAATAATTCAAAGAGAACTGTGCTAGGTTTTCTAAAAAGTACGAGGCGCAAAGACGGTAATCCGAAACTAAGACTAAAAAGGGGGGCCAATGTCTACCACCAAGGAGGCTTTTTCATTTTATGGGCTTTTTTTGAATGAGAGAAAACTACTCCAACGTTCACTTGAACTTGAATATCCCCACTCAGTTGAATCGGTTGTTTAATTACTCGTTTATTTACAAAAAGTTATATTTTTTGTTATATTGCGGCGTCGTCAAATTAATTTTTGAGCAAACAACAAACCTGACTATAGTTCCTAGGACAAGGAGTATAAAACAAGATCCAACAACTACTTTGTACATCTTCTGAAAGATTTTCCAAATACTTAACTATATGGTTTGAAAAAGATTAGAAAGCAGCACTAAGTTAAAATAAATGGGGAAAACTGTCATAATGTTATTGAAATTGGCGGGCGAGGTGCCGTCCACGACGGCAGTAGGCGCGGACTGGATATAGACAAGCTGGCAAGGTGAAAGTGACCGCCTAAGTGAAACGAGGACCGGTTCCGGAACAGAAAAAGGCTACATTTATTACGTAGGGATGATTTAGTGCTTGGCGACACGACGGAGTTTCCTGACGCGACGGACCTTCTTGACCACGCGAGTGGGCTGGGCGTAGCCCTGAGGCTGTCCTCCACGGGGAGGGCAGGGACAGTAAGCGGCGTCAGATCCAGGCTCTCCGGCTTGTCCGGGCTGACCAGGCTGACCATCGGATCCAGGAGATCCGGGGTTTCCAGAGGGACCAGCAGGGCCGGGCTGTCCACGCTGTCCAGGGGCACCGGCTTGGCCGTTCTGTCCAGGGTGGCCGGAGGGTCCCACACGGCCAGGAGCTCCAGCGGGTCCAGGCAGTCCCTTTCCACGACGGCCAGGGGCTCCAGCACGACCGGGCTGACCAGCAGAACCAGGTTGGCCAGGGGCTCCAGCGTCTCCAGAAGGTCCGGGAGGTCCAGGGCGACCGGCTCCGGCTCCTCTGCCAGGGGCTCCAGGCTGGCCGCTAGGTCCGGCAGGTCCAGCAGGTCCGTTGGGTCCAGGGGGTCCTACAATTTCAATTACAAGGATGCTTTCATATCTTCATACCGGGAGGTCCAGCGGGGCAGCTGATGCATTCCTGCTCTCCGTGGCTGGTGGCAACGGCAACTCCGTCCTTTCCGCGCTGGCCAGGAGTACCGGGCTGTCCATCATGTCCCCTCTGAAGACATACTCTACTAAAGTTCATAAGGCCGTAAGGTACCTCTCCAGCGGCTCCAGGAGGTCCGGGGGGACCAGCAGGGCAGTTGTTAGGCTGAGGTCCGCAATTGCACTGAGCCTGTCTCTTGTTATGCCCACGGCTGATGGAGCGAGGAGCACGGAGCACATCATGCACATCAGGCATCATATCGTTCCAAGCGGCATTGGAGAAGTCCTATAACTCCCCTAATTAACATAATTACCCTTAATTACTTACCCTGAACTCGCTGATCTCCTGCATGGCCTCATCGTAGAAGTTGTTGATGTCGTTGACCATGTGGGCTACGAAGAGTAGAGTGCCCGTGACAGCCAGAGCCGTGAGGCCAGCCACCGCCGTCGCCAGAGTGCGTGTCATCTCCAGATGTCTTCTGCCCCATAGGGTCCTCTTTTGTACTCTCGACTGATGGTCACTTTACACCTCCGAGGACTTAAAAACTGGGGCGATAAGGTTACTGTAGCACAGTATCACGTCAGTTTGCTGAACGTCAAGATCATCGGTTCAAGAGTAGCGAAAACATCGAAAAACACGGCTTTTCAGTCCAATGGTACTTTTGCGAAAACTGCGAATGCCCTTTTCTTTTTGTTCATTAGCCTTGGAGGTGAAGGTTGGCACTCGGGGAAAGGTTGATCACCTCTTCAGCTTGCAAACAGGGCAAAGTTCATTTTTTGCCTTTAAATCGACGACTGTGATCAACGTAGATACGAAGAAAAACGTTCGGGTAAGAAATACCCATTCAACACCGCTTATATTTTCTAGGCTTTAACCGGTAAGCCCCTTAACTTAAGAAGTTGGTTTAGATCGTAAGTCATGGGTAAAGAATTGCTTCAAATTCTCATAAACTCCTTGTCAGCGTAGAAACTACGGAGTAGCGGTTGCGGAGTAGCCACATGAAAGCCTCACCTACCACGATGGACCTCCCGGTAAATTTTACATACATACGCATACGGTGTATTCTCTAGGGCTAATCCCTGAACAAACAGACCGAATTGTCGACTTCACTCCCACGATTTTGACGTGATTCATCCCATATTTCTTTGATTCGGTCTCATATGCGTACTGGCCAAATTTCTGGTACAGCTCTCCTTGGGGAAGCAATTTTTTCTCAGGTTCCTTGGACGATCAGGTAGCTGCAGACGACTTCTATGCTCCATTTTGTTAAAGCAACGTCCTGACGGGGTTCCACTCCGGCTTGAGAACGGGCAGTCCAGGCTTACGATTAGTGGGGAGGGCGGGGAAGGGACCGACCGAACGGCTGCGGGAGACGCTTCAAAGTTAAATTCTGCATAAGTATGTATTGAAGAAGCTCCCGGACCTAACGGACCTGCTGACCCTACGGTCGGCCTTTAGCCACGGCTCATCCCAAAGAACAATCACTGCACGTGGCTTTTATCGATTTATAATCTTTTCAATTAAAATCTAAGCTTAGTGATATGGATCTTTCAAAGTAGAAGTTCTCTTTAAAAGGACCATCAGCCTGCTTTTCGAGACGGAAATGAACAGTATGCTAATTGCGCCATTCCAATTGAAATGTTATTTTCCAACACCGCTCCAGGAAACGGTTGTTCACAGAATGCTTGCCAAGTCCTCATTAGCATATGATTTGCATGAGCGTGAAAAACCCTCCTTATGGTCCCTTTAACACTATACCAAATACTGGAGTTACTTTTGCGGTTTTAGGCAAACATATGATTTAATCATATGTTTGCCAAAAACCGCAGAAGTAACTCCAGTATTTGGTATAGTGTTACAGAAAACTTCCACTTCAAAAGATCCACAGCACTAAGCTCATTAGGATGAGGTTGACTGGCCCAAAGAGCCAAACAATCCAACAAATTTATTTTCCTCGCTGAAGTGGTCTTAGGGAGTGCGTAAGGTTCTGTTTCCTACGCACTAGGTATAACTCAACTGGAAAATTTGAAATAAGTATCCCTCAATTCAGCAAACTTAACGAAATAAAACCTATAATTATTTGAGAAAGGATTAGTTTGCTTAACTGACAAAACGAAAAGGAGCAAGATCATGAAATGAGCGAAATTGTGTGGGTTTTACAACAAAGTGCAATTGAGCACAAAATTGTTTATAGTGCTTGACAACACAGTATCAGTGCTTGACAACACGACGGGAGAATCCCTGAGGCTTCCTGGCACGACGGACCTTTTTCTGCTGTCCAGAGGCGGCATATCCGACAACAGGCTGTCCTCCGCGGGCGGGGCAAGGACAATAGGCGGCGTCGCTTCCAGGTCCTCCAGCTTGTCCGGGTACTCCAGGCTGCCCATCGGATCCAGGAGCTCCGGGGTTTCCAGAAGGACCAGCAGGTCCCGGCTGTCCAGGCTGACCAGCTCCACCAGCTTGACCGTTCTGTCCGGGGTGACCGGAGGGTCCGGCAGCTCCAGGAGCTCCAGCGGGTCCGGGCAGTCCCCTTCCGCGCTTTCCAGGGGCTCCAGTACGACCAGGCTCTCCGGCCTGTCCAGGGGCTCCAGGAGCTCCAGCGTCTCCAGCAGGTCCGGGAGGTCCAGGGCGGCTGGCTCCATTTCCAGTTCCAGGGGCTCCAGGCTTTCCATCGGGTCCGGCAGGTCCAGCAGGTCCGTTGGGTCCAGGGGGTCCTAAAATTTAAATTACAAAGAAGGTTTTAATTTTTCATACCGGGAGGTCCGGCGGGGCAGCTGATGCAGGGCTGTCCTTCGTTTCCAGTGGCAACGGTGACTCCGTCCCTTCCGTGCTCTCCAGGGGCTCCGGGGTGTCCATCCTCTCCTTGCTGAACACATACTCTACTTAACGTCCTTAAGGCCTTAAGGTACCTCTCCAGGGGCTCCGGGGGGTCCGGGGGGACCAGCAGGGCAGTTGTTGGGCTGAGCTCCGCAGTTGCACTGCGACTGTCTCTTGCTGTGGCTGTGTCCACGACGCATACGGTGGACGGAGCGAGGAGCACGGAGCACATCATGCACATCGGGCATCATTCCGTTCCAAGCGGCGTTGGAGAAGTCCTAAGCTTTTGGTAATTAAGATAATTATCCCTAATTACCTACCCTAAACTCGCTGATCTCCTGCATGGCCTCATCGTAGAAGTTGTTGATGTCGTTGACCATGTGGGCTACGAAGAGTAGAGTCCCAGCCACAGCCAGAGCCGTGAGGCCAGCCACCGCAGATGCTAGAACACGAGCCATCTCCTTACTCTTGCCTCCCCGTATGCCCTTTTGTACTCTCAGCTGATGGTCACTTTACAACTGCGAGTACGAAAAAAGTAGCACAACAAAGGTCGCACTTTGTTTTCTCAGCAGCTGTCTCAAGACGAGAACAGCAATCGAGAGACCTCAATTCCACAAACCGGAAGAAATCAGACAAATCTGGCGTAGATTGGATCGCAGTCGAGATTGGAGCAGTGGCCGCTGTAACTATGTTGCAGGCGACAGCCATCGTGCAGCTGAAAGTGCTGTTCGTCTTTAAAACTTTCGAATTTTCCAAGAATAATGACAAATAGGATGTTTTACACCTACTCATTTAATTGTATATTGGTATGTCTGTGTTTGATATTTCCAACTAACAACTATGAAATGAAACTTCAACCACGACACCCACATTAATAGTTGGGACACTGGTACGCGTATCTTTTCGAAAGCCAAGTTTGATTGCATTCGGTTTCAATCATATTTTCCCAAGAAAAATCACTGAGGCGTAATGTCTGATTAAAGGAATCTGCTTGATTCAGACCCGCAACAACAAACAGGCTAAAGCAAAATTTTGCCGTAGCTTTTTCAGGTAACACGTAACTTTTCTCATTTAAAGGCATTGCGTGCCAACAAGCCCTGTTGTCAGGCTACAATCAACCACTCCTTCTCTTCTTTCAGATTGTCAACCGCTGCTTTATATTCATAACCGCGTAGGCATATCTAAGACTCATTCAGCCACCGTCCAGCAAGAGTAGGGTCGGTACGGGGATGGGCTTGTAATTGTAACCTTTCGGGTTGTAGTGAGCCTGGAAACTCTTCACGGGAAGGCTTTAGTAGTGATATTGTATAACTCATACCATTGAGCAACTTCCTAAGAACATGTTAAAGTGTTAAAAGCAGAAATTCATTAGCATACGATACAGCCTTTTGCCAACATGCATGAAATTGGGATTCGGATGGGAAATTTTTGGGACGTCGAGACAGAGGCGCTATTCGAAAGCGGGTGAAAAATTGACTTGGAAAATGTTATTGTTGAAGTTCATGAAAGTTCCTCTTCGATTTAATTTCCGATTTTAAATCCAAATTCACCCTCCGTATTCCAATGAAAAATTTGAAAAAAAAAAAAACTGCCAATTTTCTTACAGAAAAATGTTCTCAATTTTTCCCTTTTTCAAAAATTGTCTGTTTGAAAAGGAAATTTTTATAGGCTTCAAGAAACACATTTACCAAGACAACTGTCCAAGGCCTTTCAAATGGTGTTAGTCTCAATGTTTCAAAATAAGCTATTCTGTGCCGTGCTAATGAATATCTGCTTTCAGCACCATGAATCGGTTCCTATCCCATACTAGAAAGTCAAATGAGTTTTAGAATTGCAAAAATGTTTAATAATACTTATTTCCTTTCTATGCGAACACGCAGGATGATTTTGAAATTGAAAGAGCAAAGACTAGTGAAAAATTCAAGTTAACCAAACATTTTCCGTTTACAAGATACCTACAAAACTATCATTTGTTTCGCCGTGATCAACATTTTTTATCATCATAATGCGATCCGTTTAAACTAATTCTTTGTACGATATTCTCATCTGTTGTCAAACTTTTTGTTAATCAGTTGATTCTTGGTTTCCGGGTGCAGGTGTGAGCCCTTCGGCCGCCAGAACCAGTCAGCGGAAAAGTCGCGCTATCACTTTCCATTGTCTCATCCTGGAGATTCGATCCGGCCCTCCGGCTCCCCAAAAGACCCGCCTCCTTCCATAATTATTGCCCTTCGACTTCTTTTTGACACACCTCTTAGCGCCATTTCCCAGCTTATCCTTCCAATCTTTCCGGTACCGTTTAGGGGGGATTTCCGCAAAACCCCCCGGTGACCTTTAAATCCGCCAAAAATCGTGTTCTTTTCGGGGTGAAAGCCGAGAAAACTTTCGACAACAAGGTCGAGTGGCGGCGATGACGGTCGCCGATTGTTTTACGATCGGAATCTTAGACCAACCGCTTTTGCCGAGGCGCTAACGCGATCCGCGCAAAACTCGAAGGATTGCGATCGCACACCGCAAAAGAATTAGCCAATAAACGCAGTTTCCGACTGGAATCACACAACTAAGAAATAGGAGTTTTTAAGGCCAAATATTGTGAAGCACCTATTTTTTAAACCAGCTAAGCCAGTTACATCATTCCATACGTATGTAATCAAGCGAATGAAAGATTCCCACCAAAATTCATTGGATTTCGTTTTTATGCGAAACGAAAGCAAATTATCAAAATACACTACGGGAAATTAGTGTAGACCGTTTTTGCCCAATTTGAAAGTCGTTTGAGGGTTTCTGGAGTGATGTGGTACAACTCATTCGTTTGAGCATATTCTTAGGAACAGATTTATCTGTTGAAACAAGAAATTCATTAGCATACGACACAGACAGGTCCTGTTTTCCGAAATTCATGAAATCGAGGTTCGGTTGGGCATTTTTCGCGACAGAGATTGCGTGAACAGTTGTCTTGAAAAATGTTTTTGTTGGAGTGGAGAAAAATTTTCTTTTTGATTTTCTGTTCGAAGAGGAAATTTTTCTGAACTTCAACGAACACATTTTGCAAAACAATTTTTCTCGAATGGTGTTTGTATCGATGTCCAGAAAATTCCCTTAAAATCCTGATTTCTGATGTGTCATACGACAATGAACTACTGTTTTAAGTTCCTGAATCAATTCGTAACCCATATCAATCCTGAACCCCTCAAATGCCTTTTAGAAAAGCAAAAATTGAACATGTCCATGAAAGAACACAAAATTGGGCAATGTTTCAAGCATTGTGCCTATGATTAGGCACCGCAGCCCCCCCCCCCCCCCCTTTTTGCTGAAAAAAGGGGAGGCAAATTCTGGGCACCCCCTTCTAAAATCCTTCAAAATAAACTTTTTTCGATTTCAAAAAAAGCAAACGACAGCAAATTGGATTCTCTATCGGCTGGTTAACGACGCAAATTGTGTGACAAATATTGAAAAGTTGCTTAAACGTGCCAAAAAAGTGGTTTTTGGGTCCCACTACCGATTTAGAGGCAAATGCCGCTCAATGCTTTTATAAAATCGTAAACTTGAAGTTGTTTCCTTCCTTTTGCCGTGTTAAAACCTAAATTTCGAGCTGCCGAAATTTTTCTATAAGGGTTCAAAGTAAGCTAGTCAGAAAATGAAAATTATCTCAATTTTTCAGCGACAACCTTACATTTTCAAATTAGATTTTGAAATTTCATGTCTTTGCGGTCATTTTTAATATTATAATGTTAATGATTTGTCCAGAAATAGCCATACACGATGGCTTCGCATTTGATATACAGGCCAATGCCGCTCGAGATTTTTAATGGAATAAATGTATTTTACTATTCCTCAAATTTTAAAGACGATTTTCTCAAAATTCTAGCTGCCAATTTTCTACAATTCGTCGTTAAAAGTAAACATTTTGCTATTTTTACTCTGAAATGGGCAGCAAGCGCGCCCCAATCACAATTGGCAGGCTTCCAAAAACTCAAAATTTTGAATTTTTGGGCGGAAAAGCTCAATTTTCTTAAATTTGCTTATGGTTCCTCTATAAATAAAAACAATAAAAACTTAAAAATGATTTTCTGACGTCCAACGACGAAAATCTATGAAAATACGTTCAGATACATCGTTTTTGAGCCCCTGATAGCTTAAAAAGGAGTTTATGGCCTGCTATTTATAATTATTTATAGAATTATAGACACCTGACTGTTATTTTATCGATTTCTTGCTATTCTGACCCGTGTTTATGCAAAAACGATGCGAAATCAACCGAAAATGCAGGGTTGGCTGCTCGTGACAGTCGCCTGAAGTGGGCGTGGCCTCCCGGATGCAGAGGCAGCCAGGTCGGAAAATGCCGCCCCGAGGGCGACCTTCAAACTTGAATTACTCGGCTCAAAGTCAACCGAATTTCATTTTTCAAAAAAAGATTTCTTAGTTAGAACATAAGCAATTTGGTGGTGTAACTTTCTTTCAATTAAAATCAGTTTGAAAAAAGCGTTGCGGTGCCTACCTATGATAAATTGTATATTATCAGGTCGAGTTTGCCTCCTAATGGTGTGAACAATATTTCATTTTAGATGGAATAATCAGAAAGTGTAGTTCTGGTTGAACAACTACCCGAAAAGAGCAACATTTATCAAGCTTGAAACTGTTTAACGACAGTTTTAAGCGTAGAGGAGCACAGTTCCTAGACAAGGAATAGGTTTGAACACATCTCTCACTCCCTCTCTTCTTCTTCCGAATCGCCATGTTTCTCAAAAACCTACTCTTTGGCTACATGTAATTTTTACTTCCTCATCACTATCCAGAAATCCTCGTCGTCCTCGGGTGCGAGTATTTTGCTAATTAAAGCGTCTCTGTCGTACCTGCATCCGACGACAGGTTTTTCGGGTTCGCCGCCCCAAAACAGAGACACGTTCGCGGCTTTTGTTGTGAAAGATTCTTAATTCCGTCGCTTAAAAGAAGTGGTCAATCTGGAAAAAAAGGGGAGGACCACCCGAAGATTACATCGGCATCTGTGGCATGATTCAGAAGAAACACTGCCTTGATTCAGAAGTTGGCGAACTCAAAGAAAGTGACCTTCACTCGCTTAAAGGGAAATTGGTGTTCACTTTCTTACGCACTGCCATTTTGCCAACCTAGTGGTTTCGTTGAATGTATCACGGGTTCACACACACAGACACACACAGACACACACACACACACACACACACACACACACACACACACACACACACACACACACACACACATAGTATGCATGTGTTCTCTACCAAACATGTTGATTCAAGTCTCTGTTTCTTTCCCGAACGCCCCCCCTCATTCAATTGCAATCTGGTCACAGCTCGTTAATGAGAATGTCTGGAAAACGTAATTGTGCCTGTCCTTGGCAACTTCTTGCATCGACATAGCCGTTAGCCGAAGATCTTTTTGTAGGCGGGGCCGGTCCTTTCGGCGAATTGTACTCGCCGACAAACACTCTCCTCACTTCTCTTTGAGAACAACACCAAACTATTCTGCAAATGGGTGTGTTTTCTTGTACTAGAAGTGTGTGGATGTATGTATGCGTGTGTGTGTGTGTGTGTGTGTGTGTGTGTGTGCGTGTGTGTATGTCTGTGTGTGTATGTGTGTGTTTGTGTTTGTGTTTAAGTGTAGGTATGTAGTCGCTATCGTGGTTTTCCCCTATTTCCGTATTTCACTTTCTCTCCAGCTGTCTTTCTCCCATGAATATTTCCCATTCCATCTGACCGTCGTGCCCCCTACTGTGCATTAACTATTTTGTACGAGTGGAATCTTCCCCATTTTTCTTGTTCTGTCGGAAATTTGTGGCTCCGGTCGGCGTCGGAATGCCAAAAGCGCTGGGCATATACAATAACAGAAAAATCGCAGATCTCCCAAGAATTTCCACGTAGATCCCCAAAGCTTCCGGTGTTTGAAGCATGATAGCAGTTTTTTGCAAAGGAAGGTTATACGATACCCCCGATCGTCTACGAAAACCGATTACGCTAGGCGATGTTTGTCGAGAATCGGTTATATTCTGACCACGAAAGAGTGGCGATGGAATTCACAACCGCCATAAGATCCTGTCACAAGCTGTTACTTTCGGTTTCAGAAACAACCACCAAAAGCTTCAAACTTATTGGATTGCAAGGTTTGTAACCGTTAAGTTCAAATGTTACAAAAGCAAAAGGTGGATTGGCGGATCACGAATTCGTTGCTTGCGCGATGTCTACCGCACTGACTAAATTAGGTCCTTATGGTTTATTCAGTTATGGTTAATTCTTAGCGTTTTTTTAATGGGTCCCGCCGAGAACAATCGCGATCTACCCGGGCATTTAATCGAGATAAGAACGCTAAACGAAGAGACGCAAAGAGAAAGAAAACATCAAAAATGGCATTTTCTCGAGATGCTCGCGCCAAGCTTAGAAACCAATTTAAAAAACCAACGCGCCAAGTTAGAAACCAATTTAACCGGCGGACCGACCTTACCAAAAAAGCGCACAAGATTATAAGGAATCCTGATTAGAAAGTAAGCAGTCATCCGTAGGGGTCCCGCACGGAAAACTTGGGTACTCACATTCGATTCTAAATGAGGTTCGATCCTATATAATTTTTGGGGGTCCTTGAGAGGCTGCAGGCCACATGCACGCTGTGAGGCGGTTGAACCACAAAAGTTATTCTTCTGATGTACTTACAGTGAAGAAACACTTTTGGGTCGTTGAGCGGCCGCAGGTCGCGGGCACGCCGTGAGGCGGCCGTAGGCCCATTAACTCTGTGGCACCTGGCGTACTCACAGTGAAGGAACTTTTCACTTATCGAATGAGTTCCATCGGAGACAGAAATGTTGCAGTTGCCATCATCACAACGCTTCACAACTTCGGGGATGACCACGCCCTGCAACTGCAATTTCTGCCGTTGTGGCAACCCGTCTTCTCATTGACTTCTCGCGTTTTTCGAGTTCCGGCGTTCCGTCTTTTTCGTTGCGGCATCTTTGGAACCTTCTTTTTCCTCGAGTACCGGTCGTGTCACGTCGGTCAGTGATGGATCGGCACACGCTGGTTGTCTTTGCATTTCTCGCCCGGTTTCGGACTGGATCGGGGGCCGATTGTTGCCGCCGGCTAATGAGGCATCATGAAACCCAACGGTCGTTTCCACCTCCCGCCCCGACCCGATTAACGTTAGCCACGCTCGTTTTCTTCTTCCGGACTCTGCGTTCTTTCAGATGCCTCAGGTGTTATGGGCCAGATAGTGGTCACACTGGTCAGACAGAGAGGAACAGGGCAGGTTTCTTCCTCATTCCGCCAAGGGAGTCTCAGTATTCCCATTAACCACTAATAAGAGACTTTAGTTTTTGTATACCTACTGGTGGTAACCGAACCTTTCTTTTGTTTTACTTGGATTCAAATTTATCTTTTGGTTCATGTGCACTGCGAGGGCCAAAATGAAAAATTTTTGAATTTGGTGCCCTGTTTATTTGAGTCTCCACATTCAAAATGATCTACCGCACCAAAATAAATCACGGCTCGTCGCGGCGGGACCCAATGCCAAAAATGGGCAGTGATGACCCTTTTCACATTGATTTTCGCGTGGATACCACACGGAGTTATAAGTATTCTATATTGTCTCCAAACGTTTTTCTAGCACAAACTCACCAAATTTCAAGTAATTTTGTTATAATTTGCAGTTTCTTTAAAATAGCGCAAACAGGCCTTACAGGACTGGCCTTGCAAATCGGGAGCTGGCCTTGCAAATCGGGAGCCCTTTTGGAGCGAAATATATATTTTTAAAAAAACGGTTTTTTGATCAGCGATATTTTCTCTTTTGAATAATTGAATAACCAACATGAGTTTTATTGCAGCAGGCGTACAATACGCAGGCGAGAGAGCATGCAAGTGGCAGAGACGCAGACGAAAGGGGTTTTTGGTCCGCCGTAACAGCTATACGCAAATCAAGACCTTTTTTTCGCCAAACCGCTTCAGATAACGGTTGTTCACAAATAATTCTCTGTATTTAATCGTTCGGAACGCTTTTTTCCAAGTTTGAAAGTTTACAGTGCTATTTGTTATATGAAATTTTAAATTTTAGTAAAGACAACCAAGCAATTCAAATTATTCTACATTTCGTATCAAAAAGAAGCATGGGCATAATAACGGATTGGGTCCCGATTACGTGCCCCTAAACGCGATTGGTCACAGAATCGCAAAACCAACGCACCAACCGGACCCGAACCCGGGACCTTCAAATTGCAGACTGCAGCTCTTCCACTGAGCTATTGGCGCACAGTCGGTAAAGCTGTGATGGCCCCTCACATGGCCAAGGTCCTCACCGCCACATACCGCTAATACCTTTGGTTAGCATTTCGTCCCTCCGGAAAAGCCGTGATCCACCTGAAACATTAAATAGCACGCTGAATGAAGAGGGCCCGCAAGCGGCATTCGTCCCGCATTGCACTCACCGTATTTTCAAAACCTGATGCATTTCTTGAACTGAAGAAGCACCCGTTTACTTCCTTTAACCTTCACAACTCTCGCTCCAATTAGAAACCGTTTGAAAGCAATTACCGTTCCGGTTCAATCGTGAATTCTCGATGATTGTAAAGCGGTCACCTTTCCTTTCACCGTTCCCGGATGCCATCCTCCCTCGTCCGCTCATTCTCCAGACGCCCCGTCGTCTTTCATTGCTCCTTCTGAATAGCGTATCCGAAACGTGTTATCCATGGGTCAAATCCACAAAAACGAGGCTGCGTCGCGCAAACACCCAAAACTGCTTCTCCCTTTTTCCTTCGTTTGTTTTGCCGTGTGACCTGAGCGAGATATGCGCATTTCTTTCAACCTTTCCTTGCGTCTACGATGATCGGCAGATAACGAGCCAGTTGTCGTTTTTCGTTTCGATGACCGGCGGGGAAATCTTACGATCTAGGAGAATTTGCCGACCTTGCTTTCAACAAGCAGGGGTCACTTCCCGTTTCTACTCTATTTTCTTTATCATGAAGGAGGCCCTTGTCATCAATTTGTGTGTGTATGTATGTGTGTGTTTGTGTGTGTGTGTGTGTGTGTGTGTGTGTGTGTGTGTATATGTGTGTGTGTGTGCGTGTGTGCGTGTGTGTGTGTGTGTGTGTGTGTGTGTGTGTGTGTGTGTGTGTGTGTGTATATGTGTGTGTGTGTGCGTGTGTGCGTGTGTGCGTGTGTGTGTGTGTTCGTGTGTCTGTTAATTCCATTGTTTCCTCTTTTTTGCCTGTTCTGAGTATCCTCATATCCCAAGGCTTGCTGTTGTCCGATGCTTTGTTGTTCATCAAGCGCGGCTTCTCGCGATCGCTTTCCGAAACAGGTTCCGTCTTCCTGTATCTTTACCTGCGGTCGGCGTTTCCTTTGCGTTTGCGTTTATATGGGAAACTGAATCGTTTTCAAACACATGCGACAGCTCATTGGCTTCTGTTCGTAGTCGCTTCATGGTTTTGTGCCGCTGCACCTTGGATTTTTGAATTTTCCTTTGCGCAGAGGCAAAAAGGTACAATACTCTAACGACAATTCATTGAGAGGGGTGACCTAGAGATACAAGGAGAGATGTTGTACATAGAGACTTAAAGAAGCAGACCCACAGAGAGACAGAATAACGCAGACAACATCGGTAGGTACTCACACACTCACGCACTCACACACTCACACACACACGCACGCACGCACGCGTCAGGAGGGCCTGAGGCACACAATATGAGACAGAAAAACATACAGAGGCATAGAGAGATAGTAGATACAGAAAGAAGCACAAAATACATAGTAAAAAACAGAGGTCGCAAAAGAGACAAAGAGACGTCTCACTCTCACCCTCTCTTGTTCTCTCTCTCTCAGCTGTCAGCTTGCAAAGTGAGTTGCAACTCTTTGCGGTATCTATATGTTATCGAAACTCTTCTCATTTCGGTTCGATCACCGTCCCGCCTATCAAACGCCATCTCAAGGCCTTCCCACGTAGTTTTTTCCCTTTCCGTTGTCGGCCACTTTCCCTCTGTGGTCATCGTTTTTCCCCCTCCAGGCGACCTTGTCCGCGACTGGTCCAGACGGTAATTCATACTCATTCTACGGACACTAGCCGCCATTTTCACAGCTCCTAATGACTCTCCGACCGGAAAATAGCCCGTTCCTTTCACTTCGAACACTTTTACTCTTCACTCTTGTTTTTTCTGATACTTTGAGGTGACTCTCGCCATTTGCAGGTTCAGATGGCAGCCGCCCGGTGGCTGGTCCTTGGCACTCTCGTCGCCTTGGCATCTTGTCAAGAAGACGCCAAGTAAGCCCTCAGTTTTTACAAAAATATGGGTTTTTTAGCATTCAAACACGAGCAATTGATGCCAATCCGGAACAGAACAGCGACAGCAAATTCAAAATTTGTAAGAGTTTGAAAAAGACCAAAAACAAAATGAAATTTCAGATGTGGGTACGATTGACGGAGTGAGGAGAGAAATCTTCAACGAAGTTGATGGAGAAGGAGATGTCACTGGAGGTGAGTCAAAGGGAAACATAGGCTGGACAGAGAGAAAGAAAAGAGCCCAAAGTTTGTCATTATCAAAGACATCAGCGAACGATGATTCGTAAACTCAGAATTCTACTCATTTCCACAAATCTTTAATTATTTATACCCTAAAGCAAAAAAGATTTTGCTTACTGGTTAACTATAGAATTGTGAAAATATCCCCACTGTTCTCAAACTGGCCGTACGAAAGCCGAAATTATATGTTTTGATTTTAGCATCTTGAATAACCCGCTTTATAGCTGTCGCCAAATTGGAATCATGCCTAAGACATTTAATGTCCCCGTGATCCTCTGTTGACATTGAACTTCGTAGTCTAATCTGATTAGACTAATCAGTCGTCGACAGAGCATGCTTTGCATGTTTCCGAAATTAGCATTTGATTTCGTTTTGGCGACAGCTATATATTTTTGGTGCGTATTCTCCTCAAAATGAAAATATTCAAAGTGGTGACACCAATACCAAAGAAAAAGGGGCAGTTTCGTATCGCTGGTAGGGAAAATGGCGGTTGCTTTTTTGAAGCTCGGTTAGAAAATGAACGACGAAACTCGATCCCGGATGATATCGTTATTTTAACTCTAAGTGATCGCATCCTGCAACAACAATGTTAACTTGCCCTAGCTATGGAAAATGCATTATGGAAAATGTGATTTTCGAATAACTCAGTATACTCCTAATAACATGTTCTCTCTCACATGGATAACGGCTTTTATCACCTGCATATGTCGCTTTGGGACGGTTTACTGAAAATTCTGGCGTGTAAGCGTTATGCCTCCGCTTCCAACTTGACATTGATAAAAGGAATTCGAAAATAGCATTTTCAACCATCAAGTGTATTTACAGGTTTAAAGCCAGGTTTAAACAGTTTACAGGTTTAAACGGTGTGTCATGGTAAATGAAAGCATACACAGATGGGCCTATACACAGCGTACCGTAAGGCGAGAGAGCATTTTAACCATACGAAATGGAGAGAGATCGGCACGTTAATTGCAGTTCAAAAATTTCGCGGGAAAAGTTTGAGGAGCCAAACATAAGCCGTAATGACTCATTTTCGGTAAAATATATATTGTTCAAATCGCCTTGCAAACGTGGAATTTTACAAAACATTGGTTTAAAATTCTACGTTTGCCGAATTTTGTTGGCACACTGCCTTTAAATAGGCTAAAACTGAGCATCGGTAGTGTAAGTATATGGGTTGTCCTCAAGGCTCGCGTTGCTTGTTGCACGCACAGTGACGCCTCTCAGCCCATATAGCGCCGTCCGTTTTGCTTGCACAATCCGAAATAGGCGATTCTCGGTTGTTAGACGACCATATTTGAAACTTAGAAACTCAGTAAAATTGTTATCCGAGTTGCAGTGGAAATGCCCCCGCAATCACGTAAAACTTAAAACAATGAATTGTTTCCTCGAAAGGGTTTGGAGTTGATTTCATGAATTTTACGCAGGAGGTGCATTGCTTGATGGGGTGGAGAGTGGAATATAAAAGTACATTTCCAAATTGGCAGTTTTGAATATTCATTGTAGGAAATGCCGGAGCTCCCTTCGATCCTTTCGGAGCCTACGATGACAACAACATCATTACCACTGACAACGGTTAGAACGGAAACCTTTCATTAATCTAAAGAGTCATTCGTTAGAGAAGAACCTGTTTGTGCCGAAGCCTTACCGTCCGGACAAGAAGGAGGAGAAGAAGACCACAACAACCACCACCACTACAACTACAACCACCACCACTCCTCGTCCTACACAGCCTCCCACCATCCGAACCGTTCCTCCTCCCCCTCCCACCAGGGCCCCTATTCCTCAGCCTATTGCGTAAGTTATTTTCAAGCTTCTGAAGACAGATGATACTTCAGCCCTGTGCAGCCGCAGCCTGCCTTCCGTCCTGCTCCCGTCGTCCAGCAGACCCTCCCTCCCCCTCCCCCTCCCACTGCCCCTCCCAGGATCAACACTCCTGCTCCTTTCGTGCCTCCCGTTGCCCAGCCTCAGCCTCAGTTCAACCGACCTGTTCAGCCTCAGCCTCAGGCTACGTAAATATTCTGATCAACCTATGATCAGTCGTGTTTCAGCCGCGCTCCTTTCCGCCCTCAGCCCCTGCCCGAAGTGGTTCAGCCCGTGCAGCAGCAGTTCAACCGACCTCAGTTCTCCAGGTGACTAGTCTTCTGAAGAATATATGAACACTGTGTTTAGGCCTCCTCCCGTCCAGCCTCCCACTCCCCCTCCTACCACTCCTGCTCCTCAGCTGCCTTTCGCTAACACTCAGAACCTCAGAACTGGAGGTAGGAAATTAAAGAATCGCTTCTAACTTTGGATTGCAGTGTGCTCTGCCTCTATCTTCTACATCTCCACTCCTATCACCGGACCTACCAGGCTCTCTTTCACTCACTTCGCCATCGCTGTCACTGTTGATCAGTGCGCTCGCACTTGCCACGAGTTCAACTGTGCTGTACGTTTAGAGAGAGAGAGAGAGAGAGAGAGAGACAGAGACAGAGACAGAGACAGAGACAGAGACAGAGACAGAGACAGAGACAGAGACAGAGACAGAGACAGAGACAGAGACAGAGACAGAGACAGAGACAGAGACAGAGACAGAGACAGAGACAGAGACAGAGACAGAGACAGAGACAGAGACAGAGACAGAGACAGAGACAGAGACAGAGACAGAGACAGAGACAGAGACAGAGACAGAGAGAGAGACAGAGACAGAGAGACAGAGAGAGACAGAGAGACAGAGAGACAGAGAGACAGAGAGACAGAGAGACAGAGAGACAGAGAGACAGAGAGACAGAGAGACAGAGAGACAGAGAGACAGAGAGACAGAGAGACAGAGAGACAGTGAGACAGAGAGAGACAGAGACAGAGAGAGACAGAGACAGAGAGAGGCAGAGAGGTTGAGATAGAGACTGAGGGCATTCGTTCCAGATTGCCCACTACAACCCTGTGAACGGCCACTGTGAGTTCAACCCCTCAACCGCCTTTGCCATCCGCAACGGACAGTGCCCTGCCTGGCCCTCTCTCCACTACAGGTATTTCTGAGACCCTCTGTGACACCTCTTTTTGTCTTCAGAAACAACGTCGTCGCCAGTGAGCCCGTGAGGATTTTCTGCGTCCAGTGCCAGCGTCCTCGCAGACGTCAGAACGGCGGAAACCGCTTCAGAGCGAACAACTTCGGTCGCCAGCAGCGTCCTCTGGAACAGAGACAGAGGGGCCGTGGAGGATTCCGCACCCGCAAAGTTGCCGCCGGCAAGCGGTAGATCCCTTTTTCATTTGGAAACAAAAGTTGTTCAGATCCCTAGAGCACCCGATCATCCACGGAATGCTCGTGAGCCAGCCCAGAGCCGTGGCCCTCGGTGTCACTCAGCACCAGTTCCTGACGGCCATCAACCCGTCTCCTCTGCACTCGGCCGTTGCTGTGAATGTCTCCCCCGTGGAGGTGGAAGAGAGCAACGACAGCAGTCTCGAGCACGGAGCCAGGAGAAAAGTGAGTTTGACCCCTTTCAACTGAAGGATTGCGGTAGGAGACACAAGTCTCGTTATCGCTTGATCGCCGGATCTCTGCGTTCATTTCGGCCGTAAAGCGGAGGCCGTTGGCTGTTTTGTGGATTGAACGCGCGGCATTCCGATCCCATCATACGCAGTCGAAAGAAACGTGTTTCTTTTCGCTCGAGACAAGAAGAACCGGAAAGTAACAACACAATCGACGGTCAGCGGCGGGGGACATCGGCACTCATTTTGTACAGATCTCTGGGTGGCAGAAACGGAATCATCGGGACCAATATGGTCAATTTCAAAGCAACAGTGCATCAAAAGGAAACCTAACCCCTCTAGAATTGATATTCACGTGACTTTCTCGTAATGGGTGCCAGCTGGCGCAGCTGCGCTCTCTATTCAAAGGCACCTGGCAAATTGAAGTTTTTGAGTCGCAGCCGTATTTGAAGTACCCCGATAAGTTAATGAATAGAGCACTTATGGATTCTAATTAGAAGTGCAAGAAGAACAATTGAGCGGCGATTCAAAAAGAAATTACGGTACCCATTGGATCAAAAGATTGTGTAATACCGTTCAAAACATTTGGCTATTGCTAATGAAAACGTGGCAGGCATTTTTGTGATCTTTAGTGCGGTTGTTGGGAAGCAATTTGATTTGATGGTTCAATTACAATTCTAAACCATTAATGTTTCGTTAGAGAAATATATTCGGGTTCCATATTCAAGGAAACCTGCGTTCCGTCAAATCCTAAATTCCCCTCAGCAACATCATTCGAGTATGGCAAACCTCTTTTCCTGAAATTGGGCAAATGCCAATTCTTTGAGTGTGCGTATGCAACCCACTCACATGTTTTGGCGCTCGTCAGCTGCTTGGATGTTGGCCTTTTCATAACATGCCGAATTTTTGGGCAATTGGCAAACGCCAAATCTGTTTTTCTGTCCCTCATGTTCCTTGAAACATTAAAATGGGAAGGCGTGGTCCAAAAATAGCCAAAAAATAAATCTACCATCATGTGAGTGCCAACGGGCCATTATAACCTGGCGTTTTTGCAATCAAATAGGGAAATTCTTTCCGAAGCACACTGAATGAACACCTGCTATTTTGGCCAATCTCGTTTTTCAAAGAGATTTCTTTTTATGCCTTTCTTCTACTGGTACGCAATGCCATCTTTTGCCAACAGTGACTTGTGCCAATGACAAATCGATGAGCACGACGCGTTATTCTTCATATGCTAAAAAAACATTTACGTGGCATCATAAGCCGCTTAAAGGCCACAAATTAGACACAGTGAAAATAGGTCTTCCCCAATTGGAATCATGCCAATTAGCAGGCGAATGAATGCACAACTGTTGGTATTAAATAGTACAAAAGTCAAATCGATGATTCGAAAAAATAAACGTTTCTCTTTTCAGGCAGTCGGAATCTCTCAGCAAGAAGACCAGATGTCGCTTTAAGAAACGGAGCCCCTAAATTATAAATCAGAGCCTACAAAAGATCCTAGTTACGCGTAGCGCCCCCTAAAGTGTATATTTGCCCTTCGAGTGCGACCTCCCTGCCCTGCAATCTGCTCAATCGATCCTTTGTTATTTTGGTTATTAATAAATTTATTTACAGTAACCGATAATATTCGATATAAAGTGTAACCGACATATAATATGTTGAGCACAGGAACAGGATTACTGAAAATAGATCACAAACGAAGATTCAGAAAAGTTTCACATTCGCGGTTACGGTTTATTCTCGAGTAGGTGTTAGTCTACATTTCTAGGCTTCCGAATCATCTTCTCCCTCCATCTGGCTGCTCCCGGGAACCTCCATCTTGCCGCACATGCCCAACCGCTTCTCACGGGCTCCAGCCGGAGGGGCTCCCTTGAAGGCCTCGGTCGCATCGGCGGGGACGACAGAATTCTCGACGACGAGCTTGTCCTCCTTCGGGACTCCGGCGGTGGGAGTGACCTCCAAATCGGCGGTGGCAGAGGGGTCGACGAATCCGAAGACGTGCTTGATGCGGCACTCGTCGTCGCAGCTCCTCACATCGAAGGCCAGGCGGTCGGTGCATCCGTTGGTCGGCTTGTGGCTGGCGACTCCTCCGGCGGCGGTGATGGAGGTGGCTGGGAGATCGGAGGGCAGGGTGGTAGATGAGCTGTTCATCATCTGCTGAGTCATCTGGCAAATAACGTGACTAAAGCAGGTGTCAGTTCTCCTTTGAACACAGAACTAACCGGAAGGAATGGTTCTCAACTTCCAATTTGCAGTTCATTTTTCCAAGGACGGTGATTTCTTCCATTTGGTTTCTCGACATCTCAGCCATATCCTCCTCTGATTTCTTCTTGTACTCCTGGAAGGCGCTCCTCATCTTCTCCAAGGACTCCTCGGCACGGTTGCTCTGATCCTTCCGGAAGGAGGCAATGGCGTTTAGGTCTTCAAGTTCGTCCTTTGCAGACGAAAGTCCTGAAGATGTCGTAGGCTTTCAGAGTCAGAGAGACAGACGAGCAAAAGAAGAGAAGGCTCCGTAGAGAGGCAGAAACGTGAGAGAGAAGAAAGAGAGAAAGAGAAAGAGATATAGATAGAGATATAGTCGCTGCTCACCGAGCATGGCTACAAAAAGGGTCATTTTTAAACAACCTGCGCATCTAATTAGCGAAGTAGGTCACGTAATTGAAAGACGCAGAGAAAAATTGTCAGCCGCTTCGGAATGCTCGCTGGGCGAGGAGTATAGAGATAGAGGCAAAACTCACTCTCCTGAAATTCAAAGATCTCCTTGGCCATGCCGATCTTGTCCTCCTCGAGACCCTTGATCTTATCCTCAGCTCTCTCCCACTGCATCCTTAAACGCGATCCTTTGATTTTTCCTTAGTGGCAAATACCTAATGTCATCCAACTTTTCCTCCCTCTCCTGCTCCCACTTCGTCTCCTTCTCCACATCTTCCTTGTTCATCATTCGGCGAAAGACGTCACTCACCCGCCATGCAGCTTCGAAGTCTTTCTCTTTGGCGAGCATCTCCTCTTCCTTCTTTGAGAGGCTTGCCTCCGCCTCCTCCCATTTCTTCGTCATTTTCTCCACCTCCTCTTTGGCGCTCTCGAGACAGTTTCTGAACGAAGGATATTCTGAGCTAATAATATCCACCCATAGATCTACAGTAAGACCGGACCTAGGTTTCAGCAAAAAAAAAGAGATAGTTCAAAGTGAGCATGTAAATCCTTTGTTGAAACCCTACAAAGAAGCGTTTTAAAGCTACATACTTCATCTGAATCAGACGCTCCTTCACAACTCCGGAGACCCGAACAGTGGCGTAGATCGCCTGCTGGTTCTTAACCTTGTAGACTTCATCGCCTAAATTTTTCTTCATCGGAACCTTATAGCTAAACTTTACCGATGACATGGCAGAGTCCGTCCAAATCTTGGTAGATCACACTGTTCGCATCAACCATGGAGCAGCCACCGGAAACTTTTGTTTCGAAGCGGATGTACCTACAATCTTGAAGATATTGGAATCCAGCTTACTTCTTTCCAGCCGGGGTGGGAGCAATCAAAACAGTTTTTCCATTGCAAGCACTGGAACGGCAATACGTATACCAGTCGTTGCTGGAGATGGCGGTAGCCTCATCACAACTCTCACAGATGATGCTCATCTAAAAGGAGTTACAATTAGAGAGAGAGAGAGACAGAGGACAAACAGATGGAGAGAGAGAGAGAGAGACAGAGAGAGATACAGACATATAAAGACTGAGATGAAGAGATATAGAAGGAGATAGATAGATATAGCTCTCGCCAAATTGAAATTCTGCCAAAAACAGCCTTAATGCCGCATTCATGAGATACCCAGGCGAAAATAGCGTGCAAAAAGCAAAGACGCAGAAAAGAAGCGGCTTTTCCTTGCCGATATCTTTGAGGCCACATAGAGAGAGAGAGAGAGAGAGAGAGAGAGAGAGAGAGAGAGAGAGAAATGGTAGACCGACCTCCTTGGAACGATAAAGTCAGTAGAATGCAGTTGTTTAAGCGTGAGTGCACGTCCAACGTTCTCATACTTAACTTGTGCTAATCTCTCTAAATGATTCTTTCATGATATTACGGCTACTTCATGGCATCACAAGTTACCCGTAGTGCCGCTCCCGCGAACAGTTTGGTGGATTGAAAACTTCACAGTGCAGTTGTCAAGTCATGCTTCGAGAAATGAACGAAAAGTGCCTTCGGAAATGAGGCCGCAAAAGAGAAAATCCGGGCCGACTTGAAAAAACCCTCGGCCCGGCTTGCTTCGGCCCTTCTCATGAGAACTATGTCTGCATTTTCTACTTACTAGAATCTTGTGAAAACCCACCCCTTTCCCCGAATTCGGCAATATGCCAATAAAATTCGTCAATATTATGAATCATTTATTTACAGTTCTGGCAGTCTGCAATAGAAAGTGTAAAAATAGGAGCAGCTGTGGACACGATAAGAAACAGGATAACTGCGAAGATGGCAAGGAAACACAAGATGAACATAGGCACCGAAAGACATAAGTGCTTTGGATGTATCAAAATAAGAGGTTAGTATTGGGGCTAAGCCCAGTAAGTGTTCGGGAGAGTGCTCATGGCCTGAAGGCTCTTTCTTTCGAAGTAGGCGTCCACCTCCTCGCCGGGATTGATGTCGTAGCGGACGCCACTCGCGCCAGACATCATCGAACCGCCGGCGTTGCGATCCCTGAAAAAACAGTGATAAGAGAAGGCATTACAGAATGTGACTACAGGGTGGCCCAAAAACATTAACCCAGCAATTTTTCAAAGTTTAGAATGTCGCAAATCGCCATTATTCTACAATCTCGATAAAATAGGCTGATTGTCGCCAACAAGCATGCGAAAATTTGGGGCCAGCCCGGGCAGAGAAAATTTTGGCAACGGGCCAGCCCGAAAATTGCTCGTTTTTGTTTTGTTGTTATTTTTCATTTTTACATTGAAATAAGGCATAAATTTTCGGTATGGCCTGGGCCGGACCGACCCAGAGTCAGGCCGTGAAAAATTTGGGAGCGGGTCGGCCCGTTGCCAGACTTCGGAACCATGATTTCGGGGCACCCAGTGCCAAAAAATGGTAACTTACATGAGCACCTTCCAGTTGTTCTGACCGCGTTTGGCCAACTCGTTGGCGGCGTAGAGGACGTTCGGACGGCCGGTGGACTGGGTGCTGGCCTGATGGGCGAAGCAGAGATAATAGGAGACCTCGGTCAGCTCCTTCTTCGGGATCTTGCCGTCGTTCACCAGAATGACGGCCCTCATGGGGCGGGAGGTTCCCTGAAGAATCGAGGTTAGCGCCTCACTGATCCATTCTCCTCCTCTCTCTATCTGCCTCCCAACTCACAATATTAGCCTCCTGGGGGACCAGCAGGAACTCGTCGTAGTTGGGGTCCGTCATGCCCTGGGTAATACAGGTGCCGGAGGGCACATTGACGTCCCTGGCGCGGGGCTTGCGTCCCTGTCCTCCGCCTCCCGGAGGCATCTTGGAAGGCATTATCCTGAAACCAACAATCATTGCTTATTTCAAACCATATATTTTCAAGCTCCGCCAAAAGCGGCGGAAGGGGGCGTCGCAATTTTAAGTTTTCGGCAATTTTGTTAAAGAAGGAGACCCGTCGCATATTTTCGAACTTTTAGATAATTAAAGGGCCGTCGCAAAACGAACCCCCGCTGTGGGTTGCCCAAGTATGTTTCAAACAAAACATACACGTGGTTGGAGTTTGCCATTACGACGATATAAGTGATGTTGGGGTTGTACTCGGCGCCTCCTCCCAGCAGATGGCTGCATTTGCGACAGGCCTCTCTCATCTGATCCACCTCCTTTCTGATCTGAAAAAATTGCCCAATGAAAGCATGAAAATTCAACGGCCTGTCTTACTCAACCTCTTTATTTATCTCTCTCTCAAGGGTGGCTGATCAGCGGGCCGGGCCGAGAAAATTTTAGGAAGGGACCGGCCCAAGTATTTTTGAAAATCTTTTTTAAATGTAACTCTTTTCAAGGCCATTATCAGGCATGGGCTGTGTGTTATATCCCGAACGCACCTCGTTTTGTAATACATATGGTACTTTGTGGGTCGTCTACCGCAATTAGTGCCAGCCGGGTGTCAATAGGGATTGAAATGACGTCGTTATGGCCCTTGACGCACCCTCCCTTTGTAAGAAAAGTTGAAAAAGCAAGCTATAGTCTATGACTGGTCATTATTTCCAAGTTATTTTTGTTGAAAAAACATTACAAATTGTGCGAAACATACTGTATTAAGGAGGATTCGAACTACCTATATACATTTTGTATAATTTTCATGGCCGAGTGGTTAAGAGGTCAAACTAGCAAACCGAAGTACCACATTTCGATCCCCCGTTGACAAAACTTTTTTACCTCGGTTGTTTCACACATTAGGTATGGCAGAGACGCAATTCATCCACATAGTTGATGAAAACCTTTTTTTGCCAACTTTCATAAATTTTGATACCTCGTCGAACTCTCCCTCGCTTCCTCCACCGCGGTAGACGATGAGCTCCCTGGGCAGACGCTTGTTCGCTTCGTAATTCTTCTCCACGGCATCCTTGAGGCGATCCGTCATGTGCCTTAAAACAGTTGGATTTTGAAGATGAAAGACAGAATTCTTACAAAATATTGTGAACACGGGAGCGCTGGTACCAGGAGAATCCGCTGAGGAGACCGGGGTTGCTGAGGGAGAAGGAGAATCCGACGACCGTCGGCTGGCCAACCTCCGTTCCCTGCTGGCGGTCGAAGAGGCACTGAGCGGCCGGGTGAGACATCTCCAGACCCAGAAACATTCGCTGACGGAGCATTGACTCCTCCCTGAAATGAGAGAGTGAAAGATGAAACAGAGAGAGAGAGAGAATACAAGAGGTATTGGGAAAACATACACTGTCTTGGCATTCATTCCCTTAGGGATCGCGGAAGTCGACGGAGCGACATTCTCGTTGACACCGCCGAGCTTGGCGTTGAACTTGCGCAGGACGTTGCCAGTTGTCTAAAAAAACCAAAGTTATGTTGTAGACACACAGATCGCCGTTATAGCAGTTTTGATTGCGCCTTTATTTAACGAAATCTTCGGGGAAAGTTCGCGCACTTGCTCAATTCACGCGTGACACAGCAGGACGTAAGGTACTTACGGCAAGGTTCGACCATACCCTAAATTGGTGGGTGCGGCTGGGTCCGGGCGGAGCCCCCCGGATTTTTTGGCGGGTCCGGTGGGCCGGCGGAACCCCCCGTTTTTACGCGTTTTCGAGGACACAATTTTTGCCCCCCCTGCGGGCCCCCTCGAAAACCCCTCTCCTGACTCAGGGTCCCGATTTTCCCCGGCGCACCCCCCCGCAGATCCTTACCCCAATTTAGGGTATGGGTTCGACGAGCCGGGCCGAGGGATTTTTTGGAATAGGTCGGCGCGTTAATGAAAAACAAAATTTTAAATTTTGTCTCTATCGGCACAATAATTTTTTAACTATTAAAAAGACTTGGTAGTTTGTGCAATTCAAATAATAGTTGTATAACAAAGAGTCTCACGAGAAGGAGAAAAGTGTCGACCCGGTTTGTAAACGTGTCAAATTAAAATTTCTTTTAATCGCTATTTAAGCTTACGTCAAATTTTTAAAACCAGCAAACACTTTTATAATATTTCTATTAAACATTTAAACTAATTCTAAGTTAGCGAAAGTAAAGTGTCCCGACCGGGATCGAACCTTGGTCGCATGGGTGAGAATTTGACTAGGTGATCCCAGTACACTGGCCAAGGAATTTTTTTAGTCGGCCCGGCCCGTGAGAACTATGCTTTACGGGACCTACGGTTCAGAAACCGCCATAAGCTATTGAAACACGTTTATATTTTAGATGCATATAAAAAATGTGAAAAAGGTGGTTCTAAATTTTCAATTGCAGTCCGATGTTTGCAGCCGGTCATTTTCAAAGCGCCCGCCATTTCTATTAGCTGCCGAGCTGTTTAAAGAAACTGGAGCTCATCCTGGGTAACCGAATTCCAACAACAACAAAAAACGTACGGCTCCTCCTCCCTGTCCGCTCATTTTCTCCACGGTTTCCTTCCACAGGTGTTCCGTGAGAACACTGTACTCAGTCTCCAGCAACTTGATCTTGTCTGAAACAGGCGATTATTCACGAATACACCCATTCTTACGGTGAACGGGGTCCAACTTTTCCATTGTGATGAAGAAAACGAGGGCCACGTCTTTTTCCTGGCACCTAAATCAAGAGTTACAGTACCCCAAATAAAAAGTTACAGTACCTCTTGAAGAACCTCCAGAGATCTCCCTCAGACTTCTCGAAGTAGACCTCCGCCCTGTCGGGCACTTTGCAGCCCTTGCGACGGGCATTGTCGGCAAAACGACGGTAGAACAGACTAAAATAAAAAAAAAATCGTAAAGAGAAGGAAAAATAATCCCACTCGGCCTTCTGCCCTTCCAGGCATCTGTCGAGGACACAGACGAAGATGCGCTTCTCGGTGACAGCCGGCTGGTAGAAGTACTCAAAGTTAGTGCGAGAGTTGGCAACTTGGGCTCTAAAAGGGGAAATCGAGAATGTAGTTTGGTCAAAACCCACTTATCGCGGTTGCCGCCTTCGCGCATTGGAGGAGCGATGACTTTGGCCATCTCCTTGATGAACTCGGATTCGAGAGATATCTGGAAATGGGAATAAAGAGGGGCATAACAGAGAAAGAGGGAGAGAGAGAGACTCACTCCAAAGGCCCTCAGATAAGGGTTTTCCGCGTTTCTCAGCTTGGCATCCTTCAGCTGTCTCAGCGTCTTCTCCTTCTGCTCGTTAGGCAGAGACCTGGCCTCCATATGCACCTTCTCCGCGAGGTTTCCCAAGGCAGCCGTTCCCACTCGCTGTCCCTCCATCACATACATCAGTTCCAGCGGGTAGTAGGAGGTTCCTCCGGGCTTCGTCTCCACAGCCAACGGACAGTCGGGGTGCTTGATGACGATGTTGTAAGTGGCTCTGTAGTAGTCGTAGACAGAGACAGTGATGCCCTCCTTGTTTTGGAAGGTGGTCCTAAAAACTCAATTAACTTGTATAAAGATTACAAAACTAACGATCTGGCGGTGTGTTGTGAGGAGATCTTGCGCAGGACGAACTTCCTCTGGTTGTGCTTACAGCAGACGAACACGTCTGAAAAGAGGATTTTTGAGCGGAAAAACAAGCCTTTCACAATCCCCATATTTTCGAGTATTGTACCCACATGTCATAAAACTGGATTCCGTACACCCCTAGATAGGAACACTGGAGTTATAATTACGCTGAACATCTGCAGTTAACTAATAAAGCTCATTAACTAATAAATCATAGTAAGAAAAAATTTGGCTTACGTAGCCTCCGACGCTCCCCGGCCAGCTATGGCTTTAACACTTCTAACTTAAGTTACGCCCTTCAAAAACGATGGCCGCGGACCTTTTGAACCCCAATTTAGGTAATTAATGACCCCCCAAATAGGAAATTCGAAACACGTGTACTTAAACAACGGTTAAAATTAGAAAATGAGTAAGGAGGAAACGTCAAAGTTTTCGGCGGAATTGTCGCGGAGGAGTTGTCCGCGGACCAACAGTAATACTCACTCTTGAGTTCGTTGGTAGCCTTGAGCACATCCCTCGGCTCGCGCTTCAACAGATGGGGCACATCGTCGGCCCTCGTGCGGAAGACTTCAGCCAGATACTCGAAGACATTCATGCTCTTGTGGAAAGCAGAAGCCTTGGCTGAAAACACGAATTCAGGCGGAAACAGGGTAAAAACTAACAGGAACTCTGGAGGACGAGGCTGGCGTTGTTCACGTCGTTTCCCATCATGCGCACGTTCTTGTCCAGGCCCGTCTTCACTATCTTCGCTCCACCTATGTTCTTCTCAAAACCATTGATTTCGAAGGACTTGGTGGTGTAGTTGAAGTAATTTCTGAATTTTCATTTAAATGGGGGAAAAAAGAAGGAAATTACCCGTCGTGGAGGAAGCAGTCGGTCACGACCTCGAAGAACTTGATGGCCTCGCGCCGGTTGTCTTCGGCGAAGAACTGGCGGCCGGAGATGTAGACCTACAAACGGGTTGGTTAATTCGTGGCTTCAGAAGTCATCTCACATCGCCGGTGTACTGGATAAGGATCTTGAACTCGTCGAACCTGGCCACGTAGGAGGAAACGTGTTTGGGGAAGATGTTCTTGAATTCATCCTGAAATAAAAAAATATCAGTGTATATCATTAATATGGCCAACTCGTTGTTTACAAACTGCCTGTTGTTTAGCTCGTCGTTTGAATTAGAGCGCGGATAGTTTAAAGGACTGCGCATGCGCTAGGTCAATTAAAAGAATCGGTTACAAATCTCAGAAACATAGATGGGCACAGCCCAGTCGCTTGGTCGTGGCGAGACCCTCGCCTTTCAAAATTGGCCAATGGGGAAACCTGGCGATCATACATGAACCATAGGTGGACGTAAGGTGCTTGCGGTACCTACGTAAATGGACGTATAAAATTTAGCTGGTTGTGTCGGCGAGCTGTGTTGAGCGGATTAATAGCTTCTCTGCAACTCGAAAACAAAACCCACCATGTTGTAGGTGAATTCGACCTTCCTGTCGGGCAGTCTGTCAATAGTGCATCCGACGCTGTAGAGGATGTATCCGCCGTCGTAAGCGTGACAGAATTTGTCCTTTCCAAAGAGGTCCGGGTGCTTGTCGTAGAGGGTCTTCATGATTCCGAAGAGGGCGTGCTCCTTGGCGATATAGGCTTGGCTAAAAATGATGTTCAGATGAGCTACAAGAAAACACAGACTCATGCTTGGGGGCTCGGGTGATGTCCTTCTTCTTGTCTTTGGCGAACTTGAAGAAGTCGATGTGGAAGCTGAAAAATATCAGTTTACTAAACAAATATTGGTCTAACTCGTTGTTCAATAAAATTACGCTTCCAATATTTTTTTTAAAAAAATTGTCTTGAAAAAAAACTAGAAAAAAATGGTGCTATGTGGGTTGGGGGGGGGCATGGCGTGGGGGAAATGACCGTGGTGACGTGCTAGCGCTACGTTTACGCTGCCTACTAGATCAGCTAATTTACATGCACGAATAGCACTTTAAACCTAGATACTGCTAATTTGCGTACACGTAATAGCATTTTTCACCGCTCGATTGGTACTGGAAGGTGTAAATGGGCTAAAATTAGCGTGCGAGCATAAGTAATGTAAATATTAGATACCCTCTAAGTGCCCTTATGCCGATTCCACGTAGAGTGCCCCCCAACCCACATAGCATCAAAAGAATATAGTAAAATTTTCGCATTCGTTCTAACGTTTTCCCGACTCTTCGACTGCGAATAGCAGTATAAACGGCTTAGAAATAACCAAAACGAAAAATTCAAAATAGCTGAAAGTATCAACCTGTGTCCATTTTTCCTGACTCAATGCGAAATTTTGGCTTTGGTGTTCCATAAAATGTCCTTTGTCCACCCTTTTCCTGGACAAAACTCACAATTCAATTCCAATTTTTCAGAAGAAAAAAAACAAAAAAGATATGCGGTATCCCAAGGTTTGGAAACATCCGTGGCCGGTTATATTACAAAGAGAATTTTGAGCCATGTTGACACCTGGCTGGCACGAAAAATGGTGGAGTCACAAATACTGGAATCATAGCTGCAAAGGGCAGGCGGCACTGAGAAAATTCGAGCCCGGCCCTTACTTGTGCCCCAATTTTGTATGGGGTTTTCGAGACCAGGCCTGCTCGCTCACTAAAAAAATCGAGCCCGGCCCGGGCCCTCAAATTTACCAGCCCTGAACAGAATTTAATAAAAAACGGGGTGCGTAACAAATACAGAGCCAACTATTCAAGCAACATAATGTAACACTACGAACCGCTGGACCATCTCCCGGTCTGTGTGAAGGCGGAGGGCGTTCATCTCCACCTCGATATCCTGGTCTCCACCGCCTCCGTGGGATCGGCCTCCTCCTCCGTAGTTCCCTCCCATGGGCTTGAACTCCTGCTTCATATCTGAAAATACAAAGTAAGTACTGAAATGGAGAAAACGAAGGCGTCTCGGGCAGTTATAACTCACCGTTGCCTCTGTAGCCGCCGCCTCCTCGGTTTCCGTAGCTGCCGCTACCACCGCCTCGGTGGTAGTTATCCCGGCCGTCCCGGTTGTAGGAGCCACCTCGGTAGTCGGAGCCGCTGCCACCTTGGTGGGGCCTCTCTCCTCGATCGGAGCGATCCCTGTCTCCTCTGTAGCCGCCTCCTCCGTGGTGGTCTCGGTCTCCGTAGCCTCCTCGCTGTGGCGGGGGACCGCCTCGGTCGTATCCCCTATCGGGAGGAGGTCCACCGCGGTTGAACCCACGGTCCTGAGGCGGTGCTCCTCTCTCCGGAGGCGATCGGTTGTAGCCTCCTCTGTCGTCGTATCTCTGCTGATGGGGCTGATATCCTCCTCCTCTCTGGTCCATCGCCGGCTGGGAATATCCGCCGCTTCCTCCTCTGTGGTCATCCCTCGGGGCATTCTGGTACTCGTCCTTGATCTGCATGCCTTCCATGGGCGTCGAAGGAACACTAAACAGTCCTTTAATATAAGAAAACTGCAGAATAATTACCTGGGGGGCTTCTTGGGAATGCGGCCGAGGGAAGACATGGGCGGTGGCTGCTGCGGTGGCGGGGGCTGTCGCTGAGGCGGCTGTCCTCGCTGCGGTGGCTGGCCTCTGTCAAAGCCACGGTCCTAAAAAAGGAAATAGTTAGACAGAAATGTAAAGTGGGAATTACCATTTTGATAGGAATAAACGCTTGATTTCTCGGAAACAAGGGGAATTTCGTAACGCACAGTGAGTGAAACGTGCGCAACTGCCTTTTGCTGAGAATAACAGCCTCGCAGCTGTGGCTCCGCCCAAGCAAAAACGGAGATCGCCGCCGGGAAAAATAAGATGACGAATTCGGATGGCGGCTGACTGCAGTATGGCTCGCCGGCCAGTGAAAACCGCAAGGGTGTTGAAATTCGCAGGCAGATAGGCGTTTGTGGTGGAGGCCTGGGTAGGACGTCAAACCCCATTTCAGTGCAAAAGGAGGACCCGTGCCCAAGCATGGAAAAATTTGAGGCCTGCCCGGCCGGGCCGAGAAAATTTTATAAACGGACCGGCACCAAAAAATTTTTTTTTCGATATTTTTGGTTCCTATATTGAAAAAAGACATAAACTTTCGGTCGGGTCTGGGCCGGGCCGTGAAAAATTTGGGAGCAGGCCTTTGAAAACATGGCTGGACAGAGAGCGTTTGGGGACTCGATGCGTAAGTCCCCCAAATGGTGGCTCGTAGGCAACGGAAGCCCCCATTCATTCTTTTGTTACCACTTTGACCAAATGCCGAATTACGTAGGTACCGCATGCACCTCACGTCAAGCTATGTTTCAAAATCATTTATGGGCCCCAGGAGTGCTATGGGAATATTCATTCGATAGAGGATCTTCTTAGGAACAGATTAAGTTATTGAAACCACGCCGTTTGTCAAAAATCACACAAGTAATACCCCGATAGCAGATTTCTAGACCATTGGAAATTTAGCGAAGTTGTACATCAAACCTTTATTGGCCCTCAAACTTGGGAAATTAAACCATAAGAGAAAAGTTATAATAAAAGGAAAATATTAATAATCAAAGGGAAAATAAGTATAAAATAAAAGGCGGCAGTGGCTGGCGATTAAGGATAAATGATAGCTGCCCTGTCGCGGGTACGTTAAATATGCACGATTTTGTAAACTATGACTCAAACATAGAAAAACATCGACCGGGATTTCCGATTGACGTGGTCGCGCAGAGCCTGATTTCCTATTTGGGGGACTTGCGCCACACGTTTCATTTGTATTGTGGGGGGGGGGGTCGCGCAAAACAGACCCCACAGAGAGCTTGTTCATGTATGGACTCAACGTATTGGGCAGACAGAAGAATGTTCACGGCGAGCCTACGCGCCGGGAAAGTAAACCCCTTGAAAATTTACCTTGGAAAATGTTTTTGTTCAGCTTCAGAAAAAAAATTCTGTTCGAACAGACCCGCTTTGAAAAGGCGAATCGAACGTCCTGTATCTGTTCGAACAGATTTTTTTTTCTGAAAGTGAACAAAAACATTCCCCCAAACATCATTTGTCGAATTTCTTGTTTTTGGACTCGCGCTCCACGTTGATTGTGTCATGTGGAAAAAATTTTAAAAAAAAATTTTTTTTAGGGAGCGGGCCGGCCCGGTGTCGAAAAACCAATACAAAAATGAGGGCAAATTAAAGGACCGGGCCCTAAATGTTAGTACGGGGCCCGTGGGGGAACCGAGCAAGTTAGCCCTTCTAGAAAGCTGCGAGAGAAACTGAACAGTTGAGAGACAAATCTACCTTGTCAGGGCGGGCAAGGGCCGGGCCGGCCCGTAGTACCCAAATCGTAGTTCCCATAGAAAATTATATATTCCGGCTCTAACCCATCAAATGTTTAAAAAACAGAATTCTTACCCTCGAGGGTCCCGGCTTCTCATCCATCTTCGACTTCTTCGCCGCCGGCCCCATCGTCAAATCCATGGAAGTTGTGATTGAACCCAGGAGATCCTGAAAAGCAACAGTTACTAAGAGGCCGTAAAAACTAAACTCACCATTTTTCCTGGCGACGATAGACTGTGTGGAGAAGTCGCGGAAAAGTACTGGCGAAGCTAAGGCAACTGAAAGTGTCATTTTTGGAAAAGCAAGAGCAAGGAAAGAAAAGAAAAAGAGGAAGTAATTAAGCTAAGAAATACGATTATCAGGTAAGTCTACAAAAAGAAGCGGGGGTCTTGGGCGGTCATACAAAAAACGGCGACAGTGATTTTCGGCTGAAGGTCGCCCTGAGCCAAATTTCTTACTTGGGGGACTCGCCCTACGTTTTTTTAATTATGGGGGTTGCGCAAAACGGCCCCCACTTGTTAATGTATGGTCAAAGTCAACCCAAACGGTATAACAACAGGCTTAAGCAAAAAGAGAGAGAGAGAGAGAGGGGGGGGGGGTTGTCGTTCCGACTGATGTGGGTGATGTTTACGATAAGTTCCTAGGTCGTAAATTCGATTAAACATCCAATAGACAACTATCGGGGTTGTTTGAAAGTACTTAAGAGCTTTCGTATTCTAAAATGGATTGTGACAATCTCCGATTTGACGCCCACGAAAACATAACGTTAAAAAAATCATAGCGAGGCGGCTTCGAGGGTAGCCTTTAGGTCGATGCAATGGGAGCATCCCAATATACATTTGGTAGTTTCTGTCTGTTGGTTAGCAGCGTAGCGTATTACGCAAAGTGAGCCATTTCTAGAGAGGAGATAGGGCGGTGGGGTCGGAAGCGAGGGGAGGGTACCAAGGGCGGCCGGGAACCGCTCTGGCGCGAAGCGCCAGAGTGGTCGGCCGCCCTTGGTACCCGACCCGAGCGTACACGTGAGTGTGTGTCGACGTCAGGCCGCGAAGCGGCCGGATGCGGCCGAAGGCGAAGGCGAGCGGCCGCAGGCCGTGAAATCGAACGGCCGAAGGCCGTGAGAACACTTTGAGGCGGCCGAAGGCCGCCGAACCCAGAAGTCTAAGACCCGCGTAGCGGGGCTTTGACTTCTGGTACCTTAAATTGGAGGAGTCATGCCCAGACACTGTACGAATGGGTGTCAAAAGTAATATGCCCCCAACAGCCGTACCCTAAATTGGTGGGTGCGGCTGGGTCCGGGCGGAGCCCCCCGGATTTTTTGGCGGGTCCGGTGGGCCGGCGGAACCCCCCGTTTTTACGCGTTTTCGAAGACACAATTTTTGCCCCCCCCCCTGCGGGCTCCCCCGAAAACCCCTCTCCTGACTCAGGGTCCCGATTTTCCCCGGCGCACCCCCCCCCCCGCAGATCCTTACCCCAATTTAGGGTATGCCAACAGCCGGGAGCCCTTTTTTCTAATGTCCTCCTATTACAACCATAGCTGGACGTGAGGTGCTAGGGGAACCTACGTAATTCGGCGTTTGATTTAAAATGATAAAAAAACGAAAGGGGAAAAACGAAAGGGACTTACGTTGCCCGCGAGGTACCATTTGGGGGGCTTACGCATCCAGCCCCCAAACGCTGTCCAGCTATGATTACAACGTGACACCTACCCCAAAAAGATCCCGCCAGTACGACGTGACTTTTTGATCGTGGTCCAGGGGAGAGTGCACAACAAGAAACGTCGGTTTTGACGCATAAAAAGCTTAGGCACTAATAAAATAGAGTTCTTAATGTTGTTAGCATGGCTGGACGGGGAGCGTTTAGGGGGTTTGATGCGTAAACCTCCCCCGTTGACTTTGCCGAGTGTCGGCCCCCAAAAAACACAAAAACGCCGAATTTTTAAATGGTGTCTCGAAGGCAAAAGAAGCCCCCATTTAATTTTTGTTATTGTTACCTAGGTACCTCAAGTCCATCTATGGTTGTTAGAGACTACTTTTGCGAATTCCGGAGCTTAATTCTTAAAGTTAAAGAGATTACTCATATTTAAGGACCCAAAATTAAGGGGTACGGCTCAAGGCGGGTCAAGGGCGCCAGCCCGGCTTTGCTGTGTAAGGGGGTCACGCCCCCTCCCGCAATTTAGGGTATGAATAGGAGTGGGTTCAATCCCTTCGTTAGTTTCCTGATTACTGTACATAGCAATTTCAAGAAATTTGTGAGAAAAGCTGTTGCTCAGAGGGGTACAAAAACGATTAGCAAGTGAGCACGATGAGCAAGCAAAAAAGGGGGCGGAGCCTTGTGGGCGGAGTCAACCCAAACAATAACTTGACCCAGCTACAATTATACCAATAGAAGACGGCTTATACGATCGAGCAGAGCGGGAAAAGTTGTTGGCTATTAAAAAAGTTTGATAGTTATTAAAGAAAGAATAAATCTAATGTTAAGTGCACGGATCGGCTTCGGTTAGCGTCAAGAACGTGGCTGAATCCCGCAGCAGAGATGGAGAAATACAACAGGGACAAATGGACGGCCGTGCGAATCGTATCGTCGTGGCAACATATAACCAGCTTACAACCAACCACGTCCGCCGTGTAGCGTCTTTTCGATCAACAGGGTCCAAGAATGAACGCTGCTAATAAATCAATAACCCGCGGCGAGTGAAACACTTATGCCCGTAAGAAATCAACAGGTTGGAAGCTGGGAAGGGACTGTAATTAGAAGCTTACGTGCTGCCCGAGGCTTAAAAAGTAAACAAAAAATGTGAAATCGAGAAAGATTAATTCTCATTTTTAAAAAAAACCATCGATATTCCAGTTTTTACTATCATTATTCAGTAGGGAGTACAGCTGGATCGAACAACAAACTTTTAGCCAACCCAGCCTAGTTTTCCCGGGCCGGACTGACTTGAAAAAAATCTTCGGCCAGTCTTCTCGGACAACCGAATCAAACTGTCACCCACGCGACCAAGGCTCGATCCCGGTCGGGGCAGTTAATTTTTCCTATCTTAGAATTAGTTCAATTATGTGATAGAAATATTATATTATAGTATATAATATTATATAGTTTGCAGGGCCCAAACATTTTAACGTAAGCTCAAATAAGGGTTTAAAGAAATTTTTAATTTGACAAGTTTACAAACCGGGTCGGGTCGACAGTGTTCTCGGCCCGCCCGTTACGACCAGTCCTTCTGAGAACTATGCAACTCAGGACCGAAGGAAGTCATTAATTCAAGTATATGGGAAAAGGCAAAAAGGAACCAGTGATCGGAAGTGTTTGGTTCCCAAATCCGCAATTTTAACTGACTGGGTGGCGGAGCAACACGGGCTGGCCCGGGGACCATTAGAACCCCGTAGCAGAGAGACGGGATTGCGGATAGCCTGGTGAACCCAGCCAGCACCAAGGTCAAAATGCACCAGCTGACTGGCGGAATCATTACAACCGGCAACGGCCGGAGGGGTAAAAGCAACAAATTCGGAACTGCATAAGAAGGAACAACCAGAGTTGAGTTGTTAAACGTTACGGATATTATGTGCAAGTTGTAGTCATATGTTCCGACCGCTGCGGGATGCCTAAGATGGTGTAGTTGTGCAATTGCGAAGAGAGAGCCTGCCTGCCAGATGTACACTCATACGAAATGTCAAAGGTCATTAGCGCACTCCTAGGCCAAGTAGCGATAAAGAAAATGTCATAGAGGTGAATGATAACGCGCGAGACCGCTTGGAAACCGATTTAAAAAGCGAACATCGCAACGTGGACGCCGAGAGAAACTCAGTTCTGGGAAACGGCAGACATGCGGTAGAACTTGACAGGTAAGGTGATAAGAACAAAACTGAAAATGGTGATGCTCGGCGCTACCAAAAAGTTTCTGACCAAACAGCGAATATGTGTATTTTCAGGTCGATTATCAGCATTACACCGATAATTTCACACAAATTGGTGTAAAAAATATGCATTAGGCATCATATGGGTATAAATTGTACATGCGGAATGAATGGATCCTCCGGGAATTGGTTTCGGACGGCCGGCGAAGGTTAGTCAGAAGCAACTAACGGCAAACAACCAAATGTCTTCGAAGAAAAGTTTCAATTTCAAAGAAATAGCAAAGTGTTTAAAAACTATTTAATTCCTAATATCGTTAAAAATCATGCGAATGTACTAAGATTCCACAAATAGCGAAGTAATATGCCTTTTTTGATAGAACAACGAGCTTTCTAGCATGAATTATCGCAATAATGCGACAATCCTAGTGGGTAATGAGGTCGTGTGTGTTCTTTTCGCTGCGGTCTTTGACCAACGCAAATAAAGCAAACCCAAAACATCGACGTACTTCAATGATGCGGGACACAACAACGCATGGGTTCAAAAATCCCTTAAAGGGTAAATATTGTTTGTATTAATAATAGGTGCATGTTGATTTGGAAGAAACGAACGTCAACAACTGTAGGCGGAGACGACATGTCTGTCGAGAGATAAGAATACAGGTGCGCCAAGCAGCCGATTCGGAAGCGAAAAGTGATCAACTGAGAGGTTAAACTACAACTGTCTCGCTGCAATATGAATTTTGGTTAACTATTTGTAGCTTTATCGCCTTTCTTGCTCGTCAAAAAAAAATGTTTATGTCACGTGACAGCCGTTAGCGACAATGACGTACGTACGTATGTACAAATGGGACCTTCGCATGGCCGAACATGATTTTTCTTTTTTATCAAATACGGACAAATCCCTCTGAACGCCAACAAACACCGCCAATGAATCTGCGAATAAACAAATTGGTCGGCAAAAACATAGGAAAAAGAAATCTGACCCATCGCTAAAGCTCGTCGTCTATGCAATCCGCTTTTTGCACACTCTCTCACCTAAGTTTGGCGATGGGGCGTAATATACGCCTCCCCCGTTCTAACTTTTCAATTTTTTACCTTTTCAACTGTTAAAACCAGTAACTCTTTAGATTTCATGTTCTCTTTACAAGAAGAGCTCTTTAAATCTTTATTTTGTTTCAGAATGCTGCGGTTGGACCTCAGCAGAAAGCGTGCCGCCACGCCTGTATCCAGCGATTCAGAAGACGACGAGCCGAAGAAAATCACAGCAGTTCCGACTTCTTTTCGTGTAAGGAAGGAGGAGAAACAGGTCAGTTTTACTATATTTCTTCCCGATGGTGTGGAATTTTCGGAGTTCTTCGCCGATGTTTGGATTTCAGGGCGGTATTTTTGTTGTGGACAAGCAGCCGATTCGCGAAGCCGGCGGAGATGTAGTAATCGAAGTGGAGGAGAAAAAAGAAGCTCCCCTAGTCGTGGATAAAAATTTACAGAAGGTTTGTCTTTTGTTCTCTAGAACACCAATGGTTTAAGATCCTTGCGAATGCCAAATGCGGACCGGCGTTTGAGCAAAACCCCGGCATGGGTGCCTCCCTTGTGGGAAAACGAGCCCTGAAGCGCAAGAGACAGGTATTTTTATTATTATAGTTATAATAGTTGGCAATATTTACAGGAGGAACAGGACAAGACGAAGGGAAAGAGCTGGTTCGATCTGCCGGCCACGGAACTGACCGACGAGGCTCGTCAGGACTTGGAGCTGCTTCAGATGAGGGCCGCCATCGACCCCAAGGCCCACTACAGGCGCAATGACAGGGCCGTGCTGCCCAAGTACTTCCAGGTTGGGAATTTCGGTCTTTTTGGACTATTTGATAGTAAAAAATGCGTTTACATGCCTGTTAATTCAGGTAGGAAGGGTCGTCGATGCTCCTGAAGACTACTACAGCAGCAGGATGACCAAGAAGGAGAGGAAGAAGACCATGGTGGACGAATTGCTCAACGACATGGACTTTTTGGAGCGCAGCAAGAACAAGTAGGTTTCGTCTTGGCACATAACTCCCCACAGCTCACGGTGAATTATTCTAAAGTACCGACGACTGCACTCCGCCCTGTAAAAGAAACCGGCGGACGTGTAGAAATGTTGTTGCAACACGCACGCAGCATATATTGGCTCCCGCCACGAAAGCCCTGAACATCATCGACGGCACCGCTAAACGCACAGCGGGAATTTCAAATAATACTCGTTCGCGAGGCACAGCCATCCGCGGCGCAACCCGGAATTATACTAAAAATTAATTAAATTCGTGAAGGGATCCCAACAAACAGTCCTTTAGCTGGCTTTGTCCGGTGTCGGCTGCACGTGGTGCTTGCGGGACCTTGGTTTTGGGCGTTTCTTATTCTGGGAACCTTGTAGAAATGGGCGGGGGCTTGATTTTTGAGGCCCCCTTCCTTTGCGGGACCTTACTTTTTGACCGCCCCGCCGTACCGTGTCCAGGTATGGTCGGCGAGCGGGGATCCCCAAAGTCGGTTGATGATGGTCTACATGCACTACGTCCCGAAACGCGTGTCTATACGGCAAGCATGGCTGCGGTCCGGCCCGCTACCAAAATTTTCACGGCCCGTGCCCGACCAAACATTTATGCCTTATTTCAATGTAAAAATCGTCAATTTGTCAAAAAGTCAATTTTTTCGGGCCGGCCCGCGATTTTACCATGGTTGCTAGACGACAACAACCAAGTTCTGAAACATCGTTGACTGATTCAAAACTTTGCGAAGTAACTTTTGCCAAGTACATCCTCTACGGCGGCCGTCCAAATCGAGCTTTGCCAGGGACTGTGGACGTTGAACGGTCGTTTGCATGCCGTCAATCTGACAGTTTGTGCGCCAAAAACTGCGACAGCTTTCAAAAAGATAAGCGTTCTAGCCATGGTTTACACTTCCTAGCACCACCCATTCATTGCTGAGGGACAGGCTTTATAACTTATTCTCTGTTCAGGTACAAGGAGATCCAAGCGAGGGATTCTAAGAAGAAGCGCGGCGCTTTCCAGCACCGAGGAGGCGCTCCCCGACACAGGAGGGAGAAAAAGGAGAAGGGCGGCAAGAAGAGCCGCAAGTGATCGTGTCGTGACCGTTGTTTTGCCCATTGTTACACTGTTATTGTTTCATTTCTAGAATAAAAGAAGCACAGAGAACAGAGAGAAGAACAGGACGACTGCAGTAAGGAGAATGAGGGTCGGAGTGTTGAGAAGCAGGAGATCGTAGGGAATTCCTGCGACTTTCGAGGCATGGGAGTTCATTCCGCGATGAACTCTTTGGAATGTCTCTGCAAATGGACGAATTATTCGAAAAACAACAATGTCCCACTTGAGATATGGTATCCTGCTTGATCCCACGCATGGGGTCCTTGTAGTCTGTAGTGCGACGCGTAGACGGGACCGAAGTTTAACTGATATTAGAATTCAGGAGTTTCGTTGTGGGACCTACCAAGAATCCGATTTTAGGGTTCCACAGGAAGAACGCAAAGTCTAAAGGAGGAAGACAGCCGATTATTGAAGCAAGGGTGTCGAAGTAGGAAATGTGGTCGATCTGAACATTAAGTGCCTTAAGGTAAAAGAAGGATGGACCTGGAGGGAGGCTTTTCTTGCCGAACACTTGAAACGCGCAGCGGTGGCGGCCTTTTCCGCTGAAATAAGGTTTTATTTGTTCCTTTCAGACACCAGACAAAATAAGTGTGCCCGGGGTTTTCAAATGACGGGCCGGGCTGAGAGATTTTTTTTTTTGGGCGGCCCGAGCGGCCCATTTATGAGAATCAAAATTTTTATTTTTGTGTAAATGGGTACAATAATTTTTCAAATTGTTTTAAATAACTTAATAGTGGTAGTATTTGTTACTTGCAAATAAGTCGAAGTAAGTCGTACAAAAAAGAATGTCACCGACCGGGATCGAACCCTGGTCCTGTGGGTGGAAATCTAACTGAGTGGTCCCAAGTAAACTGGCCGACCCGGGCCGGGCCGGCCAAAAATTTTCCAGCTGGCCCGGCCCGGCCCGTGAGAACTCCGAGCCTATCCAACCCCTCCTTACCATCAATTTCCTTTTCCATCTCCCCTTCTGAAGGCAATTCAACATTGAATGCCCAAATATGAGCCACGGCTCGGCTCTGCATCTCTGCCATTGTCACAGTGGGTCCAAGAGGATCCACTAATCCCACGATCTGAACAGGATTGATATAATTTCCTGATTTCCTACTGCAAGGGTGTGATGTTGCTCCATTGGCACGAACATTCTCTTATAGAGACGAACTTGGTTGTCTTCGGTTGGCACAAGGGACCCCTCTTCAATGAAATCAAAGTTGAAATCATAGCCTGTACACACTATTACGTCATCAATATCCTGTAAATAAAAGTATATACGAGCTCTTTTGTTTCACGAACCTCGCTTGCGCCGTCCTCAAAATGAACCGAGGTTTTGGTGAAATGACTGATTCCAGGGCGGACTTTGATAGCTCCGCTGAAAGGAAAAGTCTCCTTCTCTCTCTCTCTGACTCTCTCTCTCTCTCTCTCTCTGACTCTCTCTCTCTCTCTTTCTCTCTCTCTGACTATCTCTACCTTGCCAAGTGTAGTGGGAGATCATCAGCCAGCAGAACGGGACTCTCTCCTGGCAGTTCCTTTGGTTGGAATCCGTATTTACCATGATCAAAGAAGCTTGTGTATTCTCGAACGGCTAACCATTGCTTCAGTGCCTCTAAAGATAATATTTGTATTACTGACCTTCTTTCCAAAATATGAAATAACTGTATGGCTGTCGTCAAACGAGCATAGGTGATTAAAATCCGCTTTTTCTCTGCGTCTTCGTTTCTTGCACGCTATTTCCGCCTAAGTAAGTATAGCTGTCGCCAAATTGGAATTATGCCAATTACATTAGAATGTCCCAGTGATCTTCTGTTGATATTGAAATTCGTCGTCTAATCAGTCGTCGACAGAGCATGCTTTGCATTAGCACATGATTTCATTTTGGCGACAGCTATATCGCACGGATGCTGCCGTTTTTGGCAGGATGCCCGTTTGGCGACAGCTATACAGTTATGTCACTAACGCAACGCGTATTCTGCACAAAGGTAAGGGCATGAACAAAGAGCGTCTGCCGACTATTCATAAAGAAACGCACTTGGCAAGGCTCTCTGGGCTCGTTCAAAGTGTCTAGAACGGAGTATGACGTCTCGAGGATAGCCGTTGTGAACAACACGACGAGTGACCCAAGTTCCGTTTCGGGTTGCGACGAACACCTTTAAAAAAACTTACAACATAGGATTGACTAAAATATTACCTGCTTGGCTACGCGGGCCAACTCGCAGGCGGCGTCTCCTCCACTGTTACCAAAACCAACCACAAGAACTTTGCGATCGTGGAAGGGGCGGTGATCCTGAATCACGTGTTCATATGCACACGCACACACACTCATACACACACATACACACATACACACATACACACATACATACATACACACATACACACATACACACATACACACATACACACATACAAACATACACACATACACACATACACACATACACACATACACACATACACACATACACACATACACACATACACACATACACACATACACACATACACACATACACACATACACACATACACACATACACACATACACACATACACACATACACACATACACACATACACACATACACACATACACACATACACACATACACACATACACACATACACACATACACACATACACACATACACACATACACACATACACACATACACACATACACACATACACACATACACACATACACACATACACACATACACACATACACACATACACACATACACACATACACACATACACACATACACACATACACACATACACACATACACACATACACACATACACACATACACACATACACACATGCACACATACACACATACACACATGCACACATACACACATGCACACATACACATACACACACCTTGTAGTCATGGCTATGCATAACTGTTCCTTCAAACTCGTCTATTCCCTTTAATTTTGGCCAAGAGGGACGAACATGGTGGCCATTGCAAACCATAACGGCGTTAAAAGTTTCCGACTGTTTTCCAGATGAACTGAAATAGTTCTTGTTCAAACATTGATTATTTCCCAAAATCATTTAGCTAACCTTTCAGTGCACAAAATCCAATTTCCCGTTTTCTCGTAGTCTTCCGCTCTTTGTACCTGAATTTTGCATTTATCTAACTTAGGTTCAGCACTCTCACTGAAAGGACTCTTGTTCCAAAGATGATATTCTCTCTCAATTGAAAATGTTCACAGTATTCCTCAAAGTACTTGTGAACCTCCCTGTTGTGAGGAAAGTTTGCCACATTTTCGGCCATGGGAAAGTCGGAGAAAGCGACGAATTCCTTACTTGTGTTCAGAATCGTATTCCTCATTACGGCACCGAATCCTGAAACGGCTATTGTTCACACGCTATTTTTGAGGTAAACTATGCGCTTTCTTAATAACGCTCACTCTCTCGCGACCTGCAATTGTCGCCTTTGTTATCTACTTACGATTAGTTCGCTGTGGGACCATGCAATTGAAATCCTTTAGACACACAAATGGGACATTTGTCTGAGACGGACAATACCTAGCCATTGCACCAACCACACTATGAATATGAAGGGGCGTTCAAGAGAATGAGGTTATGTTGCACATTAACAAAAATACATTGATAAGGTGCGATGAAACAACAAAACTCTAACCTTCTCTATCCCCAGTGTTGTATCTCCACAATCCGCCAACATGTTGGCCAGCCTCGTAGCAGACGACGTCAAGCTCGTACTCCTTGCAGTGTTTAATGGCGGTTAGACCAGACACTCCCGCTCCAATAACACAGACACGCATGGAGACGGAGGAAGAAGGGAGTAAGTCAAACAAGAACGAAAGGGCGGAAAATCGATGACAGCTTATCAGAACAAAAGGCCAAAAAGACGCGGAAACGAAAGAAAAAGGGGCGAAAACCGACCATTCACTCTATTTAAACTTTATTATTCCTTTTTGAAACGACAATGTTGTAAGGATTGGGTCTCCTGATAGAAGCTGAAGCGGCTAGAGGCTTCATGCTTGGTGGGTGGGCGGGGTCCACTTCGAGGTTGTACTCCAGAAGCATGTTGCCAATTACCTAAATTACAAAGTTTAGAGGCTAAAGTTGTGTTTGAACAAACCAGATAAAGTTGAGCTCTGGCAAGGGACTCTCCAAGACAGGCCCTCTTTCCCATTCCGAACGGAACGGAGTACTGTTCCACACCGGGTTGAAGGAACCGGTCTGGGTTGAACTGAAACATTGATTTTTTCCCTCGTCTTTCTAATATGTTGATACTCTCTTTTCTCTGAGTCTCATTTTCTATATTTCTCCGTCTCTCTCTCTCTCTCTCTCTCTCTCTCTCTCTCCCTCCCTCCCTCTCTCTCCCTCTCTCTTTTCTGTAGCTTTATGTACCAGTTTCTCTCACTATTTTCTGTCTCTGTCACCACTCTTCCTCTCTATGTCTCCATTTCTATCTTATTTCTCTCACATTGTACCTAATTCTCACGGTCATTATCACGCCCATAATCTTTGTCCGAGTCTCAATTTCACTCTTAATCTCTATCTATGTGTCTCTGTTTCTTTATGTCTCTCTATCTGGAAGTCTCAGTCTCAGTTTCAGTCTCAGTCCTATTCTCTCTCTCTCTCTCTCTCTCTCTCTCTCTCTCTCTCTTTTATATTCATGTTTTTCATACTTTCTCTGCCTCCTCGAAATGTTTCGGATCGAGGTCCAGAACAGAAAGTTGTGCGACGACAGGCGTTCCTTTTGGAATCAAGTATCCGCCAACAACTGTATCCTCCAAAGCGTCTTTCGTAAAGTTCACTGGGACAATTGAAGCCAGGCGGACAATTTCCTAAACACAAAACATAAGTTTTATCCTATGAATATTTACCGAAATGGTGGCGTTGAAGTAAGGTGTTCGTGGCCTATCTGACAGTGACAGTTGCCGTCCATCTGCGATTGAAATCAGCTCATTTTGAAGTTTTTCCAGAACCTTAAAATCAATTTTAATTTAGGAATTGTAATTGGATCACCTCCGGGTGAAGTAGGATGTAGTTGAACGCCCAATAGGTAGCCACGGTGGTTGAGTCTTGCCCAGCAGCCCACAGATCCATTAGGGTTATCTCAAGGGATCCGTCGCTAAAAGATTTTTCAGTTAATAAACAAATAAGTCTTTTTTTAAATACTTGAAACTATCTCCGTGATCCTTTTTCTGCATTTCAATCAAGAAGGCATCAACCAGATCCTCTCCTTCATCACGAAGCAAATGTTGACCTGAGGCGATCTTCTCCTTTCTAAACAAAATTTGTCTACATTGCTGTTCTAGGAATTTCGTTTCCGTTTGGATGTGTGTGTGTGTGTGTGTGTGTGTGTGTGTGTGTGTGTGTGTGTGTGTGTGTGTGTGTGTGTGTGTGTGTGTGTGTGTGTGTGTGTGTGTGTGTGTGTGTGTGTGGTGTGTGTGTGTGTGTGTGTGTGTGTGGCGACCACTACGTTTGGTGCATCGGTGAACTCCTTTTTTCCCTGGCAAAACCAGTTATCGTCACACCTTCAAATGAAGACAGTTTTTCACAAGATACTTCACATGAGCATTCCTTTGTTTCGAATCTGTTTCCAGATCAGAAGGTCCATCTGGTTAGCCTTGACAGTTTACAATAGTTTGTGCAGTATGTGCCAACAGCTGTCACTCTAGACAATAGAAGCGAGAGAGAAGAGCTCGCAGACATGACCTTGAAAAGTGAGCCGCAAGTCGTAAAAACTGTCCGTGGCACTGGCAGGAAAGCGCGCGAAATCGCTCGACTGCGCAAGCGAGGGACCGACGATATCCCAATTCCAACCGGGAAAAAGAAGGACTGGAGCGGCGTTCAGAGAAAGGCCAAGAAAAAACAGATATCCAACAAACTCTTTGGTGGTGTCACGAAAGAGAAGCAACGAACCTTTCATCAATTTGCTCCCGAAGCAGGGCAATCCATTTCTTCACAAACTGCGAAATCTCTTCTTTTCTCTTCTTGAAAGGCGGAATGTTAGAATTCCAATCCCTGATCCACAGATCGAAAAGAGACTGTTTCTTCACGAGATACTCCATCTCCTTTTTCAGGTCGTAGTATCGCGTTTCTTTCTCCTGATAGGAAAAATAATACCTTTTAAAGTAACGCTTTACCTCGCTGAAACTTTCGGAGAACATCATTCTGTTCATGACATTTCCCATCGTCTTTTCCAAGGTTTCGTAGAGATCGAAGCTCAGTTTTCCATCAGAACCAGCTATCTCTTTGTTGATTAAAGCTCTCCTTAAAACAATTGTTTTAAATTGAAAATGAAAGTTGAACCTGTTATTGAACTCCAGCATAATTCGATCTTCCATCATGTCTTTGCCAAGACCAAAGTTTCTCATGGCGTGGAGGCTGAACCTTCTCTGTTCCGACCAATGCTGGCCGTTGGCAATGATGATTCCTCGGTTGTCTGAAGAGGTGGCTTGTGAAACAGTTCACAACCACACGTACACACACGCCCGCATAAACACACGTACACACACACGCACGCACATCCACCCACACACACACGCACACACGCACGCACACACACATCCACACACGCACATACGCACGCACAAACACACGTACACACACGCACGCACATACGCACGCACAAACATAAACACACACACGCACACACTTGAAAACTAACTTCTCTCAATGTTGAACATGAAGGGAACAGTTTTATCAGCAAAATTCGTCCCCTGTTTCACCATTGCATCATAAGCAATTTGCCAGTCGCCAATAATCACGGAAGGAATCGTCCCAAACCAAATGGTATAAACGTCACCGTACTCCTAAAACGACCGTAACTTTACACAGAGAAAACTCTCACCTCCTTCCACTTCATCATAAGAGGGACGATTCCTCCATGTGCGACAACGCCTTTTCCTATTTGAAGTAAGTTTCCCAGGAGGGGAAGAGGAGTTGGACCTCGAATTAGAGAGGATATTTTTAAAAGAAAGAAATATACCGGGAGGCAACTTTTTAGTCTTGTAGTAGAGCGAGAGAAAGATGTAAGTGACTATACCCACAATGACAAGAAAAAACAGCATTGTGTTCGAGTCTCTGAAAAGGAACAGAAGTAAATTTGATGTTTTGTGCAAGGACGCTTGAAAGTAAACAAAGGAGTGTGGAAGTGAAAAACAACTATTTTATTGGGGAGCATTGACTTTTTAAGAGTTATCAACAGGATTGTGTAATCTTGTTTTCTTGATTGCGTTGGTCAAAGAACAAATGTCGCGTTTTTATCACAAATAACGTTTGTAGAAGAGGAGTAGATAGAGGACAAAGAAAAAAGAGAAATACAGACAGCTATATTCACCACAAAATAACACGAGATGTTTGAAACATGGGATGACAAGAACATGCACGGCAATCAAAAGAAAAAAAACACATTTTCATGCTCCTGGGAAATAATAAGCGGAAGGAAAACAGCCACATGAACAAAGAATCCCAAGGTGGTGATTGAAAACCGAAGAGCAAAATTTCTCCGCGGCCGGGAATTGAACCCGGGTCTCGCATTCTTAAAGGTGCATTGCCAGCAGGTACATGCCTGGCAACCCCCTATCTTTAAATAGAACCAGATGGATTATTGGGCACCTTGTTCAAGATTGCGCAATCATGTCCCGGCAGCCGGGATCAAACATCACACGAATTGAAGTGGACTTTGAAAGAATCAAAGAAGCAGCGTAGATCACAGAATGGAACATGTGCAGCTGAATGTAAAGGAGATTTGTGAATGAATAAACAATATTTTATCCAAACTATCCTAATTTTGCGATCTTAGACAATATCCAAACAGTCGTTGTTCTCACTCTCTCTCTCTCTCTCTCTCTCTCTCTCTCTCTCTCTCTCTCTCTCTGTGTGCCCCTTTTTCCATTTTCTCTTGTTTACTTCTGTTGCCCTCAGAACTTATTCGCTGTTCGGTAATCAATACCGAGGTGTGTCAAACAAGTAGGTTAATTGCCATTTCTTTATCCCAACAGATGGTTTTTGGCGTACGACATTCGTTTGTCACATTTGGTCTCTATTTTCTGCTGATATTCCCTATTCAACATATCTACATGGCTTTCAAAATAAGCTTATTGGAAGATTTTCTTCGAATCCTTGTTAAGGTAAGGAGTAGTTTTTGCTTAGCTATTTTACACTTCGGGTATCCGCTTTTGTTTATTGTCGTATACGTGCTTAACAACGATTTGTGTAAAGTTGAAACAACATAAATAACTTGTAATTGTGAAACAGCTTAAGATTTAAGATTATTATATTTTTAATATATTTTTATTTCATTTAGTTCGATCATCGGGCTTTGTGCCGTTTTCGACAGACCTGTAAATTTGCCGATAAATTTGTTGAAGACAATCGTTTCATGATAGCGTCGAAAGCTTCTCTTTGCTATTGGACACTTCGTATTGGCATTGGAGGCTATGAGGAAGTGAGTGTTAAAAGATACAAAAAAGAGACAGAGACAAAAGAAAAACGAAGACTAAAGAGAGACAAAAACAAAAGAGATTTTATATACATAGACATATACAAAGAGAGACAGAGACAAAAGAGAGACAAAGTCATCAATATCTAATTCAGAAGCCAATGTCGTTTGATGTGTTTCCTTGCCACTATCATTGGGATGGTGGTCTTGAACACCTAGGTATTGCTACAGAAGAGCCCTTCACTTCGCTCTACGACCCTTACCTTCAACTTTCCGCAATAAAATTTGAATGCATTTTCTTGGTAAAAAAAAACTTTATCAATCATTTCTTTATAGAATTCAGAAGCTACCTTCATTCCACAAGGGTTTATGCTTCAACAAAACCTCTCTCGGTTTATGCTCTGTCAGATGAAGACGAAAAATCACGTTAAAACGTTGCTAATACCAATTCTTCAACGACTGAGATTAAAATGTTCAAGACTGGAATCGTCCTATGGCCTTGGTATCTACATAAAGGATTTTATGCCGTTTCTGACTTTTAATAGATACAAAACGATGACATCGGGCAAAGTAAAGGACTATGAACCAATGATAGTTAGGACGGTTTGTTTGTTGCAACTGGCATATTTTTAGCATTGTGTGGAACATCACAGTGGTAATTTCCAAGAACGACCCGAGAAGTTGAGCCCAATGATTAGGCACTACGAGAGAGCCTCGATTGGGTTTTATAACGATGATCCAGTTGCCATACTAGAAGAATTTCTTAAGGTGAATACTCTCTCTCTCTCTCTCTCTCTCTCTCTCTCTCTCTCTCTCTCTCTCGTGTGCGTGTGCGTGTGTGTATGTGAGTGTGTGTGTATGTGTGCGTGAGTGTGTATGAGTGTGTGTGTGTGTGTTTGTGTGTGCAAAACATATTTTACATTCATTTCAGGATGCAATCAACAATATCAAAAGCCGTGGAGTGTTGAAGCACCTAATGTTCGTATGCCATCCCCGTCGGAAGCTCAATCTTCAGTTTCTCCCCGGATTGGAAGTAATTTCAAAAACATGGGCACAACTTTTGGTAAGAACGTGCTTTTAAAATCAACAATTTCTGTTTCAGATCCCACCAATTTTCTCAAAAGTTGTCCTTTACAAACTAAATGTTGACGGAGGAGTAGCATTACTTTCCTATTTTAGAGTTGGTTTTTAAAGGTTATTCAGTAATTGTTAAAATTTTAGTTCAGATATGAAGTTCACTTTGTACCTAATTACAACCGGGAAGTTCTCTTCGATTGCATGGCTTCTAAAATATTCAACTCAACACCAATCGACTATTCGATCCATTACCAAAAGTTTATGGAAGCTGAAAACGATGAAGCAGCATTCGAATGTCTTCATGAATATATTCGGGAACAAATGGAGATGGGCGGTCTTAAAATTGCCGAGGATGACGATGATGACTAATTTTGTAATTGTTCTAACTTTGATTTTTATTATGTAACGCGGTGTTCTCTGTAATGCAAAATGAACGAAACTCTATAATTTGTCGAAAAATAAGCGAGAGTGAGTGAGAAGAAGACTTAGCCTTCTCGCTTTGTCTTATCGGTAGTTTGGCTTCTGCTAGACATCAATAAGCGTTATCATTTTCGTAGGTTCCTTCCCTGTTTCTTGCTTCGTTACAGTCTTATCTTGGTCCCCGCAGAGGGCAAGGCCAAATCAGCCACGTTGACCTTTTGACAAAATAAACGCCAGCTCTCATGATCTCTTTTTTCCGTGTTAAAATTGGCAAACTAGAGTTTAGGCAATCGAAAAAAAGAGACCAACGCAATCTGACCTTGGTCCTGCAACGAAAACTTCTAACCAATTTGTACAAGTGTGCAGTACGTTGCTATTTTTGGAGATCCTAAACTTTTTTGTTTTGTTTTGTTAACGTTGTCGCTATGATTTTACAGTTTAAATTGTTGTATTTGTAACTAAAATAGTGTCATATTAGTTTCTGTTTTGTGTTTGTCATAAATAGTGTGTTTCGCTGGTGTTCGAAGAACGTTCTTTCCCACGCCCCGCGGTTACACGAACAAAGGGCATTCGAAGATAGGCGCTGGGCAGAAAGTGGCGCGACCCGAGTCCTATCGCCACGAGAGACGGCGACTTCCCCGGCCTGTTCCTTCCGATTGCATCAGATTCAGTCACTATCCCTTGTATTTTGAGCGACAACAGCCCGCTTCGATACCCGGTATCGATTCTTTCCCCCAAAAACATTCTATTTTTTGTTTGTTTTCCGACGTGTTTGCGAATGGTGCTCTATTCTCTGCAATTTGCCATCTTTTTGTTTACACAGAGCTATTGAAACACTGATTTTTACTGGAAATTAACTGTTGTTTAGTGAAATTCTTGTCAAATCTTTACCGCTTCGGCAAAATCTGCTCCTGACACCCTAACTTGACTTGTAAACCAGTTTCCAGTCGCGTTTAACGCTGCAATTTGTTTCTATTCTTGTTTATTTGTATATTTAAAAGTTACTTTGTAAAAAATCATCCTTTTTTCAGAAGACTCCATAGCAATATGCCGGGGAGGAGTAAAGTCTTCGAGGAGGTTGCGGCCATCGCCAAGGAAAGGATCATGATGATCGACGGAGCCATGGGAACCATGATCCAAAGGGAACACTTGGAGGAGAAGGACTTCCGCGGCGAGGTTCCATTTCTTTTTTGAAACTGAAATTGTCTCTTATGAAGGTCCTGAAAGACCACGGAAAGCCGCTGAAGGGAAACAACGATCTGCTGTCCATCACGAGACCCGACATTATCTTCAAGGTCGGAATTTTAAGGTTTGATTTGAAATAAATTGAATTTAGATTCACAAGTTGTACTTGGACGCTGGAGCGGATTTCATCGAGACAAATACCTTCTCTGGAACGACTATCGCTCAGGTTGGTAACATTTTCAGAGAGAAAGGTCTATCTCAGCGTATTTTTTTTTTAAAACCAAAACAGTGAAAAATATACATTTTCATGGAAAGACGACTATGGCCTTACCTTCCTTAAGGTTTGATGGGAACCCAGTTGCCAAAAAAACCGACATGCGCACTTTGCCAAAAACCCAGAACAAAGTGTCCAAATACTGAAAATAGAACGGGTTTGGCGAAATTCCAGTTCTGTTCTTGAAGTGACCCGAATTACTAATTGGACAGGCCGTGCGACCATTTTTATGCTATAATTCGACTTTGTTGGATCGTCGATATCCCTCGTTATATAACAACTTTGGAATTGCAAAGTATGGTCCACCTGAATCCAACTTTATTACCAGTTTTTCTTTTGGTTAAAATAACAGAAGTAGTATTGGCGGAAAACATGTCCACCACAAAAATAGAATTTTGCACTTCTAAAGTAACAAGGAGTTAAGGAGTAACCGGAACAATCAACATAACAAACACATCAACAACACAACACAACAACGAAACAGCAAGAGAAATGATGCTCAAATATTTATTGTGACTTTGGAAACATGTCACTTATGCATCACAAGACCTATGATTCAGTAGAAAGTCTTTGGTGACAGTTTCTTCCTCTAATCCGTAGTCTTCGCCTGCTCCTTCCTGCCCTTCTGGCCCGTCTTATTCTTCGACCGCTGCTCGCCCACGGCCTCCGACGGATTGGCAACCAGGGAATCCATTAGCTGGCTGATCTAAACCCAAGTCTTCTGTTGTCTTCGTCATTTCCCGTTACCTCAGCCATGTTGGCCCGATTGGCTGGTTCCTTCTGGAAGATCTTCTCGCTGGCGAAGGTCCGCAGCTTCTGGGGGCAGCAGGCTTGAAGCTCCAGGAACACTCCGCTGAGCACCTTCTTCTTCACCTCGCCGTTGGGCGTACCCGGCCACGCCTCTCCTCCGTCGGCGAAGACTTCGAAGAGCAGAATGCCGAAGCTGTACACGTCCGACTTGACCGTAAACGTGAACTTCTCAATCGTCTCCGGAGAGAGCCACTTGATTGGCAGTTTCATGTTCGTCTTGATTTTGTACTCGGTGCAGTGGCGCGACAGTCCGAAGTCCGAGATTTTCACCTGAATGTCCATTTCAGCGTTGTTTTTGACCGAAACTCACAATTTTCTCGTCAGTGTACAAGCAGTTCCTGGCTGCAATGTCCCTGTGAATGTAGCCCTGTTTGTGAAGGTACTCCAGCCCGTTGGCCGCTCCCTGGCACATCTTCAGCTTCTCCATCATGTCCACCTTGCCCGCGTGGTTCTTCAAGTAGGCCTTCAGTTCTCCGCCTTGAATCAGCTCCAAGATGATGTACAGAGGCTGCTCCAGAACCGCCACTCCGTAGAGCTTCACCACATTCTTATGCGAAAGGTTTCGCATCAGACGAGCCTCCCTCATCATTTCCTTGATCTTGGCCTTGCTGAGCTCACTCGTTCCTTTGGCCATCTTCACAGCCACGTTCACGGGCACGGTGGAGCCGCCCTTCTTCTTCGCCTGGCACAGAGTTCCAGCCTTCACCATGCCGTAGGCGCCCTCTCCCAGAATCTTTCCCGTGAACTTGACATCGTCGTGGGCGTACTCCCAGGGCTGCTGATTCACAGGGTTGCGAAGGAGGAAGCGACACGTCTAAAACTCTATTTTTAAAGGGGTACGCACCACTTCTTTACCTTGTTGACCTGTCCCTGGTTCTTCTTGTAGTACTCCACAAGCTCCCTGATCGTCTTGAATTGCTTCGTACCCTCGATTCTGTACTGTCCTCCAGTCCGACGGATCACCACATTCCTAGCCTAAAAATGATTGAACTGGTAATTCCAGCTAAATTCACCTTGAGGTTCCTTTCCAAGAGTCCGGCGAGCGTCTGGTAGTCCTGATTGGTGTTTTCCTCTCCAGTTCCGGCGGCACTGATCATCAGCGACAGAACCAGCTCCTTCTTCGTCACCTTCGTTCCTTCCACTTCGGACATCCTGACGAGGAAGTCGCCTTCGGCCTTCAGAAGACTGCTGAGGTCCTCCCTCGACACGTAGCCGTGGTAGAACTCCAGCTCCCTCAGCGTCTTCTCGTCCTTTTCGTTCTTGCACTCCTTCTTTTCTTCCTTTCCGTCGCTCTTCTTCTGCTCCTCGTCCGCCGTCTTCTTTCCGTCGTCTTCCACCGTTCTGTCCACCTCCAGTTTCTCGTTGTCGGCCATGGCTGTCGAGTGGACCTGCTGCCGAGCTCCGACGAAGCGAAATGACCTCTGTTCCCTTTTTCAATTTTACGTTAATTTTCACGTCCTAGCGCTACGCAGATTAGTGTGTTCTAGAACACGTGAGAAGGCGTTATTTGAATAACATATTTGAATATAGCTTACGCCAAACGGGCATCATGCCAATTTCGTTCAAGTATTCTCTGTTGATATTAGATTAGCATAAAATCGTAATATCAACAGAGAATGAAGGCACAAATTGGAATGATGCCCGTTTGGCGGCAACTATAACTTAGAATTAGTTCAAATATGTACAGTTTTCGCCAATTTTACTTTGGCCGAAAAGTGGCCACGTCTTTTTTTGCAGCCGTCAATTTTGATGCAGCCATGGGAAATTTGAATGTCAACATCAGAATTATTTCGCTCATTTCCAAAAATCACTCAAGTAGGATTGGCGGGCACTATAGCTGACGCCAAACGGGCATCATGCCAATTTCGTTCCAGTAATCTCTGTTGATGATAGATTAGCATAAAATCGTAATATCAACAGAGAATGAAGGCACAAATTGGAATGATGCCCGTTTGGCGGCAACTATAGCTGACGCCAAACGGGCATCATGCCAATTTCGTTCCAGTATTCTCTGTTGATGATAGATTAGCATAAAATCGTAATCTAAGTGAACATCAACAGAGAATAAAGGCACAAATTGGTATGATGCCCGTTTGGCGGCAACTATATAACAGAGTATAAAAGAGTTTGGAAGGTTTTAAAAATTTAATTTATGACATAACGATTTAAAGAAATTTTAATTTTACAAGTTTACAAACCGGGCCGAAACGGGCCGGGCCGACACTTTTCTTGTCACGGCCGGGTATGCGAGCCCGCCTTTCTCGTGAGAGCTATGTCAAAGGGCCCTGTTGCGATTTTGGCCAAAAATGATCCGTCGGAAGCGCACATTTACGATAACCAGCCATTTCTTCTAAAAGAGATTTAGTCGTACATTGACAGGCACATTTGTTTAGCTATGAAAGTGTTGAAGCCAGATTAGCTTTTCAAAACCGGGACAAACAAAGTCCATAGATAAAGAAGTTGTGGAGGAGGGGGATTTAACCATTTTTCATAACCCTCAGCTCGTATGGCCAAGAGTTACAGGATTTTTTGTTGCTCGGAATAGTTAAGGGGTTTACGCCAAATCCTCCAGATAGCCGTACAAATTTCATTTCAGGAGGACTACGACTGCGTCCATCTTGTCCATGAGATCAACTACCAGTCGGCTGTCGTCGCTCGAAAAGCCTGCGACGCCGTCAAGGCTGAAACCGGTAAAACTCTTTATGCAACCCTCTTATTTCTTTTATTTTTCAGGCCGCAGATGCTTTGTTGCCGGAGCCATCGGGCCCACGAACAAGACGCTGTCGATTTCTCCCTCGGTCGAGAGACCTGACTTCAGGAACGTCAGTGAGTACCCTTATAATTATGGATACAATTATTGTTTTTAGCCTTCCAAGAGTTGGTGAAGGCCTACGGAGACCAGGCGAGGTCTCTTCTCCAAGGAGGAGTGGATGTGCTCCTGGTTGAGACTGTTTTCGACTCGGCCAACGCCAAGGCCGCCCTTTTCGCCATCCGCACCCTGTTTGAAGAGGAAGGTGCGTTTCAGCCTAAGAAGCTACGTTTCGTAGCTTGTTTGTGACAATTAGCTGGTGCGAAGCTGGTCAGATTCCTTGTGTTAGTGCCAGCCGGCTGGACTTACTTCATGGATGAAGAAACTGTTCATTTTGAATAACAGAAATCTTGTTTGTGCCAGCTGACTCGATGGTGGTCTCTCATTTGTGACAGTTAGCTGTCTGATGCACCGCCTTTTTGTCTTTTGCCAGTCGGGTGGCTGAAAACCTGATTTGAACCAGGTGGATAAAATGTGATCTCTGGTTTGGAATCGCGCGACAATAATTTAGAGAACGGGAGATCTTGGGGGCGTCAAAATACGAATTCGAAAATGATCTGTAAACGTTTGACAATTTTATGGAACTTAGTAGAAATACAAAGCCAAATTATGATCTAAATGTTATTTTATTTGAGACGCAATATAGAATTTCCAAAAACAATCTAAAAAAATCTACTTTACTAAAAATTGCAAAATAAAAATGAAACTTGCTTAAAAAAAAAATCTCGCCATTTTGAAAAGTAGCGACTACAGGTAAACAGTACCTGTTTGGGGTGATTTGGGGCTTGATTTGATTTGAACTTGGCGGTTGGTTTGAAATTTCTGATTTGCACAAACCAACTGGTTACTGTAACGTGAATCTGTCTCCTTTTTTCTTGAACTCCCTCATATTCCGGCCGTTGAATCATCGCTTAGAGCCGGAGGAAGTGCCTGTCTTCCTGTCGGGAACCATCGTTGACATGTCGGGTCGCACGCTCTCTGGACAGACGGGAGAAGGCTTCCTCGTAGCCACTAGACAGGTTGGTTCGACTACAGTAATCCAATCAACCCCTGATTCAGGGACAACCCTCCGCGGTGGGACTCAACTGCGCCCTGGGAGCGAAGGACATGCGCCAGTTCATCGAAGCCATGTCCAATTGGTCCGATCAGCTGATCATCTGCTACCCCAATGCTGGTATGAAACTATTATTTGGGTTTGGTAATTCGATTTTAGGTCTTCCCAATGCGCTCGGAGGATACGACGAGACTGCGGAGGAAATGGCGGAGGTTCTGCGACAGTTCGCACAAGACGGACTGGTTAGTTTTTGTATTTGAAGCTCATATATTTGTTCTTTCCAGGTGAACATAATCGGAGGTTGTTGTGGTACCACCCCTGACCACATCGCAGCCATCGCCAAGGCAGTGAAGGGAGTGAAGCCCCGCGTGCCCCCCGTCGACCCACACGCCGGTCAGATGGTGCTCGCCGGTCTGGAGCCCTCCATCGTCGGCCCCAACACGAACTTTGTCAACATCGGAGAGAGGTGCAATGTGGCTGGATCCAGGCGGTTCTGCAACCTCATCAAGAACGAAAACTACGAGGTTGGACTTATCTTTTTGAGCCTTCAAACCAAATATTCAGACGGCTATCGAGGTGGCCCGCACGCAGGTGGAAAACGGAGCACAGATCATCGATGTGAACATGGACGATGGTTAGTTCAAAGCAGTTGGAGGCTGGAAGTTTGTGCTCTAGCCGTTGCGCTCTCACCTTGTTTAATTTGAAAAACAAAACCCTTACTTCATAGGTTGTATGGCGTAACTGCTACCAGCTAGGTGTCAAAAGGAGCCATAGTGAAGTCTTTATGACTTCGTCGCATCCTCCCTTTGTAATAATAGTTTGCCTAGGCGAGGTATGGGCTTCAAGGGTATTTTAAGAGCAGTTAGTGTCACTTTGGCTAAATTTACACAGTTGCCTATCATGCACCTGTCACGCGACACGCGAGTAAGATCCGCTTTAGCACAATTCTTTCAACTGAAAATCTCTGTTTCTTCGACAGATTTGGCTGCCTATACGCCCTGAGTATCATACAAGCTGCGCCATAAGCTTTACGTTTTCGGTAAATTTTGTTAAAGAAGGAAATGGTCGCTTTCAGTAATAAATGAGGGCTGTCGCGAAATTGCATTAATTCAAGCCTTTACAGGTAGTATGGATTTTCTGTTCGCCGAATTTTTGAGCTCTCAGGGTATGTTTATACCCGGGGAACAATCATGGCAAAATGTGGCCGGGCAAGATTTTTTGTTGTGAGCGAGAGAGGCATTTTTGTTCTGAGCGATGCTCGCTTTGGGCAATTCAGCGGAATTCTATAAGAAATATGGAGCCGATCTCGTTCATCGTTGCTAGGGAGATTATATCCTCGTTTGGGAGAGTAGGAACTAAACATTTTCATGCAACGACAGTCAAGCGATAATTTTCGAAAAACCGAGTGGCCTTTCCTAAAGTTCAGAAGCGTTACCCATTTTATCCCCATCCAATTTTACACCAACCTTCCAAAACTATGGTTCTGTTGTTGAAGTGAATTTCTGCATTTTAGGTCTCCTGGACGGACCCTACGCCATGGGCAAGTTCCTGCGCCTCATTACCACAGAACCAGATGTTGCTAAGGTACGGAGCATTGTAGTGATCCCTCCCAGTGTCTCTTTCCAGGTCCCTGTGTGTATTGATTCCTCCGACTTCTCCGTGATCATCGCCGGATTGGAGTCGAACCAGGGAAAATGCGTTGTGAATTCGATTTCGCTCAAAGAAGGCGAGGCTGCCTTCATTCAAAAGGCCCGTCTGATCAAGCGCTACGGAGCGGCTGTTGTGGTGATGGCCTTCGACGAGGAGGGACAGGCCGCCGAAACCGACAGGAAATTCGAGATCTGCGAGAGGAGTTACAGGTAGATCAAGGGGATACTGTAGCACAAGGGGTACTGTAGGATTCTGACGGAGGAGGTCGGGTTCAACCCCTGCGACATCATCTTCGATCCGAACATTCTGACGATTGGAACGGGAATGGAGGAGCACTCCAACTACGGAATCTACTTCATTGAGGCCACCAGGATGATCAGGGAGAATCTGCCGGGATGCCACGTGTCGGGAGGAGTCTCCAACATTTCCTTCTCTTTCAGAGGAATGGAGGTGAGCAGAGAGACGGAGAGAGAGAGAGAGAGAGAGAGAGAGAGAGAGAGAGAGAGTAAAAATGTCGGGGGAAATTCAGCTAAACCCCCATTCAATTCAGTTGCGTCCCCAAATATTCGCCGGTTTGGCTCTCCAGGCGATTCAGTTGGCCAAACTTTAGGTGTTTAATTGGTAATTCAGATAAACAAATTCAGTAAAGTATTCCTCCTCTCATCACTGAGTATCCAGTGTTGAACTTTTGTTTGTTGTAAGAAGCTAAATTCGCATTTTTAGGGGGTTGAATTTATTTCAACTATTATTAACTGTAACTAGTTAATTGTTTACATATTTTATTAGGTCATCCTGGTTTGTGTTACCAATCCTTTGCACATTTCATTATTTGAACTTTTTCCCCAATTTTAAGGCCAAATAGCTATGTAATTTACCACAGTTCCCACGAGACGGGCTGCGAAGTGTCGGCCTGCCCGGTTTTAAACTTGTCAAATTAAAATGTCCTTTAAAGGCAGAGGCCCAGGAAAACATGTCCCCCTCTTCATTTTACGTGGGTCTCTGCCTTTAATCGTCATTTTAGCTTACGTTAAAATTGTTAAACAAACACTTTCATAGCACTCCTATTACACAGTTAGACTAATTCCAACTTATAGTTAGCAAAGATAAAGTGTCCCGCCCGGGACCTTGGTCGCGTGAGTGACAGTTTGACTAGGCGTTTCGAGTAGAAGGTCCAAAGCAGGCCGGGCCGAGGATTTTTTTTCAAGTCGGCCCGATCCGTGAGAACTATGGAATTGACCAAGTCTGCTTTGGATTTTTGTCTTACCTGTGAATTTATAATTTACTTGAATTCTTTGTATGGGACATGCATAGGCATAGTTCCGTCGCTTGGGTCGTGGCGAGACCCTGTCCTTAAAAAAATGACCTATTGGGGAACATTGCGATACCTCCATTGTATATAAAATTCTTCTTGGCGAGACCCCCAAGCCGTCAAAGTATGGGGGCATAACTGATTTAGACGTTGGGTTTATTTAAAGAGGTCCTGGTACACTAGTTAAGCTCCCCATTTCAATTGCGTTGGGTTAAACTGAATTCAGACAAACCCCCAATATTCGTAGGGTTGAATTTATCTCAAAATGTGCATTTCCAGGCGATCCGCGAAGCCATTCACTCCGTCTTCCTCTTCCACGCGATCAACGCCGGCCTGGACATGGGAATCGTCAACGCCGGAGCCCTGCCGGTGTACGAAGACATCGCCAAGGACCTTCTGAATCTGTGCGAAGATCTCCTCTTCAACAGAGACCCCGATGCGACGGAGAAGATGCTTCTGATGGCTCAGAGCATGAGCAAAGCGGGCAAAAAGGAGGAGAAGGAAGAGGAATGGAGGAGTTTCTCGGCCGAGGAAAGACTCAAGTACGCCCTTGTGAAGGTAGGCCATTCAGTTATGAGATAGAGCCAGTTGGATTGCAGGGATTGGACACTTTTGTTGTGAATGACACGGAGGAGTGTCGTCAGATGACGGACAAGTACCCGAGGCCTTTGAATGTCATCGAGAGGCCGTTGATGGACGGAATGTCTGTGGTCGGAGAACTGTTCGGAGCCGGAAAGATGTTCCTGCCTCAGGTGAGATCGCCATACTTTAAATTGGGGGCTGTCCAGAGCTTCTCATGGTTTTCACAACTCGTCGACAGAGCCCGCTAAAGGACTGTTTGTCGCGGTCCCGTCATGAATTTAATTAATTTTCGGGTGTCAGAAAAGTTTCCTACAAGCTGGATGTCAGTAAAGGTTCCTGCCAGCCGGGTATGACTAACTGTTCATATTGTCAGTGGCTATGAGTTTCGACAGCCGGGTGTCCGTAAAAGTTCCTACAAGTCGTTTGTCCCTAAGGGTTCCCACCAGCCGGGTGTGAGAAAAGGTTTCTATAAGCCGGGTGTCAGTAATGGCTTCTTACCACCAGTCAGGTGTAATAAAGTATTCCTAGGTCATCAAATCCGCCCGTGTGATGAAGAAGGCGGTGGCTCATCTGCTCCCGTTCATGGACAAGGAACGAGAGGAGAACATCGCCAAGCTGGGTCTGGCGGCCGACGAGAACCCCTACCAGGGCACGATGGTGCTGGCCACCGTCAAAGGAGACGTCCACGACATCGGAAAGAACATCGTCGCCGTTGTGTTGGGATGCAACAATTTCAAGGTTTCCTTTTTGTTGTTTCATATCTCAACAATCGCCTTTAGGTAATCGATTTGGGAGTGATGACCCCCTGTGAAAACATCATCAAGGCCGCCATTGAGCACAAAGCAGGTTGGGTGATTTTTTATTTGAAGCAGTACGTTCCGTTAAGATTTCATCGGCTGCTCTGGTCTTATCACCCCTTCGCTGGACGAAATGGTGCATGTGGCCAAGGAAATGCAGAGGAATGGACTGACCATTCCGCTGTTGATCGGAGGAGCCACCACTTCCAAGACCCACACGGCTGTCAAGATCTCTCCCCGCTACTCGTTCCCCGTCGTCCACTGCCTCGACGCCAGTAAATCTGTTGTTGTGGTGAGTTAAAGGGGGAGAAAAATGGAGAAGTTTTCTATTTTTGCTGCCAAACTATTTGGCACAAAGTGCCAAAGTTTCAGTGTTGTTATTATTAACTTAGTCACAGCTCGCCGTCACCAGACACAGGCAGCTGAAGGACTAATTGTTGCGGTCCCGTCACGATTTTTATTAATTTTCCCTGTGCAGTAAATCCGGATAGGGATATTAGCCGTTTTCATTTTAAATGTCTGGGCAAACCCGCGGTTGGATCCAAGGGAGTTCCGCGCACTGTTGTAAGCAGGTGAATGCAAGAAGGGCGCAGTTAATTTATCTTTTCGCTGTAGGGTGCAACCGTCCATAGGCGGATATAAGACTTTTGTTTCCAAATATGTTTATCTATAATTTTTAAATTGATCCGATTATTATAATCTAAAAGAGCTCTGTTGGAAACCTATTGTGCAATTTTTTGGGAACCGACAAAAATTTCTCCGCTGAGATAGAGCTTTTCGAAAATTTCAACTGCATTTTTCTACCATTTAGAGGAATTTGTTTGCTACCGAAGAATTACTCTGTAATCTACGCAAGTAGAGCTGCAAAATATTAATTATGGCCATTTTATGTAACGTCCCGGTACCTAACGTATAATACCAATGTACCTAACGGTACGTTTTGTGTACCGTGTACCTAACGCAAGCAGTTCTTTAACTTTCCGCGCTCTAATACAAATGGCGAGCTGTATAGTGCGCATTGGGAACATTTCCAGTTAAATCGGATTTGTTTTCAATTTTGAATTCTGCCAAAAAGAGAGAGAGAAAATGAAGGTTTATACATCGAAGATGAATAGAAAAAAACGCTTTTTAGCTGTTTAATATTGGCCGCACTATTCTACAGAGACTGCATTTTCATTTTTTCAGTGCTCCTCCCTTTCTGACGAGAACACCCGCGATGCCTTCGTCCAGGACCTCAACGAAGACTACGAGGAGGTACAGTAGTTAATTGCTCCCCACATTTCTTTTATTCAGGTCCGCCAGGAACACTACGAATCTTTGAAAGACCGCCGTTTCACGGCCTACGAGACGGCGAAGAACAAGAAACTGGTCGTCGATTGGTCCCGATTCGAGCCAGGTACTCATTCTCTCTCTATCCCTTTCAAACCTCTCATTTCAGTGAAGCCGGCGTTCCTGGGCCGTCAGGAGATCAAGGAATTCGACCTCTCCGAACTGGTCCCCTACATCGACTGGAAGCCGTTCTTCGATGTGTGGCAGCTGCGTGGAAAATACCCCAACCGGTACGAAATTTTCTCGTTTTCTCTATTATCTCTCCGATTTTAGTGCCTATCCCCGTATCTTCCAAGACGAGCAGGTTGGAGCCGAGGCGAAGCGTGTCTTCGACGTGGGTTCACTCATAATATCATGAATCAGTGCAGATTTTAGGACGCCCAGAAGTGGCTGAAGAAGCTGATCGACGAGAAGGTGCTCGTGGCGAACGGAGTCGTCGGATTCTACGAAGCGGGTTCGAACGGAGAAGATATTGAGGTACAGTTATGGGGTAATTATGACATAGTGAGTGGCTTCAGATCTTTGAAGATGGAGTGAAGGTGGCCACCTTCTACGGCCTGAGGCAGCAGTCTGGACGCGAACACGACCAACCCCATCTCTCCGTCGGAGACTTCATCAAACCCCTGGAGAATGGTGAGAGAAGGGGGATCTAGTTAAACAACAGCTGTAATTGTACTAAACGGACTAGTCGCACTTGTGCAACCCACCGCGGGGTAAATTTTGCGACAGCCCCGTCTATTACAACAAGTTTCCAAAATTAGCGACGGGCCCCCTTCTTAAACAAAATTCGCTGAAAACCTAAAATTGCGACGGCCATACCGCCGCATATGGCGGAGCTTGAAATGGCTGGCTTTTCCAATTGATAAAGCCGTCTCCAACCGAGCATTTTTTGTGTTGCAATAAGCCGCTTTTTCTTTGCGTATCGTTCGTTTTTGGCAGGATGCCGCTTCGGTGACAGGTATAACGTGAGTCTTCAAAAAACGAACTGGGGTTTTGCCAAATCTCACCACTTTTCCAGAATTTGGGCAAAAGACAAGTCCCTTAGTGTGTGTGTGTGTGTGTTGCAGATTTGACGAAACACCATTTGATATTTGTAGGAAAATCCCTGTTTTTACGACAATCCCCCTCTATTTGTGGAACTTTATAAATTTCAAGAAAAACAAATTGCGTCGGGTCCTTCTACCGTATTAAGATTTCATAATTTCCCGAGGAACCTAGCAAGGTATACCCTTCGCCAAATCTTCTTTGCCTGGTTTAGCTGCGTACTAGTATCCTATGTTGCACGCATTACTCTAGGAAAACACCAAAACATTGGCGTATTGTGAGGAATTGATTTTGGCATCTACAGTGAAAACGATGTATGCATCATCCTTCCTTCTTAACTGTGCGCAGGGCTGTGGTGAAGTGTGGGGAACAGAGATGACATTCTAGCGGGTTGATAAAATGTTAAACAGGCATGCTGATGTGTATCCACAATCCTTTAACTTTCTTCAGGCCGCCCCAAGGACTACCTGGGAATGTTCGCCTGCACGGCCGGTCTCGGGGCCGAGGAGTACTGCGTTCAGTTGGAGAAGGACCACGACGACTACGCCAGCATCATGGTGAAGGCGCTGGCCGACCGATTGGCGGAGGCCTTCGCCGAGTACCTCCACCGCCAGATCCGCGTGCAGATGTGGGGCTACTCCACCAATGAGGTGCGTCTTTGTTCTTTGAGCGCCCTGTTTTTGCCAAAAGCGGCTTATTCGATATCCATTCGTTTCAGGACCTCTCTCCCGAAGACCTGCTGGCGATCAAATACGACGGAATCCGCCCCGCCCCCGGCTACCCCACCCAGCCAGACCACACGGAGAAGCGCACGTTGTGGAACGTGATCAAGCCGGACGAGTGCGGAATGGAGCTCACGGAGCATCTGGCCATGCTGCCAGCCGCCTCCGTCTCGGCCCTCGTCTTCGCCAATCCCGCCAGTCAATACTTTGCCGTAGGAAAGGTCGACAAGGACCAGGTGAGGGATGCTTATGTTTCTGTTACTCATTTTGCTCTATCAGGTGGTCGATTACGCTGCCAGGAAGGGCGAATCGGTGGAAGAAGTGGAAAAGTGGCTGTCTCCCATTCTGGGCTACGATCTGGACGACTAATAACCCCGACTAATCAACTAATAATCCGTTTGTCTCCCTAGATTACTGAGATTATGACCACGCGGTATGCCCCTGTTGTGCCTAATTTGCCATATTGTTGTGTGACCATTTATTATGAAACTGAAATCGTTGAATAATCAGAAGTCGTCGTTGATTTCAAAGTCCTCGTCGACGTCCATTTCATCGCTGGTCTTCTTCACATCCGCCTTAATCAGCTCGCGCAGTTCCTCCAGAACATCCTGAAAGGCCAATTTCGAATGGAAAAAAGCAGGATTACCGTGTTGATCCAGCCATTTGCAGCCACTGTGTTGGCGGAAGGAGCCTGGAGACTGAGGTCCTTCTTCAGAAGAGCATCGGCCAGAGGCAGTTGAATGTCGCAGAGACTGTACCACATCTGACGCACCCGAGGAAGATGGCCTTAAAATACCAAATGCATTACACGCAGAGCCCGTGCCCAATTTTTTAGCGAGCAGGCCGGCCCGGTTTCGGAAAACCAAAGCAAAAGTGGGGAAAATTTGAGGGCCAGGCCCGATTTTACCAAGCGGGGCAGCCCTGATTACACGGTAACAGCTTGCCTCATTTTGAGGAAAACCACAGTAAGCTGAGGTGACCTACCGTAACCCCCAGGACCAAAACGGATAATGAGATAAAAACTTCAGTGAGAACAAAGTGCTTTCCTTACCGGGCTGATAGACAAAGTTGATCGGGGCCACATGCTCAGGCCGCGTTCCCGCAGCGCGGTCCATCGAAACCTTCAGCCGCTGTCTCTCGGGGATCTTCGTGTGTTGCCTAAATTCCGCCACTTTAAAGGACTAACCCCTACTGTTACCTAAAAGTGACCATAAGGCTCTGGAACTTCTTCGACTCGGGGTCATTCCTCGGATCGTAGCCGAATTTGCACCATAGACGGCCCCAAGGACCAGACTGGATGTAGAAGGCGTACTTTTGCAGCAGGGATCTGAATGATATTACTACTTTTAGAGCAAAATGGGTAAAAATCTCACTTAATGAGGGTCTCTTCCAGCCCCGTCTGGTAGGAGATGGCCACTCTCGTCCACATGGGTCTTTCGTTGAAGAGTTCCGCCATCATGCGATGGGGCTCCGGGTTCTTACACCTAAGATGTGTATTTTAGAACAGAAAAAGGGAGCTCTTAACCTGAAATCGGCATCATCAATGGCGTCCTGACTCGGTTGGTCTGGGAATGGCTCCTCGGCTTGAACAGTGACGGACAGGGCCTTGCGCTCTGTGCGGAGATCTGGAAACGGGGGCTTTGAAACTGAACGATTTGGAATCTATAGATTCGGGAAAAAAACTTGTAAGACTTGTCTGTCACCAGTATTCAAAGTGTAAACCCTCAACTTTTGGGATAAAAAACGATGCACCCTTGAATTTTTTACACGGCAACTTTTTTTGCTTTTAAATAAAACTAGGGCTTAACTATAAGGATGACTAGGCAATCTTTAGGTATGGTAAAATGTTATATCAAACATGCCACAGAATTGCACTTCATTAAAAAATTAACGAAAAATAAGAATAACGGGAGTAAGATAGCGATAGCAACCCTAACCACTCCCGTTCATACTTGGCCAACCTCCGCGAACCGCGGCGGAGGGGGTGCCGCAATTTGACTCTAACCCAAATTTTATAAAGGAGGGGGCCGCCGCAAAGAGTTTTTCTAACAGAATAAGTTTTTGTAACAGTAGGAAAAGTGGCTGTCTCCTATTCTGGGCTACGATTTGGACGACTTGGTTGACCGTGTCTGCGGTTGGTTGACCAGGTGTGTTCCCGTTCCGACTTTCACACTCTATAGCATTTTGCATTTCACCCACTCTGTCCATGCCCCGTCTTTCGTTTCGTCTTCTCCGAACTAAAGTCAGTCTCTCTGCAGAGTATTTTCGTAGAAGGGGTGTTGTATCTAAAACGAGTTATTTATAAATATGCACTATTAATTCAAACCTGCTGAACTGGAAGGGTGGCAGGAACAGCGGGCTGTGGTGGCCTGGATCGTCTTCATTTTCCCACCTTAAAAAGGAGAATGGAACTTTTGTGACAAGACCAAGCAAAGAAATCGGCCAGTGCTTACCAAGACAGGGCAGATTCGAGACTCGTAGGAATGAGGCTGGGTATGAGATCGTTGTAGACATCCGTGTTTTCCTTCGAACGCCTCAGAGGCACGTACTGGAAGTCGCACATCGACTCGAATGTGTACATGTAATTCACCTGAAAAAAGATCTTATGACAGGTAAAATCCCAATGACTCACTAGGCCTAAGCACTCGGCACTGCCAATCCTCTTGTCCTTCTTCTTTCTGCGGATCTTCAGAACCAAGCGGACTGTTCCAGAAGTGACCTGAAAAATGGGCATAGAGAGAGAGAGAGAGAGAGAGAGAGAAACCAAACGAGACCTATCTTAAGCTGAGTGAGCAATGGTTACGCAGAAGCTATGGATGGGTACCATACATGGGAATAGCTGCGTCGTTCGGGTAGCGAGGATACCCCCTCTATGAAAAACATGGGGCGATACCTCCCTCGTATACCAAATTCCCCCCCACGACGTCAAAGTCGGGCTGCCGACCATGGATGATGGGCACGCAAAATTACGGTTTCTTTCGGTATACGATTTGGAAATAGCAGTGTATAGGCGTAGTATAGGCGTGACAATGAGTAATGGATAGTGGAAATGGGTTAACTAAATTCAATCCAGCCCCACAATTTGAATATGGGGCTAAATTTGTGATTCCCCGACCTTTTCTCCAGCGGAGAAAACGACAATTTCTCCGCCCCAAACGACCTTTTCTCCGGCGACTTTTTCTCCGAAAAATAGCGACAATTTCTCCGAATGGGCATAACGATCAAAGACTACATATTTATTGTCCAATCTAGGGTGACCGTGAAATTTTACGGGGATAGTGTGCTTAATATATTAATCCAACCGATTCTCCGGCAAGTTTCCTAACCGAAAAGAGCTAAAATTCCCCGTGTTTGAAATTTCTTCGATGTAAGCGTCAATTCCCACAAAAGCCTGAACTACGCAAAATAACTGAGTATTTTGGACTTTATTATGCCGTGAAAATAAACGAAATTAAATTCTTAGAGGGGGGGGGGGTGAACCAAGGCTAAGCCCCTCAGGGACCTAGCGTCAATCTAGGCTAAGCCTCCTTCGGAGAAAATTTACTATGTCTCTTTTTAAAACCCAAAACAAAACGAATATTGTTAAATCCGGATATTGTCATTCTCGTAAAACCCGAGAATAAACCTTCGGAGAAAAAGTCGTGGTGCCGGAGAAAAGGTCGCGGATAAATTGTCGCGCTTGGCGGGCATTTTGAAATTTTCGGAGAAATTGTCGCTTTTGCCGGAGAAAACGTCGCGGAGAAAACGTCGGTAAACCAAAATTTGTACACAAGTAACATCCGTTAAAATGATAGAGTTAAACTGAATGAGGTGAGAGCCGGGTTTTCACGGGCCAGGTCATTTGGAAAAAATTTTGGTCGTCCCGGCCCGTTTTCACTGAACCACCCAGTCATATTGACACCCACACAACCAAGGTTCGATCCCGGACGGTGGAAATCATTTTTGTCCAACTAATATTGACAAGTATGTTAGTAACAAACATTATTACGTTATTTAAAGCAGTTTAAAAATTATTGTACCGATTTATACAAAATTTAAAATGTTTTTTTTTCATTCAAGGGCCGGGAAGTCCCAAAAAAAAAAATCCCTCGGTCCGGCCTGTCATTTTAGAACCTCGGTGAATAGGGTGGGATGTGACTGATCCCTGAAAACGAAACGAACTTACGTTGGCGTCCACTTTCTTTTCAGAAGTGAGACAGCTGGTGTAGGGATTGTCAGGCGTGTGACGCAGTTCCAGATTCTTGTTCGCAAAGTGGTTCTAAACCAAAAAATAATAAGAAATTGGGTTCATATTACGAAGCCTGCGTAAACAGCAAACGCTACTATTGCAGCCCAGACTTCGTATGTGAAGTCATACTTACCTGGGATACTGTAGCAAGTCCTCCGAGTGTTTTCATGGCCTTGTCTACATCTGTGATTATCCCTGGGTACTGGATTAAGATAAACTCCTTTTTCTGGGCGACTTCGGGCTCGAACATCTGTGGAGCACCGTAACCAATAAATAATAAAATTACAGTATCTATGGAGCTCCAGTGTAATGCAAACGCAAAATAACAAAGTGTTGTATTTCATTCAAACTTTTCAAAATTCAATCATTCAATCTAGATAAATACCCGCGGTGTAAGAGATAAAACTGAGATCATTCGACAAAGGTTAGGCGATTCGTGTGGAAGTAGGGGAACGCTTGGAAATTGCCCAGTTTCGTGCCGTGGACAAAGTGGAATTCTTTGAAACAGTCGTCGCAGAAAAGCATCGAAGGCGAGGGGAGACGCTCGCAGTCCAGCACGTGGTACCTGCAAAGAAATACAGTGAAACAGATGAATTCAGGGTTACAGTAAATAGGGTGACCGGAATTATGGGAGTTACTGTACTGCCAGCCGAATGGCAAAAGCTAGAGGTTAAGCGGGTCTCAGTTCTCACGGACCGGGCCGACTTGAAAAAAAACCCTCGGCTGTCTACTCGGACCACCTAGTCAAACTGTCACCCATGTGGCCAAGGTTCGATCCTGGTCGGGGCACTTAATTCTCGCTAACTAAGAATTAGTTGAAATATGTAATAGAAGTGAAACTAAAGAGTTTGGAAGGTCTTAAAAATTTTTATATAAGCTGAAATAACGATTTAAAAGTATTTCAATTGGACAAGTTTACAAGCCGGGCCAAAACGGGCCGGGCCGCACTTTTCTCGGCCCGCGGGCCGGCCCATCTTGATAGAACTATGAGGCGGGTTATTGTCAGCCGACTTCTCAAATGACGGGCCGGGTTGAGGGGGCCGGGGTATAAAAAAAATAAATTTTAAATTTTGTATAAATCGGTACAATATTTTTTGCTAACAGATAAGTCAATATTAGTGGTACAATAAATAATGTCACCGACCGGGTGATCCAAAGTAAACGGACCGGGCCGACCAAAATTTTCCAAATGGCCCGGCCCGTGTGAACCCCGCTGCCAGCCATCTGGCAAAAGGTTTAGGAGCTACAGTACTGCAAGCCGACTAGCTACATGTTAGGAGGGTTACTGTATTGCCAGACGACTGGCAACGTTCCAAGTGAGCCTACTGCCAGCCGACTGACAAGGGGGTAAATCGCATACCAGCAGACTGACAATGCGGCGCAAAATAGTCCTTTAAAACTCACGTAGCAAAGTTGTTCCTGCAGGCGTGGCATTTGGAATCGATCACTTTCTCGTAGGACTGCAGGGGGTACTTTTCAATCGCCTGTACGTCCGATTTGTGTAGGAGGGAGAGGTCGTGGAAGACGAGGAGGTGCTCACAGGTGCCAGAGTGCACGAACACGTACGGCTGGCCCAGTCTGAAAGAAAGATGGAAAATACAATTGGCAAGAGAGAAACCTCAAATTCAGGTCGATTATCTTCACTCCTTCCATGTTTTTGACCTTCACCGGATCGAAAATCTTCTTACGAGCCATGAACTCTCGAATGGGACTGAAATCGTCACTAAACTTTTTGAAAGAGAAAGAGACTTACAGTGAAATATCTTCCGACCCGGGTGCACTGGCATCGACGTAGAAAGTGTCATCAATGAAGATGAAGGAGGAGGGAAAGAGGACCATGTGGGCCTTTGTCATATCGGGTGCCTCGTACTCCCGGCCACTCTCCAACTGAACCACCATATCGTTCACACACACCAGTTTCTTCCGCAGGGCGAACAGCTCCGTCTCCCCTCTCAAAACGAACTTCGACTGGGTTTGTATCTAAAAATGGAATAGTGAAAATGTACAATTAAAAATGTGGGTCCCAAAGCCCAAATTTCGCTTTTTGTTTTGTTTCAACCCCCTCTGAAAGCCCGACCGCAACATTCGCTACCGGAACCGTGTGCGAAAAAAAACGGGCTATCAAAGTGTAGTATCAAATAGTAATTTAGGGACCTTGGCAATCTGCCAGAACGATCGTAAATTCAGCGACGCCACGATGTATTTCAGCCAAAACGAAGGGCAAACTATAGGTGAGCAGTAGATTACGCCGATCCATAGCAAATTTGAAATTTCAATGGTTTCATCGAACCAAAACCCAAAAAACGTGATAAATTGTTCCGGCAAAAAAATCATCTTTCCACAACCTAGAATTCCCCAAACCCCCTTCAATCCGGGGAAAGCCTGGCCCACCTATGGGCAAAACTACGACAATCACAAAATGTACGGTCTTTTTTCATGTGTCAACTCAACAGGCCGGAAATACAGCAGACCGACTACCCCGAAACTAACTATTTCAAGTCAAAGTTTTGCAAAAATGGGCCCATGACTGACCCTGGATATGACAAAGAGTGAGCTATTCATTTTGGGACCAAATATCCAATTTCTGACGGAAAAAAACGAACCAGTCGGCCTCCATTCATCTCGTCTGTGCTGACCATCTTGCAGAATGGCATCATCGCACTCAGGTGGATTACTATGTCCTTCTCGCACGCGGCGTTCCAAGGTGAGTGGTAACTTTGTAACTAAACCATCAAATAATAAAAATATATTTTAAAAAAAACTAACATTAGTGTCCAGGTTGCCACTGTGGTAGTATTTGAGCTTCCGATTGAAGTCATTCTTCATCCAGCACTGGGTTTGACCAGCTATCCTGTTTCTTAAATGTCTGGAAATATAGATTAATAAACAAATAAAAAGAAAAATAGCCCACTCGTGTACTTTGAGCCCGGAATCCTTAGGAATCGGCACTCCGTCCATGTCGTCCTCCCACTCTCGCTTCACCTCGTCTTTCTCCGGGTCGTTTAAGAAGTTTTCCAGTCTGAAACACGAAAAAAACAAAATAAATAGGAAATAAAATCCCCACTTGAGCTCTTTTTCGAAGAGATTCCTCGCAGTTCCTTTCGAACAGTCGGCTAGTTTTGCGAAATCTAGCTCCAACTGAGCCTCGTGGTACGTCTCCTCCTTCACATCCACATTATGTGGCCTGCCAAGACTTTCTGAAACACCAACTTCTAAAAATATTGAGAAAAACCAACTGTAGAATGATTCCTCCGCCGCATAGGCTGTCTCCAAGAACTCGCGGAGGTTTATCTTGGGCGAGACGAACCACTGAGAGTCAGAGGCATGTCTCCGATCCATCAAACTGCAATAAATTAATTCGAAAGGGAAAATGGTTTGACAAACACCGTGAAAATCGAAAAAAAGAAGAGAATTAAAAATTCGAATTTCAAATCCGCCGCGAAAATGGGCGCAGACAGACGCAAGATTATCCGCTTTTCGCTCCGGGACCCAGCTCTGCTTAAACAATACTTTTCAGCAATTTGGCTGCAGCGAACTTGAAAATTATAGGGCATTTTCTAAGGATTCCTTTTCACAAATTGATGAAAAACGCTTCTATATGTCTGAATAAGTCTTTCTGTTCATAACAAAAGCAGCACAGTCAAGGAAAAAACGGTTTTCCGTGTCTTTCCCATAACGTGCGTTTTTGAATGTTCCAAAAAAAATGCATTTCAATTAAACATCTATTAGGTAAAATTTAAGAGAAAGAAAACCTGTGAGAGAATATCGTTTAAAATAACGGCTGGAATACCGCAGTTCGTTGCAGCCACTTTCTAGTGAATCGCCGATTAAATCGTTGGCGAGCCGTCGAATATCCATGAATTTCCATTTTGTGCCATTTACATTGGCTGTTGTTGTTACCAAGCTCAGAAAGCGCACTGGAACCAAAACATTTTAAACGTTCAATTCGAAACCCTCCCCTCCAAAAAAAACAATTTGTGTTTCTGCTGTATCTTCATCGCACACCAATGCATCTACAAGAAGTGAGAGCAGAAAAGAGACAAAAAAACAACGAACGGAGAGGTTATTATGGAAACACGTCTAGGCGTAGGACGCAGAGAACTACGCAACGCAGTTATTGTGATGAGTTGCGCTCATGCAATAACAAAGTGAAATAATACAGACATGGGTTAAAAACGAAGAAACGGAGACCCTTATAGGGGGAATTCCTCTAGCAATTGAAGAATTTGGAGAAGTCGAAGGGAGGCAGGAAGGGAGTGTCTTGGATCTCCGGGAGGAGGCTATGGGGCACAGGGGCCACGGCGGCCGCAGGAAGGCGCAGAGAAAGCGGGATCTGGCCCAACATGTCCATGATCTTCTTGCCAGAGGAGTACCTGAAGAGGAACACGTGGCAAAAAACAAGAAAAAATTTGGGTACCTGAGCAGTTTGCCCTCATTGTCCCCGATCTTCTGGGACAGACGACGAAGCCAGGTCAAGCGGGCCTCGACGTCGGGAAAAACGAAGCCGCTGCTGAAAGAGGGTTTAGAGAGAGAGAGAGAGAGAGAGAGAGAGAGAGAGAGAGAGAGAGACGAACCTCTTGGCGTTGGCCGCCTGAATGCCGATGCTGAGCATGCGCTGGACGATGTAGTTACCATACTGGTGGAACATGATGATGTCGAGGGCGTCACGGCGCGTTTCCCTAAAAGTGGAGACGTGGAAGAAACAAGAACGAATTGAAATAGTTCTTTCTGGAATTCATGGAGTAGTTGTCAAATGGAACCGGTAGGCGGTGTTCTCACGGGCCGGGCCATTTGGGATATTTTGGTCAGCCCGACCCGCTTACCTTTGACCACCCAGTCAGATTGCCACCCAACAACCAGGGTTCGATCCCGATCGGTGACATTATTTTTGTACAACTAATATTGACTTATATGTTAGTAACAAACATTATTAAGTTATTTAAAGCAGTTTAAAAATTATTGTACCAATTTATACAAAATCTAAAATTTTATCAAAAAAGAATGTCACCCACCGGGATCGAACCCTGGTCGTATGTGTGGCAATCTGACTGGGCGGTCCAAGGTAAACTGGCCGACCAAAATTTTCCAAATGGCCCGCCTCGTGAGAACCCCGAATAAAACCAATAACGTGTGGCCTAAGGCTGCAGCTGAGCATCGGCAAGGAAATGAATACAGAATCCTGTTCCTCCCGTGATTTGAGAACAGTGTAGCACAAGGCGAATAACTTACGGATGCGGCACGTATCCGTCGAATATCTCGTCCATCATCTCCTTGAGCAGACGGGGAGGCGCGTACTCCATGGCCTTCTCGATGACGTGAGAGGCGTACTTCTCCTGTGCCATGGACAAAATGTTCTTCCTAGATTTTTGAATAAGGTTGTTGGATAAATATCTCACAGAAGACAGTTCTCGATGATCCGGTCGCGATAGTGAGCCAGGGGCTGGGATCCGATGATGAACTGAATCACGTAGTTGGAGTACTCGTTGAGCGTCAGACGATAGCAGTTCCTCACGATGATCCTCATCATTAACTCCAGCAAGTGGTCACGGTGGTAGCCGCTCTGAACAGGAAACAATGCGATTTCTAAGTAAGTAGAACCAACTGTAATTATAAACGAGCGACCAATGCAATCGTGAAAAAATCCAACCATAAAAAACCGCTCACCTGCATTGCGGCGAGTCTCTCGACCGCCAGTTGGACGATCCTGCAGCCGTACTTGTCCTCGGCCGTTTTGAACAGATTCTCGTCGATGGTCAGGAAACTTTCGAGGAGGAAGGCCCACTCGGTCAGAGGGAAACAGTTCATTATCTGAATTATTCGAATTACACAAGCAAAAAGAAAATTACCTTCTGAATCACGTGATTTCCGTTCTGATCCACGCAGAGGCGGACAATGTCGGTGTGGTGAAGTTTACGGACCAGGGAGAGCTTCAGATCCGAGGGCAGGTACTGAAAAAAACCAAATGTAAATTGGGAGATATTCAGTTATGCCCCACGAAACATTGACCTCACTTAGTAATAAAGTTGAGACTCAATGCCGTTATTGCGAAGCATTGACTGCGACATGAAACCTGGGCTGATGTCTCGCGAGGGGGCGGGGGACGCAGCGGGAGGAACGGGGTAATTGGGGTGACGAGAGGGACTGTATTACGCGTATTATTATGAAACGCAAATATGGACGCATTGAATCATACGCGAACAGACCACTTGTACGGTCCGTTTTTCGCGACACATATTGCACATATGATATATGGAGCAAGTCCTCCAAGTAAGGAATTCGTTTCGGCGCGGCTGAATAGGGCATTTTGGGAGCATGTGTTATGTTTGCCTCTTTTAGCTGAATGTGTCACCAGAATTCGACCTACTCATAATTTAAATCATCTGCTTTGCAAAATTAGACCTTTATACATGACACGTAGTACTTGCGGGACCCTGCTTTGAGGGAAGCTTTGTGAACATGTGGGTTCTTTATTTTAAGGGCCTCAATTTTCAAAAACGGAGGACCGTGCTTTTAGAGTCCCCTCCGTACCGTGTCCAGGTATGAAGACGATTCGCCAAAAATTGTATTTTTGTTGCTTATTTTTGGCTCCTCAAAGTTTTCTCGCGAAATTTTGGAACTGCAATTAGCAGGCTCTTCTCTATCTACAGATTTCTAATGGTGAAAACGATTCTTTCGCCTCACGGAATGCTGTGTACAGATCCACCCGTACGAGGGTTCGATCCGTAAGCCCACAAAATGGTACTTCGGACTTAACTTGAGTTCCCCTTAGTTTTTTTACTACAATTTTTAGTCAAACGCCGAAATACGTAGGTACCGGGAGCGCCTGGCGTCCAGCTATGGTCGTATGTTCCGGAGCAGCCCGAGAAAAGCCTCTGATGGGCGGTTGTCTCACCTCGAGGGCCTTCTGAACGACCCTGCAGGAGTAGCGATTGATGCAGTAGAGGAACATCTGCGGCTTCATGCGGGTGGCAACCATTTCCAACTCCATCGGAGTGGCGATTTCGATGAGCTGCTGCACGAAGAAATTGCCGAACACGTCGCAGGCAAGGGACTAGAAAGATGATAATTTTGGTGTTTGAGAAAATACCTGGAACAAGGAGGTGTTGCCCAGGACCTCCCTCGCGATGAGAGTCCTCTCCTCCAAGCTGGCCGAGGGGTAGAGCGACTGCAGGTGTCTAAAATGGAAATTAGGAGAGGCCAAACCACGGCAAGAGACACTTCACAATATAACAATGAAGCAGCAGCATAAAAGCTCAACAAATGAAAACGCCCGCGGTTTTCATTGGGCTGATAGCCATGAAAGAACTCACTGGCAACCGAGGCGGTCCCTGGCGAACTTCTCCAGCATGCCCTTGTGAACGATGCTTGTGAGGGTGAGCTGCACCTGTCCCTCCTTGCTTATGGCCCAGTGAGGCAGCGTAGTCTTTGCGCCGAGACGGTGACCGTTTCCATCGTCAACAATCTCCGAGTCCTGCGAGATCGAGGCGGAGGCCAGACGGGTGGGAAGGTCCTGAAAAAAACAGTTTTGACTCTAGAAATAGTGAAGCGATTTAAATTTTACGGCGCCAGGCAAGAAACGTTTACACTGTACTCCTGTCGCTGAATAGCGGCTAACTGCGTGCAAAAGAAAGAAAAGAATGGCCAAGCAAAATTTACCTCGAAGGGGTCGTGGAGACTGAGGCTGACGTTGAAATTAATACTCGTCGAAGCGACGGGAGTTCCTCGGTCGAAAGCGGCCCTGCTAGGCGCCGTCAGAGAATCTGAAGTAAGACGAAGTGAAGGCGAGGCCAAAACGACTTCTCAATGTTTGCTGAGCCTGACAATTTTTTATCACGTTATGATTATTTACGTATATGTCAACATAACCAAACAAGGGGACGCATATGGCAAAATGACAGAGTGGCAGTATGGCAACTTGATAGAGTCATAGTTGGGCAGCCATTTGCAGCGGCTTTTGCGATGGCCAACCACCGCTTTTGGCGGAGTTTGACATGGACAGAGTGCAGCCCGGATGGATCGCGCTGCTACACAACTTGTGATTGGATTGTTTGGTAACCTATATGTATCGCAACGTTACTTTTTGCCACACAGTCGGTTTGCTCTAATCTCAAATTGGGCCGAAGAGGTTACTAAACGTTACCACCTCGTAACAAATCCCGTTTGCAAGTAGAACATTTCGCAACCTAATTAGCACATTATCCTAGCAGTTTTCCTCTTCTAATAGCAAAAGTGTATTATAATAGGGGTGGGGTGCGAAAAGTCCCAGTTCCAGCCGTCACCGTTTCCATTCACCTTGTTTGCAATTGCAACAGGTGGTAGACTGTTCCAGTTGCACGGGCATTCGGCGTTTCCATTCGCTGGCCACACCGGTAAAATCCGCACAGGTTGCAAATCGTCCGAAATATACGAATGCGTCCCAAAAAAAGGACCACGAATGCGAATAAACCCGACAAATTAACCAAGTAACGATTTTCTGTTTTAAAAAAATAATAGGGCCGCTTTAGCCACTTTATAAACAAATGTAGCTTTCTCATCGAACGCTGTATGCGAAAACTCACTCTCGCTAACAAAAATCCCGATTACGAATATGATTGTTTTTCTTCAGAAGTTTATAAGATAGCTCACCGAAGGATATCTTCGATCCTTGAAGCAGGGGACTGTACAAGTCGCCCTCGCCGCTCCAGATCTTAGAAGAGACATCCGTGACTCGAGAAAAGTCGGCCATAGAACTCATGACTACCTATGAAAGAAGACAAGCGAGCTTAACATTATCCGAAGGAGTGGACCAAAGTAGAGGTGGTAGGGATACCCCGTCCAATAAAACACAAGAATAACAAAACAATTTATTTGGTACAATACCAAATATACATTCACCATGTGATTATTACAACAATAAGCGACCATTTTAAGAAGTCGCTGGAAAACAAAAATTTACAGGAAGAAGAGCTTGTCGCGGAGGGTCTCGTCGGCCTCCCTGTGGACACTCTGGGCGACGAGGAAGGCAAGCTTGTGGGCGTACTGGCAAGGCGCAGGGACGCGGACCGTGCCCTGCCAATTGTAGTAGAGGTGGCACAACTTGAAGGCGAGCTTCTGCTGGTTGTCAGGCTTCAGTCCAGTGTTATCCGAGATGATATTATAGCAGACCGGAGTGACGGTTCCCTGGTTGACAGCCTGCGGGACAAGGTAGAAGTCGTACCTAAATGAGAAGATAAAATTCGCTAAATGAAAAACAACCTCTCGGGGCGAGTGACGATGTCGTCGACGACGGTACCGGGGCTGGGATTCGCGAGCTGGGCACCCTGGCGACGGAAAACACGCATGTTGACCTTCTTCGTCACGATGGTAAACGAGAGCTTGATCTCGTGGTCACCGAGACCAGACTTCCTGACGACCTCGGCGCAGGCCTCCTTGACGAGAGTGACCTAAAATACAATATTTGAAGGAAACACAACCAAATACTACCTCCTGGTTGCGGATGTAGGGGATCTGACCATCACCGGCTCCGTCACGGTAGAGGAAGAGCTTCTCGGGCAGGGTGTTACCATTGGCGAGGTAGTACTTGCGAAGGGCCTCTGAAGAAAAGAATTCAAATAAAAACGACAAACGTGAAACTTACTCCTGATGAAGTGGGTGAGGTTGGTTCCCAGCTCCGTGGGGTTCTCGTGCGGGCGGGTCTGGCTGTAGAACTGCGTGAAATCGCTGTTGTACGTGGAGACGCAGGCTCCGACGGTCTTTCCCTTCATGGTCGAGTCGTGGTACAAATCGTAACCAACGATCATCGCGTTCTTGATCTGAAAATATATGATTGCATATAGAAACGGTTTGCAAGCTTACAGGAATGTTGACCTTCCAGAGAGATCCTCCCATCTTGCAGTTCATCTGGAGAAGGATCTTCAGGACAATGGAGTCGAAGTTCTTGTTCTCTCCTCCCTGAGCTCCCTTGCCGATTAGAGTCGACTGGAGAACACACTGAGAGGGAATGGCTAAAATAAAAACACTGTATAAAGAAATCAATAATTCCCCAACAGATTCCAAGAGCGTCCTGGGTACACAACATCTTCTTGATCGCGTCGTAGCGGGTCTTGTTGTCGTCGGCGAGCATAACCACGATCATGTGGATATCGTGGCCTTGCACCTAAGCAAATACATACAATGATGCTAGATCAAAGCAAACCTGCTCAACGGCTCCCTGGATAGCCTTCATGTAATCCGTGACCTGAGTGGATTGAGTCGTGGCGCACATCGGGTCGCCGACGTTCATAGCGAGACCCTTTCCAAGCTCCTTCACCTTGCCTAGAAAAATACGGATGATTAAATCAAATCATAAAAAAGATACCGATGAACTTCTGAGCGGCCTGGATCGAGTTCGGGTGGTTGGGGGCGATGAGGATCCAGTTGAGCATGTCCTTAGAACCGTAGTTGCCAGCCCGTTTGCAGTCGCGAGCCCACTCGGCGTTCTGTCCAATGAATCCTTGCGGATTCTTTCCCACAAGCTGAAATGACCATTTTATCCGAGAAGATAAATATGAACAAACTCTCTCAGGCTCCAGCTCCCTAGCCCTGACATTGACGAGGTCGTTTCCGAGGCGAAGCTGCCAAGTGTTGAGAAGGACAGCGCAGCTGGGATTTTGGGTCATCATGCCAATCAAGGCTCCAGTGCTCTGGTAGCGCTTCTGGGGATCCATGCGAGTGTGGTGGCTCAGGGCACGCATGAGCCTAAAGTTCTTTCGCATATCGTCATTTAGTCCCGTCGGACGACAGAACTCCGGAATGAGATAGGTGAGCTGCGGAGCCTCTCCAGGCTGCTTGGGCTTGCCCTCCGAAATCTGTAAATCGAGGAATTACTACCATGGAAATACTACAAAACGAACGATGATGGGCTGCTGGGGATCCTGGACATCCAGGTTGTACTGAACCTTGAAGTAATCCTTGAGCGTGGTCTGCGTACCATCAGCACGGGTGAAGGTAGACTCGGGAGTCATATTCCAGTCGATGCGAGTAAGACGGTACAACTTGTTGTTGTAGCTAAACACAAATAATAAGCTGGCGAAAAAACATTCAACTAACTGAGTGACAATAGTCTGGCCGTAGAACATCTCCTCCATCTTAGCCTGCATGCGGGGCTTGTTCTTGCCAGCGCGCTCGTACTCGTTGACCATCTAGCACGACTTTTGGCGCCGCCCTCGGGGGGCACCTGTGCAAGTACTACAAAGAAAAGCTATAAAACCTACGATGGTGAGAATGGTCTCCGTACGCAGAACCTTGAAACGGTTCTCCACGCACAACATGAGGCCGGATTCGTAGACACGAATGGCCGTCTCGTATCCGGGCCACACCTCCAGTCCAAAGCCCTCGACAGCGGCTCCACGGCGGGGGTCGAAGTAATTCCTGCCCATCTGCTTGTAGCCAATTTGATCCATGCACCTAAAAAAGGCAATGAACCATAGGACACAAAGCAGTTAAGGGGTACAACCCAACGCAAAGACAATCCAGGAAAAGTGATGTCCCGCTGACACATTCTGTTAAAGTTTTCGTCTCAAAAAGCCATTTACTTATGTACCACAAGTACCTTACGCAGATATACACTGAACCAATTAACTTGAGTGAAACATACCTGCGAAGGACGATGTTGTAACAGTTGATGGTCTGGGGATCGTTGTGCTGGAAGCGCACAGAATTCTTGAACTTGACAGCGACAGGCTGTTTGGTGATGGGGTGCTGAGCCTCGAGGATTTGCTATAAACAATTATATTAGCAGACGCCTTTAAGATGATCAACTGACCTCACGGCTCCACTCCCTCGTCAGGTAAAGGATCATTCCATCGAAGATGAACGTGTTTCCGATCTCAGCGGTCACGGCGTCCGAGGCGAGGATCGCCTGGCGAACAGACTTGGCGTCAACCTCGGGTTCGAACATGACGTGGTATTGGAAGATGGAGAAGGTCGCGTCGGTCTCCAGAGCGACGAAGTTCGCCATACAGTCGACGAGACGACCAGAGGTACCTGCAACAAAAACCTCAATTAGTCATTCGATAGTATCTCAGAAACTTGAATAATTGAAAACTGATAGCATGAAATGGATTAGCAGTGAACTATCCAGAACCACAAAAGATAAAGTACCCACCGAGCTTCTCGAAGTCATCAGGACGAGTGTGAAGGTCACCATGGATGGTTCCCCTCAAGTTGCGCACAGCAGCAACCGGGTCGCGGCTCGAATGGTCGCCACTGCTGCCACCACCACGGGAGCCTCCTCGCATCGGTGCACTCTGGAAAAAAGGGTAAAATTAGCGCAGGCGGCTCCATTCGTAAATTTATGGTTGGTCGCGTAAACGTGACATGCAGCTAGTCCGCTTTTGCAACCGTGAGACATGAATATTACCAATTTAAACCTTATATTAAGGTGATTTCGGACAAGAAGGGGTCTTAACTGTAGTTGCAAAGCAAAATTGACACGTATAACTGTTCTTTTGAGGCGTTTCATTTGGTTTTGCGATGAAATATTACTTATGCCAACGTATTCCACGGTGAGATCTCGCCCAAGTGAGGACGGACCTGGCACTCGTCCAAGAAATCCATACTGACTATGGTAATTCTTTCAAAATACATTGAAAATTCAAATGCCGCGCTCACGGGATTTAGCCGCTGAGTCATACACCCAGCGTACACCTAACTTGTCAACGGCGCGATTTTTGAATTTCAATGTTTTTTTTTTCAAATGAATTACCGTAACCAGTACGGATTCCTTGGACGAGTGCCAAGTCCGCCTTGACTTGGGTGGCTGGTATCGCTGGTCTTGCCGTGATTCTAGCTATACCAAGTGACGCTCACTTATCCCATTTTCCGAATGGAGCCGCTTGCGCTAATACTAACAAAAAAGAATAAACACAGTAAAATTCCAATTTCCACCGAGTTCTTTCCCCAAAAGTTTACAAGAAAACGTTCCAAACCTTTTTTAAAGTCGCCATTTATCCCTAAGGTTCAGTTTTACAACAAATTAAAACGAAGAAAACTCACCATTTTCAGAATAGTTTCTCGACGTGCTTTCGCAAGCGAAAACTCGAAAAGGAATGAAATCTCGGAAACGCGAGGCCCAAAATTGACATCCGCCCGCAAACTTCGCGGCGGGACCTTGTCTGACCTTCATTGATTGGGGGCAATTTAAAATGGATTTTATTATAGAATTAGTTTTTTCAATATCGTTTAACGGCAGTTTTCGCTATGAACTTGAGCATTTGTTATTTGTACTTTGTAATAAAATTGCAATAAAATTATTCAGATAATTTGGATGTATTCCTCTCTTTCCCTATTTTTATACTCTACTTCCTTCTAACTTCCATTCTACTCTAGAGCTCTTTTTTTTCGTTTTTTTTCCCCGCAGTTTTCTTCTCTCACGCCCATTCCTGGTTTAAATGTTGTGAGGACCCAGTATGCGAAATATGGTTGAACGGGCTCCCACCGCAAAAATAAGCTGGGTTTGCAAAACCCCCTGCGGCTCTGTGATGCACATCGGAACATAGAAAGGCCGTCTTCTCTACTGTCTGAGAGAGAGAAAGAGAGAGAGAGAGAGAGAGAGAGAGAGAGAGAGAGAGAGAGAGAGAGAGAGAGAGGCTACGCAATTGTCATTCGTAAGTACGCGCTCCGCGCAATTAGCATAAGGTGTGCGTCTGTAAAGTAAACTCCGTTTCCGTCGATCTGCGTTAACTAATCCCTGATTGACTCATTTGTTCCTCTGCAGCCCCTCGGAGCAGTCGCTACCATGGACACCAGTAAGTCTCGCTCATTGTGTAAAGACTTCCCCATTTCCAGTCGCCTCGAAGACCGAAACAACCCAAGCAAGTAGTAGGACAAACTCCCTCCGTAGCTGTCTCTCCACGACGGAGACATGCACCTCGTGTCCGGATGTGCGCTCCAGCGCCAACACCCGCGTGTGGGAGAACCGCTTCGAACTGAAGCAGGGAGAGCAGTTCCTCTTCGACCATGAAGGCAGCAGTCAGTCGTCGATGAGTCTTGCGACCTACATCCATGTGATTTCGGCTGGAAACGTGTTCAGCACTCTGTTTACGCACAACCAGATTGTGCAGAAGGACCTGCACAAGTGCTCCAGTTCCTATCACAAGAACCGCACTTTGAACAGATTCAGGGACATTCCCTGCCACGAGGACACCAGGGTCGTTGTGCCGTGAGTTTTCTCTTTACCTCTGTCTCTGCCTCTGTCTCTGTCTATGTTTTTGTCTTACTCATTCCATTTTCTTTCGTCTCTCTCAACAACACTTCTGTTTCAGCCACCCTTCCGATCCCCACGACTACATCCATGCCAGCTGGGTCGACGGCTACCGTGAGAACCACAAGTTCATCGTGGCTCAATCGCCGATGCCTCACACGATGGATCACTTCTGGAAGATGTTGTGGCAGGAAAAGACCCTCCTTGTGATCTCCATGATCCAGATGTACGACGTGACTCCTCCCGAGACCTCCCTCCGCTACGTTCCCACCAAGAAGGAAGAAGTTTTCTCCGCCGGAGAAATTTCCGTGGAACATGAGGGAACCACCCATGTGAGGGATACCTACGACGCCACTATCCTCAAGGTAACTTTCTGCTGCTGCTAATAGCTACCGTAACCCTCAGGTGACTTGTAAGGGAGAGACGAGGACAATGCTGAGCATGATCTACCACGACTGGGATGACAAGGGATCGCCGAAGAGGCCGAGTGAACTGCTCTGGTTCATAGCTGATATGAACCACAACAGGAAGCTGCTGATTGAGAAGGCCAAGGCCGACGGATGGTACAAAGAGGAGGACAAGTGAGTCCATCGGAGGCAGGCGATTGATATGCTGGGCGCGGCAGGAACAGCGCACCGCCCGGTTAGCTCAGTCGGTAGAGCACCAGACTCTTAATCTGGCTGTCGCGGGTTCGAGCCCCGCATCGGGCTTACATTTTTGTTTGAGTAAACTAGGCGAAAAATGACGATACAAAAAGTTTAGGAGTCCTATCGCCATCAATTGCCTTGCTGGAACCGGTCGCAGCTGTGTCGTCGTCGCTCTGGACATCATCTGCCGCAAGATGGACGGCACTGTGAAGCTTCCGGTGGGAGCCATGATGGACGTGGAGGACACAGTGATGCGCCTTCGCACGCAGAGGGCCATGGCTGTGCAGAAGCCGGAGCAGTACCTTCTGTTGCAGTTCAGCAGCATGGAGTACGCTATTCGGCTCAAGTACATCTCGGACAGGGACTTTGGAGACGTGGATTTGGAGGGATACAAGCACAAAATGAAGAAGAAGAAGTCTCAGAGCAAGATCGACATCTCCACCAACTAGAAGATGATTATGGCATTACTGTAGTAGACATTAATCAGAGGCTCTCTGACTAATAAAGCGTCTGAAGAATCAGAATGAACCTTATCTTACCTTAGAATGTCTTCTTACCTTAACTTGCCTTACCTTGCCGTTTCATCCCTTATCGTAATTTACCTCACCGAAGTTTACTTTATTTTACCGTACCATGTGTGTGGTTTCTGACCAAAACGGAGTTTTTCATATCATCGGCAACACGTTTTCAGTTTGTATCAAAGCTTGCATTGCGTTTGCTTGCGTTTTGCGTTTTTGTTTCGATTAAAAAAACTGATACAAAATAGACCAACAAAGAGATTTGATAAATAGTCGCTCTTATATTAGTGTCAAATTGTAGAAAACATATGCCACTTACACTTGTATGAAAATAAAGAAAAATTCCACACAAAAAACACCGCGTTTTTAGGCTTGTGAGCATTTTCATTCCTTGACAAATTTCATGCGAAAAGAGACACGTGTTCTTTACCGATTTATAAACACAAAACTTTGTCAAAATGCCCAGAAATCTCAGGCAAGAAGCACTTGTAATTCGGAATCTCCACTCAATTTGTGCGTTAGGTCCCGCAACGAAAAGAGGCTGAAACTGCGTCTGCCTTTGCACGGTTCTTTTGGCCAATTGGCGAATTCGAATATCTTTTACTGTTTTTTGGTTTTCTATGTAAAGTGTACTGGTTTTCAGTATGGAATGTGGAAACATTTAATAGAAATTTAATTTAATTTAAGCATCAACATTGTTTTCAGGTAATGAGCTCCATGGCGGATAAATGGTGGTTTAAGGCATTCGCAGCCCTTTTATTATTCTTTCTCCTTCAAGTCTACATGACTTTCTCGAATGTGCAGAATTTCGAGATCGACAAGGCCACTCTTAATGCCGAGGTTAGTTGAGTTTTTTTAAACCATGGTTAATTTGAATATGGACTGGTCGTTCTTTTACATTTTTTGACAACTAAATCGTTGCTAGCCAGTAAAACGAGTTATGAAAGGGTTTAAAGGACAGCAAAGCATGGCACCGTAACGAATAATTTTCAGTTAGCGAGTCTCGAGCGGAAAAGAGATTCCCTGAGAATGGATATCTTTTCCAAGGAGCGAGACATCGTACGTCTTGAAAAGAAGGCAAACCAGCTGGAGGTTCTGTGGGTTTTCTTCTAGAATATTAGTAAAACTTAGTTTTCAGCGTAAAAGACAAGACAAGTTTGGTAACACCGGGTCGTGTCGCGCTCAATCCGATCTACTTCGTCACACCAACGAACTTCCGAGCGGCACAGAAGGCGGACCTCACCCGGCTGTCGTATACGCTGGCACACGTGCCGAAACTGCACTGGATTGTGGTAGAAGACGCGGAACAGCCTTCAGAAGCAGTGGCGAGGATACTGAAGAGGTGAGTGGTAAATTTTAAAAAAAAAAGTATTTTATTCTTGTCAGAAGCCGCCTGCCCTTCACCCACCTCAGCGCCGCCACTCGACCAGACATGAAAATGAAGTACTCGCAGCCCAACTGGTACCTCCCTCGAGGCGTTGATCAGCGAAATGCCGCCCTCACTTGGCTAAGGTTAGTTTATTTATGGCTTTTTCGATTATTCCCTTCAGGACCCAGTTGTCATCTGCTAAATCGGGCGCCGTCTACTTTGGAGACGATGATAATACCTATGACATGCGGTTGTTCGCCGAGATTCGCAAGATCGACAGGATTGGAGTGTGGCCAGTCGGAATCGTCGGAGGATTGGTCGTGGAATCACCGCAGCTGGCGGCCAATGGTAAGGCTTTGCTGCTACTTATATGGTAGCCATGGGCGGATTGATAGCGCCGTGGCTTCTGCTGAACCCGACCATAAAAGTGATCCCGGTTAAAGGACTGCTTTTTCGTTGAAGAGCTGCCAAAATCCCCAATCAATAACGACTCTAAATTATGACAGACAAACGTTTTTTAAAAGGCGCCATTGCGCGGGTCCCGAAGCGCCTTAGATGCTCATGAGAAGTCTAAAGTACCCGAACCCTTTAGCTGGGGTCCATGTTTTAGCCGCAGAGCATATTTGAATTCCCGCCGTGCCTTGTAGAGGAAACCGACGGACCGCTGTTGCAAACTCACGCATCATTTGTTGGCCCCGCCACGAAAGCCCTGAAAATCGTCCAGAGCGCCAGTTAAGGCTCGCGGCGGAACCGAATATATGCTGCGTGTGTATGGGTCGACCTGGCACCGTCCAAGGTTTCCATAGATAGTTACTTCAAAACGTGAACCTCAGCGCGCGGGAATTTGAACATTTCTCTGTTTTCGAAAATACAAGGCTGTGGTTTTGACCATAGTTCTCACGGGAAGGGCCGGTTTCGGTTTATAAACTTGCCAAATTAAAATTTCTTTAAATCGTGGTTTCAGCTGATCTAACCTTGGTCGCGTTGGTGACAGTTTGACTAGAGAGTAGACCGGCTGAAGTCGGGCCGAGGATTTTTTTTTCAAGTTAGCCGGCCCGGCCCGTGAGAACTATGTATTTGGTCGCTATTATTCTGTTAAAACAGTACATTTACAAAACTGTAATAAACTGACTGAAACTTGGCGACTTCCACTGCCATGTTTTAAAGTTATTCCTAACCAACTCAGTCTTTAAATCACCTCCTTTCAGGTAGTGTAATTGGCTTTAACGCCAACTGGAAGCCGGAACGCCCATTCCCCATAGACATGGCAGCGTTTGCAGTGAACATCACCCTAATCACAAGTCATCCGGGAGCCGGGTTCAAGTACGAAGTGCCACGTGGCTACCAGGTATCTCTCTCTCTCTCTCTCTCTCTCTCTCTCTCTCTCCATCTCTCTCTCCATCTCTCTAAACCCCTCTCTTTCAGGAGAGCCAATTCCTCGAAAGTCTCGATCTGAAACGCAGTGACCTGGAGCCCCTGGCCGAAAAGTGTACCAAAGTCTACGCCTGGCACACGAGAACTGAGAAGACGAAACTGACGAAGGAGGACGTGGCTCGGGTGGCGGATCCCCAGAAATCCTCATTTTCCTCCCTAGAAAGAGAGACCTTAGGCCTCTCCTCAGTGTAGATTTGTAGTTATTTATACATTTTCTTTTTTTCACTTTGTTAAGCTTGCTCACTCTGTATAGTCTGTTTTAGGCCCTTTCTTGCTATTTTTTGCGGGTTAATGTGCATTTTTTAGCCGATCTCTGTGATACTAGCATAATAAAATAGATTTTTATGGTTGTTGCTTGGCCAAATACGTTCAGTCGTTTCCATTCCTCTCATTTTTCGTGATTTTCCGGGTTCAGGGGTATTTAGATGGGAGAACGAAAAGGACAGAACCACTACTACCCGCCGGACTTTAACTATAAGAAGCACGGAAGTCTCAACAGGTACCATGGGGTACACGCCCTGCGAGAGAGGGCCGCCAAACTGGGCCAGGGCATTCTCATCATCAGGTAGGAGGCTTTGAGAAGGGTTAAAGGCTTTGGGACTAGGTTCGAGATGCCCTTCAACATCTGGTGTCTGGGATGCCGCAACCACGTCGGAATGGGAGTTCGTTACAATGCAGAGAAGAAGAAGGTTAGTCGAGGGTCCGTTTTACGCGACCCCCACAGTACAAATGAGGCGGCGCGAACATCTGTGAGCTTGAACTGTCTGCGGTACTCACGTAATTTGGTGTTTGGTTTAAAATGGTACCAAATTGTTAAAGGGGCTCTGAGGTACCATTTTGGGAGGCTTACGCTTCAAAAGCGGGCCGGGCCGAGAAAAGTGTTTGTAAACTTGTTCAATTAAACTTTCTTTAAACCCTTATTTTAGACTACGTTAAAATTTTGAAACCGCAAACTCTTTACTTCCATTACATACTTAAACTAATTCTAAATTTACAAAAAATTAAGTACCCCTCGAACCTAAATCGAACCTTGGTCGCGTTAGGGACAATTTTGACTACATGGTTCGAGTAGACGGGTCAAGTCGGCCCGTGAGAACTATGACAAAGCACCGACACGTCCTCACACTTAGATACTAGATACTAGTCTTTGTAGCAGATAAATAAACAACTCTTTTACACTAATGTTGTCCGAGAGCTGTTGCTTCCCCTGGTTAAAGTTTAGAGTAACTTAGGAACTATGTTGATGTGACGTCAGAGAATGAACTCACGTCAAGAATTTTTTTTAATGTGTTTGATTTGGTCATTGAGTGAAATACAGTTGTCCAAACTTTGCAAAGGGGCGGGGTTTAGCAAACTTCCAGCTACCTTTTGGAAGAGACCGGATTTGTCACTTGGAAATATCGTGGGACATGCGAAGAAACTGTAGGGAATTTGGTTCTAGAGCTAAATCGTTGAGATAAACCTGGCGACCGGCTCTTTTGTGGCACCTGATACGTACCAGACGGCTTGTTAACCGTATCAAAGCAAATTTTTATTGCGACAGACTTAGTTATCCCCTGTTATAACGTAATTTGAAGGTGTCACCAAGGTTCGAACGACGGATTTATCGACCTGGCAACAAAACTCATTCGTTCCCTTTCAGATCGGCTACTACTACACCACTCCTCTCTTCGAATTCCGCATGAAATGCCACCTCTGCGACAATTACTACGTGATCCGCACTGATCCAAAGGTAAATAAATCTCTTTATTCGTCTTGATACCCGAAAATGTTCAGAATTTCGACTATGAGCTGGTGGAAGGCTGCAGTCGCCAGGAGATTCGCTTCGATCCGTCGACGGTCGACGGATTGGCGCCAGTGGACAGGACGTTCAATCAGAAACTGGCGGCGGACGCCATGTTCAAGGCGGAACACGAACACGGCGTAGGAACAGATGTTAATTGGGGGTAATTACGGCTTTAGGACAAACAAGTGGCGGAGAAGGAGGAGACGAGGATAGACAAACTGGAATGGCTGAATGAGAGGATGAGGGACGACTTTACGGCCAATTCTGTGCTCAGGGCACAGTTCAGAGTGAGTGAATTACACAATACAGCCCATACCGGGGCACTACTTTAAAGGGCTGTGTACACGCAAAACCCTGTTTTTTTTCAGAGAGACAAAACGGAGTTAAAAGAGCAGCGAGCGAAGGACGACGCCCTGCGTGCGCGTGCCTCTCTCAGCATTAAACTCCTCCCCGACGCTCCAGAAGACCAGAGGGTGGCTTCGATGCTCAAGAGATACGCCGATGTCAAAAGTAACTTTTCCTCTAAGTATAAGGTCATTGTCGTTTTTAGCATTCGAGGAGAAACAGGGCGAAAGCAGGGACTCTGTCTCCAGGAGGCGCATCTTCTCATCTGGACCGTCGACCTCAGAAGGAACGCCTGCCTCATCCGCTGAGAGGTTGAAGAGGAGTCTGAGACATTACAGGGACCGAAAAATCAATAGCCAAGTGAGATTTTATTGAGGAATTTGGCTGAAAAGGGAAGTTTTAGTTCTCCATGGGACCAGCGAAGATGGGAATGATGTCGGGGATTGTGAGGAAGAAGGCCAGGGTGGAGGAGACGAGTGCAGGTAAGGAAGAGAGGGAGTGGTTTAGGGGTACGATTCGCACACATTGTCAAGCTCAGCCAAAAGCGGCGGTGGGACCGTCGCAATTGACGTGTTCGTCAAATTTTGTTTAAGAAGGGGGTCCGCCGCAAATTTTCAAAAGCTTTTCGTAACAGAAGGGGTCGTCTTAAAATTGACACCCGCGGTAGGTTGCCCAAGTATGACTGCATGTACGAAGAGGAAGGGAGATAATTATGCTCAGTTTTTTTCAACCTGGGCTCGAAAACGGAACAATTTAGGCTTAGTCCTGAAGATCTTGCTTTCAGAGGCTCGTCCCGTCGTTCTGCCAGACACAGGGGAGGATCACAACCCGCGAAGTACGCTTGGACTTGTGGCCGACTACGGTGACTCCTCCGACTCAGACTGATAATAATGTAAATAACCAAAATAAAGGGTTTGTACTTTGTTGTCTTTGAGAGAGAGAGAGAGACATAGGAAGTCGAATTCGCTCCTGGGGGCACAGTTACGAAATCCAAGCGAATTCGACTAATTTCAGCCGTTTTCTGGCGGTTTTGGCCTGAATTCAACGGTTTTTGGATTTGATTCTTAGCGAAAACTGGCAATTTAGACTTCAAAATGGCGATTTCAGCAGAATTGGGCTGATTTAGGAGCTCTGATTGGAGAGTTTTTTTCTTGGACTTGTTTGTCCTAATCTACTAGAAATCGTGGTTACATATAGCCGTGGTTTCCAAATGACGGGCCGGGTTGAGGAATTTTTTTTTTGAGACGGCCCGGCCCGGTAGGTCCGGGTACAAAACTGAACTATTCGTGTGCAACCATGGTAAGGGGCCGACGGGCCGGCCCGTTTTCAAAATTTTCTCGGCCTGGGCCGGCCCCAAATCTTGATCATGGCTGGTCGTGTCATAAAAACCTGTAAGTCTTAAAAGAACATGGAATAATTAGAATGTTTACTCATTTGAATGAGGCCTCCTCGCGACTCTTCTCGAACCTTCAAATCCTTCCGTCGGTCCCCATTAGCCTACCAATTTCTACTTCAAAATCCCTCTCTCACGGCGGTTTCTCCATTCCCTCGCGCCTGTGCAGCCATGGAGAACCCGATCGTTCCGGAGCCGACTGAAGAGGAGCAACTGCAAGTGAAGGAGGAGCTGGCGAAGAAGACGGAGGAGAGCGAATTCCCGACCCCCGTGGACTACCCTCTGATGGAACGCGTGGAGGAGATGGGAGTGATGGAGGCTGTGAAGGAGGACCCCGACTTTTACGAAGAACTCAAGACGAAGAAGCACTCGTTCTACGACGGAATGAAGAACAACCCGGAGGCCATGGCTAAGAAGTACTACCCGGTACGTTAAGGACTCTAAGGGTAATTTAAGGTCCTTTAGGACATGTGCCGTCGTTTCATGGAGTGCGAGCAGCGGATCAAGAAGCTGGAGAACCGGCTGTGGACTCTGCCGAGGGAGGACCGCAGTCTGGAGGAGGATCGCTTCGAGATCCTCACGGAGCTGCTGGACAAGGCCTGTCAGGGCTTCGAGATCTGGGACGAGCACGTGGACCGCAAGGTGCCGATGAACCACCGCCTCGTGCTGGAGGGACGCCTCGTGCGACTCATCGACAGCAAATTCGACATCATCGACCAGATCTGCGACGAATTCGACAAGTTGAAGGGAGACCAGCAGGGAGCGAACAACGAGAGGGAGTGGCTGCGCTACGAGATCAGACACTGCGACATGCACTTTTCCGAGATTCACGAGAACATGCTCAAGTCCTACCTCAACATGGACTGGTAGATCAAGTTGCTTTTATAAATAATCTATAAATACGTTTTTGTTTTGTTTTGATATGTTTCCTTATTAGTGTTATTTTTGAGCGCAAAAGAATAGAGCCCCGATGGATTTTTGAATAGAGCACTAGTATGCTAATAAGACAAACAAAAGGCCGGCGGTTTCCAAAAGAAATTACGGTAGCTCCTTGAACAATATGTGGAAGGGTTTGAAAAGGAGCATATAGATTTCGCTGACCTGGAATCATACCTATTCCAAGATCAATGTGCCAGTCTTGCGCTGTCGGTGAGAAAAATCTAATATCATTCGCGATTTCCGTTTGACGTGTTTAAACAAGATCAAACCTCTCTTCTCTTGATTCAACCGCAACTGTGAATAATTTGAAGATTGTGAGCCGAAAAAGCGAAAAATTTGTGTATTTTCAACAAGAACGAGGAACAACGAGGCGAAGGTAACAATGAATGGAAATCAGGCGTGGAAGTGGATCCCGGCTTTGTTGAAGGCCAGCAACAGACCCAGGAAGTCTTCGATTGTCATAGTCCTGAAGAAAAACAAACATTTACAAAAAGGAATGCGACACCCACCTGGCTCGTTTATTGGCATATCCCGAATCAGTGAGCGTCTTCTCAATCAACTCCTTGATGTTGAAGTCTTTGGGCACGGGCTGGAAAAGAGAGAGTTAGACAGAGAGAGAGAGCTCACCTTGTTCTGTAGACTGCAGACCTTCTGGTAGTTCTTCTCGATCAAATCGGAGACCAGCGACTGGCGGAAGATGGCGAGGAGGGTCTTGTTCTTTCTCAGGAAGCACAGACGCAGCATTCCCTCCCACTCCTGAAGAAGCCAGTTTCAAATTTTAATTTTATAAAACAAGCAAATAAATTAACGAACATCGAAGTTGATGGGCGGAGGAGGGTTCTTCGGGGCGATTCGAACCACAGAGGAGTCGACCTTCGGTGGCGGACGGAACTCGGTTCTTTTTACCTTCATCAGGTGCTCAACCTGTAAAACGCCGATTTCACAGCTCGCGGTTCAATTCAAGCTCCGGACATGTTAAAGGACTGCCTCCTGTTAAACGATGGGCAAGAATTGAAACTTCCGACTATCGGAATTTGGGCTTTCTAGATGTTTTTTGTTGATTTTCTGGCTTTAAATGGTTACAGCCTAGTCATGGAAATACAATTTTGTCCACATTGTTTTGTAAACAAAAGGCGCCAAGAAACTGCCCACATCCGCGAGCCGTGAAACAAAATTTAAATGATTGAAGGCCATATGGGTTGGGCAATCTTTCCCACCTTAGCCAAAAGCTGTACGTTGACTGAAAGCCGACAGTAATCCTTATCTCCCGGTTTGGCAATCAAACGGTCGGCGAATTCTTTTTGGAACATAAGGACGGCGTATCTAGAAAATATTAATAATAAAAGTAAAATACAAGTAAAATACCTGGGGAGAGGCCGCTGCAACAACAATTTGAAAACGAAAGGAGAAGAGATCTGAAGCGATATTTACAAAATAAAAAGAGAAAAATAAACCTGGTAGGGCAAGTTGGCCACGCAAACGTCGAAGAAGGGCCACTCGGCCTTCATGGCATCGCCCGGACGCACTTCCAACTTGTTCTGGAGGGGACCTCCCATAACTCTTTTCTTCACTTCGGCAACCATCCTAGGATCGATTTCGAACGCGATTACCTAAAAAAAACAATTAAAAACACAAATAAAAAGAAATCTACCTTTTTAGCCACTTCCAACATCTTGACGGTGAGATTACCGGTTCCGGGACCGACTTCCATGACTGTGTCGCTGGCTTTGAGAGCAGACTATAAGAAAATGAATTTACAATAGAAAAATAAACCCCACCTTTTCAATGATGGCATTTACAACTCCGGGATTCTTCAGAATGTGCTGGCCTTTATCAGTGTTGAAGGGAAGAGCTGAAATAATAGAGATTTGTTTACTTTTAAAAAATAAAGAAACCTTGGGTGGCTCCGGGGGCGTTTGCCTTCGTCGTTTTCTTCGCTTTGACTTTGCCCATGTTCTGAAAACATAAATAATATTTTTTTAACACTGGGATCAAAGAAAATAGAAGAAGAGAACAAACAAAAAAAGAAAAAGAAAAAACTGAGCTGTTTTGCCATTTGCTGCATAGACATGTGCGCCCATCTGCTACTTTCGGTGCGGGACCGTACGCCCAAAGGGTTTTCAGCTAAAACATTCTGACGGAAAGTTATAGCTGTCGCCAAAATGAAATCATATGCTAATTGCGGAAATGTGCAAAGCATGCTTGGGCCTTTTCAGAATTGTATGCTAATGAAGACTTGGCAAGCATTTTGCGCACGGCCGTTGTCTGGAGCGGTGTTCGGGAAAATGATTTCAATTGAAATGGGCCAATTTGCATACGGTTCATTTCCAATCTGAAAAGGCCCCTTACGGCCCCTTTAATAAAAGGTTGAAACGGACGTCGAGATGTGGAACGTTGACGCATGCCCGTCCGTTACGTCAAAATACCCTTAAAACGACGATTCTTTTGCAAGATGTTATTTTCCCGAAGTTTTACCCGTTCTGCGGTCGTCTCTTCACCATGACTGCCGAGGTTTGTCAGCGTTTTCAACCCTACTGACATCAAATCTTCAGAAGCCTTTGAGCATCGATATCCCCATGGAGGAGGGAGATCCCCTGGGAGCCGTTCCCAACGACAAGCTGATCATCACGAAGGTGCAGGCGGGCACCCTGGCCGAAGGAAAGCTGAAGGTCGGAGACCAAATCATCTCGGTCAATGGAACGAAGCTCACCGACAGCAACAGCTTCTTCAAAGCCCTTCGCTTCGCACCGCCCGTTGCCACGTTGGGAGTGATCCGTGACGAAGCGAAGGCCGCCGAGCTGGAGGCCCGCATCCACATTCCGGCCGACCGCGAGAAGTTCATCCAACGCCGCGATGGATTCGCCTACTTTGTGGCCAAGATTGCCTGGAAGGAGGGAGGAGCCAAGATCGGTCTGGGAATCAAGCACTACCAGGTATTCAGAAGAGATTTTGGTGTTTCAAGAAGGCTTAGAATCGAGTGTTGGTCTCCCGTTGCGAGGCTGGTTCGATTTGTGCCTCTCAGCTGGTGGTTGGAGACCACATGATCGACATCGACGGCACCCCCGTGACGGACAAGGACGTGGCCCGTGACCTGTTGGTGAAGGGTCTCCAGACGAAGGGAACCGTGTCGATGGTGGTGGAGAGGCCGGAGACTGCCGAGGCCAAGCACTGGGTGACGAGCGCCCTCTCGGCCCAGACCACCCAGCCGCCGTCGGTGCAGATGAACTCGGATGTGAGGGCGATTGCCATGAGGGAGAGGGCCAAGCTGGCCCAGAAACTGCAGCCCAAGGCTTCGATTCTCAAGGGAGGCACCTCCAACAACCGTGTGCAGATCAACGAACAGATCGGATCGCAGATGATCGCCTCCGACCACGAGGGACGCGCCCTCCGCTCCGTCAAGAAATAAATGAAGCATTAAAGACTATTTATATATTTTAAATGGATTTATGGGTGAAAACTGAATTAGGGTTTATTATTTTTTGTAGTTGTTCAGTTCGTTTTCATTATGTTCAATTGTGATTTTCAATATTCTGTGCATTTTTTCTCAAATGGGAAATCCATTTCCTGCCGCAAGATATAAGATATGCCAAATCATTATGATAAAAATAATGTTTTCTTGTTTTTGCTCATTTTTGAAGTCATATCTCATACGCAAAAAGGGTTGAAACTGCTTTGCCGTTTCGCCAGAAAAAAACGTTAGCGCTGCAAATTGTTGAGTTGAATCCCTTTGTTATTAAGTCCATTGTGTTAAAGGGCTTCTCAGAGTGTCAGAATTCCACCAGCCGATTTGGCGGAATAACAACTTAACTACCGTAATAAAGACTGCCAAATTGGGTGTGAAGACCAAAATTTTAGCAAAAAAAAATGTTGACAAAGTAGCGGAAGTTAAGATATTTTCCCTCAAAAATTGGCTCGCTGCCAAGGCCATGAAATTTTTCGTTGAAACCTAACCGTGGATACTGGGGTGTACATTACAGAAACTTCTATAAAAATAATTTTCTGTCGTTGCCTCAGACAATCTGCTTTTTCTTTCTTCTCTTAAAAAGCAGGGTTTGTAAAACAGCGTCACTTTTGCCGAAAAACGAAGGAAAGTGTGAGTTCGGATAATTGGGAATATAGTTGACAGTGATTGAAAGATTCGTTTAACGGTTCTTATTCTAGACATCAAATAGTTTAGAATTCAATGCTTTGAATAGGTTACACGAGAGATATAGAGCGTAGATGAGAAAGCGTGAGAAAGAAAGAGAGACAGACAGACAGACAGACAGACAGACAGACAGACAGACAGACAGACAGAAGAGAATAAAAATGCATATAAATCAAACAATATTATACACTAATTGACAAATTCATTACTGTATTCCATAAAAGTACCTTTCACAAGACAAAAAAGAAACAATTATTTAACAAAAGTAGCACCGGTTTTTTCTGGCATGGAGATTCATCGAATGATAACATGAGGTATGTAAGCTTAAATGCGTTACAATTATTACGGAAAAGAAAACAAAAAAACAAACGACTATCAGAAATGTTCATTTCTCCGCAGTTTTCAGACTGAAGTGCTTGAATTCCTGAAAAGACTATAGTTTTTGGAATGAGTTCCACCCACTTCAGGGATTTCCATTGAGTGCTGACAGGCCAGTCGGACTCTCTCCGCGCAACTAATGCAATTAGAAGATCCTGTCCTGCACGGCTTTTCAAATATTTTAGTCTTGATTCGTTCCTTGGCACCATTTAAAGCGTACTTTTCAACAATCTTCAATATATGATTGAAAGGAGAAACTGAAAAAGACCAATTTAGTTATTCATGTAGTTACTTACTCATGAAATTCCTTGTATCAGTAGTACAGTCGATATATAGCAAAATTTGTCGGCTGAAATACGCAGAGAAGGCGTGGAAAAAGAACTTGGGGATTTCCCTCACGTACAAGATCTTCATTCCATCCTAAGAAATCGATTACGTTAAAAGAACCGATAACAATCATTTTTGGATGGGAAATAATTGGTATGCCACGTCTTACTCAATTGCGCGCCACCCCTTCCCCCAAAATAGTCACTCGCTTTTGCCCCAGCAGTTGAAAAACCCCACTTCAGGCGCAGACTATGTAAGGAGGGGGGATGGGACAAGTGGGGGGGGGGGGGCTTGGAAAACATCTTCATTTACTCCATGTGCCAAAAAACCGGCAAGGGCACTCAGCCAAAAGCACAGAACAAAGTGTCATAGATTGCTTGGTCCCGCCACGAATAGCATTGGCAAAGTGCCAAGGCAACGAATTGCAATGAATAAAACGGGGCGGGGTTTGGCAAAAGTCCAGTTTTTTTGAAGTGAACCGAGTTCCCACATGCAGAGAGCGTGCTTATAGCCGTCGAAAAGGAAATCGGCGAGAAAAAGCAGCTTTTTCTCTGCGTCTTCGCTTTTTACACGCTTATTTCGCCTGCGTATCGCACGAATGCTGCAGGCTTTTTTTGGCCGGATTCCAATTTGGCGACAGTTCGAACTACCTTAGTAAGAAAAACTTCATAATTGGGCTAAAATGAAAAAAAAACATTTCAAAAAATGTTAACAAAATTTGAAACCCAAGTTCTCCCGTCGAGCTTGATTACTGTAGCTGGATATGTTCTCTGTTGAAACCTAAGCGAATCCTACCGTGCTGGCACGGTTTTTTAAACTATAGTATGTAATTGCAATACTTACTTTTGGGTGCCGGCTGAGTGCGTCTGCGAAAAAGGCAGAATTTGCCGCGAGAACCTAAATTTCCACTGTTCTGGAGCAAAAATTTCTGAAACAAACATCGCTATTAGTGAAAAAAGATTGATAGTGCGTCGGTCCAATGGCAATGATTTCAACATCAGGGTTGGCACCAAAACATTGCGTCGTCTGCTTTTGAAGCAAAGAGAAATTGATCGGAGAGTGATTGAATGGGAACATTCCTAGAAGTAAAAGTTAGGCCACTGTACTTTAAAAGATTACCGTTCATTTGAAGATCTCCTTGGTAGTAAGGAGGGTTAGTCGAAGGGAACACATCCGGTAGAGGCGGAGGAGGCGGAGGTGCGTCTTCAGAAGCCGCCTCGGGCGGAGGAGATTCAGCCGGCGGAGGTGGAGGCGGCGAGAGAGTTGGTTCCGGAGAGGGAGACGGAGACGGCTCTATTTGGGAGACAATCCCAGAAGATTTCGATTGAGCCAACGGGTGGCTGACAGGTCCAACCATAAAGGGATCCCTCTTCAAGGGACGCGAACTCGACGATTCCGACTCACGGCGAGGAATTCTTCGGAAATTTGCTTTGAAGTACCATTGGGTAGGAGAACTTACGGGCTTCTTGATCTACTATCCCTTCTTTTGGATCTCTTTTGCTCTTCTCTGCGAGGAGACTCCGCTCTTCGAGATCTCTCCTTCGATCGTAGTCGAGGATCAGAAGGTGAACGTGGGCTTCCATGTCTGCAATAGGGTTGTCATAATTTGGACAACAAAAACAAAAGTAAAATAAAACAGTAATACTCCCATCAAATTCAGTTGCGCCCTTATAATACCAGCCTTATAATACCTTATAATACCTCTTATAATACCATTCCACCTTTTCAAAAATTCAGTTGAGCATCCCACTGCAGCGCAAGAAATGTCTATGAAATTGGCTATGAAACTGGTCATTTATATAAATATTCAGTTTTGGTCGAATGTGACTTTTTTCTCATTTTCATGGCCAAATGGCTATTAAAGGCAGAGGCCCACCAAAATGAAAATAGACCTGTCCATAGCGCAACGTAGCCGAGAGAGTGCCATTTCCAATGGGCAAATGCAGAGAGTTTTATGATTAGCATGGACAGGTCCCCCTCTTCATTTTACGTGGGCCTCTGCCTTTAAATTGGCAGATATATTATGAACGTTTTATTTCAATCTAAGACATCTCCGTCTCTGTAAGAATAGAGCATCCATCTTAAGGGGAGGGACATAGAACAGAAATCGAATTTTCTGCAAAGTTGTTTATGACCTTCCTATGAGCGAATTATGATTTCCTGAAACTTTCAGGTCCCGTTCGTTTTCGGGTGCCGGTGGGTTACGGTAGGTGACCCCAGGGTACGGTGTTTTTTATACATTTATTTCCAGAAACATTAGCTTCCCATTGCTGCCGGCAATTCATAAGTAATTTAAGCAATCCTCATTTAAAATAGATCGGAACTTGCAAAATTTCAGGAAAAAAAATACTTGCAAAATTTCAGAAAATCATAATTTGCTCTTGGGAGGTCATACACAACTTTTCAGAAAATCCGATATCCCCTGGGCTCGATTTTTAGACAGACGGTGAATTGCTTTATGGGGGGGGGAATATTATATTATTCCGAAAATATACTTGAACGGTTGGTTTGACTACATTACTCGTATTAGGGGGGGGGGGGCAACTGCATTTGAGAGTCTATGGTGGGGGGGGGGGCTTAACTGAATTCCCCACCCGAAAGTCATAACTAAAAGTTACCTGTTGTTTTCCTGGTCTTCTCTTCTTTTCGGGCTCTTACTCCTTTTCTCCTTCTGAGGAGATCCACGATGTTTTGTAGAATCCCGAAGTCTGAATAAATCATTTCGGGGTTGAATAAAATCGTTAGAATAGGAGAGTGTAAAAGCCATACATGCAAAGCATTTCATGCAAAAAAAAATATTAGTTCAACAATTTTTATCTTGCTCAAAACGTTTCTTCGTTACACCTTTTCAAACTCGTCTTTGTTAAAGATTATACAATGTAAAATCAATAAACGAACGGGCTTTGTGATTCAGCCTCCCTTCTCCTCTCATCTTTTTGATCTCTTCTGCTTCGAGTCTCATCGTCTCTTCTCCTCTCCTTTGGCGGAGGTGGAGGAACTTCTTTAGTTCTCTTAGATAGATTCAGACTCCTAAAACGTGCGTTGAAATAAGGTTAGTCAAATGGGTTACTGATTCCCACCTGGATTCTTCCAACTCTTTCTGTTCCACCGAAGTCTTCTCTTTCTGATTTTCTGCCTCTCTTTCCTCCATATTCCTTTTCAAATTGTTATCGAACTCCTCGCTGCAATAGAAAAGATGTCAACGATGAAACAATTACGCACATCTTCTTATCCAGCCACTCCTTCCTTCCAACATGAGCAGACCTTTCCATGGGAATCAGACGAAATTTTACAGGAGGCCGAGCGATTGCTGGAGCTACGGTGTCTGGGCGCTCGTCGATCTCATTGTTCTCAGAATCAGTCTCATCAAAACTAATATCCATGTCGACATTTTCCATATTGACGCTGAAAAGACATTGAATTTGACAAGGAAACAGTTTTACCCAGTAGAAGATTCCAGAGACACCGTGTCAAATTGAGTACAAAAGTTGGGAACACGGGAGTCTGTTGAAGGCGGATGTTCGGAAGGCTCCTGGGGAGGTTGACAAGCCGAGCTGACATTGAGACTCTGAAACAAGGTATATAGAATGTTGGACTTGAGGGGAGAGAGTGAGAATGAAACAGAGTAGATATGAGAGAGAGTGAGAGTGATAGGGAGTGATAGAGAGAGAGAGAAAGAAAGAGAGAAAGGGAGGAGAGAGAGGAGAGAGAAGATAGAAGAGTGAGTGAGAGAAAAAGTGAGAGAATGAGAGAGACATCTCGTTTCCTCCCTATTCTATACTCCTTCTCTAATCTCCTTCTATAATCTCCTTGAAGAGATCTGCTGGCTGCAATTTTCTGAGCCCTAGCTTCATTTTGCTCCATTTCCAGTGCAGCCGCAGTTATGTATCTGGCGTGTTTTCGTTTTCGAGGGTCTCTTGAAACTCTTGAAACTGATGATGTGGACCTGAGGTTCATTTGAATAAAAATTTGGAACGTCAATTTTACTTGAACGGCTTATTGTCAAAAAAAGGCTTCTGTTCCGACAATGAAAGAATGGATGACTCTGACGTCGATGACGACGTTTCTGTAAAAATATATCATAATTTTAAAAAAAAAATAGCTTTCACAAACCCGAGAGCAAAGGCTTGGTAGCCGACTGCCAGCTCTGGATGAAGTCGCTGCAGGACCACTTTGGCAGAAGCTTCGCTGTTTCGGCGAAAACTGGCGGAAGATTTTCTGAGGCACCTAAAATCAAAGTATGTTTGCTTTTTTTTAAAAAAAGTTTTTGTACCTTCATCAATCTGAGAATCGGCATCCTTCGTTTTAGTTGGTTCAGTTTGCGTGTAAATACTGTAGGTTAGTTTTTCCTCCTCCACTGGCTGGACTTGAGCATCTGTTTGTATTCCAACTTCTGCCATCTCCATTGTTTCCGTTTCAACAGAAGTAGAAACCACTGACGGTTTAGATTCTTCGATGGCCTTAGCTAAGCTCTTTTCCAGGGTCAACTTGACAGAGTCGTTGATGCCCTTATGGAGCTTAATTAGAGAATTCTTGCTGGCCTCTGTTACATTTACGGTGAAATCGGCCATCTGAAGTTACAAATAGTTAAATTAACGCAAAAATCCCTACTTTGGCCTCAGGAACACATTTTTTCAAATGTGTTTGCGCACTCAGCGGGTGGACGAAGGTTTGCAGAGGACACTTTGGGCATCTGTAGAGGCAGAAACGATTTGAAACAGGAATGCTAGGAAGAATCAAACAGTTTTTACATAGCGCAAAACCGTTGAAATTCATTAAAATTTCACTTTTTAAATATATTTTTTTATACGGTTGCGCGAATAAAATTGGTTTAATTATACATTTAAGGCAGAGACCCACGTAAAATGAAGAGGGGGACCTGCATTTGCCCATTGGAAAGGGCACTCTCTCGTATACGCTACGCTATGGACAGGTCCATTTTCATTTTTCTGGGCCTCTGCCTTTAAACGAAAGAGAATAAATAGTTAATTCATAAATTTAAAACATCTTGAGCGCTCCGGCTCTGTATTGCGCACATATAAGAGAAAACCAAAGAACGCATAAAAGTGTGAATCGTTTAAAATTATTTCGCGTTAAAAAAGTGGTTTTCTCAAGTTTTGATATCTTAAAACAACAAAAACACTTAAATAAGTTAAGTGAGCACTTTTTAATGACAAAAAAAGCGGAAAATCATGGTTTTTGGCCACAAAATAAACACAAAAAACAAATAAAAAATTTTACGTGCGAAAGCGATCCCAACCATATTTTCTTACCATTTCGGGCTGCACTGCTTTGCGCACCTCTGCCGTCCCTATTTTTACGTCAAAGAATTTAAAAAAATGGTTATTTACCGAGGTGGTCTCTTGCGAAGTGTTCATGGAGCAATGAGAGATCCCACAGCTTCGTCGTCTCTGGGGGACATCCCGCGCAACTGAATGCGTCCCAGCGCGCCATAGACTTTTACGAACGGTACACGGTATTATCTCTGAAAATAAAAGTTAAAGTTAAAATGAGAGAGTGAAGATTACGGAAAGAAGAGGGAAAGGTTAACAAATGGGGAGAAGGCAGTTGTGTTAATAAATAAATAGAATTTTCTGAACTCAGATGGTCGATGTCGGGCCGTGATGCGTCGTTCTTTCTTTTTAAATACTGGTCAGCGGCGTGGGCAGAGCATCATCTGATGGGCGGTGTAACATTTGATTCAGCTTCCGGAGGGGGATTTCTCAAGCCTTTACATACAAGTTGCGGACGAGTTTTTGTTTTAGAGCAGTTCTTACAAGTTGTAACTAGGAACAGTTGTAACCTGGCCTGATAAGATGTAACCCAACCAATATATAACCAAGAATGCTTAGAACTTTCCTGGATGAATAGTAACCTAGGCACACGTATAGGCACACTAGGCGACATAATAGAATTAGTAGTAGATGACATAGAAGAATTTAGTTTAAAATTAAAAACAAAATGCTCGTGTAACCCACGTGTATAGATGAAAATAAGGTTAGAACGTGTCCCGGATACAATTTGCCTAGGTTACAAGAGACAGCATTTGTCCCAGTTACAGCTCGTAAGGTTACCGCTGCGTAACGGGAAAATAAAGATAGACTCGGTTGAGGGAGAATGTTAAAATGTAAGATTGATTGAAAGATTGGATAACGGCACATTATGCAACACTTGTTTCCACAAACCTGAACCATCCAGCTGTGTATAAATGGCTAAATCTAATTACAAGGTCGCTTGGCTTTGTCTTGTGCGGCGAGTAAACCAAGAAGGCGACGGTGGGGCTGTCGAAGATGCAATCGGCAGGTGGTCGGCCACCCGTTGCGTAAGGATCATAGTTCCACAATGCGAGGCGTAATGGTTCATTGCGTAGATGGAAATGTGATAAAAGTGCGTTCTGCGGGAAAAAGTGAACACATGTGTTTCAATAGGTTAATCAGTCATAGGCGGGGTTCCATTCACCCATTTACCGCAAGCGGTTAGTCAGATGCCTCCGAGACAGTTACATTTCTAAGAAAACGGTGATTCAAGTAAAAGTTTCAAAACGAACATCTAAAACTGTTCCGATGTTCCCACAATCGGCTAATGACAGCGAATTTCAAGGGTGGGAGGCGGAAAACAGGAGCAGCGGACAAAGAGACAGCGTGAAGACAAATGGTCCGCAGCCCACCATGCCAGCCACGGTTGTTTCCGCGTGTGAAAAACAAGGTTGCAATGCGGGAAATTGGAATGTGGGAGGTTGCAATGCGGGCAAAAAAGCGTAAAGTTCCGTAGGTCGAAAAAAACAGGTTTAGAGGCAAATTTAATTTTGAAGCACGCTGTGTGTCTTTTTTAAAAAAAAAATATATGATGGGTTTGAACCATAGGAACAGAAGGACAGACATATTTTGGTCACACACATCACCAAGCTTCGGTATATTAACTCCGGAGGTATATTAACCCCGAAAAGATCTGTTTTGCTCTGATCCTTCCGGTATTGTCGGCATTGCGCAGATGACAGGCGGGGTGATTAGGATAGGGTATTGTTCTACCCTCTTCTTCAGTGCCAATTTTATGAGAATAAGTGTCGGCGTGTTGCCATATGTTGCCGCCACTTCAGAATCACAACAGGTGCCAATGAAGGGTTAGAACAATAACCGGACCCACTGGCTAATACTCTATCATTAAAGACAAAGTAACACACACCTATACACACACGCATACACACACGCACACACACACACACACACACACACACACACACACACACACACACGTGAACGTAGGGAGTTTGAAAATAGGCATAGCAATAAAATAAGAAAAATACAAGAAGCGATTAAAAAGCGCTGCCACCGGTTAAAGTCGATGTGCCTGTCGATGTCACACAAAACTGTTTTGTTGTCAGGGGTCAACGCAGAGAAAATAGATCAATAACCGTAATTTCAATATCTGGGTCAGGAATTCAGAGAAACGCGGCAGTTTACGATGGGTGTTAAGGAGGGCCGCACAGCTGCTGGGCGCTACCCGCGCGACCAAATTAATGGCAACATAACCTAGCACCAAATGGAATAATAGAGCGGCCTTTGTTATAAATAGAGGGTCACAGGTGCCTTTGGGCAATTAAGAGGATCCATGTAAAGCTAATCGTGGCTATAATCCTTTAATGAGAGATTTCCATTATAAGGGCAGTTAGCCGTTTCAAAGGTAATTAACTAAAGCAATTTGGTTAAGTTTAAAAGGCTAAGGTTAGGCTTTTATTGCAACGAAAGTACAGTTAAGCCTTAATTGTTAAGGTGATATACTTAAAGGCAGAGGCCCAGGAAAATGAAAAAGGACCTGTCCATGACGTAACGTAGGCGAGAGAGTGTCATTTTCAATGGTGAAATGCAGAGAGTTTTACGATTAGAATGGACAGGTCCCCCTCTTCATTTTACGTGGGCCTTTGCCTTTAACCTTGCGATGTTTCTGACATGTCTGTATAAGAGTCTTGTGGACACTAAAGCCTTTTGGGGGAAAGCGAGAGGATGATACCAACGTGCAACTGGGAAAAGTCCTGGCACGTGCGAGAGGCTGCTAAGCGGCCCTGGTGACATGTTTGTGGTGGCCGCAAAGCGGCCGAAGGCTGTCAATCAGACTGTTCAGACCTGCGAAGCGGAACTTCGACTTCTGCTCTAAGACACCTTTGCGGACCTGTTTTTATGGAACGGGATATTTTAACGCATGTGCACATTGTAAGAAAACCCTGAAGTAACCTGCAGAATGGCCTATTGATTGGCTCACTTAGGAAATTCACGGTGGAAGATAGGGTAGGCTTCACTTATATTGTCAAGTTGCGTGGGTGCCGAAGGCAACATGTGACATTGCAAAAAGTGATCTATTCGGATCGAATACAACGTTTTCATGGGGCGCCAACCGGGTTCATCGAGAAAGGCTGCGAGAGGAGTTATCCGCCCCTAGACCTAGCCGATGATATACCGGTGTTGTTAAAAAACACTAGCTGTTCAAAAATCACCGTAGGAACATGTTTTGGTAGACCAAATGAGTCATATGAGACATTTTTTTACATATCCTTAGACTGTCTCATCAGAATCTGTCTGGTCAACTCGCCCTGTTCTTTATTTATGAAACTATCTACACCCTCGTAAAACAGGTTTATTACATTTTCATATACATTTCTTACATTTAAATTATCAAAACTTGAGAACCAGAAGCACTTTTCTTTTTTTGAAAGCAGATTCGGATAGAGGTCAACAACTAATTTGGTCACACCCCAATATAGATCGTATTCGTAAAAGAGTTCCCACGAAATTTGAGGTGAATTTGAAGTGCGGGAGATTTTGAGCAACCATGGAAAGGGAATCGCCCGGGCCGGCCCGAACCGGCCCGATTTTTCCTAAAATAAACATATTTTCCTCGGCCCAGACAGAAAAAATTTCTGCGTGCCGGACCCGGGGCCGGATCCAAATTTGCCATTGTTGATTTTGAGTATCGATTTACACAACGCCACTTTTTGCGAAATTTCCCTGCAACTGACCGGAAATAAAAATTGTTCTCTGAGCACAATTTACAAGTAACGAAGCTCCAAAGAGACTTAGAATACAAAAAAATCCAAAGAGCCTCGAATTAGATTTGAATGAAAAAACCTTCGCCATTTTATCATAGATCATAGGGCTTTTCCCTATAAAAATAGTCTTAAACCATCAAAATTTACAACAACAAAAAAAACCAAGTTTATGGTCAACTTTGGAACGCCCTTGGGTGCCACAAAAAACGAAAGAAGATAAATTCCGAAAAAAAGTTGTTCAGAAGTTCAGAAAATTCTCTTTTAGTACATTTATTCCGATAAAAACGAAAGTCTATGGATAAAATGACCGGTGTAACAGAGAGATTGCACGTCACAATTTTACCCGCCAATTTTAAACTTTTGGCGCCAACTAGCATTTGAAATAGACGAACAAATGGTCAATTTTCATTTTCGATAGAGAGGATAGAATTGAATAATCGTGAAAAAAATGAATGAAATGTAATAGCGACCACCTATAGAGAAACAGTCCATGCGGGAGTCGATAGATATAGCTGGGTGGCGCAGGAGACGAAATGAATTGCAGATAAGATTTGAGATATATTACCTTTGCGCGGCGTTAGAGAAAGTCCATAAACTGGTCAACTATTCTGTAGCAAGGTTAAGGGGCAACCTCACCGAACGACATGGTTTACAAAAGGGGCCTAAGGTGCTTCAGCGCTGGCTCCGCCCATCTTGTACTCTTTGTCTCTGACCGCACACGCGCCTTCTGGCACTGACCACCCAGTCTTTGGTTCTCATGCCGGTAAGCGCCTCCCGATGATTACCCTAATAGATCATACATGCAGAGATAATTAGGTATTCACGTTAGGTAGGTGGTCTAATTGAGCTGCAATTGTCGCCAAGGTGTGGTGTTATAGCGGTTAAGGAGTTACACACGTACTCACAAGCATCCATACCATTTTTTTTAACCAAATCGCTTTTACGAAATTGTTAACTAGTCATTGTATAGGCTGTTTCCAAGGAATGGTTCTCGTAACAACAACTGAACTTTATGAGACAGAAGGAAACGCGGAATGATCCCGCCACCTGTGCCGTTTTTTTCTAAAAGGCACTATAACAGTTAGGGCCATGGGAATTATAAGTGACACATCTGAACAAAAACAGAAAAACAAAGCCAAACAACGTTTCGGTAAGGAGGCCGATGCAATGTGAATGTTAGATACTGTATCCAAGCTGTTGGTACTTTTGCAAGAGCTGCTTTGGAAAAGTGCCAGCGGAATGTTGAGCGGGGACCGGTGTAATATGAAAATTTAGAGACAAAAAGCATTAAAAGGAAGAAATAAGAATTGTTGTTAACAAAGTATGCAAGATGTTCCAAAAGTCTATTGTTTCGTAAAACGACGCTCCGCTTATTGACCCTAAGCGCCGTGTGAATGACCAAAGAACATCTAGCACTCTTGTGTCTGCCCTGCTGCCGCTGCACTCGGAAGCTTCCTTGTCTGTCGACTCAAAAACACTTCAAAAACCGAATGTTTGAACTGAAAAAGTTACAAGTGCTCTTGGAATCGAGAACCACTGTTACTTTGTTTGCTTCTGTGTGCAAAAGATTGGTAGATTGGTAGATAAAAAAGAAAGAAAACATGTGTAGATGTACTTTTGTTTGGTATTTTCCTCCAGTGAGTGTCAGGGTGGGTTACCAGATAATTGTAGATAAGAGTAGCGCGCCGTCTGACGGCAACATGCCATCCTGCGACCTCGTCGGGCAACAGGAGTATAAACAGTGGAGAGAGACATTATTCTGTTATCGGTATCCAGAAAAGTACGATTCAGCCACCGGTGTATGAAGAGATAAAATTGTAACAAGGAATAGCTATTGAACGGGGGACAACTGGCACAAAATGGTTGTAAAATATTTGTTACGCAAATAGACCTGACCTCAATGGTAAATGAGATAAAGCGATAAGTAGATAGGCGAAATGCGAGACGAAATAGCTACTTTGGAGGGACATAAACTGTGTGTGTGTGTGTGTGTGTGTGTGTGTGTGTGTGTGTGTGTGTGTGTGTGTGTGTGTGTGTGTGTGTGTGTGTGTGTGTGTGTGTGTGTGTGTGTGTGTGTGTGTGTGCGCGTGAGTGTATTGTTTCCTTCGTGAAAACAAAGAAATATTGATGGTAGGCGATCAAATGAACCCGCAGGAACAAATTTTTGTTTACATGTCTTCAAACACAACCGGAAAAGTGCAACAACAAACGAAATTTGCCTTTCCGTGGGGAAAGGACAGTGGGTTCTCATATATAACTCCCCTAATTGTTGCATGCCGCAAAGACTGGCGCAACACTCGGCGACCTCAGCGGCAAAGGGCGGCAAAGGGATTGCTAAGAGATATGTCTTCACAACTTGTGGGATTAGCCAGATTAGTTTACGTTAGATGAGTTACGGCCGTAGACAAGGCATGGTGTTCGCAATATGCTGCTGCCTCGCCCGGACGGACAACTGCCAAAACGCGCTGTAAACACAATCTTTGGTCTGCAAATGCACCCAGTCTCAGGATGGAAAACACGAAAAGGCGAAAAAGATGATGTTTAGGATAGAGAGAGATAATGGATGGATGAGAGTGACGAAGTGAGTGAGTGAGAGACAGGGAGAGAAGAGATCTTGTCATCTTAATTAAGATCTTGCGCAGAATGGTATGGCAGTTTGGTTGCAAATTTTCTCGCTCATCGTCAGTAGAAATACTGATAAGCATGTCTAGTTTGCACCGGTAAAAAAACATTACAATTTCTCCAATATATTGTCTCCGTTTATAAAAATAAGGAGTGTTGAGACGTGATCAAAGCAAAAGCGTAATTTATGAAAAGGTGTCGTTGCGGTTCACACGAAATTGTCAAGAAGGCAATTGACAGCTTGATCTGACAGCAAGATAAGGAAGAACGCAGTTTGCACTGATTCAGTTTTTGATCTCCAGAGAGAGAGAGAGGGAGGGAGAGAGAGAAAGAGAGATAGATCGATATAAATATAGATATAACTGTCGCCAAAATGAAATCATATGTTGATTGCGGAAATGTGCAAAGCATGCTCTGTCGTCTACTGATTAGCCTACGAACTTCAATGTCAACAGAGGATCACTAGAACATTCTAATTTTATTGGCATGATTCCAATTTGGCGGCAGCTATAGACAGCCAAAGAGATCGGCTGTTCGTTCCGCGCATCTTGTACCGTCTCTGACCAGTCGCTCGCCATATGGCGCTGCCGGCCTTTCTTTGGTTCCCATAATGTATTCCCAGCGGACGGTCAACTACAAGGGATCAAACGATATCTATAGCTATCGCCAAAGGGAAATGATATGCTGATTGCGGAAACATCCAAAACATGATGTGTCGCCTGAACATTCTAATTTTCATGACATGATTACAAATTGGCGACAACTATACTCCAGGCAGTTTGAGCCACGCCCTTTTTGTAGCCCGAAATTTTGATGTAATAATTAGAAAATTGAATGCCAGCATTAGAATAATCTCCCTCATTTCCAAAAATCGTACTATGGTTGGCGGGCACTATACTCCTCGCCCACCGAGCTTGTCGGGAAAGCTTGGGCATTTGCATTAGTTTCAATAGACAATTATGCAAAAACTTGTCAATCTCCTTGTAATTTACAAGGGTAATGGTATCCGTCGAGAATATAGGTTATAACCAGGAAATTAATCGAGAAAAAATGGTATAAATAACGAAGCTTCCGTGGATCACGAGGTGTTTTCGCCTTTTCGCCACCTTGCGCGAAGATAAATCGGTTTTGCGTGCAGTGTCCCGGTTTTCACTTTATATTTTAGTGCAATACCTTCAAGTTTAAGAGGAAAATGATATTGGTAGAGGTAATTGATGAAGGTTGCTCTGTCTCGGCGGGGAGCGACCATCCGCCGTGGAGCGATGCGAGGAAATGACGGGAGCGTCGGCCAATGAGTCAATCGGTTAGAACGGACGGATGGTATTTCCGAAGGGGGAGCCATCTCCTCGTGAGAAAAAAAATCAATTACGGTCTGCACGTTGCCTGCGATTGTCACGTGGAATACGGTACATACGGACTAGAGCTCAAATTTGAAAAAAAAATAAACAAAGAAACATCAGACGCTTTGTCAAGAGGACCTCGATCAAGCTCCTGTTATGCGGCTCAATCTCTCTCTCTCTCTCTCTCTCTCTCTCTCTCTCTCTATCTGTCTATCTCTATCTCTCTCGTATCACTACTTTCTCCGAGAAAGACCCAGCTGCAACCAAAGAAAATACTCCGGCAGGCGACTACGGGCCGTACTCAGAGCCGTATGTGTATATGTGTGTATTTGTGTGTATGTGTCGGTGTGTATTTGAATGTGTGTGTGTGTGTGTGTGTGTGTGTGTGTGTGTGAGCATGCATAACAAATTTGTATTGAACTTCAATTCATCAGTACTCAAAGAAAGACAGTGGTGATAACCCCCATTTCTTCAACAAGGCTTGTTCACTTCATCCAAGTATTTCCAGAATGCCTTCATGATTTCCAACCGATCTGCATTGTTTCTATTGGTTTTCCAGATATCAACCGCTCTTTTGTTGAAATTGAGTCCCTGAATTATTCAAATTTGTATTGGAGAAGTTGTTTCTACCTCAGGCAATTTCATTTTATAGCGGAGAGCTAGGACAACGCGATTGATGCAGTTGACACAGTCGCTTTCTGGAGAATCTATCTGACATCTTTCGGAGAAGAGCGACTCTTGGATTTCAGTCAGGGCAGTCGAGAGATCATACTTTTTGATCAAGTCGCATACAAGGGAGATAAAATTGACTGAAACGATTGGAAAGTGAACCACACACACACTCACACACACACACACACACACACACACACCGACACACACACACATACACACATACACACACACACACATCGACACACACACCGACACACACACACATACACACACACATACACACACACACACACAACATACACACAACATACACACAACATACACACACCCACACACACACACACACACACACACACACACACAACATACACACACCCACACATACACACACACACACATACACACACACACACATACACACACAACATACACACACACACACACACAACATACACACACGTGCATCCATGAGTTCTTCCTTTCTCTCAAAGATCAAAACTCACAATCCAAATCTTTACAATGAACTCTCTCCCTCTTCTTTCGATGGAATACCGCCATTGCTTCCCTGAACACCCAAGGGTCTTCGTCAAAAAGCCTTTTCTGCGAGTCCTGAAAGCGTTCACATTTTTCTACATTAACTTTTAAGTTCACCTTTTGGAAACCCTTAAGTCGATTCTCGAAGAAGGTAGAATTTTCCATCAAGTACTGAAATTTGCGCTTTTAAGAGGTCTCTAAGAAGACCTACTTGGCTCCTAAAGTGGAATTGCCTCCAATTTCCCGGAGAATCGTACACATTAATAATCAGATCATGGTCCGGGTGAGCTTCAAAATCTCCTATGGGCTTGGATTGCGGAAGAGCTGGCAGAATCCAACCAAACGGAGGCATCCAACCTGGCGGAGGCAGTGGGAATAAGTTCGCAAACGGAATAAGATTTGGATTCTCTAAAATTCCCATTTTTCCTTTTGAATTATTTTGTTTCAAACCGTAGGGAGAATACATTGGAAGAAGTGCTGGCGGAGGAGGGCAGGGAATTGTAGCTGAGATGGGAGACAGAGGATCCATTGGAGGAGGAGGCGGCGGCGGCGGAGGAGAATGTGGAGGAGGAGGAGGAGGAGGAGGAGGAGGAGGAGGAGGAGTAGACGGAGGAGGTGGTGGAGGAGGACAGATTGAGGAAGTCTCAGACAGATCTCCTTCAGAAGGTGTATTTTGGTCATCTTTAGCAGAAGATTCATTCCGATCATCTCGAGGCCTTTTAGCAATAGGACTATCGTCATATTCATCCTCCGTGGACATTCTCTTTCTGATATTTCTATAAACAAAGCTTTTTTTAAAAGTTTTGAACCAAACTAACTTCACAGATTCTGGTAAATCCTTATAGTCAGGTTGTTTCTGCTGCGCTGGAGTTTCACTCTCTGGTTCCGGAACAGATGTTTCAGCCTGTGGGGCCGTGGAAACATCAGGTTCCTAAAATTTCGAACTTTAATCTCCCTTTTTGCCTCTTTCTCCCTTCCCCCTCTCTCTGCCTCTTTTTTTCTTCCTCCCTTGTAGTGCTCCTCTTTCACTCACCTCGTCTTCATCAGAGATTACGAGTTCTCCTTCCTCAGTATCAGAGGTTGAATCCAAACTTTCTCGAGTTTCTTTGCTTGCAGGAGCCTCTAAATCTTGACTCTCCAAGTTGACAGACTTGCTGAAATATAATACTCAGTTACAGTATAAATTGCAGAGTTACAATGGCTTCGCATCAGCACTTCGAATTCCTGGAACAGTTAGTGGGATTGAGCTACACGATGCATCAGCTGAAACATTGCAACTATTACAGAAAAACGCATAACTAACTGGAGCTCGTGTTTACAGAGTTATTCTCCCAAAGAGTTGGCTCACTTGCGTTGAAAAATGGTTTCTGAGACGCTGAACATTTGATTATATTATTTCATTCTTAAATGTCCAACCTTCGGAGATACTGGGACCAACACTTGGAATATCGACTTTCCGTTCTGAGAGAATGCGTTCTGAACAAACTTAGTTATTTGTTTGTGTGTGTGAGTGAGTGAGTGAGTGAGTGAGTGCGTACGTGTGTGTGTGAGTGAGTGAGTGCGTACGTGTGTGTATGTGTGTGTGCATATGTGTGTATGTGGGTGTATGTGTGTGTGTATGTGTGTGTGTATGTGTGTGTGTGTGTGTGTCAAACTCAAGAACTCACCGCTTTCTTCCGTTTTTAAGAAGTCCGTTTGGGAATAAATGTCATAAGTCATCTTCTCTTCCTTTTCCGTCTGAACACCCACATCCACCGTTGCCGTTTCTTTCTGATTTTCCTGTGCCAATTGGCTTTGTTTCATCTCCTCCACATGGAGTCGAATGGCGTCATTCATAGCCGCATGGAGTTTCAACATGGAATTTTTTGGTACGTCAAGTACGTTTCTCATGCATTCCGAAAGCTAAATGTTACTTTTTGAGGAAAGCTTGAAAAATAAATTTTACCTGGCTTTTTGGAGCACACTTTCTCAAGTGCATTTGTGCGCTGAGAGGGGTTACGAACTTCTGGGAACAATTCGGACATGAATAGTGATGAAAGTTGTCTGAAAATTATTTGAAATTATTGCTTAATCTAATGATGAGACAAATATATCGTTCAAAAATCTCACCCATATGGTCGGCTGCATAATGTTCCATTAGGAGAGACATGTCCCACCGTTTTGTTACGTTTGATGGGCAGCCGGGACAACGAAAGGCATCCCAGCGGAGCTTCATCTAAAAAAAAAGTACATTACAATATGGGATAAGAGTGAGAGGTGTGGGAAAGAATGGATAAGACGAGGAGAGGTTTGGAATTTGTAGGGCAAGTGTGAGTACGTATTGCGTCAAACCGGCAGGTGCCAGAGCCAACCAGACCTAGCGTCTGGTGATCTGACGCAACAACCCGCGATCTCGATGGCTAAGGACGGCAAAATGAGTGTTAACAGATAATAACAACTGCGACAGTGAATCAGACTAAAAAGAAATGGGAGATTTGAATGTAGAATGGGAGACGTGCAAGAGTACTGATTTGTGTATAAGGGTGGTTATCACGTTACCCTTAACGTGATCTCGCAAAAGATAATGCAGCAACCGGGACTCGAGCCCGGGACCTCAACAACTGCGGCCCGCTCCAATACCACTGAGCTATTGCCGCCCTGGCTCACTAAACCGTGATGGCCCTTCACACGACCATGGTCCATGGTCCGCACCGCCACATGAATTGCATGTATCTAATTATACTACTCGCCCATAGAGCTTGACCGGAAATATTGGGCATTAGCATAGTTTTCAATCATAAACAATGGACATTTGCGCAAAAATGTGAACTTGTTAATGTGTAATTGTTCACGTAAATTAGCTTAGTTTCGCAGGTTCTTTATATTTCCGGTCAACGTCTATGGGCGAGCAGTATATAGCTGTCGCCAAATCGAAATCATGCCAATAACATTAGATTGTCCCAGTGATATTGAAATTCGTAGTCTAATCAGTCGTCAACAGAGCCTGATTTGCATGTTTCCGCAATTATCATAAGACTTCATTTTTGGCGACAGCTATATGTGTAACAAGAGATCGGACACCAGCAATCACTATTGTTTCTTTATTTCTGCAAAACATAAATCATCGACTACATTGTAAAGTTACACTGTTTATTTGCTTTTTTCAAGGGAGAATTGTGGAGAAAGGTATTAAAGGGACAGTAAGGAGGATTTTCATTTCATTTTTGATCGTATACGGTCGGAAATTATGCGAATCAAAAATGCTAAATTGCCTCGCACCCTCCTCTTTTCCAGCGCTCTCTCAGGGAATTAGAATGAAATTCGGATCATTAGCATGCGCTGTAAATGCCGGACACGCAGGGCGTATTGCCCGTCTACAAATCTGTAGACGGAGACCCGTTTTTGAAGACTTTGAAGCATATTTTCTCGAAAACTTGAAATTTTCGACCCATAGTCATATATATTTTCATGATCAGCGAATTTTTCTCTCCTAATTGAGCCATTGTTGTAAAACCCGCCTGACTGTCCCTTTAAGGGGAGGGGGAGCGCTTTTACGTTTAAATACTAGATGTCTCAAAAATTAATGCCCCGCAAGAAGGAGAGGTGCCAAAAAATCAAGGTGCCTCTTTTACAAGAACCTACACAAAAGAAGCTCCCAAAACTAAGGTCCCGTAAGCATTTTAATTCATACCACTTTAAGTAGCTTGTTAAGATAACAAAGCAAAGTAAATCACGCAATGGGAGTCGTGTGGACAAGTCTTTGTTGCAGGCATATTGCGCTCAGAAAATTACAACATGGGATGAGAGAGAGAGTTGTGAAGAAGAATGGATAGGACGAGATAGAGAGGGAGTTTGTAGGGCAAGTGTGAGTACGTATTGCGCCAGACCGCCAGACCGCCAGATACCAGAGTCAGAGCTAGCGTCTGGCGTTCTGACGCAACATTCCGCGATCGCGACGGCTTAGGACGGCAAAATGAGTGTTAACAGATACTAACTCACAACTCGAACAATGAATAGAACTAAGATAAGAAATGGGGATGTTGTAGAAGGTTGGATTTATAGTAGTGGTGAGTTCCGTCATGTGTAGCAAGACATCGAAAACCAGCCAGCCGTTACACTGCTGGTTTTACTGTGTTTTCATGGTAGAATTGTGGAGAAAGGTGTTAGGGGAAGCTTTCATAATCACAAATGACCCTGTATCAAAACTGTACACGGTACGGAAGGGGTCTCAAAAATTAAAGCACCGCAAGAGGGAGGGATGCCCAAAAATTTACGAAAAATTTAATGGCGCCAAGCCAATGAAGCTCCCTGAACTAAGGTCTCGCATGCACCGCGTTTCCAGGTGTGACCCATATTGAATAATTCATATCACTTTAGGTCACTTATTTAGATAACAAAGTAAGATAATTGTACGCATAGGGGGTCGTGATGGCAACTTTCTATTGCACTCATGTTGCGAACGGCGATCGGCAGTTTTGCTAGTTTTCGATGGACAGCGAAAAGCATCCCATAGGAGCTTCATCGGCTCAACAACAACAGAAAATTACAATAAGGGATGAGAGGGCTATGAGAAGAAGGATAGAAAGAGATCTAGCGTTAGAGAAATGGAATTTGTAGGGCAAGTGTGAGTACGTATTGCGTCAAAACGCCAGACGCCAGAGCCAGACCTAGCGTCTGGCGCTCTGACGCAACAATCCGCGGCCTCGACGGCTAAGGACGGGGAAATCAGTGTTAACAGAACAAAGCAAGGCGAATGCACGCATAGGGCTAGTGTGGGCAACTCTTTGCTGCATGTTGCGAACGTCGATAGGCAGTTTTGCTACTTTTTGCCCTGCCGGTTGACAGGTGTGCCCTGCCTGATAGTGGCCTTCGTACAAACTGCCCGCGGCTTTTTGCAACCTTGTGTATGAAAACTTAGCATTCCAATTTGTCAACAACCCGCCTTGCTCGTTGTCAGTCCCGACACTTGTTCTTGGGAACGCGTAGCCGCAAACAAACAGTTGGTGTCATTTATCTCAATTAGGGAACGGAATGAGAGTTAATGATTGAGCAAAACAGATAAGATTCTGGTCCGGGGGTCAACCAGTAATTATACAAACTGCGTTGTTCGATGGACTGGGGATGTAAATAAGGATTGATGGAAAAAAGTGTTGAATGAACCAGCTGTCATTCAATGCGGTAGTCAAGGTCAGCTGCGGAACGGAGCAATTTGAAAATTTCAGGGCCACGGTGTAAACTGCTCGCTAATATGGACTATATAGCTGCTGCCAGACGGGCATCATGCCAATTTCGTACCTTTATTCTCTGTTGATGCTGTTTTAGATTACGATTGTATGCTAATCTAATATCAACAGAGAATAACGGCACAAAATTGGCAAGGTGCCCGCTTGGCGATAGCTATAAATAGGTGTCGATCTCCTTTTTAGCATATTCTTGAGGAGAAACTGGTGTTCTGAAACCAATGCAAAGTAATATGTAGTGTGCTAGAAATAATCGAGGGATGCAAGCCGTAGTGATTCTTCGTCGGATCGTAATACAATGCTTTCGGGAAAATCGGCAACATTCACCTTTGGTGCACGTAAACAAAGAGCGAAAATGTTAAATTAAAGTGGGTTGTTCTTATGAAAAAAATAATTGGATGAACAGTGATCGTTTGTCAAAGAGACTTTGGTTGGTTACACGGGGCTAAGTGCAAAGACTCGCCGAGTTTTTTGGGTGCAGTTGTGGCTCTTCGCCTCATCAAACCGCGTGGTCTTTTTTCCAATAGCGGCGGAACCAGTCCGAAATTTGTCACTTTTAGCTGGTTACACGGGGGGTTGAGGATTTAACTGTGAGAAGGAAACGAAGGAGATCATGAAGAAATATAGAAAACGAGAAATACACACGTACTTACACGGACACACGGACACACGCACACATACACACATACATACACACGCACACACACACACGTTCACACTGCGCACAAGATATAGACAGAGAGACCAAGATTGGCATGGAGAGGTAGAAGCGACATAGCCAAGGACAGATACGTAAGAGAGAGAAAGAGAGAGAGAGAGAGTTCTCTAATTGAGGATCAAGTCAAAATGAGATCAAAAGGGGAACATCCCGAAATACGATGCGTACGCAACGTCACATAGAGAAAGATCATTCGGAAAGCGGGGAAACTAGGCATGCGCAGGGTTTTTCAGGTGAGCGGCTGGTTGGAGAGTCAGCTGTGACGCCGGCAATGTTGCGAACGGCGGAATGGAACGGTTTCATACAAAATGCCAGGTTTAAAAGGAAGGGATCATTGTAAGGAGAATCGAAGTAGGTCAACCAGAATCATAGTTTAAAAGATATCATAGATTTTCACGTAATCGGTCATTTTCCGCAGCGGGTTGAATGAAATGAAAAAAATAGTATGTGCTACGAATTCGAAGGGTTTCTTGCGTTTGATAACACAAAAACTCAATTATACATTCTACCCATTTTGCTCTAATATTTTTTTTAAGGAAAGTTAAATAATTGTGGGTAGCGGAGAATTTTTAATCGATTCTTTGATGTGTAATCAGTCGCACAATGCTTTGCGGAAATCGTTTGCTTAAGCGGTCTCCAACAAGTACGAACCAGTTTGGGCCAGTTTTTATGGAAGGAAAGGGAACGGGGAAAATGGGGGCCATGTGACAGGCAGCTCACGAAAAATTCGGGGTAGTTGAAATTGAGAGCCTGGAATTCAAGTTAGGCATAAGTTCCTACTATCTTTGCTCCAGATATCTATTCGATCGGAGCTATTCACAATGTATTGCTTTTCCGGGATATTTTTTTGTTTATCGATACCAAGCGCAAATTCATTTCAAGGGGTTAGGTTAAGGATCATAACATCAAATAGATTAACCAGAAAAGTTGATTACTGGTAGTTTTCGCGATCTCGGTCCAAAACTGAACAAGCAGCTTTTTTGCAGGCTCCTGGTACGACCGGGTGAATGTAGGCAACTTTTATGATCATTTAGTTGGAGCTACGTCCTTACGGGGCTCCAATAAGGTAGTTCAGGTTCGATTGGAGTATCAGGGAAGGGATCCTCATGGCCTCCCGAGACGTTGGAAGGCACTGAGTAGGATGCAGCCCCATTTCCAAGAAACGTCAAGAATTGTCTCATTACACTTTGCACAAATATATCTTATATCTTAAGCTCCACCCACAATGTCAATCGAGGACCCCAAATTTCTTTCCAAATTCCTTTTCTTGATGGTAACTTTTATAGTTTACGCTCATTGGTGCGGCAGGTTGTTGATCTATTCCCTATTAAGCGTATGTTTATCGGTCGCTCTTTACTAGCACAGCTGTTCGCAGGAAAACGACGAAAAATTTCTATTTAGCTAATCATCACTTTATCGTTGTAGCCAGGATATGGGACGATAGTTATAGAAAAAATGGGAGAGGGGTTCAACTGCACCGCGGGGATCAAGTTTGGGTGGAGGTGAAATTTTACCCATAAACGAGTTGGCAACCATTTTCTGAACAACCGCTACCTCAATAGGTATCGCCAAGCGGGCACCATGCCAATTTCGTGCAGTTATTCTCTGTTAATATTAGATTAGCATACAATCGTAATCTAAAACAGCATCAACAGAGAATAAAGGCACGAAATTGGCATGATGCCTGTCTGGCGGCAGCTATAAGTGTTAGGAGAAATCTTGTTCATTTAGAAATCCTTAGAAAACCTTATGGGTCTCCATTGAAAGTATCAGTCTCTGTCTCGATCACATGATGGCAATTACAAGCTATCGGTTTCAATTTCTATGCTCTGTCCTCATTTCTCGCCCATCCCAATTATATGACAACCCATCTCATATTTACTTCTATTTTGCGATTGATGATAGACCATTTTGATACCTGATTATCCCTCCGGATAAATTTTGATCGAGAGATGTCCCTTGAACAAATATTTTCATCGTGACCTACAGTACCTTTGCTCTGTTATTCAGAAATCAAAAGAAGATGAAAAACGAAGACATCAGGCGCTCCTCCACACAATTCGCCCCGTGATATAACCTCTCAACGATCACTTGTAGAAGTGCATTCAATACTCGGCTAATTGTTGTTTAGCAGCCAATTGCTTACCCCATCATTGCCTATTTAACCTCAAACCTTTATTCCTTGTAAATTCACCTGCAGCCCGGATAAACATTGCATGGAGGGATAAAAAACAGCTGGGTTTTGTTAATAAACATCTGTTTTTGTGCGGCGTTTCAATTAAGAAGGATTGAAATCCAATCACAACGATTTCTTTGCCGATGGGCGGTACACTCTTTCACCTCCGATTTAACTAAACCCCGTGGCAATTTATATAAAATTCGATTCATTTAGGGTTAGACTCATTTGCCCATTTATGGTCAGACTCATTTTCACCAGATTATCCGTTCAAATTGTGTTTCGCCTCGTGACTGAGTTTCTATATGACCGAAGGAGATATTTAATCGCAGATATAATGGAGTGTGTCCTGTAACCCATGTTTCAGACCAAACCTGCAATCGGATGAAAGATGAGAGAAAGATACAGAGATAGAGAGAGAGAGAGAGAAAAAGAGAGAGAGAGAGAGAGATAATGAAAGACAGGGAGACATAAAGACCGAGATGTAGGCAGTGAAATGGGGAGAGTGAAGAGATAAAGATCCAGAATAACCGAAAGAGAGACTTTGCAAATACGCAATATAATGAAATAGTGAGCCCTACCTTGAAAAGAGTGTTTCTGATTTCTTGAAAAATATCTTTTTGTTTTTTTTCCGGGACTAATCTCCAACATCGTGAGAAAACCCCCACAAAATTCTCAAAATTGAAACAGTAATCACAACAGCGGGAACACTGCAAGAGAAGTTCAAACAGCAACCAGATTCTTTCACGAAATGCAAACATATATGTTTCAATTTAGAAAAATGTTTGTATTTTGAAACTAGCACCCTTCAGAGCGGCTGACAATACTGGAATCCGCTGCAAGCCTTAATCCCATAGGTTAAGGCCGAAACATAACATTTACCGGTTCTTTCGCTTAACCATCCCTCGTTTTTGTCATTTCTCATTTCATTTATAAAAATCAACCACGTTTTGGTCTTAGCGTTCTCCCTATTCAAACTATAAATATCGCTGATTTGACAAACACTCCTATCTGTAAAAGCCAATTTGTGCAAGAATGGAAAATGTGCTCGAACAATTGAAAATTAACCTCTTTCCTTGCTGATTTGTCAATTTCTTGTTTCAGTTATTTCTGGAACGCGTTCTTCAATAGTTAGCACATCCACGTGTTAGAATTCTCAACGCACATCTTCTGAAGAGCTGTTTTAACCTAGCGCGTCTATGTGCGCGCCCGCTCGCGCGCATATGTGTGTGTTGTGTGTTGTGTGTGTGTTTGTGTGTGTATGTGTGCGTGTGTGTATGTACTTAATCAGCAATCTTGTTTTGTTCCTTTTGCCTCCGGAATGATAATGTTGAAAACAGATCGCCGAGTTTATTTCCCCTGCTCCCTTTGCAACTGTCTGCTCCTGCGTGATTGAGCATTCATTTATGCGAAGTTTCTAAGAAAAAACAAGCAATCAGCTCCTTTCTTCTCTATGTGACAAATTGAAAACACTGGGGTTCCATACCTCCAGGTGGTTTATACAGTATCCAACTAGATTCTGCTATCACAATCTGTGATTCACCCTGAAGACATCTTTGTTCTTTGTCTTATGCATTTTCTCTGTAACCATGTTTTCACACATCTTGGTCAGAATACTGTGAATCATTTTGGTTTGTTTTGAGGAAATAAGGAACCAGAAATGAACTCTGAAATGAACGCAACAACGATGGATTCAAATTTATCTACAACAACGACAGATTACGACACAACCACTACAATCGTGACTACGCCTGTTATAGTCACTGTTCCTGTGGTCGATCCTGTGGAGGTAGATCTCTCTCTCTCTCTCTCTCTCTCTCTCTCTCTCTCTCTCTCTGTCACACACATGTACACGCACACACACACACCCACACACACACACACACACACACACACACACACACACACACACACACACACACACACACACACACACACACACACACACACAGTCTCTTTCCGAATCGTTATTTCCTTTACAGCTTTCCCTTCCAGGGCGATCTCGGTCTAATAATGAACGATTCAATCGGAACCCTCAACATAACCGCCGTTGAATATGTGCCCGTGGTCGCAGCTGTCACAGTCTTCAGTGTCCTCCTCGTTGTAGGAGCTATTTCCATTCTTCTTTTCTTTTTCACTCTTGTGTATGGCCGCCGGAAAATCAACGAAGTACGTTGAACTGTTGCCCTCTTATACTAAAGCTAATTTCATTCCAGTACCCATTTTTCGTCATTGTGTGGCACGTGACTTTGGCTAATGCAGCCTACGTTTTGATGTGCATCACATCCATATTACCTTCTATGTTGTTCGAGGTAATTGAGTAAAATTTACGTAGCAAGGTAAAAACAAACGCTGCAAGTGATGGAATCACTTGTTCACCCCGAGAAACAAGGCGGTTCAAAGATTGTCATATCTTCAAAAAGATAGGCTCTCTAAGATTGCACGCTTTGTGTTTCTAGGCAGCCGATCCCGACAACTCGTACTACAAATGGGCCTCTCGTATAATGGAAACTGCAGATCAGGCCCTCCTGTATCTCACGCTTCTGATGACAATCAATCGATTCTGTGTCTTCTGTATCCCCCAAATCGAACACATCTTCAACAAGTGAGTCCTTCTTTTCTGAAAATCCAGAGAGAGAGAGAGAGAGATATATAGAGAGAGAGATGAGATAGAGGCAGAGATAGAGACAGATACCTTTTTCTATTGCCAGGTTGAGTCTGATGATCTCGTGTCTAGTCGTGTGGGCATACGTTCTCTTCATTGTCACGTGGAATGTAAACTTTGGGGTAATCCGCAAATTCGATAGAAAGAAAATTACCATGGGTGAAACTCTTCTTGGGAGCAACCCTCTGACAAAGGTAGAGTAGATGAAACAGTCCTTTAAAGATTGATTTCAGTTCTTTACTCTGTCTTCTACCGTAGTTCCCCTAATTATGTTGGCTATGTACGGAGCAGTAGTTGTGGTTATAATGAACAGACGGAGATTAAGAAGGGATCAGAAGACTTCGCGCCAAGACATGATGCTCCTTTGGCAGGCATTAGCCATTTCTCTAGCTCTTGAGGTATGATTACAGCGAATTATTTACCATACAAACATGGTTTTAAAATGTAAATTACAAAAAAGATATTCAGGTATCAAAAGTTACAAGTGTTGTGACTCCTTTGATAGCTGCTACAACATGGGCGGCCTGGTGCTGGACTATCTTCAGCTACAGTACCTCAATAATCAACCAGATCTTGAACCCCCTGCTCTTTTTGGTAATGAATCAGATGATCCGAGGGATGATGGTGAGGATGCTGGTGGCCGGAGGCAAGGGGAGCGACAGTCTCTCCGACAACAGAAGAGTTGTTGTGGTAGGAGCCTCTGCACACACGCAGAATGCAAGGACAATGTCATCTCAATCCATGTGGTGAACGTTTATTGAATAAAAGTTGTTAGAAATCTCTTAGACAGCGGGTTAAAACAGACATATTACACGAGTAGATCACAATAGTAAATTACATTTTATATACAATCGCCGCTTAGTGCGCGGCTTCCTCCTCGTCAGAGCTCTCCTGCGTTTCCTCCGCGCTCTCAGCTCCTTCATCGTGACTGTGCTCGTGATCCTCCTCAGAAGGCGTGCGAGATCCGCCGCACCAGGGAGGGTGGTCCTTGTCCACAAAGGAGATATTGTGCCTGTGGTTGCCTTCCTCATCATGGTGGCCGCAAATGAAGACCCGCAACTCTTCTCCGTCGATGCGGATGACTGAAACGGCGAATATTAGCAATTCAAAACAGCAATCCCCCTATGGGAGCGAGAGAAAGACCATTGGGGGAGGGGCAACCTTTACAATGAGGTTACCAGACGACGGGGTTATCACGGGCAGGGCCATTTGGAAAATTTTGGTCGGCCCGTTTACACTTGACCACCTAGTCAGATTGCCACCCACACAACCAGGGTTCGATCCCGGTCGGTGACCTTCTTTTTTGTACGGCTAATATTGACTTAAATATTGGAAACAAACGTTATTAAGTTATTTAAAGCAGTTTAAAAAATTATTGTACCGATTTATCCAAAAATAAAATTTTTATTTTTCTTAACCGGGCCGTCACGAAAAAATCCCTCGGGCCGGCACGTCATTTGAGAACCTCGCCAGATGATAAGTAGTTAGAAAAGCTGAGACGAGGAGACGTAGTGTCGGAGTGCAAACATTATTGGGATAGGTGGGTGCGTAATTGATCCACATAAGGCAGTTTAGCAGCCTCGAAGAGGGTACGTTTAAAATGATCCAATACCAAAGAAACTGTTAGCACAAATTTACAAGCTCCACCCAAAACTGGTCGATAATAGGGGTAGGATGATAAACTTGGGTATCGTTTTTTTTAAAGTTTCCCGCAATAATCTTATAAGAAAAACAAAAGTACCAAAACTCACTGCGGAATCGGACGTCCTCGCCGACCCAGACGAAGACAGGGCGCTGTTCCGGCAGATCCATGTGATTAGCCACAAGGGGCCACGCTCCAATCAATTCGGGAGTAATGTTGAAGTTCGTAATGTTGTCTCCCTGATCTCCTTCTCACCGGAAGCCCATTGCTAAAGAGTAGCGATAAAGCATGAATAGAGCGTAACATACTGCAAGGATGTCGTGCATGTCCGCAGAATCCGGACGTTCGTCGTCATCCGCCAGATCGAAACAGATCGAGTGGGCGGCGGAATCGAGGAGGTAGCTGAGACGAGGAGGCGTAGTGTCGGAGTGCAAACGGACCAGCTAAACGAGGCGTCAAGAAGTGACAAAAGAATGGCGAAACCTTCTTGACGGCGGGCAGTTCAAACCATTCCACGGGAAGCTCTCCCCACACGAACTCCTTGATTTCAAGATCCTGAATACCGATATTATTAAGGGAAGTAGAAAAGAAACAAAGAACTCACAACCAGCATTTGATTGAAAGCCTCTGGCTCAGCAGCCAGCTTCGTCCTAATGAAGAGGAATTCGAAGACTTCGCGTCCCTTGAAACAATCGATGACGGAATTGATCATATCTGTGGTCACAGGATCCTACAAAAAGCCCGATTTAAAAGAAAAACTGGATAACACCAACCACGAGAGTCAGACGTCGGCATCGGAAGTGGTAGTCGGTGGACTTGAACTGCTCCATCGTAAACACAACCAGCTTCATATCCCGGCCCTCGCCGTAGATGATCCTCATCGGATGGCCAGCCATAGGGGGAAACTGAATTAAATTTCATATTTAAATGGATTAAGTGTCCCTGAATCCGTGTATAATTAAAAAGAATTGTTAATCAAGCACGGAATTTGCCATGCTTAACTGACACATACAAATAGAACATAAACACGTCAGTAGCATGAAAGCTTCTTTTAAAAATATCGATGAAATTAGCCGAAACCCAGTAAATTCGTCACCAACCACGATAAAGGAGGCGTGTTCCGGATTGAAGCTCATCAATCGCTGGGCACTGTAGCACTTGGGGTAGAGACCACGACAGCTGGACTGCAGGCGAATGAGACTCGTCATGTCGAGCTAGAGGATGCGATTCTTTAGCCGAATGAGAGTCTAACTCACATCCTTGGCGACCATGTCGATGATGCTCTGCGGCATCTCGGCGAAGTAGTTACGGTACTGAAGAGGACTAATGTAATGAAAATTGTCAAACGGGTTACCTCATCATCGGACTGGGAGTTGAGACAAAGATCGGCGACTCCCTGCAGCACTTCGGACACTCCGTGATCTGCCTGAATTAAAGAGAATAGAAAAGGTCACAAAAGCAATTTAAAGAAAGAGGCAATGGCTTCGACCTTGGTATTACACATGCATCTCCCAATTAAGCTCGATGGTTTAACAGAATCTCACCTTCAGCAGAGAGTCTTCTCCGCAGCTGTCCGCTAACTCCTTCTCATGGGAAACACTCTCCAATGAACTCATGGAGCTGAAGAAGAATAAAAAAAGTAAGAATAACAACAGGTGGAAAGTAAGAGATCTCTTACTTCTCGAGAAGACCTAAAGTTCTTCTCGAGAAGACCTAAAGTTACAACAGACACTGCCACGGCGCCGAAATTAGATTGCTGGTCCCAAAACGAATATTTTCTGGTGAGCCACGCGGAACCACACTAATTTTCTAAAAAGCCACGCGGAACGACACTAATTTCCTAAAAGGCCACACGGAACCACACTAATTTTCTGGCGAGCCACGCGGAACCACACTAATTTTCTAAAAAGCCACACGGAACCACACTAATTTTCTGGCGAGCCACGCGGAACAAAACTAATTTTCTAAAAGGCGACGCGGAACCACACTAATTTTCTGGCGAGCCACGCGGAACCACACTAATTTTCTAAAAGGCCACGCGGAACCACACTAATTTTCTAAAAAGCCACACGGAACCACACTAATTTTCTGGCGAGCCACGCGGAACCACACTAATTTTCTAAAAGGCCACGCGGAACCACACTAATTTTCTGGCGATCCACGCGGAACCACACTAATTTTCTGGCGAGCCACGCGGAACCACACTAATTTTCTAAAAAGCCACACGGAACCACACTAATTTTCTGGCGAGCCACGCGGAACCACACTAATTTTCTAAAAAGCCAAACGGGACCACACTAATTTTCTGGCGAGCCACGCGGAACCACACTAATTTTCTAAAAGGCCACGCGGAACCACACTAATTTTCTGGCGAGCCACGCGGAACCACACTAATTTTCTAGCGAGCCACGCGGAACCACACTAATTTTCTAGCGGGCCACGCGGAACCACACTAATTTTCTGGTGAGCCACGCGGAACCACACTAATTTTCTAGCGAGCCACGCGGAACCACACTAATTTTCTAGCGAGCCTCGCGGAACCACACTAATTTTCTAGCGAGCCACGCGGAACCACACTAATTTTCTAGCGGGCCACGCGGAACCACACTAATTTTCTGGTGAGCCACGCGGAATCACACGAATTTTCTAGCGGGCCACGCGGAACCACACGAATTTTCTAGCGGGCCACGCGGAACCACACTAATTTTCTAAAAGGCCACGCGGAACCACACTAATTTTCTAAAAAGCCACACGGAACCACACTAATTTTCTGGCGAGCCACGCGGAACCACACTAATTTTCTAAAAGGCCACGCGGAACCACACTAATTTTCTGGCGATCCACGCGGAACCACACTAATTTTCTAGCGAGCCACGCGGAACCACACTAATTTTCTAAAAAGCCACGCGGAACCACACTAATTTTCTGGTGAGCCACGCGGAACCACACTAATTTTCTAGCGGGCCACGCGGAACCACACGAATTTTCTAGCGGGCCACGCGGAATCACACGAATTTTCTAGCGGGCCACGCGGAACCACACTAATTTTCCAACAGGGGCCACGCGGAACCACACTAATTTTCTAGCGGGCCACGCGGAACCACACGAATTTTCTAGCGGGCCACGCGGAACCACACTAATTTTCTAAAAGGCCACGCGGAACCACACTAATTTTCTAAAAAGCCACACGGAACCACACTAATTTTCTGGCGAGCCACGCGGAACCACACTAATTTTCTAAAAAGCCAAACGGGACCACACTAATTTTCTGGCGAGCCACGCGGAACCACACTAATTTTCTAGCGAGCCACGCGGAACCACACTAATTTTCTAGCGGGCCACGCGGAACCACACTAATTTTCTGGTGAGCCACGCGGAACCACACTAATTTTCTGGTGAGCCTCGCGGAACCACACGAATTTTCTAGCGGGCCACGCGGAACCACACGAATTTTCTGGTGAGCCACGCGGAACCACACTAATTTTCTGGTGAGCCACGCGGAACCACACGAATTTTCTAGCGGGCCACGCGGAACCACACTAATTTTCTGGTGAGCCACGCGGAACCACACTAATTTTCTGGTGAGCCTCGCGGAACCACACGAATTTTCTAGCGGGCCACGCGGAACCACACGAATTTTCTGGTGAGCTACGCGGAACCACACTAATTTTCTGGTGAGCCACGCGGAACCACACGAATTTTCTAGCGGGCCACGCGGAACCACACGAATTTTCTAGCGGACCCACAATAATTTTCTGATGAGCCAGCTGGAAGTGCCGCACCTTTTTGGTTTCTTTTTTTTCAAGCTGTATATTTGGTACTCCACTTATTTTTAGGGTAAAATGAGCGACGATGAAGAACAAGAAGGCTCTCCGGCTGCCGAAAAAGGCGGCTAGAAATAAGAACAAGGTTGGTATTCACTTCCTTACCATTTCATTTTCCTTTGCCGATTTGCTTCTTTCACCTTTGCGTTTTATTTTTTGCAATTTACTTTTTTGTTCAGGAAGCTGCAGCTCTTCAAATCACGTCCGAACAGCTGCTGCGCGAGGCGAAGGAGCGCGAGGCCGAGTTGTTTCCGCCTCCTCCGAAGAACAGGGTTCGTTCGTTTGGATATGCCGTTGTAAATGTGATGTTTGAGATTTCTGATCCGGAAGACTTGGTAGAGTACCAGCGAAAGAAGAGGAAGGAAGTCGAGGATGGCATCAGAAAGAACAAGCACCAGTTGGCCAACTGGGTCAAGTACGGAAAATGGGAGGAGTCGATTGGCGAGCTCCAGAGGTTGGTTTCATTTTTATGTACTTTATCAATGATTCTTAGATCCCGTTCCGTATTCGAACGAGCCCTGGATGTCGACCACCGTTCGCTTACCTTTTGGCTCCAGTACGCCGAAATGGAAATGCGGTGAGTTATTCCTGTCGAGCTGTGGATTCTGCTAATTCAGGAACAAGCAAGTGAACCACGCTCGTAATATCTTGACTGCGCTGTTACTATCCTTCCCCGGGCTGTTCAGTTTTGTTTGAAGTACTCTTACATGGAAGAGGCCGTGGAGAACATTCCTGGTGGTAGACAGGTAGAAAATGTTTATTCAATTTCCAAATTCTGGATTTAGGTCTTTGAGCGCTGGATGGTGTGGGAGCTTCAGGAGCAGGCCTGGCAGACGTGCATCAACTTCGAACCCCGGTATATATTTCTGCTGTTGTTATTACCAATGAAATATTTCAGATACCAGGAGAGAAGTCGAGCCAGGAGTGTGTATCAGAAGCCAGAGTCATTTAGAAGTAATTGTGCAATTCACTATAGAAATTAGTGTATTTTAGGTACGGATTGGAACATCTGCCCGAATCCTGTGCTGGTGATATATACAAGTACTTTACGCTCCACGAGGAGAAATTCGGCGAGCGTGCAGAGATTGAGGAGGCCATCATCAGCAAGAGGAAGATGCAGTATGAACAGCTTTGTTCGGAAAAAGCGTCTGGCACGACGCGTGGTTCGATTACCTTCGTCTTCTGGAGAACGAGGAGAGCAGCAGGGAGGAAGTGGAAGAGTGCTACAAGGGCCATTTCCAATATCCCGCGCTACTGGAAGCGTTATATTTACCTGTGGATCAATTACGCTTTGTACCAAGAACTGACGGCCAAGGGTATGGACAAAACCCGCGAGGTAAGGCTGTTTTCTACCCGCCAAATAAGGATTTCAGATCTACAAAGCATGCCTTGACATCATCCCGCACAGGAAATTCATCGTCGCCAAAGTTTGGATCTAATTTGCCCAATTCGAGATCAGACAGCAGAAGCAACAGGCAGCTCGCAAGATTCTGGTGGATCTTTACTTTCTCTTTTTAAATTGATTTTTAGGGTGTTGCTGTGGGCAAGTGTCCCAAACCGAAGCTCTATCGATCGTATATCGATTTGGAACTGCAACTGAGGGAATTCGATCGCTGCAGGACCCTTTACGAAAAGTCACTAGAGTTCTCGCCGGAAAACAGCAACATCTGGATTAAGGTATTTTAGAACCATTTATTATTCTAGTCATCCTTTAAGTTTGCCGAGTTGGAAGGCACACGAGGGAGATGGAGATGCCGTGATGCGAGAGGAAGAAGAGGAGGAAGAAAAAGAGAGGGAGGGAGACAGCGACACAGACCTGGGCTCGGACTCTGAAGTGTCAAGCACAAGTTCCGAAGACGAATCCAACTAGGATAAAGACGAATACATTCTTGAACGCTTATTGTTTGGCATGTTGCCTCAACAGTAATGAATGATTATTCATTTATACTCCTCGCCCACAGAGCTTGACCGGAAATCTTGGACATTAGCATAACTTTCAATAGAGAATTATGCAAAAAAGTTCACTTGTAAATCTGTCGATGTTTATTCTAATTAGATTAGATGTGCAGGCTTTCGAAACTTTCGGTCAAGGTCGGTGGGTGAGTAGTATAAGCTTGAGTCTATGAGCGAGCATAACATAAATTTGGAGAAAGTGTTAGGAAGGAAGAGTACTGACTTAGCGACCGAGTTTGAGAAAATGGGGAAAACGAGAACTGTTCTAATTAGCATAAAGCCCTCGTTGCTTTACAAGCAGATGTGGTAGAACTTGAATAAAAACCTGCAGAGATTAGTAACGGAGAAAATAGTTACAAGTGTTCCAGTTTTCACAAGTGTGTCTCATTTCCATTCGCATTTCCTTTGAAAATGAGGAGACGCGTTAGAATACCTGTTACGTATGCTAATCACTGTTTACTTTACAATCGTCACTGCGTCTCTCGAGGTTGGTCGTTCCTCCATTTTCTCTGTTTATTCGTACTTTTCAGCCAGTGACTATGGATATGTTCCCCCGCGATCGAAGCGCTTCTGCGGATCCTCGGCAGAACCACCAGGGCTTGTCCCTGGTCCAGCGAGAGGAAACTCGGCGGAGTATAAACGCCAAGTCCCCCGGACGTGCCTCTCCCGCCGTCCGAAGCAGCAGGTTGAGCCCTCGCTCCCGGCTGACCTCTTCGCCGACCAAGTCCCGGCACCCCCTCCGGAACAACATCTCCGATGCCCTCACCAAGTCCGAGGAAGGCCTCTTTGCCACCAAGACCGGTAAGAGGCTCAACAACAGCTGCTCGACCGCCATCTCTCCAAAGCGCAGTCGCACCAGCCTCACCATCGCCTCCCCTCCTGGTCTCCCGATGCCCTCTGAGAGGACCGCCTTCAAGTCCCTCCGCGACGTGGACATCGAGGTAAGACACGGTATTTCTTATATTTCTAATGTGATCTCTTTAGGCTTCTCTCCGCAAGTACCCCTCCTTCATGCGGGACAAGCTCCGCGACTTGTTCAATATCCGTCTGCATCAGGAGGAGAAGTGGTTCCAGGATGTGCAGAACATGGCCCTGCTCGTCCCCCGCGACCACCGGCAGGACTTCGTCGCAGCCGCCCAGGACGTCTGCCGAACGGACGACGACCTGCTTCCGCCGACCGTCCACTTCCACAGGAGGTTCCGCGGTCAGCTCTCCAGGAACGAGTTGGCCGCCTACTTCCCCCGAGCCTACAACCCCGACTACGTAAGTTTTCCAAGGTCAATTATTGAAAAGAATCTACTTTTAGACGGGCACCGATAACTCGATTGAGACGGATCAGGAGTTTTCCCTCAATTGGAACGCTTCTCTGCACCTTTCCCCGACCATTCTTGAGAGGGAGAACCGCAGCAGCCCAAGGGTCTCCACCACCAGCAGCACCAACTCCCGAGGACCTTTGGTGACGGAGCTGGAGGATTCGGTGGTCAGCCGCCTCCGCATTCACCCGAGCGAACTGGCCGAGATGGAAGGCCACAGCCTCTGGTTTTCTCCCACCAGGGTAAGTCATCTTAAAAGTACCTAGCAGTCATTTCTTTAGCACCTCTCACCTCCTCCGGCTTCTGAACCCTCCGACCACCTCCCCACCTCTCCTTCTGTAAACCCCGCTCCCCCCGTCCATCCTCTCCTGATCCCGCCGCGGCCCCTCAACGAGGAGGAGATGGCATTGTAAGTCATAACACATTTCGAGGATTTACCTATCTGTAGCCGACGCTTCTTTTTGCCCATCGCCCGCCGTCCCTCTCCGTCGACCGCTTCATCCACCAGCACCGCCAGGCTCCGCTCCAGTCCCTACAGCGCAAGGATGTCTCCTCTCGCCTCCAGGAGATCTCATACTCCTCTGAGATCTCTCTCCCCCGTTCTCAGGACCGCCCGATCGCCTTCTCCTCCCCCGGTACAATAACATTTTGCACGTAAAGTCATGCTAATTTTCAGCCGCATACCACCCTCACTAACCTTGAAGAAGACATCAAGAAGGCCCTGGAGCATCTGGCTTCTACTGGAAAAGACGTAAATGAGAAGATGCTGGACAAGGTGTTGGTCTTGAAGAGAGGCCGCACCTCCTGCAGAACCCTCCTGAAGAAGGACCGCGCTGGAGAGGACGTCAGGGCCAAGGCGACGGCCCTTGCAAGGAAATTGACCGTCGTCGTCAACACGGTTCAAAACTACTAAAATATTTATATAAAAAATAACAAAAAAATAGAAAATCAAGAAATATAAAAAAAGAAAAAAAAATGAAAAAAAATAGAAATGAAATAGAAAAAGATGATCAAAAGATCCACCCCCAACATGAAACTTGCAATTATTAATAGAATTTGACGGAATGGATTTGAGTACTCAGCCCTTGCAAAAGTCCCCTCGTGGGCAACCTCATCTCCCTTCAAACGGAAATGTAAATTTGGATCTTAATGAATCAAATCTACCAATAATGGATATACAAACAAACCCAGAGAATCCAAAGGAAACCATACGAGGAGTTATTACGGTGAGTCAATTTCTCTTTCTCTCTCTCCCTCTCTCTCTCACTCTCTCTCTCTCTCTCTCACTCTGTCTGTCTCTCTCTCTCTCTGTAAATCTCAATCTCGCTATGAAACAGACGTTAAGTTTTTAGTCGCGAACATGTCACCTACTGAACCTACGCTTCATCGTCTCAGCCCAGTCATCTGCGTAAACTTTGCCACTCCTACATGCTGTTCCTCATCCACCTCAAAAATCAAAATCAAAAAATAAGAAAAACGAAAAAGAGATCCAAAAGATCCACCCCAATTCTTATATTCAAAAGAGGCCCAAAAGGTCCACCCCCAGTGTTTCAAACTCAAAAGAGACCCAAAAGGTCCACCCCCAATCTGCAACTCTCGTATCGAGTAACAACTCGGTACGTCCCCCGCTCCGTGTCGTCCTCTGCCCTCGCAGAGTTCGGCCATGTCGGGCTTTGGGCTCGCTCACCCACTGTCTTGGGCGGGGGTCCTTCGGGGAGCATGGGTTCCTTACTGGCGTGAGAGTGTGAGACAGACAGGTCCTTCCATGGCGTGTGAGCGTGAGACAGACAGGCCTTTCCTTCCTTGAACCATTGCGATGTTTTCATTCCAGAATATGGTGGCTGGAACAACTGGTGGCAGTTTTCGATAAACGGTGACCCATTGGCAGGGTATGGATCTGTTCCTACATAGCCCACACAAAGGTTTAGGAAATATCTTTGGATGGCTGGGCTGCTTCCCCTTCTACTTTGACGGCTGATTCTACTTCTTCATTCATCATAAAATCGAGAAGTTTTCAAACACTGACAAAGTATTATTGTATTTTCAGAGTATGCACCGATCGAGCGCACAAGAGAGACGCGATATGGGAAACACTGAAAAAATGCCTACTTTTAGAGAATCGAATCAAGTGTGAGGCTTTTAAACATGACTAAACATGATATTTAGATTAAGAGAAACAATCTTCAATCCCAACGGATCACTTACAAACATGTCATCATCATTCAACTACATAAAAGAATATAATAGCGAATGGTTGGAATATTACTTGGTTAAAAAATATGGTTGGTTAAAAAATATTTTTTATACAAATGTTGCTGCTTCAAGATCAGGCAAAAGTACCTTGAAATGAGGAATAAAGGAATGGATGCTCACGAAAGCAGCGGTCGCTATTGTGTTGAGCAAAAGGAGACTGAAATTTCACAAAAGAAAGACCCCTCATAAGAACAATTTCTCCGATCAGATCCCTTCTCCACTGCTGGAATGTGAGTTTTACAATCCGCTGAGAAAATCTGCTTTTAGAAGAAAAAACGATAAAAGACAGTTGAAACAAAGGCTGAAAACCCTTGCTTTTGATATTTGTGTCAACATTGAATCTGGAAGAGTTGGTAAACCGATTTTGCGCCTAAGTAATGCGTATTCAGACAAACGCCAACGAATACGGCAAATTTGTGTATACTTGGAAAGAGACTTCTCAAAACCTTTACATAAGACGTCCAAAAGAAAACAACGAACTTAAAACCTAAGACCCGGAAAAGAACGGACAGCTGTCAGGTGAATCCCTAATCACAAGGTGGGAAAAATGTAGAGGTGTGTTTATGTGTGCGTGTGTGATATGAGAAAAATGAGAGGCAGAAGATATAGAGATGTTTCAGGAATTGATCACGGCTGACTGAAAGAAAACAATAAACTACTTCGGAATCGCCGCTCGGCAAAACAGTTCATAAAACCCTGTCCCAGGAACCAATAAACTGAAAGTACGTTGAAGATTTTTTATAAGTGTATTTTTGATTTATTTATTTTCCTTTTTTGGGCTGATCCGATTCAAAAAATACCGAATATTCGAGTTTTCTTTGTTTTCAGCAAGTACCTCGATCCAATGAATCATCAGGTGTTAGGGAAGCAAAGCTACATGTTGCTCTACGAAAGAAAAGTTCCTCTTGAAATACCAGGATGAATTCCTCCTTCTCAACCATTATTACTTTTTTTTTACAGTTTCTAGAAAGTCTGAACTGGTCCGAATCGTCATTCATAGTGAGAACGCCACTGAAAAGTTAACGGCGGTTATGACAGAACAAACACAAGTGAGTATAAGTTACCAAATAAATTCAACGATCCAGGCAAGGGTAGCGAAATTTCAACACTGATGTCCTCATCAAAACTGGAAGATCCCCTAACGGAAAGTACTTCAATTGTTTAACAAACGGAAAGATCGCAACAACAACAGCGACAAGAAACACGTCATCAATAGCAAATTTAGTAAGACTTAGCCACAAACGGTTTTTAGATTAAGCAAACAACTTCTATTCATAGCTTTAATTTCAGGGCGGAACTTCATACATCGTTTCTCCTGTCCTTCAGTTAGTGTTTTTACAGTACTTCAGAAGATCAGCAGCCCTTTCCACAATCATGCACAAGTTGAGAATCGTCGGTATTATATAACCTCCGTTTTTGTAACATTCTCAGTTTCTAGGTGAAATTGGCACAATATTCGAAATGGCCAGCACGCAAAAGTTGAACCAGCCTCTGCATAGACGAACGCCACACGAAACAGATAGGAAGGAACAAGAGCAGCCCTGACCCGAAGAAAAGGACTCCCACCGTCAGAAATGCTCGCCCCGCTCAAGAAACCATCAACCCGGCTGTAACGCAGAACTGGGAGAAATTGATCACATGGGCCATGGATCTTGGTTGCGTGATCTACACAAAGAGAAATAATGAAGATTCAGGAGTTCAAGGCCTCGCAAACCTCTTCAATAACCAGTTCGTGACGATGCTTCCCCCGAAGCCAACAACGCAAACCCGGATAAGAATAGCTATCAGGATGTGATTTGTTTTGAGGAAACTAGTGTGAAGCTGAAGAAGGACAATCCACAGGACGGAGACTACATCTATGCAAATTGGATAAAGTTCAAGGGCCACGACAGAGTCTACATCACAGCCCAGGTAGGATCTTCTTCTCTGTCTCTGTCTCTGTCTCTGTCTCTGTCTCTGTCTCTGTCTCTGTCTCTGTCTCTGTCTCTGTCTCTGTCTCTGTCTCTGTCTCTGTCTCTGTCTCTGTCTCTGTCTCTGTCTCTGTCTCTGTCTCTGTCTCTGTCTCTGTCTCTGTCTCTGTCTCTGTCTCTGTCTCTGTCTCTGTCTCTGTCTCTGTCTCTGTCTCTGTCTCTGTCTCTGTCTCTGTCTCTGTCTCTGTCTCTGTCTCTGTCTCTGTCTCTGTCTCTGTCTCTGTCTCTGTCTCTGTCTCTGTCTCTGTCTCTGTCTCTGTCTCTGTCTCTGTCTCTGTCTCTGTCTCTGTCTCTGTCTCTGTCTCTGTCTCTGTCTCTGTCTCTGTCTCTGTCTCTGTCTCTGTCTCTGTCTCTGTCTCTGTCTCTGTCTCTGTCTCTGTCTCTGTCTCTGTCTCTGTCTCTGTCTCTGTCTCTGTCTCTGTCTCTGTCTCTGTCTCTGTCTCTGTCTCTGTCTCTGTCTCTGTCTCTGTCTCTGTCTCTGTCTCTGTCTCTGTCTCTGTCTCTGTCTCTGTCTCTGTCTCTGTCTCTGTCTCTGTCTCTGTCTCTGTCTCTGTCTCTGTCTCTGTCTCTGTCTCTGTCTCTGTCTCTGTCTCTGTCTCTGTCTCTGTCTCTGTCTCTGTCTCTGTCTCTGTCTCTGTCTCTGTCTCTGTCTCTGTCTCTGTCTCTGTCTCTGTCTCTGTCTCTGTCTCTGTCTCTGTCTCTGTCTCTGTCTCTGTCTCTGTCTCTGTCTCTGTCTCTGTCTCTGTCTCTGTCTCTGTCTCTGTCTCTGTCTCTGTCTCTGTCTCTGTCTCTGTCTCTGTCTCTGTCTCTGTCTCTGTCTCTGTCTCTGTCTCTGTCTCTGTCTCTGTCTCTGTCTCTGTCTCTGTCTCTGTCTCTGTCTCTGTCTCTGTCTCTGTCTCTGTCTCTGTCTCTGTCTCTGTCTCTGTCTCTGTCTCTGTCTCTGTCTCTGTCTCTGTCTCTGTCTCTGTCTCTGTCTCTGTCTCTGTCTCTGTCTCTGTCTCTGTCTCTGTCTCTGTCTCTGTCTCTGTCTCTGTCTCTGTCTCTGTCTCTGTCTCTGTCTCTGTCTCTGTCTCTGTCTCTGTCTCTGTCTCTGTCTCTGTCTCTGTCTCTGTCTCTGTCTCTGTCTCTGTCTCTGTCTCTGTCTCTGTCTCTGTCTCTGTCTCTGTCTCTGTCTCTGTCTCTGTCTCTGTCTCTGTCTCTGTCTCTGTCTCTGTCTCTGTCTCTGTCTCTGTCTCTGTCTCTGTCTCTGTCTCTGTCTCTGTCTCTGTCTCTGTCTCTGTCTCTGTCTCTGTCTCTGTCTCTGTCTCTGTCTCTGTCTCTGTCTCTCTATACCATATATACCTTCTACTCTTCAGGTCAACAAAATATTCGAGCGTGTCATCTCCTTTCTGAATCAAGATCAGATATGCAAAGATTCTAGCTTCCATATCAACCAACTGCACTTTGGTAAGTTCTGTCTCTCTGTTTTCACATAATGAGAACATTTTCCGTCGATCAAACCCTGACTGATTGCAGAAAACGCGTAACCATATGTGGGCGGCTTCTGGATTTACACTCATATGTCGTATTTCCCAAACGGCTACATCGCACCTGGACTGTTAACTAACCCACTCATCTCTTAATGCCCGTTTATGTGAGTATTGTGTTCCTGTTCTTTTAAAATCTTTCGTTTAAGCTCATTCACTGGGCCGTGCATCATGGTGCTTGGCTAGCTTGGATCTTGGCTTGAAGGAATACGGTTTGAAACTTTTTGTTTGACTACGCTGCCAACGACCAGAAGCCGACCTCGTTCATCAGTCTGAATTTTATCCTTTCAAGTCTGTCATACTGTATGAGGAGGTTTGTGAAAATGCCATATTTTATGTCAAAGGGTAATCTGTGTTGAATTTTTTTTTTCAAAAAGTGTGCTGTATTGGACTAGGCGCGGCATTTTTTTAAAATTTGTTTATTTAAAAAAGTGCCCTATGCCTTCTTTTTTTGCTTTTTTTATCCTACCCTCGGTATTTCATTCCCAACATCCATTAACCGTTTAATCCGTGTCACTAGAGGGGACCGAACCCGAGACCATACAGCTAGACTGCGCCACTTGCCATTACTCCATTCGGGACATGCTGATTGTTGCTACCTTCTCTATTTTATGCCCGTCAAGGAGAATTGAGCGGTCGGGGTATAATTAGCATAATATGAGGGGAATACTGTGAAAGTAACGCTAATTAATTACGTTAATATCTGCATATGATATCTGAATAGGGCAAGAATCGTTGTGTCGGACCAGAAATTTTTGTCTCGGGTTGGGCGACTACCTACAGCCAAATAACCATTTTCTGATTTTCTAGCTGATTTTCATTTCATAACTAAAACAAATGGTTTTCATGCCAATTTTGGTTTTCAGATGACTAAAAAGGAGCGTAAGTATTACACCAATCAATTCTACAGGGAAATTCACGCCTTTTATCTTTTTCTGGTTGGAAAACTAGGGTACTTTTTTGGGTTTTGCAAATCAAAGTTTGCTCGTTGGGTACACCAAACAAACTCCTTATCCTCGTTTTTGTTTATGTTGGCCCTGTGGTTCTTTTCCGAAGTGATAGAGAGAGAGAGAGAGAGAGAGAGAGAGAGAGAGAGAGAGAGAGAGAGAGAGAAATAGAGAAGGAGTGAAACAGAGATAGAGAGAGTATTATTTGATCGATTTTCTGCAACAACATATTCGTATATGATGCCTATATGGTATCTAGGCATTTAAACAAATTATTTCCGCCCTTCGGCGTCTGAAGTCAGGCAACAAGATGAACAAATATTGTGAAGGATGTGAATGCGACAATGATCCATGGTGAATGGTTTCCGAAGGAGTAGTTACAAATCTTCTCTTTTATAACCAGCTCGTTCAAACAACAAGACATAATAAAAACTATTCAAGTTTGGGGGAAACATTTAACATTTTATCCTTTATTAATCGGAATCGAGACAATATATCGACTGGTATCACTGTCATCTCACCGTTATCATCATTTGGGGAAACGGAGCTCCTCAGAGCAGGGGGAAATGAGAAATCAGGAGTATAACTTTTGTTCCACAGTCGACTCCCAAACGAACGCAGAAAGCGCGCATTGAGAACTTGGAACCTTTCGATTTCACAGAATATGATGACTGTAGGAATTCACAGAACTTCAGGAGCAGGACAGAATGTGCCGCGTCGAACCTCTTCTGGCTATTTTCACACGGTTCGCACAACCTTCACGACTGTGATTTTTTATTGCTTCAAACGCGGCACTTTTCCGAAGTTCGTGCCAAAAGAAAAAAGTTGCCTTTTGGCATTATGAACAACATATCCAGTGTTGGGGTTAATTAAATTTGTGGGTTTTGAGCTTCAGGGCTCCAAAATGTGCGACAAACAAAACACAGTGGTCGTTTAGGAGGCTTCACCTTGAAGATGGTTAAAAACGGACATAATCACACGATTTTCCGCGCTCGATCATCCCCGATCCCTTACTTAGATGGTCGATTTTGGAAAACTTTGTTTTGAACCCGGCCAGACAACATATTTCCTCTGAGAGCAGTGCGAGGTCTCGGAACCGCAATGAATTTCTGGTGAGCCACTACGACATCATTTTCTGCGGCTGTCCACGGTAGGCTTTGTCAAGATTTCAGTGGTATTCTCCATGGAATTGGCCGGGTGCCAAGATTTGAATTTAGATGTGCAGGACAACTGGCGGCAAGTTCAAATTATCAAATTTGTTGTAAAATACTCCCAAAAACACCAAACGGGATTCGAACCTGCGAACGCCACAACTGTAGTCCGCTGCTCCCACGGCTGATCTATAGTATGTTTCCAAACAAAGGTCGGTTACTTTTGAGCCGTCGTCGTTTTTGCTCCTTTATAAACACCGACGATTTGAAACATTGATGTGAGTAGAAATAAAATATGCGAAATAGCACAGTAAAAGAGGAGTGCGCAGTCAAATAAGTAATCGCGGCGGGACCTAATGTACCATCCTTTGTGCCGTTTTTAGGAAACACACTATATTAGCGTGCTGGCTCTGCTACTTCTTCCTCTCAACTAATACCGCTCCCTGCCGTCAAACGATCACTGCGTCAGCTTCGCAGCAGCGGTGGCTTCGTGAAAAAGTAGCATGCCGAAGCTATCAAAAATTACAAAAAAAAACTGTTTAACATTGGAAAAGGCATTTACCGTGCATCTCGTAAACGTGGAAGTTACAAAAAAACTTGTGGTGTCTGCTTTCCCCTGCTCAGAAATATGGAAGAAATGTTACTCATGGAATAAGCACAACAGAAGGCCGCAACCACGCGGCTACTTATTACACCGTCCAATTCCTGCCGCTTTTCCGGGCTCTTTCTCATACCGCCGCTTTTCCGGGCAAAATGAAACAGCAACAAACAAAAACAATCGACAAACATCAACATTAGATCCGCAGCCAAGGGCGATTGTCTGGTGGTGCGTTGAATCCATCACAACGAGATAACCTGGAAAGGAACATTTCAAAACATCTTTTCAAACAATTTATTTTAAAAAATTTGTTATGTCCATAAGTTCCGCATAAAGGCAGAAGAGCGCAAAAGTTTGCATTGAGAAGGGGGACTGAGTGCCGCCAGAAGGACGTTCGATCACTACGAAAAGTGACCACAATTGTTTCGCTGGTGGAAATAGCCATAGTGCGAATTTCAAACCAATGGCTTTTGGAAATTCACCACCAGATCACAGTGGAGCGAAAAGCCACGAAAACTACCGGCGGAAGAAATGATCGGAATGGCGTCAGTTTAATAAGTATTGAGATCCGGATGCAGTAGATAACCCAGAATTTTTAAAGCAAAAGTATGAACCACCGTGATTCCGTTCAGTGTCTCCCACGAAAGGGAAAATAGCATATATTTCGAATTCCGCAAGAAATTGGCATGAATTTTAACTTATAGCGTGAAATTAGCATATCTTCCGAAAAGCGCCGTGAAATTAGCATATCTTCCGACACGCAGCGTGAAATTAGCATACCTAACAAAAACCGGCGTGAATATAGTAATTTCAAACTCCTGAGAATTAAAACAAACCGTACTTGTAAAGAGTCTCTTCTCCAAAAACAGCTCTTCGCCGGTGTGCCCCACAGTGAACCGAACGTTTTGATGATTTCCACGGCCCCCTAAAAATTGGTTGTTTAACTGTTTGCGAATTCATCGAAACAAACTTAAAAGTACTAAAATCGATAAGCAGAACATACCTGTCAGTGGTGGCTTCTGTGCTCACTAGGGCCAGCTGTCCAGAGCATTAAGATAGGTTTTTTTCGCTCCAAATGTCTGCCCCTATTCGGAATTCTTGCTCGGGGCGCTTTGCCACTTTTGAGCAATTCCTTTTCTTTGCTGCTGATTCCAATGTGCGCTGAAATTAAATAGTTTGCTACGGTGGGAAGAAGAAAACTACCTGCATCTAGAACATTTCAAATCCCTTTCATTGAATGTGAGCATGCTGTGTCAGTCAGTAGATCAAGAGGAAGCTGATCTGCGTTCCAACTAAACCCCTCAATCAAAGAAACTAGTTGGGAAATCGAACCGTGTTCAAGGGGCTGATTGTCCGTTCTTCTGGAAAAAACGCAGATTCTCTTCTGCGCCCAGTTGTAGATCCAACTGCTTCCAAGCACGTGTAAATTTGGGTAATTTGGGCTCCGCTGACTGGAGACTTCCCAGTCTTAGTTCTATAACAGTGGATTCGATTGTTAGCGAATAAATACCGTTACCTAATTCTGCGCTTAAGAGACAGTCGACTGGTTCTTAGGAATCCACGAAGATTCGCGCACGTAGCTCATTTCTAATTATTAGATCTGCAAATGGTGCATTTGTATTCCCGGCGAAAAACAAAAAAATACCGTAGCATGACTTCTATTGCTAGAGAAAAGCGGCGTTCCAGCGGTAGAATCCCTCGGTTGGAGAGTAATCACAGGTGACCATCGAGTGCTTCGAGTCAACGGGCTTCTTTGTTTTGTTCAGCTCCAGTGGACTCAGATCCAGGTAGATCCAGTTGAAACCACCAAACTAAATATACTCAATCAACGAAAATATTTAGGTACACGAACAGTCGAAAAGCGAAGGTCTACTCCACCCACGTAGGTTAGGAAAGTAGGGCCAAAAACGCTGGTTCTTTTGTCCAACTGATGTATTGCCCCTTTCATCCGAGAAGATTCATCTGCGGTTCTTCTGTCCAGATCCGGTAGATTCAGCCGGTCCAGAAGTTGTCGTGTTGTCGCGATGAAAAAAATAACATTAGTGTGTAAACTTTAAAAACGAAAACAAAAAAGAAGTTGTATAGTTTGCGCATATTTTAGGTGGGCGAGGTAGGACAAGTAAACCACTCGCACCAGGCTTTCCCACTATCTGTGGCCCAAGGGACGCGATAATTTTGCAGTGGCTGTTCTACTTCTAAGTAGCTACTGAAGCACCCTAAGTCCTGACCTCTCAGACGACGGTTGGGAAGAAGGCCCGTCGAATGCGAAAAGTGCCCGAGCAGCCGCGGGCTGCCCAAAAACGCAGTTATACCTCAGAGATAGCCTCAGGCCTCTTCTCTAGAGGGTGCGGCGAAGAATCAAAATCGAATGAGAAACTCACATTTAGCAGAAAATGCACAGGAGATGGAGAAAATGAAGCAGCTGACCGCCGGCGGAGGAGACAGGAAGAGAAATGGCAACACGGCGCATCAGATTCGCGGCATTCTAATTTGGATGTCCCATTCAAAAGTCTCATAGGCTAATTACGTAACTCAGCGTGAATACTTAGAAAATGACTGTGGTTCCGCAGCCCGCAAAACAGGAGCTTCTCACCCTTTTGCACTAAATACCCATGGCCAGCTTTCGCATAGGGTTCCTTCTCCCGTGAGGGATTTCTTGTTGTCCCAAGACATGCTAACTTCATCCTGTCACTGACTAGTCTATTTGCTCGTTTACCTCCTCATCTTCCATGTAGGTCGCGTGCCGGTCTCTTAAACCCGCATTTCGCGTGACTACCTCATTAGCTTACATATTAGTGCATTTGAATGTAACAAAATGATGGATTCTTTCAGGCGGGCTGCTCAATGGCAGGAAAAAGAAGACCTTTGAAGACATTTTTTCCTGTGTTTTTCTATTATTTTTTTCTGATTAGGGTTTTGACACCTGGGAAAGTGTAGTTCCACCCGTAAAAGCGGAGGTTACTGTACATCGTTGTTTATACTCGGGTTTCTTAAATGGAGTTTCGTCAGGTATACTTCATCCCGTAAAAGCGGAGGAATTATACATTGGATGGAAACATCTATCAGCGCATAGAACTTTTGGTCAGCTGCGGTAGCTCAGTAGCTGAATTTGGTTACTCGCGAAATTGGTAGAATTCAAAAAATTAGTGTGGTTCCGCGTGGCTCACCGGAAAATTAGTGTGGTTCCGCGTGGCTCACCAGAAAATTAGTGTGGTTCCGTGTGGCTCACCAGAAAATTAGTGTGGTTCCGCGTGGCTCACCAGAAAATTAGTGTGGTCCCGTGTGGCTTATCAGAAAATTAGTGTGGTTCCGCGTGGCTCACTAGAAAATTAGTGTGGTTCCGCGTGGCTCACCAGAAAATTAGGGTGGTTCCGCGTGGCTCACCAGAAAATTAGTGTGGTTCCGCGTGGCTCACCAGAAAATTAGTGTGGTTCCGCGTGGCTCACCAGAAAATTAGTGTGGTTCCGCGTGGCTCACCAGAAAATTAGTGTGGTTCCGCGTGGCTCACCAGAAAATTAGTGTGGTTCCGTGTGGCTCACTAAAAAAATTAGTGTGGTTCCGCGTGGCTCACCAGAAAATTAGTGTGGTCCCGTGTGGCTTATCAGAAAATTAGTGTGGTTCCGCGTGGCTCACCAGAAAATTAGTGTGGTTCCGTGTGGCTCACTAAAAAAATTAGTGTGGTTCCGCGTGGCTCACCAGAAAATTAGTGTGGTCCCGTGTGGCTTATCAGAAAATTAGTGTGGTTCCGCGTGGCTCACCAGAAAATTAGTGTGGTTCCGCGTGGCTCACCAGAAAATTAGTGTGGTTCCGCGTGGCTCACCAGAAAATTAGTGTGGTTACGTGTAGCTCACCAGAAAATTAGTGTGGTTCCGCGTGGATCACCAGAAAATTAGTGTGGTTCTGTGTGGCTCACCAGAAAATTAGTGTGATTACGTGTAGTCACCAGAAAATTAGTGTGGTTACGCGTGGCCCTCTAGAAAATGACTGTGGTCCTCTTGAACGCTGTGGTAACAACTGGCGTAGTCCTGGCACGATTTATTCACCGGCCAGGAAAAGACCCTGCGGCGATCGGCAAGTGCACACTGAGGAGTATTTTATGATTTCGCCGGTTTTTTAAGTCATAGTTTTTTTAAATTTATATGTTCATACATGCTTGCTTCACATTAAAAAAAAATGGTCATACTGCGTCATTTTTTAATTATTCTTGTCTTTATGCTTTTCAATTTCTCATGACCAGTTTCAAATGTTCTTCTTTGTAGGCTCAATCCGTTCACAAGGTGATGCTCGGTAGTATCTGTAATGAGTGATCGTCATATGTCAAGTATCTTCCCCGAGTGCGACAAGCTTAAACAGGTTGGTATTCGCGCTCTATTTCTCGTTGAATTGCCGGTTGCCGGCGGTTAATTGCGCCATGGAAGCTCCGTTTGCTCCTGATCGGCTAGCCGGTTCCCCATATCATAATGGCTTTGCTCTATTGCATTTTGTAAAACGGAATTGAAAATTAATTTCTTTGTATTCGTTCCGCTTTTTTAAATTATCAATTGTATTTCTAAATTTATCTTTTTTTTTTTATTTAACCCGAAAGATTGTAAAATATCAATTTTGTTTCAGATTTACGACAAGTGCTTCTCCGCCTTTTTCCAAAAGTTCGTCTCTCCCAACTACCGCCATCAACACGCCTTGAACCCCTGCGAACGACTTCACGAAGTTTATCAGCAGTGCGTTGACGAGGTGATTTCGTTTTACGATTATTTTTATGATGTAAATCAAGCAGATGATGGGGTGGGGTCCATTGATTCTAGCAATAAAAACAATTTTTTGTTAAAAATTTGATAATTTTAAAATTTTTTCAGCGACTCAAAACAAACCGTCCATTCGATATAGACTTGGCCGAGATCCGCAAGGAGTACCTGAACTCGGACGACGACAAATTCAAAAACCAATAAGGTGATTACTTTTCTCTTGAATATGAAGAATTTATTTTAGATGGACCCAAACTCCTTCCCCACTCCCCAGGTAGTGCAAGACGGCAATGAAGCCCGTTTCAATCAGCTGGAAAGGACCCTGGAGCAGTTTCAGGTAAGAATATCATTTGACTATAATTGTATTTTCAATTTCAGGAGAATGCCAGACACATGGGCATGATTGCCGCCGACTTTGCCGCGAAGAGTCAGGAACCGCTGAATCAGAAGATTCAGACGATGATCACAGGGCTCCAGGTGACTTGTTCTCAAGTTTTTTTTTAATTGAAATATGTTTTAGGAGCTGGACCAACTTCGCGTCAATTTCCAGGACGTAAAGATTCCCATCGAACTCTTAACCGATGTTTTGGACTCGGGGAAGAATCCCCAGGTTTACACGAAGGAAGTCCTCGAAAGGACGCTTCAGAGAAACAAGGAGGTTAGAATGTACTATACTAAACACAGGGGCATTTCAAATAAACTCTCCCTGTAACGAAAAAAATGTCGGGTGCGCTATTTGCTTTTCATGGTACCGCCAGGAAGCCATGTGAAAGAAACACTGAAATCGTCAAGTATGCTCCGGGAGAATGGAAAATGAACCTGGACGAGCAATTCACCGGTATTTTCATTGTTCAGGAGGACATTAAAGCTGAAACTGTCTGATCCCGTGCTTGAGGTCTACCGTTTTTGTAACAAAAAATATCGTCGTGAGACTAGTTCGGTAGCCTATCGCACTATCAAACAGTTTATACTTAAGCTAAAATGTTTCTTTCCAGGTGAATGGAAAGACGGAGATCTACAAGAAGTTCCAGTCGTGTCTTCTGAAGGAAATGGGCGAAGAGCTGCCGGAGGACACTGCGCGCTACCGTGACATCCGCCAGCTCAACAACTCCTAGTCCTTCACTTCTCCCCCAATGTTCTCCTTTTCTCCTCATTTCCTCGTAGTTGTCTTTCTGCCACGTTGTGCGCCATTTGTTACTATTTTGTTGACCGATAAATCGCAGTTCCAGCCATTCCAACTGTTTAAAGGTGTTTTGTCACCCTTTTACTTAAAAATGATATGTGTTTATGTTATTTTTGCTATTTTTCAGATGTCAATAGGCGCGAACATGGTGATGCGCCCGCAGAACGCGGCGTCGGCCGGGCTCATCCGCTTCGTGCCTCATTTTGTGGCCCTGCGGCTCAGCTGGACCCAGAACTCACTGAAAAGTGAGGGAATGGAGCAGTTCATCGAGGAGTTCCTCCCCGTTATCAGGTTTGAACAGGGGTGGGCCATAAGTTTGTAGTTCGATTCTACTGCACCCCCTTCTTGCTATAATTTTGACAAGTTAATGAATATCGATTGGTTTTCAAGCAAAGTCGAGAGATTTCGGGGTATTGATCGATGTTTTGGGCTGCCAGCACCCCCCTCTTGATATAAAAAGTTTGTAATTACAAACAATAGCCCACCCCTGGGTTTAAACACTCGCGTAGGGTATATTGGACCGCTTACACGACAATAAATCCGAGAGCCGGGTCCAACGACAACATACGTTGTTGGTTCGTCGAAAGACGACATGTTGTAGTGAAAATACGTACAAGACGACGGGCGACAACACATCCGATTCCTTTCGTCGAATATTTTCCTTGTGATTCTTAGGTTTTACTCGAGTTCTGGCTCTTCATTTGTGTGTGTGTTTTTTTTTAAACAGAACTCCACACCCACTTGAGAAGGGTTAGAATAAGAAGTTTATTAAGCGTATTATAGGACGCCCAACGTAGCACGGCGGGTCCATCCGTTTGAGAGAAATCCGCAAAAAAAAGAAGTCGTTAATGGCTAGTTATAATGCCACTATCCTGTGAATTTTGAAAATCCAAAGCGAAAGTCCCGGAGGGAAGATACACAGGTTAGTGACGTCATTTCATACCTTCAGTCGGGCTCGCAGTTTTGGCATTCGAGCTTATTTGAATCCCCATCGTGGTAGGAGGCTCCCCAAGAGGATTGAAAGAATCATAAATGGAGTTACATGTGCGTCTATAAATAAATCTTAAAAAAAAAAACTAAATGCGTAGCGGATACTAAGGGAAAATAGAATAAGAGAAGAAAGTTGATACAGGATTTTCTCTAATACAAGCTTTTCAAACGTCGTTATGACTGTACGGGTGTTTGTTGCTACATTCCACGGATGTGTTGTCGCTCGTTCGCGGATGTGTTCTCGCGTTTTTTCTCTCGGATGTGTTGTCGTTTGATCTGATCGGGGTTTTCTTGGCGGGATATCCTAAATCTGCGTGTGCGATCCTGGTTTTTTTTGTCAAAAATCCAGGGCTGGTCAAAAATCGGGCCGGGCCGAGAAAATTGGCCGATTTGGGCCCGTTCGGACTGGGCGGGCCCAGAGACTCCCGTTGATCAGTTCAAATTCAAGTGTGATTTTTGTAGCAGCTCACCGGGAAGAAAATTCCTTTTTTTTTCTCTTATAAGATATGCGCCCGAAACAACATCCGAACTCATTTCGGTTTTTTTAGAGAGAACAACCCGGATGTGAAATACTTCTTGAGCAGAACCTACACAGAGTGCGACCCCTTCATCATCGGAGAGTGAGATTTCATTTCATATATCGAGCAACGTGGGTATTTTTAGGTACGCTTGGCTGCGCCACAGGAAGAAGCGTGTCTCGTGGAAGACCCGTCATCAGGTGCTGTCGATGGTGGAGGAAATGTCCATCGGAGGAGATTACAGACCAGGTTTAACCTTTATCGACTGGTTTTTAATAGTTTTTGTTTGAGGATTGAAGCGAGGTGTGAATAGGAGACTGCCCAGGGGACAAGAGCTGTGGGACACCGAAACCATGGGCCACAACGTCTTCCAGGTGAGAGATATATCCCTTTTTGAGTTAATTGTCTTGAGCGTTAGTGAAGAGATTCATTTTCGCCAGCTTAACATGAAGTATGGTATTGCAGGTGTACAGCAAGTGGAAGGCCGATCCCGTGGACCCCTCCGTCGTCACTCTGAAGACCCATCCCCACCTGACCTATAGGAAATACTAGATATATCATTGTTTTCTAGTTGCGATGCTAGCGTTGTTGTTTTTATGAAGTTTCCTCGTTACTTTTATTCTTTGGAATCGACAGCCGACTAGCAATACGACGTGACCAGGCGCCTTTTCGAATGGAAACCGTGACGGTTCAATTACGGAATTCTCCGAAGCGGGCGTCACCGAGCGTCTTATTGAGAAGTCACATGAATTCCATTAGGAAAGTTTTTGTGATTTCGCACGAGGCACGGTTGTGGAGCTTCTGTTTAGAAAAGAAGCCCGTACTCTGAATTGGATAGGGTCCATGAGCTAACCTTGGTTCATTTATTGCCATTTATAGCCAGTCCATCTCTTTTCCGAACCCACAAAACGCTGTTCAGCGCAGTGAGATTTTTTTCTATGAATTGTAGTTACCACCAACCATGTTAACGGGCAGGCCCGCTCCCAAATGTTTCACGGCCCGGCCCCAAATTTTGCCGTGCGGTTCCCACAAATACAAATACAAATTTATTCCCGAATCCCACAAGTCTTATATTATTCTTGGAGATGGGAGCAAAAAATTCTGGTGTTGTGAGTCTTAATCCCTATAAAAATAAAATGTTGGTCTACATTAAGAACCACATCCGGCCGAAGTAGAATTCATCATTTGAAAGTAGTCCCACACAGCCTTCAATGAAAACTTAGAAGCAGATGTGTGAGTATTTGAGGGTGTTCTTTCTGGCAGTGGTTTCTTTGGCCAGATTGAACCCAACCACTCCTCGATACCCTTTGGCGAGATCTACGACGCGTCCTTTCGCAGCTGGCATTAGTCAATCGATGTGAACTTTCCGAAGAACGGCTATGCACTGTCGCATCGCCAGATGTCCATCCCGCGCCGCCCTTTTTGCTCTTGAGTCAGCGCCCGACGGTCGACCGGGTGTCATTTGCGACGATCGCTCCATCGGGAGCGGTTGCTCAGCCGACTTCTCTTCGACCTCCAATCAATCTTACCCTGGAAACAACACCCCTTGCCACATATCCAGGTACTTATCGTTGTAGCTCACACCTGCTCTCTTTTGAACTTGGAAATCACTTGCCTGCCATTATGTATAAATTCTTTCCTGCCTCTCCCCGCTTGCTTAAACTGATATCTGCTGAAAATATGCATCTGAGGACTGCGGCTTGTTTTGGAACTAAAACAACATCTCGTTATACTTTCAAGTGTGCCTCCGACCTGACCCTCCCCAACAAACGTCATGGGCGTGAGGGAAATCTAAAGAAACGCGTCCTGCTCGTGTACTCGGTGCTACCCTCTTGACGCATTTGCGTGTTAGCAACTGTTTCGCAACGTTTCGCGGCTCGATCGCCACTTGTCGCCGAGGGGACGACGAGAGCAAACTGATCAGATATCAGGCGCAGACAAAACATCACAGCCTCCGACGATCCCCGCGCAACCAAAGGAATCCCTACGATATGCAGTTCCAAAAGACATTCCTCTTCAGTGCAACATTCTCTCTATCTCTCTGTCTTTCTGTATCTATGTCTCTCTGTCTCTCTGTCTCTTTGTAGCTCTTTCTATGTATCCGTCTACGTTTCTTACCAAAAACTTTTCTCCGCTGTCACAAGATTAACTCACTGACGGTGAAACAACAAGTTTTTCAACCTCGCGTTCTCATAGCCAAAGAATGAATGACATAGCTGAGGTGTCTTTCGCGTGATTAAGCAAACAGGTGACCACAACGGAAAAACATACCAAGTTGAAGTGACATTCTTGTTATTCGCCTAGATTGTAAAGTAATTGATATTTTTGTTAGTAATTTTGTGCAGTAATCACGCTTGTCTTGTTTTGCTTTGTCCGGTTGTCTTGGTAACTTGGAGGAAGTGACGTACTCTTTTCGAACACAAGTATGGTATTCTCTACTCTCCTTATATTCTCTCTCTCTATCTCTCTCCCTCTCCCTCTCCCTCTCTCTCTCTCTCTCTCTCTCTCTCTCTCTCTCTCTATCTCTCTCTCTCTCTCTCTCTCTCTTCATCTCTCGCTCTCTTCCTCTCTCTCCTTCTACTAGAGGCTTACACATACAATTTCCCACAGCTTACACTGTTAATGTATACAGTCCGGGTGGCTGAAATACATCAATTTCGATGGATTGGATACCATTTTAATCCCACTCTTGGTTGCCTATGACACTTTTTGGACGCTTTGCTTCTATTTACTCCATTAGTTCAATTCCCGTGCACTCAATTTGTAGTTATGAAGGTCCTATTAACTAATGTGCATACTTCTGCTCTGGGATTAGTAATTAGTCTGTGTGCCCATCGGCTTGTCTTCCGAAATAAAAGAATCAAACAGAGCGTGACTGTTTGCCCTGCCTATGTCTCACTTTGATGTCCCCTACATGTCCCGCCCAGCGCACTCCTCTAACTGACATCATACCGTACCCAATCTGGCCGTTACATTTGTAGCGGAGATCATTTTGCACTTGCATCCATTTGATATCTCTGTGATATCTCTTGATCTTTTGTGCGACATCTGCTATCTAAACATTGCTGCAAATCTGATCTGATACAATTTTGTGTGAAACGCTTCTAGCGCATCAGGAGGTTGTGGAATCGCCAAATTGGAGTTATAATCTGCGTTCATGTTACAACTTTTGAGAATTTGCAAGATAACTCCGATCCAACTGGAAGTAGAGAACTTCGTTCAAATTGGCAACAAGCGTTGTTTCGACTCATCGAAAACTATAATTACAACATCGAAGCATCAGCACGTCGTGCTATTGTTTCGAAGCAAGCCTTCTGACAAGCATTCTTTCTATTTTTCACACCTTGTGGTAACTTAAATCTTACCTGTGGTAACTTAACTTAAATTACTATAGCTCCGTGTAACTCTGTAACGACATATCGTCTCTCTGCTGCGTTCAAATTGTGATCCAGCTCGTTTTATGCATCCGGTCCTCTTCGCTTTTTGCATCGGCACGTTTGATTTTTGCGTCGTGTGCCAAATCCCGCCGACGGCAGTCGTAAAACTGCTGACCGTCTCCCACAAAACAAGTCATCCCTCCTCTGCCTTTGTCAAAACACTGCATAGTTCTCTGTGCAGGCGACCTTTTGGCACTTTCGCACGTCGCATCGCATCCAACGGGTGCAACGACGCGAGATAACTGGACTCAGAGCCGGATTTCAGATGCCCGAGATGCAGATCCTCACTGCTCGTCTGGCCGCCACGGAACTCATCGATAAGGAGTGGGTTACGGTAGAATCCCACTTTGACATTTCGTTTCAGGACCAACGGACTGGCTGTTTCGGAACTGAAGAGACTTCTCGACGCACCCAATGCACATATCAAGGTACTGTAGAAAAATAATTCCCCAAATCAATTTTACAATTTCAGGATAGGGCTACGGTTGAATCCAAGATCCGTCATATCGTTGAAGGCGGAGCTGACAAGCTTATGGTAGGTATTTCTAGTTCTTGAAATTCAGCTTCTTTATTTGCAGGTTATTTCTGACTTTGACTTTACTTTGACCAAGTTCAAAGATGAGCACGGAAACAAGTTTTGGAGCAGTCCTGGTGTGTTCGACCACCTCGCCAAGGAGGTCAACCCTGACATTGCCACTGCGGTAAGAGAGAGAGAGAGAGAGAGAGAGAGAGAGAGAACGAGAGAGAGGAAGGAGAAAAATAGGAAGAGCGTGATTGATACTAAGAACAGGGTAGGAAGTGCGTCAGTGGCAGAGTGATAAGGAGGATGTTTCTTCAGAGTCTTAAATAAGTGCTTTATCCTATCCATGTATTAACTCTGAACAACAGAAAGAAAGAAATATAGGTGACAGAGAGAGGGAGAGAAAGAGACTCTGTGTGTGTATGTGTAAAAAGGCAGAGGAAGGACACTGCAAAGAAAGAATGAGATTAAAGGCAGAGGCCCACGTAAAATGAAGAGGGGGACCTGTCCATGCTAATCATAAAACTCTCTGCATTTGCCCATTGGAAATGGCACTCTCTCGGCTACGTTGCGCTATGGACAGGTCTATTTTCATTTTGGTGGGCTTCTGCCTTTAAGTGTGTTTTCAGTTCAAGAAGCTCTGCAACACCTACATTCCGATCGAGTTCAACCCTCACATGTCTATGGAGGAGAAGATTCCCCACATGGAGGATTTGTGAGGTTGACTTATATTTCTGGAACGATCTCGATTTCAGCTGGGCCGAATCCCATCGTCTCACTTTGGACCTTGCCCTCAAGAAGGAGGACATTGAAAAATTCATCCGCACCAAGTGCAAGATCAGCCTCCGGTAAATTGTAACCATAAAAGTAACACGTTTACATTTTGCAGAGACGGTGGTGCTGAATGGATCGTGAGGCTGGAGGACCACGGTGTTCCTTTGATTATCTTCTCGGCCGGGGTAAGATTTTTACGGTTTCTAAGGTGAAAAATTATTTCTAGGTTGGAGATGTGATTGACATCTACTTGAGAGATCTTCTGGATCGCGAGAGCCTTCCGGAGAACGTGCATTTGATCTCCAACATGCTCGAATACGACGAGAAAGACAACGCGACTGCCTTTTCTGATCCACTCATTCACACTTTCTGCAAAAACTCGTCGGTTATTCGACAGGAGGCCGAATTTTTCCACAAGATCAACGCTAGGTGAGCTTGAGCGGCATCCACACACACACACACACATACGCACACACACACACACACACACACACACACACACACACACACACACACACACACTTCCATCTTCTGTTTTAGGACAAACGTGCTGCTGCTCGGCGACAGTCTGGGGGATATCCATATGGATGTGGGAGTGGAGAACCACGGCCCCACCCTCAAGATCGGTTTCCTTAACCACAAGGCTAGTTTCGCCCACAAAAATGAAAACAAGATGTTTAGGTGGAGGACTTGGTTGACACCTTCATGGAGATCTACGACATTGTGTTGGTGACTGAGACTTCTATGCAGGTGCCCGCCGCAATCCTCGACGCGGTGGTTCGTCAGTCGGAGTGACCTCCCCTCCTCATTGTCTGCTTTTCTTGTCCTCTCTTGAAACGTGGTTGAAATTCTCCTTTCCCTCCGTCTATCCTCACAATGAGCTTCTCTAGCCCCGTCCGGTGACTCTCCTCGCGAGTCGGTGTCCTTTCCGGTTCACTTATATTACCCATCGATTTCTTTCAATAAAACTGTTTTTGTGTTAAATTTTCTGTTGTTCTGGAGTCAAATTCAAATTCAAGTGAAGATCAAAATTCAGCTCTTGAACATGGACTTCATGAGGTTAGCGCTTCGGAAAAGTATCACCAAAAGAAATGATTTGAGATAGAGACGCTCTTCAAACTGATCACAGGAGTTTGATACTTTCTTTTTTGAGTTTTCCCGCATCTAATCATCATGTGTCTACACACAGTTGCTGGTGATGAACAGCTCCTGTGATGAACAACATTGAGCAACAACTTATTGAAGGAATAACTCGTATCGTTACGAAAGAAGAGGTATAAAATGAACACAACTTTCAGAATGATGCCTACCACAAACTGAATCTTACCCACAAATGTGGCTAAAAGCCTTTTTGGCCAGATCTATGTGGACATGCATAGCATAAAAAGAAAAGCTTGTATACCGAATCATTCCTTCACTTGTCTTCACCCTGATTTACCAACTTTCCCCTGATTTACCACTTTTCACAGGCTCAAATGGTCAAAAAGGTCTCAGGTGGTCAAATGAGGAGTTGTAAAAAAGTGGTAAATCAAGGGAAAGTTGGTAATACAGGGGAGGTATACTACTTTCACCGATGAGACTGGTGTCAACAGCCAAGGATGGCTTAGGGTCGACCCGGAGAGGCCCGTCACCCAAAATTTCTCGGCCAAGCCGGCCAAGCCGGAGGGATGGTGCACGAGATCTATGCCGATGAAGGCGTAGAGGGATTCACATCAGTTCACGTAGGAACAAGGATGGAAGGTGTTTCCTGTGAAATAGGCAGAGTAAAAGATTTGAGTTTTCTTGCAAGACAGGGCGATCCGCCAGGAAGGTCCGGCGATAGCTCAGATGAGCCAGTTGGTTGAGTGTCTCGATAAGATTCACAATAGAGAAGGCATAAACTCTCGATTTCTTGGGGACGACAAACAAAAGGTGGCAGGATCAAGAGTATGTAGGGCACGAGGCTCATGGCGAATAAGGCTGTCGATGCAGTTGTGGAGACATCTCTCTCTCTCTCTCTCTCTCTCTCTCTCTCTCTCTCTCTCTCTCTCTTTCTCTCTCTGTATCTTCTCACCTTTCTCACCAGTCACAACAGCAGTCCCCCATAAGATAAGACAATTCAGTTCCTCTCTACCTCAGCATCTCGGCTTCTCCCGACTTCACTTCACCCAGACAGTTTCCTTCTGTGTTTCGTGGTCTGCAAACTGAAACGAGTTCCCCCGCCGTTCCTTTGACCTTTTGTCGTGGCCTTTCATAGAAACATTATCGTTGCGCTCGATTCGCATTTCACAGAAATGCGACCACGTGGAAATCGGAATTTGAGATACGACGACAATTGTTTTGACGCTTCTTTGATAAGCGTACTTTGCCACTAGGATGTTTCCCAAACATCCTTGCCATTTTCTCAGCAGCTACATGCTCGGAATAGAACAAATCAAGGCTTAAACGATCCCACACCCCCGCCAGGTAACGTGGATGGCTCTATGAGAAACATGAAAGATGAAATGTACTCTGGTTTACAAGGAAAGGGCAAGTTTCGATTTCTCGTTGGATTTGTAAACAGGCAGCACGGACGAAAATCAATCGGAAATTCGCATATCCAACGAGCACAACTATTAATATTAAACTGTGTTTTTCATAATCGAATGGTAACAAAAATAACGGGCGAAAATGAAAGATTAGCAGAGAATGCTAAGTTAGCGACTGACATTTATATGAATTTACCCTCCTATTTTAGCCGAGATGTTTATAAAAAGTACATTTTATACTGTTTTGCGCATACAAGCGGACAAAAATTGATTTTTTTTTCAAACAATTTTTTAGTTAGTAGAGATTACGGTACGCGGTGATCTACCGAGCGCGGGAAACGCTGACCGGGCGCTCTCGAAACTTCTGCTTCGTTCTCGTCTGCTTTTCCCCCATAATTTGTGTTATTTTTATGCATTTTATTAATTCTAATTCCTATTACTAGTTTTTGTATTAGTTGACATGCCTTTGAGCGATTTCTTGGGCTAAATTTGACCCCACATTAGAAAAACAACTATTCTTTGGATTCGCTTCTATTTCTGCAGCGTTTTCACAAATCCGCCATTAAAATAGGATTATACACACTCGTTCTCGCATGTCTACTCGTTATTTGTTTTATTTGGCCCTGTCTACGTGTTTTGCTGGAGAACGCGCCGCCGATGGGCGGAGCGAATCGATGTGCGCCGACTTTTTTCGTCTGTGCCATTCGCTCTCTCTCGGGGCTCCCTCCCTAATCAAAGCAGCTGTCCACCCCTCTCGGGGCGGAGGGCAACTTCCTCTCCCATTTGGCACGTACTTTTAACCCCGGGCCGTCTGGGGAATGGTCTTCTCTCTTGTGCCTCTTTTATTTTCTTACCCTTCCATTGAAAATGTGTTACTTTTCAGCATCATGAGCAAGGCCCAGGTTGGAATCAACGGCTTCGGCCGCATCGGTCGTCTCGTTCTCCGTGCCGCCGTGGAGAAGGACAACGTCCAGGTCGTCGCCGTCAACGACCCCTTCATCTCCATCGACTACATGGCTAGTTTTACAACTTATAATGGCAGAATTCAACATTCTCGACTGAAATAATCGCCTATTTTCAGATCTACCTCTTCCAGTACGACTCCACCCACGGTCGCTTCAAGGGAACCGTCTCCCACGAGGGAGAGTACCTGCTCGTCAAGAAGGACGGCAAGTCCGAGCACAAGATCAAGGTCTTCAACAGGTGCGGCTGCTTTTTCTTTCTTTCAGGAAAATGGGCATTGGAATGGACTGAGGAACAGGCAAATCACTTCAAATCTAAGGCTGCTGATCAAAAGTTCATCTAAAAACAACCTGCTCGTTCTTTGGGCTGCATGACCCGCAGCGAGTGGATTATCCACGATGTAATTGCCGCCGGGCGGATTTCGCATCGGCACGTAGCTTCGGCAAGGCTGAGATTAACATCGTTTGATTTCTGCGAGTTCACACGCTCGAGCGACCTTGAATAGCGCAACCTCTGCTTATCTGCCACTTGTTTGTGTGCGATTTTCCCCGCCTGGTTGTTGGTCTTGGCGTCTGTTGGGCGTTCTTCGGCCCGGTGGGGTGATGCAAAGGCCACCGCCGCGTGTGCCCCTTGCGATTGATTGTGGCGAAGGGCTCTAGAGGATTCGGCGAGGGTTGTGAAATGCCGAAACTGACTCTTTATACTATGAATGCTAGGTTGGGGTTATGCGTTTCATTGTGCTAGCATGCGGTAGTTATGGCAGGTTAAGTACCTTTTAATTGCGCATGCCGCATCGACGGTCGTGCTTCAACTTTAACAGCTAAATTCTGCAGCGTTCATTCGGTCTCCATTTGTCGCAAGGCAGCTTGCGTAGCCATGTAGTCTCAATACGACGCTTCAGAACTTGGATGTTAAATGTTTTGGAGCCCAACTCTTAACACAAAAATTCTGGAACACCTTGTCCGAACCCAATATGTTCAGTTCCTGGCTTGGGCTGCGCACTTTAAAATCATCTGCTTAGTTAAGCCTTACTTCCTTTTGAAGTCCTGCGTGCTGTTTGGTGTTATTTTCCTTATCGAAGAGTACTATCACGAACACTCGCGTGTTTACCGTTCGCAATGGTTTACTCTTCGTCTGCGAGTAAATCAATTTCGGCGCGGCGCAATTCGCAGTTGCACATAGGCAACTCAAAATTACAGCCGGGTTTTACACAAAGGGGCAGGTGGCTGGTAAACATGTCTCGGATATCTTTTCTAACCTTTCCCTTTCAGCAAGGACCCCGCCGAGATCCAGTGGGGAGCCGCCGGAGCCCACTATGTCGTTGAGTCCACCGGAGTCTTCACCACCATCGAGAAGGCCGGAGCTCACTTGAAGGGAGGCGCCAAGAAGGTGATCATCTCCGCCCCCTCTGCCGACGCCCCGATGTTCGTCATGGGAGTGAACCACGAGCAGTACAATGCTGCCAACGACCACATCATCAGGTACATTCCAAGCCGTTGTGTTTTATAAATCGATTCTTTCAGTAACGCATCCTGCACCACTAACTGCCTGGCTCCCCTCGCCAAGGTCATCAACGACAACTTCGGCATCATCGAGGGTCTGATGACCACCGTGCACGCCGTCACTGCCACCCAGAAGACCGTCGACGGACCCTCTGGAAAGCTGTGGCGCGATGGCCGCGGAGCCGCCCAGAACATCATCCCCGCCAGCACTGGAGCCGCCAAGGCTGTGGGCAAGGTCATCCCTGCCCTGAACGGCAAGCTGACCGGAATGGCCTTCCGTGTCCCCACCCCCGACGTGTCTGTTGTTGATCTCACCGTCCGCCTCGAGAAGCCCGCCAGCCTCGACGACATCAAGAAGGTAGGCCTTCCTTTGTCTTCTTAACTTACTCCTTTGTTTCAGGTCGTCAAGGAGGCCGCTGAGGGCCCGATGAAGGGATTCCTGGCCTACACTGAGGACCAGGTCGTCTCCACCGACTTTGTCTCTGATCCTCACTCTTCCATCTTTGATGCAGGAGCCTGCATCTCCCTTAACCCGCACTTCACCAAGCTGGTCGCCTGGTACGACAACGAGTTCGGATACTCCAACCGTGTCGTCGACCTCATCGCTTACATCGCCCAGCACTAATCGTGTGAATTCAGTGGTCGTGTGTGTTCTCTGTGCTTAGATTGTAACTTTGTCCATAGCAGTTTGAATGAACTATTTTATCCCTGCAACTGCGAATGGATGACAATTGGACGAAGCATGCTACGTTTTAACTTCTTCTTGAGTGAACGAAATGTTTCCATCATGGGAATTCGAGAAACCTTGAATAAGACGCAGAGAAAAGATCGCTTTTTTCGGCGGATGCCCGTGGGTTAGGAAAGGGGATTCTTTTTCTATTGGTGGTTCGGGAAAGTTTCACAGGCATAATAAACATCTTGTAGACAATCAGTTCTCTTTTAGTTTGTACCATAGATGAACAAGCGCCCGCAGATTCGGTAGAGGGGATCGCGCCGAGCCTAATTTTCTGTTTGGGGGACTCACTACACGTCTCATTTGTATTGTGGGGGGTCGCACAAAACGGACCCCACAGGTAGCTTGTTCTTGTATGGTTCGTGCCAAGACTACTTCGGAACAACGTTCCAATGTTTTGATGTTGTTCCTAGAGTAAAGCGGAGAATTGACAATCTTCCAATTACATTTTTTCCTAGAGTACCCCCTATTCTGGTCCCATAATTGTGATGATGTAAACGCACCTTCTGTGTTACTTCTAGTCTATGAGGTCATAGGGGTAACACCCAGGTTATTTACCCACTTGTGGGAGGTTTATTTTAATCTGGATTCAGATGCAAAGGGTTCCGTTGACGGTTGTGTGGATCGGAGTCCACAAGGACAATGAGATCCCCACAAGCAAATACTTCCCCTGCGGGAGGTTGAACAGCATGCTGCAGACGACTGTCGGACCCAAGAAATTCGTCTTCAGAGTGGGGAATGAGCGCTTCAAGACTGTAACGTTGACCCTTCTTTCGCAAGTTATTCTCACTTCAGGACGGATCGGAGAAGATCCTCTCGTTCATCCTCTTCGCCACAAGTCGCGAACAGATTATGGAAATGAGAAAGGAGGCTCTACAGTACACGCAGAACATCGAGGGTCATCTGTTTGTGCAACAAACGACCGAAAAGGAAAAGGAAGATTGGTGGAAGCACAACAACGGATGCCAATTGTACTTCATGCACTACACGTACTGCCAGTACTGGGAAGTCATCCAGCGGACTCTGCCCTTCATCAAGACGAAATTTTGGTACTATCGGAAACACCCTGGTGGGAATTCCTTTGTTATTGTTGATATAATTCTGAATTTTTTCAGAGTGGCAGAAGCTGAACCCGCTTTCGGATTTCCAGAAACCCGGTCAGAAGAGGAAATCCTCGGAGGGGGATATTAGGCCAGTTAAGATGAGACACGACATGGTGGAGCAGTCTCCCCGCGCCTTCCCTGATCGTCCCAAAGGTAAATTAACCCCTTGGTCTAAAATTATTATCGATTTATAGGGTCCGGTGAAAGAAACCCCGACCAGTCCAAGTCCAAGCCCAGTGGCCATAATTCTTCGAAGACTCCCTCGGACTCTGTGGAGGATAGGACCATCGGTATCTCACCAGATTTCGGTTTTTATTCAAATCTCAGGTACGGCCGACAACGACAAGGGCATTGCAACGGAGAAGGACCTTGAGCTGGAGATCAAGAAGCTGCACGGAGTCGCCAAGATCTCCAGTCCGAAGATCGTCAGGAGAAGCACTCCTCGGAGTGATGTCCGTGACTGAGATCCCAGAAGGTATAGGTCTCCATACCTTCCCTATTTTGTCTTGTTACCGGGTATTTGTTTTTAACCCTGCCCCTGGCGGGCCTTTTATCAAGTTGATGTGAATATTGTTATTGTTGAATTGTTGACTTAGGGAGTTAATAAAGAGATTTTATATTTTAAAGCTAGAGGGCACTTATAATAAAGTAAGGTCATCATCACTTGGAAGGCCTTATGGCCGAGGAGATATCAATCTTGGAGGTTATGCATGAGGCATGGAAGGAAAGCTACGATAACCATCGGTCATTCGTCATTAATATTCACCCAAAATGTTATCTATTGGAAATCTGTGGTCTGTAAAACCGAATACATAGTTTTAATTTGCTTTATTGTTACCAATGTGGTTATTTAAGCATTTTTGCTGGTCATTAAGAAGCAATTGGGTATACATAGAAGGATTTTACTTAAATGTTTCCATCTTTAAAGACCACTACCCCCTTCCTCTCTCCCGTTACGAACACCGCATAGGTTGCCACCCCCTGATTCTTTCTTATAGCCGTCGCCAAACGAGCATCGGCTGTTAAAAGCCGCTTTTTCTCTGCATCAGCGCTGCTCGCACTCGTTTTCCGCCTGAGCATCGCACGGCTGCTGCATTAAGGCCGTTTTGGCAGGATGCTCGTTTGGCGACAGATATATCTGTCTTCTCATATAAATTGGTGCAGTCTTACCGATTACAAATCTGTTTCTTACAGATTTCTCCGTCTCACGCTTGGTATATCCTTTTGGTTTCTTTCAAGTCCAATAATGACCATGTTGTATTATTTTCACTGCAATTTAATTACCTGTAGATATATTCATGCGTTCGATCTATGGAGACTGTTCGGGGCGATCTGGGCTGCTATCACAGCTGGAGTGGGAGGTACCACATCGGCCACAGGGATGACCACAGGAACGACGGCAAGGGGAACAGCAGCCACCACGGCAGCCATCATAGGAGAAGAAGTGGGAGCCCTGGCAGAACGAGACGAACTCTTACAAAGAACGATCTGACCGAAATCTGAACGGGGGTATTCGTTATCGAAGGAGAACTAACGGGAGAGGATGGCCGAGATCTCGGAGAAGAGGAACGATATAGCTACTGTGGCCCTTTGGCGGAAGAAGGCCATGGAGATAGACCCTTCGCGGCAACTTTTGTTGGAGAAAGAGGAGCAAGAGCCGTGTGCAGGGTGCGTGTGTGCGTGTGTGTGTATGAGTGTGTATGTATGTGTGCGTGTGTGTTTGCGTGTGTGTATTTGCGTGTGTGTTTTTTTTGCGTGCGTGTGTAGTAAATAAGCAAATTTTATTTATTGGTGAATGAGAAGGAATGCTTCGGCCATGATGCGTCGCTCCGTCTTCTTATATACCGGCCGGGGGCGTGGGCAGGCGATCATCTGATGAGCGTTGTAACAGCCAGCTCATCGACCATGGGAAAGACATCCAGCTCCCTTACAGTGTGTGTGTGTCATAGCCCGACTCCTGCAGTTCCACTTTTTTGTCTATAAAACGCAGTTTTTTAAATGTTGAGTTGTGGTCTCCGGAACAATAGGGCAGTTGAAATATAATGCCATCACGAACTTAAGAGTGACAAACGCATCCATCGAGCATTTTACCAATAGCAGTTTCAGCTCTTAGTATTAAGTACACAGATATAGGGATCTTGGGAGAGAGACCATCAAAAGTGGAAAATATGAATGAGACTGGTCTCTTGTGAATAATAATGGGACCTTTCTTTGCATTAAAGTTCTATTAAATTGAATTGAGCAATGAAATTCTTTGCATTTTTTCGGCAAACAAACAAGATTAATAAGGAAATCAACGAAATTTCATAAACTTTTATTTACAGTCCATTCACTCGGAGTCTTCAGCCAGGAACATGTTTCTGGATCATCTGAAAAATCTAAGTTTCTTGGATCAAGACGTAATTTACTTTCGACCACTCCTCCTTGCTCTTGGCCATGGAAGCAGTTTTTCGAAGCTTCGCACAGAGGTCACTAGGTTTGTTGAACGTGGCCTGGATCAGAGAGTATCACCTCTTCTCTTGGTCCAGCAACGAAATCTTAAATAAGGCGTGAAAAAATTGAAAAGTACGCTGGGTCACCCCTGTCTGAAGGAGGGGAAGGAGGTAGGTGTCGGCATCCGAAGCCTTTTTCGTGCTCATGAATGTAGTCGTTCTTCAGCAGGAAATTCGAAGCTTCGATGACCTGAACCCTCTTGAGCCTGGACGTCCCAAATTTGAAGTGGCAGATGGTGCGGAACAGGGCGCGGATCATGTTGACCTGGAATTCCACAGATGAATATAAAAACTCGAGTGGCATTGTTACCCGGGGGACGGAGATCTCTCCCGGAGAATCATTGAGCCGATGGTCCCGGGTCCGCAGATTTCGGCCATTTGGGCCACCAGCCCTTCTTGGTCTTCATAGACGTCTCCAAAGTCAAGATACGCTTATCCGACTTTCCCTGAAATACAATAATCACACGATTTTCAGTTTGAATATCAAAAAATAAATTTTGTGACGGACCGCCCCTGGGCATCCACATCTCCCTCCACGGCACCTCGCGCTTCTTTCAGCTGCTTCAGCGTTGTCTCGCTTATGAGAAAATGGGCCGATCTTATAGAAGTTAAAAGTTTACAAAGGACAGTGAAACATACTCCCGATCAGTGAGTCTTCCGGCGGGCATTCCCTCAATCGAGAGAGAACCAGTTGGCAGCACCAGCTCGCTGAAGCGGTCGTAAATGGGCAGAGAATCCAACACGTTGTTGCAACGAAACACCACTCGGAAAGGGTTCTTGCTAAAAACAGACTTCAGCAGCGGAGCCTCGAACTTCTTCAGTCGCGGGTTGTTGATGACAACCAAAGTCACTCCTGAAAATGATCAATTAACGCTTGAGTTAAAACAAACAAACCGTCGAAGTCGCAGCCAGTGCCCAATTTGGTCAATTTCGGCATACAGATACACTCCTCGATCGAGTTCATTACAATCAGGCTTCCAGTGACTTCCTCCACCTCGTGGAGCTTGTCCCACTCCTCCTTAGCCGATTCCTTGGAAAGTATGAAGTCTCCAGCGACGATGCCACTTGTCAGGAACTGTAAAAACAACACAAGTTAAGAAAAACACTCAAATTATCTGCTTTCTCTCTCTGTCTCTCTCTCTCTCACTGTCTCTATCTGTCACTCTCTTCTTTCACTAATTGTATAAACTCACTGTTTTTGTGGTTGTCCTCAATTTCAGGCTGAAATTTCGTCTTCATGCCCTCTCCAGACACTGTGTGTTTTGCCATGGCCCTGTTGAAGGCAGCCAGTTTGAGCTTGGGGCTGCTCGGCGGCTCCGCACTCTCCTCGCCCTCAGTGGACTTCTTGTTCTCCTCGACTCGACCTCTGAGGGCTCATTTTTCTCCTCGACCGTTGGTTCCTTGTTCTCCTCGTCCTTCTCAGCGGAGGACTTGTTCTTTGTTGACGAGGGTTCCTTCCGGGGTTCCTCTCTCTCGGGAGTAGTGTCCTTGGGGGGCTCCTCAGTTCGGGCCCTCTTCACATCAGGTTCGATGGTCTCGTCGATGTCAAGACTTGCTTCGCTGATCGTTAGATTCAGAGGAGGCCGATTCCAATCTAAAAAAAATTAAAGAGAGAAGCCAATAGAAGTTTACCAGCTATTGTTCAGGTAACGGAGGAAGGAGAAAATGTAGACAGACAGGCAGCGCCAGCGAGGCAGAGGAAAGAACGAGGTTCCTTTCTCGCCGATTCCAAAATTTTTATTCAGAAGCGCGATAATAAATAAACTATGAACAAGAACAAGGCACCGGCGAAAATACGAGGAAATTATGCTTGCAGGCGGATCCTCAAACGCGCCAAGCGCCATTCGGGGCACTTCTCGGCATTCGTAGTGCACAGTTCGTTCTTGAACTTCATCAGGAGACCGAGGACGGGCTCGCCTTCAGATGCACACTTGATTTCCAGACGGATTCCAGCCTTGTGGCATCGACGGAAAACGACACACTCGTCCCCGGTGGAGGGCGCGTACTGTGCCTCGACATCGGCCATTTCGTCCTGCGGTGGCAGCTGCAGCTCCACTATCTGAGACATACATTCGACGCCTAGAACCTCTGGATCGGGCAGGAGCAGGATATCTGCTTTGGCGAGATCCGCACCTCAGGGACCAAATTCCTCGCAAATTAGTGGACTTTATACTTCAATGTGCACGGGGCAAATTCCAGCTTGATGACGTTGTGGTCACAGGACTTGCAGCGAAGGGCCTTGCGCGCTTTCAACGGCAGTTTCACGGGACTCAGGGGCTTCTCAGCGGCAAGCGGCTGCCGCAGCTGTACTTCAAGAGGCCTAGCTGTAGGCTCGCCATTGATCTTCTCAAAGTCGAGATCATCCGTATTTGCCTTAGCTTCATGCACGGGAACCTGGGGCACCGGCTTCTCCATGGCCTTCTTCCTCTTCTGGTACATGGTCTGGAGGCCGTAGCGATCGGGCAGCAAATGACCGCTTGTGAATGTGCGTCGCTTAGTGGCTTTCGCCTGGTCCCGCTGGGCCTTCTCCACCACGGCGAGACTCTTCATTTTACTCATGACGTTGGCTATCTCCGCGTCGAGCGGATTCTCGTAAACGGCCCAACTGATGCCACTCGGCTGCTCCGGAATGTCACTGTCCTTGGACGACCACCGACAGGTGGAACAGACGACGTAGATGGTTTCTCCGCCGATGGACTTCGTAGACAGAACGGAACCACAAGAGGGGCACTGGTTGCAATTGGCGCATCTGTTCTTCTTCAAACGAGCCTCGCCGGCGGTCGCGTTTTCGAGACAGTTCGGACAGAACATCACATCGATCTCCTCACTGACGCACATATGACAGCGAAGACTGGAGCAATGATGGCAGAAGAACAGGTTGTAGAGAGGGTACGTTTCCTTACAGCTACACTCGTAGACCACCCGTTCCGCGTTTAATAAGCTCGTCATTTTACCTCAAACTTGGGTAATTAAACCTACCTTACGGACCGTAATTTGACTGTGCATGCTAATGCCGCTTAGAATCTTCTGATGCAGCTCTCTGCCATTTTTTAAACATTCTAATTTATGATAATGTTGTCAACATGTCGAATATGGAAAAATGAGCTTACACGCATCTCCCAGAACTTCTCTGCGCCCACATCTACTCATAGCCCACATTTCTTGTTACTCTGTTACTCACACACACACACACACCTACACACACACCCACACACACACCCACACACACACATACGACACACACGCACACATACACACACACTTTTGTTTTTATTAAAGCTGTGAATGTTCCATTTCCTCCCCTTCGTTCTGGGCTTGTCGTATCTCTTCTTCGTCGTCGTCGTCATCTATTATTGTGTCAGTCGTTACAATACTCGCCAACGCAGTCAAAGTCTGCTTCTCTGATGGCGGCTTTCTGAAAATGACGGAAATAATATTTCACAGAATATATCTCTCTCTCTTTTTCTCTTTCTTTCTTTCTCTGTTTCTTTCTCTCTGTCTCACTTCTCATGTGCGTAGGTGACAGCCTCCTCCACAGTTCGAAAGATCCGCTCTTGAGATACTTCGCCGTAGAAATCAGTGGCTTCGAACAACTTCAGAAGATCTCCTGAAACAAATGGTCCTTATCTCAATCAAATCATGCCTTACTTTTATTGGCTACTAGGTAGGTCTCCACTCCCATTGATGTCAAGTCTGTGTACACCTGTGTGTCCTAATGTTGACTTTTGAAGCAATTGTTTACCGATCTGAGCGTGTTAAGGCCTAAGTAATCAACGTATGGGAATCCACCGCAGTCGATCACCAAAGAACAGCGGGGGTCGTCTGAACGACCTTCCTTTCTCCAACGACGTCTGGCTGCTTTCAGCTTCTGAAACAATGGCTCTCAATTTTTACGTAAAATCTTACATTATCAAACACATCATCCATTTGTGCTGCGTTCATTTGTTCAATAGTGACAAATGATTCTGTTTTTGACTGTTCCCATCGCTTGACACACTGCCAAACGGCCGTTGCAAAGTGATCAACACTTGTGAAGATAAGAGGTGCATCCATGCGGAAGACACACACATTGCCTTCTACCAACTCCAGCTCTCTTTTCTTCGTCTCTCGGAAACAAGCTGATTCGTTGTCACGGGAAAGCACATGCCAACGAGGCCTAGGGACGGAAATTTGAAAGCGATCAGTCATTTCCTCACCATTGAGTTCGAATAATCGTCGTTAGGACAGCAAAGCCGATGGCCAGAAGTAGACCAGGACCCATATCGTAACAGACCGTCAATAGCATACTCATCACCCAGATTGCCTAAGTTCTGTGTGTGTGTGTGTGTGTGTGTGTGTGTGTGTGTGTGTGTGTGTGTGTGTGTGTGCGTGTGTGTGTATTCACTCCGCCACTTACAAAGTCAATCTTGAAAACCGGCCACAATTGTCGAAGCTCCGCAAACTTCACAAACATTCCCTTCTGTGAAACTATGATCATAGCTGCCAGAATGCACTGAGGCAAGTACTCCAAAGCAGGGCCAATCCACAAAATCACAGAAATCAGTGCAAGAGAGGAAAAGAGGCATGTCAACTGGGTGGATCCTCCGACAGCCGCACCCACGACACTCCTAGCGAAACCAGAAGTTACAGGAAATACGGGGAAAAGAGAAGATAGAACACCAACAAAGCCAAGAGCGTATAACTCCTAAAAGATTTTGATGTTTCATAACACAATCGCTAACCTGTCCATGATCTATTTTGTATTTGTAACGCTTTTCAGCAACTTTGGCAACTGTAATGTGAATAGCGACGGAGGTGATGGCGATGGCAACAGCATTTGGGCCGATGAAACGAATGAGGTCGAAACGGGGCAGGGAGGGGGGAGGAAAACTGAAGAAAGAAGGTGTTCAATGTTCATACCCTAAATTGGGGTAAGGATCTGCGGGGGGGGTGCGCCGGGGAAAATCGGGACCCTGAGTCAGGAGAGGGGTTTTCGGGGGGGCCCGCAGGGGGGGGGGAGGCAAAAATTGTGTCCTCGAAAACGCGTAAAAACGGGGGGTTCCGCCGGCCCACCGGACCCGCCAAAAAATCCGGGGGGCTCCGCCCGGACCCAGCCGCACCCACTAATTTAGGGTATGTCAATGTTGTGTATTTTTATAAATCTCTCTCACATATTCTCTCTCTCATACACGCGCGCACGCGCGCAAACACACACATACTCTCTTACTCTCTCTCTCTCTCTCTCTCTCTCTCTCTCTCTCTCTCTCTCTTTCACACACACACACACACACACACACGCACACACACACGCACACACACATACACATACATACGCACACTTATTCTCTGTTTCTGTGACCTACCGTGTAGGAATGTTTCCCACAACGCTAATGTTGTGGCGTCTCGAAAGTTCAGCATAGTTGGTTGCCGATGTTCCAACTATCGCCTTCAAATTATCTTTTAAAATGATTGTTTCATAAAACCACCAACCAGTACGAGTTCAAAAGGAACTGGAAAATGAAAGGCGGTATTCAACCACGGGGCCAAGAATTCCTTTCCAAAGACTAGAAAAACAATCGATGAGAGGGAAATAGAGAGCGTTGGATAGTGAATGTTTGGAATGTTCTCCCAAAGATCCCAAATTCTCTGAATCCCAATTATCTGTCACTTTAACGCCCAAACCCACATAATATAAATAACCGGGGCCGGAGCGACGAGGCAGAGTTATCCCCAAGATGTGGCCCATTTGAGCGAAGAGGACGTGGATTCCACCACCGACAACGAAACCAGACATTACCTGAGAAGAGGAATTAGAGAGAAAAAATAGAGAGAGAGAGAGAGAGAGAGAGAGAGAGAGAAAGACCTGTTCTGAGAAGAGAGAGGTGAGGTACTGTAGACGAAACACTCCCATGAGGATTTGAATGGCTCCTGCTAGAAAAACGATAGTGGTTGCCACGTGGATTTTCTCTACTGGGTTGCTCACAACGTCGGGTTTGAATCTCTCCGAAATAATGTCATCGAGCATTGTGGTATCATTTGCCCTAAGAATATATATCTATGTAATGTTAAATCTATTCCTTGCGTTAAAATAGTGGAATTTAAAATATCTGCATAGTCTTCTATTGTATCCGTTGTGGCGTTAACAGTGGCATTCAGGCTCTCATTGTAGCTGATTACATTTTCAATTGAAGCATGCGTCATAAGGGACAAAACAGCAAATCCTCCTTGAATGAGAACTCCGTTAAACTGTAGCTTAGGGATGTCCCTACCCAAAGCGTTGTGTTTCGAAGTTCCAAAGAAAATGTACAAGAAGGCTGGGAAAATGGCAGTATACAAGCCATAAACAGGGTCAACTCCGGTGATTCCAGCGAGGGCAATGCCTAAATACCTTATGAAACAATGGAAAATAAGGAGTTTTTACCTTGAGGAACTGAGAAAACGGCCATTGTGAGGCCTCCTGACACATCGCCGAAGAAGGAGTGAGTCCAGTCGTAGTGAGGCAGCCAGGAGACGATCGGGACGAAGGAGAGAAGCTTGGTTCCGATTCGAGAAGGAGTCCATTTGTAGCGAGCTCCAGCGATTTTGGCCTTCAGCCGGCGTTGTAAGGGCTGAGTTGAGCCTAACATTTAGCTAGGCGAGGAGACAGAGAAGGTGAGGGAAGTAGCTGTGCGCAAATGACCAGTGCGGCTAATTCCAGAGACAAACAAGGCAGGGACAGCAAAAACTACAGGGAAATCGCTTCCTGGTGAGACATTTCAATTTCAGAGACAGAGACAGAGAGAGAGAGAGAGAGAGAGAGAGAGAGAGAGAGAGAGAGAGAGAGAGAGAGACGGGGATACGTTACACACGCATACACACACACACACACACACACACACACACACACACACACACACACACACACACACACACACACACACACACACTGATATAGCGACAGACAGACAGACAGACAGACAGACAGACAGACAGACAGACAGACAGACAGACAGACAGACAGACAGACAGACAGACAGACAGACAGACAGACAGACAGACAGACAGACAGACAGACAGACAGACAGACAGACAGACAGACAGACAGACAGACAGACAGACAGACAGACAGACAGACAGACAGACAGACAGACAGACAGACAGACAGACAGACAGACAGACAGACAGACAGACAGACAGACAGACAGACAGACAGACAGACAGACAGACAGACAGACAGACAGACAGACAGACAGACAGACAGACAGACAGACAGACAGACAGACAGACAGACAGACAGACAGACAGACAGACAGACAGACAGACAGACAGACAGACAGACAGACAGACAGACAGACAGACAGACAGACAGACAGACAGACAGACAGACAGACAGACAGACAGACAGACAGACAGACAGACAGACAGACAGACAGACAGACAGACAGACAGACAGACAGACAGACAGACAGACAGACAGACAGACAGACAGACAGACAGACAGACAGACAGACAGACAGACAGACAGACAGACAGACAGACAGACAGACAGACAGACAGACAGACAGACAGACAGACAGACAGACAGACAGACAGACAGACAGACAGACAGACAGACAGACAGACAGACAGACAGACAGACAGACAGACAGACAGACAGACAGACAGACAGACAGACAGACAGACAGACAGACAGACAGACAGACAGACAGACAGACAGACAGACAGACAGACAGACAGACAGACAGACAGACAGACA